>JAULUF010000020.1:1565000-2165000 GCA_031834385.1 Semotilus atromaculatus | reverse complement strand
ACAAAATGGCTGAATGCACTTTACAATCCTTCCAGTCTATTTAAAGCAAAAAGTCCACCAGCTAGACCAGCACAAACCAGTCTAGTCCAGATTCACGGTGGCCTGAACAGTGTGTTTCCTCAAAGCACCGTTGGCCAACTATGTAGCAAGTTGTGTCGTTATCAGCAGTTGTTTCCTAAACCACAGATCCAATGAACATTTGCAGACAGCATCGCACAGTCGTGTGTTTGTAACGACAGCTCTTGACGTGTGGTTAGAAGCAGTTTCATGTAGTTTCATTCAATAAATCCTTACCTTGAGCAAAATAAGCAAGCTGACGTTCAGGACAATCTACATCTTTTATTTCTAATACATACAAATGTCATTTACATCTTTTAGTTTGCCAAGAGATTTAAAGTATTTTTTTTAAAGATTGCGCATATGTGAACGAGCTCTATAAGAACAAGCCTATGATCGAATTTGGAAATGAAGAAAAATAACTGAGAAAAATGAGAATTAGTCCTCAGATGCAAAAAATCTAGCATTAACTCTATTGCAAAAGGGTTCATTAAAAGAAGTCATTACCCCAGCACTTGCGTGACATCATCAACCAACGTGGATAAACAACAAATTTGCGACAATACGGTTTGAGGAACCAGTCGTGACTAGCTAGTAATGATGTATCACATATGGTAGTTAAGCAGCGAGTTACATCATTGTTTGGGAAACGCACCCCTGATCTTTCCACAACCGCAAACTAAAAAAAGCAGCATTGTCCAAACGCGGGTCTTTTGTGAAGTATTTGTGCTGGTCAGATTTCTCCTAAGCTTTTGAGGGCTCTCAATGCAAACGCTTGCTCAGCCCATTGTCGTAATGCCTCTAATGCCTGTAGTGCTTTTTTCTTGTAGATTAAACAAAGCTAGTTTCAGGCTCCAGTGCCCACAAAGCTTGTGCTTCCAGAGATGGGCTGAGGACGCCAAGCGCTGGTTAATACACAGATTACAAAAAGCCAAGTGATTATGCAGATTTTCAGCGGGAGAAATTTCCACATAATTACTCTTAGATTGCACATTTTAATGTTCCTGGACAATCTGGGAAACACTTCAAGCTGAATTGCCATTTTAGAGACAAGAGCGGCAGCTGTAACTGCGGCACGACTGCATTTTGAGCCCTATATTCTATAGCTGGAGGACGATACACAGTCGAGATCTTTCTGTCCTTCCAGTATCGCTTCTGCCATCCAGTGTTTACCATTACCATCACATTCATTCAGCGGAGCACTTTTAGGGTCTCTTAAAAAGCACTTTCCACACTCTCATTTATCTAATCTGTCCACTAAAACACGATGTCCATCAACTTTTGATATTTCTTCTGAACTAACAAATGTCATCCACCAAATCTCAAATCTCCATGCATGCTGTGATGGAAATGACATTTTAAACATTTGTGGAATAATGGACTCCTTCAAACATTACATGACTCATATTTCACTGACGGTTTTCTCTATGAATGCTAACATTTTTGGAAAAAAATATTATTTGGGAAAATTGTTGATTGATGTCACAAATAAGCACTGTGGCATCATGTAAATAATTTATGCACAATAAATATTGAAATGTGTATATGCACAAATATAAATATTTGTATATAAAATGATCAAACTTTAAATGTAAGTAATAATTTAAATGTATTATATTAAATGATCATACTTCAGAAGACTATATCCCAAATAAGTCTTCTTTAAAGACATTTACATATTTTTACTGACTTAATTTTAATGTCTTTTTAAGGACTGTTCTTAAATATCATATTTTAAATATAATAAATAATATAAATATGTCATGCTAAATTATCATACTGTTTAGAACATGAAATGTATATTAAACATCAAATATAATATTTTGAAAGTCAGAGTCTGGGACAATAGTAAAACTAGTGTTGGTAATCTGTTAAATTGACCTTAAAAAAAAAAAAACCACTGAAATCTGTTAGTTTTAATAAAAAACAAATCGCCCTCTGAGACATAAAAGTTTCCAAAGTTAACACTTTACTACTATTAAAATTAGTTGTTTTCTCGTGCGACTCAATTAGTATCTCAAAAGCGCATTTCCTGGTCAATTATCCATGCATTATGCTGAACTCTATCTCTTTCTATGCATTCATCTTTCTTTCCTTCAGTGTTTCCTGCTGGCATCCTCCAGCCTCCGTTCTTCAGTGAAAAACAGCTGCAAGCTCTAAACTTCGGTGGAATCGGGATGGTTATAGGACATGAAATCACTCATGGATTTGATGATCACGGTAATACGGGTCTCATCTGATGGATTGTATTAATTATCAGTTAGCTGGATGAATAAACTGTGGCTTTGTTGATTATCCAACTCTGTGCTGAATGACGGCTTTTAAATATCAAGGATAAGTTGTTCTCTATTGGACCAAACCAGCATGCCACAACGCTTGTCTTTTTAAAATATGGCTATGTTCCACAAAATTAAATATTTATTATCATAGGCCGGAATTTCGACAAGGATGGGAACATGAACAACTGGTGGAGCAACAACTCTGCCGAGCAGTTTGAGGGTCAGTCTCAATGCATGGTGGAACAGTACAGCAACTTCAGCTGGAAACTTGCAGGAGGACAGAATGTAAGTTCCTCGGTTCAGTTCAATGGTTCAGAAAACAAACAATTAAAACTGATATTAAGTTTATACTTACCGTACTTGTAGAATGTGCTTGCTTTGGGTCCAATCTAAGCATTGTGTTTAGTGAAGATTTAGTGTACTCAAGTTACCACCCCATTGGAATTTTTTTACAATATTTATTTGTGTTTTGTTTTAAGAGGGGCATTTATTTATTTGCAAGATTTTCTTCTTTTTATTTTTTTAGTGCATTCTCTGAAAACTTGATATGGACATTTTACTTCTTTTAAGACTTATTTTAAACATTGTTATTGACTTTCAGAAGACACCAGCAAATAGAGCTGCACAATTCTAGATAAATTGAGATTTTTTTGTTTTAAAAAAGGAGATCATGATTCTCCCACAATCTCTCTGAACAAAATAGCATAATTTAATAGGGATTCTGACAAAATCTTAATTGCTGCCATCTATTTAAAAATGTCCTTTTTATTTCATTTTAATTATGTAATTTAATGAAATTATTATAAATAAAACAGTTTGATTAAAAAATTAAATGACTCACTCATAGACTTCACTTATTGGTCATTCATCATTACTGGATGAATCAGCATTTTTTAACGAATCTCTGGAATGAATGATTCAATGACAAATAAAAAAATGTAACAGTGACTTGTTGCCATCTACTGGTGTAACGATGTAAACGATTTAATCGCTATTAGAACATCAAGCTACTTACAAAAGGTGATTTACTGTGATTTTCGCTACCATAGAAATCAGTGTTTATATCTGAACTGTAAACTTCTATCCCAATACTTCTGTGATAATATGAATGATTGTAAGACAGATATAATTATATTGTGTGTTTTGGAATGATTGTATTTCTTTGTCAAATGTTTAATAGACATCGCAGAATCGTTGTCATTTAGGAATAAGATCGTGTGGGTGTTTGAACCGAGAACGCAGTTTTTTAACTCATTTGTCACGACATCAAAGTCTGTAATTAAAAGATTTTAATATTAACTCAAACATTCCAAACTTGATACTTGAGTTGAACACTGGTTGTGATTTATATATGTTACACAGTGTTGTTATTGTAAGCTAAAACTTAAAATGAAGGTATTCAAATCGTTTTTTATTAATCGAAATGAAGCTGAAATAAAAGAAAATATAAATACTGGATGAAATACTTCAACTTAAAAAAAAAAGTGTAATGTTGCCAAATTACTATTTATATACCGGTAAAATAAGTTGAAGTACTCAAATTAAAAGCTAAATTTAAATCTAAAAAATGTATACAAAATAACATAAAATTGAAATGAACAATGAAAATGTAAATAAACATATAAATAATTACTATAATAGCACATGTAATCATTTAATAACTCTAAACAATGTTACATTCATGTTGTTGCAGGTCAGTGGCATCACAACATTAGGAGAGAATATTGCTGATAACGGTGGAGTTCGTCAAGCATATAAGGTTTGTATGATTAATTCCCTTTAAACAACCAGTTAGTAACCTGATAAAAACCACTCAACACCTTAGCAACCACATAGTGTTGCCAATTTGTAAGTGACTTTGGATAAAAGCGTCTGCTAAATGAATAAATGTAAACAGCCTATGGCATCATGGCAAGCACTTTTCACATTTTCATGTAAAAATCTGTTTATGTGAATTAGTTTTGTGTGTGATATTAGGCGTATATGAAGTGGGTGGAGAGGGAGGGCGAGGAGCCCCATCTTCCCGGACTGGATATGGATCATAAACAGCTCTTCTTTCTGAACTTTGCCCAGGTATGTGACCATGAATTACACACACTTTAACACTCCTGCATGTGTTCACCTTGATGCCCATGCGAGGTCAGTTTCATAGACTGCATCCAATTAAACTGACGTAACCTCTGGAAACTAAATGACTACCGGCTGTCTAATGTACGCTTAAAGGAATAGTTCACCCAAAAATGAAAACTATCCCATCATTTACTCTACTTTTTAGGTGAACTATCCCTTTAAGGCATGACAGCCGTGGCTGAATGGTGTCATCCACTGGGATGAGTATTGCTTTAAAGGACTGGGATTTTGACAGTCATTATTTGGATGTCAAAATATGTGTTAAAATACACAACTGATCTGTTTTGCAGAATCCTACAAATGTCATTCAAGCACAACCCAGCAAACAAATTTAGGTTCTGGGAACGTTTTTGGTTCCCAGAACGTTCCTAGAACTTTCCATTAAGGTTATACGTTATAAAAATGGAACCGAAAAATAACCTACATGGAACGTTTCTATAACGTTCTTGTTTGGTTCCCAAAAAAATAACCACATGGGACCATTTGGGAACGTTAGGGGAACGTTCTGTGTTTGCTGGGAAAGTCCATATTAGGTCAAAAATAATGTTTAAAATCCATGTGTTCATCTGTCCAGCTGACTTTAACATGACTGGGTTAAGTGTATTGGTTGTAAAGACATCATGTGTTGTTTAGGTCTGGTGTGGCGCCTGTCGCCCTGAGTACGCCATTCAGTCCATCAAAACAGACCCACACAGCCCTCTGGAATACAGGCAAGATCTTTCTGCAAGATTTGTGCATTCAGAATGAAAAAACATATCCAAGTCACACGTAAAAATGTCATCCGATTAGGTTACAGATAGCACATGCTATAACTCTTTCAGCAACCCCCAGCATTTTTGATCATTTTCACAAAAGTTTCATGGCCCCTAGAATATTTTCTGTTGTATGAATATCTGAACATGCAATATATCAAAAGAAAGAAAGACCCTCTACTTTTAAACAACAACAAAAAAACGGTTTTATTCTAGCTTCATGCATTATTTTTTTTATCAACACTTGAATGTGGGTAAGTTTC
The DNA here is from genome assembly GCA_031834385.1 of Semotilus atromaculatus. Classification (NCBI taxonomy): domain Eukaryota; kingdom Metazoa; phylum Chordata; class Actinopteri; order Cypriniformes; family Leuciscidae; genus Semotilus; species Semotilus atromaculatus. The sequence goes on along the minus strand of JAULUF010000020.1, from coordinate 2,159,519 downwards.
ATAAAAAAGCACAATTTTGAGCAAAAAGCTCAGATAATCGTGTGTTTTTTTTTAAGACTTTGTCGGGATCAGATTCAGAACGATGATCATAACACAGATGGAGTCGATCGAGTCCTTCAACACCCCGTAGCTTCACAGTCCTGGGTCGACATTTCACTCATTAGGCAGTTTTCATTTATACGCTTTTTAATGTTGATGATCGCGTTATTTCACATATGAATAGTTTACATATCTTACACACATATAGTTTACTATCACTTGTTTCTGCTTCTTCTCCTATGATCAGGAGATTCTGGACTCTTTCAGAAGATGCCTAATAGCGTATAACCACTAAAAACTTTAATGGATCTTAAAAATCATTTTACAAACATACACTACCTTTCAAAAGTTTGGAGTCTGTAAGATGTTATTGAAAGAAGTTTCTCGTGCTTTATTTTAAAAATTAATATTGAGAAATATTATTACATTTTAAAATAACTGTTTTCTATTTGAACATGTATGTAAAATGTAATTTATTCCTGCGATCAAAGCTGAATTTTCAGCATCATTACTCCAGTCTTCAGTGTCACTTTCAGAAATCATTCTAATATGATGATTTGATGCTCAAGAAACATGTATTATTATTATTATCAATGTTTAAAACAGTTTACTTTTGTGGAAACAATGATAAATTTTTTCAGGATTCTTTGATTATTAGAAAATTCATAACAGCATTTTTTTTAAATAAAAATGTTTTGCAACTCTATAAATGTCCAATTCTTCTTATAAATTTAATAGGTTCTTATTAAACGTTTTATAAAAATCTTACTGATCCCAAACTTTTGAACGGTAGTGTATAATATATATATATATATATATATATATATGAAGCAACTTTATATTTCCTTACCCCAGTTTGCTATATTTTAAATAGATATGTAAATAATATAACGTGTGGTAAAACTTGAGCGAACTGACTTCATACATCCACTAAAAATCCTCAAAACACCAGATGATTCAAACACACTCAGCAAAAATGAAGAAAAGTCACAGTCAATCACTCTAAATTTGAATGTAGACACATGTGACGCTGCTTTGAAACAATATGTATTGTGAAAAGTGCTATACAAAAAATGTGAATTGAATTGAACTGAAGAAAAGATCCTGCAGCCATTTTGTTCATTCAGACATTTTTACGTGTGATTAAAAAAACACTTTTGATAGGGACACTGTTTGTGTTTTATAAGGGATTGAGTGTTGTTTTGTTTTTTAACAGGGTTCTCGGTTCCCTTCAGAACTTCGAGGCTTTTTCCGAAGCGTTTCATTGTGAACGAGGAACTCCCATGAACCCCGAGGAGAAGTGTCGCGTGTGGTAACCTGAGTTCCTGGAGTCCGTGTATATTTTAGGCAGCGGTTAGGAGAGCTTGTTGTGCTGTTATTGCTGCCTGTCTGTTAGTCTGACGTGACAGACACGACCTCGGTGTAGACACCTACATGTGTGACTGCATAGATGTCTACTGTGAACTTTCAAAAGCGCACATATAACCAACAAGTGCAGGCGTCGTGAACGTGCGCAGTGAGGGTGTTGTTGTTCTGAAAAAGAGGCATGCTTTATCATCGTCTGTTCAGAGACTTTTAAGCAAGATTTCGTCCTGTTCGCTTGTTTCTTTCGACACATTATTAGTTTTGGCTTCGGAAAATACATGTAAACGAAATAGTTTCATTGTAACGAGAGGGAGGGTTTATTGACATCAGATTATGTAAACGGATAAATCCCTCGCTTGGCTCTGGATTCTGTCGGCTCTCCAAGAAGATATCCGTCGTGCTTGAGCGATCCTAAAATCAGCCAACGACTGGAGGCTTGGAAGCTGAACCAGATTGTGGTTTGAATAGAACCCAGTCAAAGCATCGTGTTTCGTTTCATAATAAGCAGCCTTGAAATATTTTGATTATGGTATAAGACATTATTTTCTAAAGCACGCATTGGTAAAAGGCAAAAGCCAGAGTCCCTATTGAGCGCTGTTTTCCTCCAAAAATCCTAATGTAGTGTATGTTTCACAGAAGAATCTGTATTTCTTTGAAAGCGAGGGCTTAGCGTTACGTAAACGGGCCCGTGTTGACAATTACCTGACAACCTTAAGACTGTTAAAACCATATCGCTTAAAGCTTCATGTGCTTTTGTCCATAAATAGATCCTATTCATGGCCTTGCCTTGTAATTTAACGTCTGTTGTAGCAGATAATGGCAGGAAGCCGCTGCGATACAGGAACTAAATAGTTACGAGAACTCAAGACTAAGCTGTGTGTTCTGCCAGGGAGCGCTTCTGTACGTTGCTGTTGTTAACACTTACCTATGGATGTTTTAGCATGTTTAGGGATAAGAATCAGATCGGTATTGAAACGGAGGTCTTCAACGCTTCAGTCCTCCTGTTTATTCGGTTCTCTTAGTAAAAACATCACCACAGCATTGACTTCTGCTAATAAACAGAGAAATAGTGTTTTTTTTAGCATACATCAAGGTTATTTTCTCAAGCTGCATATTTTGTAACCAATAGTTTGGTCATAAATTAGTTTGGTTTTAATACATGCATTTGATCATTGGTGGAAATATTCATGTCACACAACTGCTGGGGAGAAAAACAACAAATTAAAGTGGTCAAGTTAGAAATTTCACAATTTATTCTGAATTTTCAGCATCATTACTCCAGTCTTCATGTCACATGATCCTTCAGAAATCATTCTAATATGCTGATTTACTGCTCAAGATTATCAAGAAACGTCAATTAACATTAAATTAAACATGAAAGACTGAAATAGTATTTTCTTGTAAAGCATATACTCTAATACTATTTGTTTTATTTACAACATGTCAAATTAATTGAAATGGTTGGATGACCAACTCTAACCAGCTTGGTCTCTCAGGGGCCGTTTGCATAGAGAATAGTCTTACAAGTTAGTCATCAAATGTTTTCCTTTAACTTTTTTGAAGTCAGTTACATAAAAACAGAGATTGATCTAATTTGATACCGAAAAGTAAGATGTAATGTCTGTGCAACTGGCCCCGGGTACAATTCTAGCTGATGAACCGTCTAAACTAGCCTGGACCAAATCTCACAAAGCTTGATTTTCCAGCAGGGAATATGTCAATTTATTCATGAAAGGTGGCATGTAACACCAACAACACGCAAAGGTCTCACGGATCTGTAAGCCAGTGTGTTTGTGATTTTAAGGAAGTATGTGAAGTTGATTTGACACTAATGGGGCAGCAGGGGTCGTGTGTTATCTGGAGCCGAGCGGCAAGTGTCTCTCAAATGTACACTTTCGGGAGGCGGCCCTCTCATTAGAGATCCGGCAAGACCGGGGACTGTTATTAACCCGTAATGACAGCAGAACTAAAGAGCCAAACAGGACGCAGGAAAAATGATAGAAAGGAAAAGATCAAACGGACGTCAGACAGAAAACACTGTCGAGTTCTTGGAAAGCGTAGCGGAGTCGATATTGGGTTGCCTTGGGTTATTGATTATGACTGTTATCTCTCACGACAGAGACTTTGATCATTTGAATGTTCATATCTGCCTTCATTGCTAGCCAATCTAATGGCACGTACTGTTTGATGCACGGGACACGAGCGAGTTATTGAATGCAAGCAACTTCAGAACAAATTAAATATTATAACTTCGGATTCTGTTAGCGACGGAAAGGGTTTTACAGTGATGAAATGCCAAATAAAACATAATCCCTGAATTATTATTGCGTGCGGTTTCCAATGCAAAACCTGCCAGACAAGAAATGAAACTCTCTGCCTTTCAATAAAACATTGAAATTTAAGGATTTGAGCTTTTAAAGTGCTGGTTAGAATCCGATGGTTTAGAAACATAGTAGACCCAATAATGCACATACTCTATCTAAATGTGCAGTATTGTAATGTTTTAATATGGGCAGGGAAGAGTGTGCATATTGGTTTTATGTACAATATTTAACAATGTTTGGTTGATTTACTTGACAATCACGTCAATGCTAAGTCAGGTGCATTATGGCAAAATATGTTACATATGCATATACACAACATTATCAAATCCCTGATAGCACGCATTCATCAGCCAGACGCCTATTTGTGCAGTTTTTTTTTTTTTTTTTTTGCATTAAGGCTTTTAATATTATGACTATTGAGAACAAATCAAATGAGGTGTGATGTGAACTACCTGTTCTTTATACCGCATTAAACAGCGACTTCTCTGTGCCAAGGATTGCTGATTGCTTTTGAGAAAATCGCATTTTAAAATGGCTGTTTTGTATCTGTGAAATACTAAATCACCCTCTGTGACTGTTTATACGACTGCTTTGAAGACATCTGAACTGAAGGATCAATAACTACATATAATCTATCAAATACTTTGCCAAGTGTGAATTGTAAAATATAATTTGTGTGCATTTTAGTGTCTTCAGTGTCGTTGGTTCTTAGGGTGTTTTAAGCTTATGATGATTAAATATGAAGTCTCTTTTTCAATGCATTATATAGGGACAATGCCAAGAACTTGTCAGACTCAAGAATGATTCACAATTCTATTTTACAGATTCTGTAATTTTTGTTTTTCAGTTCAAGGATGAATCTCATGAAAACATGTCAAGTTACATTTCATTGCATAAAAACTTGGGGTAGTTGGCATATATATAATATATACTCTAAAAGAAAATAATGGGTTGTTTCAAGCCATGTTTAGTTCAACCGTTGGTTTAAATTGTTTAATTAAATTTTATGTCCATATTTGACCCAAGCATTGGTTGAAATAACCCAGCATTATATATATTCTTTACAGGTTTTGTGAGATTCACCCTTATGTTAAGATATGCCACATGACCACAGATGCTGCTATATGAATTATGTCTGGGGCTGGTCTTGTTCTGGTCATAGACTAATTGACTGTTGAAATATCTCAGTTAATACGCACTGACATAAATGCTCTTGATATTATATGGGGTCCACGTTTGATTGAGACCATACATGTTTTAATGACTTTCCAAGTGAATGCTTTGTAATTATATTGTTCTGCCTATATTGATTGTTCAAGCAAACATATATGGCTTAAAAATGTTATTTAGCTACCTTAAACTTACTGAGATATTGTATGATATATAAGAGAAAATATGTACGCATCAAAAATAAACTTCTATAAAGCAACAAATATATTTTATGCATGCGTTTTTTTCCCCTCGCATTCACACATTAAAAACCACAAATATACTTTGGTAAGTTTTAATATGTACATCTTAAAAAATGTCATTCACATTCTTAAATTAACAAGTCACATTTGGTCAGAAGTGTTTAGAAAAAAGATCTATACATTCAGGTTTATAAAAGAATCTCATTAAATGGAGTATCTTATGACAAAACACAAACTTTGAGGATCAGAGCAGCATTACTGTTTATTCACAGAACTACTGCGAGAGCGTACTTACTCAACAAAAGACAATGCATTAAAAAAATGCTCATTGTAACTGTATGATCAGTGAATTATATTTTAGCATCTAAACCAAAGTATCACATACATGTAAAAGATGATTTGAATCAGATTAGGGGGGATTATAACTCTGGATAACCAGGAATCAGTCCATTCATCCCAGATGAATCCTCTATCTGGTGCAAACATCTTCATTGCACTGTAAAAGACAGAAACAATAAAATCATTTGGTTGATAGTGTAAAAATGAATAATGAAAACTTGGGTATCCTTGAGTATAACATTGGATTACTGTATGGAAAAGAGAAAACACTGACACATTTAAAAAATATCTTTGAGTTGGATACCGGTTTGGAACGACATGACGGTGAGTAAATGACAGAATAGAAGTGAGTAAAACTTTATTTTACGGTGTCCTTGTTTCCCATGTTACATGTAGTTACTAGTTACTGTAGTAATAACTAAAAATTATGCATAATTGCATGCAACTAACCCTCAAATCAAACACTTTAAATCACATTTTACTTGGTACTTAAATATATTATTACTCTGAAACAATGACACCTTAAAATAAAGTGTAACCAAATCTAAATTTTTTTAGGATGAACTGTCCCTTTAATAAAGGAAAGTCCATCTTTCAAGCTACAATCAGAGAACTCGGACGCACAGGTCAGTCTATCAATGCATTTACAGTCGTGTGAAAGTGACCAATCGCACCCCACAATCCCACAGAGGAAATGGCATCGCTGGCTCAAAAATGACAGACACCGGTAGTCTTTAATGGGTAAACAAGACCCGCGACACGTCCTGTTATTGAACTTCAAAGCAACGTTGTCTATTCCAAAAGCTGTGGCGCTTCGTCATATTAGAAATATCTGACCAATAAGCTCATGCATGTCTGCCAAACAAATATTAATGTTCATTCACAGCATCACCTAATGGTTGAAGACAAAATGTGAGGAAGTTATCTGCAAGTCTTGTGTGAGACTTCTCAAACCCATAATGCCCTTGGCAGATCTATTATTGAATGCATACGATTTAATGGTCGAATCGATTTCCCTTGAGACTCTCCCATGTCATCCAGTGACGACACTGGGTTTGGGCTCTCCTGTGTCTGTTGGGCCCTTCCTTCCTGAGAAGACCTCCGGGGCCGATCTGCTGTGAGATATGCTGCTGAATGACACATGTTTATTCTTCAGATGGACTAAAGGTCTCTGGTAGATGTAAGGGTGCGGTACGACACAATGGATTCTTCTCGAGTAGCCAGACTTTTGACTTCGGCATGAAGTAAAACAAATGAGACCACAATAATAGCTCAGAATAAAACGTTCTAAAAATATGGAGTGCAACTTTTCAAAATTTGCTCAATGAAAAACAGATGAAATTAATGTCCCTTGCAATTATAATGGCTGATTAAGTAGCAAAAACAGTTTTCAACATTAATAATAAGAACCATTATTTTAGAAGGATTTCTGATGTGCTGGAGTAATGATGCTGAAAATTCATCTTTGATTAAAGGAATAAATTACAATTTAAAATATATTAAAATAAAGAATAGTTTTATTACAGTTATCACTGTATTTTTTAATCAAATAAATACAGCCTTAATGAGCATTAGACATTTAAAAAAAAATAATTATTCCAAACCTTTGACCGCTAGTGTATGCAAACTAAACTAATTTTATATTTCTCAATTATTACAAGCTACAAACTTGTTGCATTATGGCAAATCTGGTGATTAATTCCTTATAACTGCTCATAATATCAATGTTATTAATAAGATTTATTTGACAATTACAAGAATTACTAACCATTTAATGAAAGAATAGCACATTTTTGTTATTTTGACATTAAACGTTTTGTCCAAATGAGAACAAACATGTTTCAGAACATCTGTAAGCTTTTTGGCCGGTTCATTTGCCTTTACCATTCACCTCATTAAATCTCAAGAACAACAACTACTCAGTGGTGTATTCTCTGAATTGTCGCAAGACATTGATTAAGGCCAGAAATATAAAGGGAATGTATGTTTTGTCATCTAAATATAAATGCAAAGACTTTTATACAATTGTATGTGTCCATGTACTTCTATACTTCTTGACTGTACTTGGAAATAAAAGTTATGCAACGAAAATCTCAGTTGGAACTGGATTGCGTTGGAAATCCAAAAATCTAAATTCTGTCATTATTTACTCACGCATGTTTCTCTTTCTTGCATGCAATCAGTATGATGAAACTGAGAAGTACTGGGACAGTTGAGCTCCCAAAATAACAAAGCATCATAAAAGCAGTCCATTTGACATGAGCACTATATTCAAAGTCCTCAGAAGACATGCACATCTACACATACAGAGAAGACTAAGCTTTTATAGAGGCTAAAACACTTAAACCAGAAGTTTTCTATACTCTTTACACTAAGCGTACTGTTTCAAGGCCTCTAAATGATCAACATGATGACAACTTTGATGAATGACCTGTTGCATACGATGTACATTCCTTCTGTCTGTCACCTGATTGATAGATTATACTTTTTTTGCAAGTAAAAAGTTTTTTTTTTTTTTTTAAATCTTCAAATATGAGAATCAAATAAGATCCATCAGACTTTTGAGGAATGGTAATTGTCATTGTATTGCATTACATGTGCATGTATGTATGTTTTTCCCACAATAAAAGTACAGAGCATTTAAATATCATCTTACTAAGACATATTATTGACAGATATAGAGTGACGACTGATATTTATAAGCATTTTATGTAACTATCAGCTATACTGTCCTAAAGATCTCACTGATTCATACTATAAGTGATCGGAATTTCATCTTTTTGGCCATTTCAATATCAGAAACAAAATCAGATTCCATATTTTTACTCCACTTCAATAAAGTTTAGGTGTTTTTTGAGCTCCACATTTCAAGATTTAAGCATTTCAATTAATAGTAAAATGTTATCAAATTGAATTAAATAATCCTTACAAATTAGGAATAATAATAATAAAAAATAATAAAAAAAAGTGTAATTACCGGTAAACATTTTGTATAAATCTCATTGTAACAAGAAAATTAATTTAGTTTATGTGATTTGTATTCATAAATAAAAACAATGTTAAAAAATGTAAGTTAAAGATTTATACAAAATGTTTTATTAATCTCTAGTTTTTTTTTTAAACTCATTTCAAATGTTGTCTAAAAGTTTAATTACCTTCTCTTTACTTTCAAAAAGGCTTTACAAGGTTATTCTAACAATCAGTTGCTCTATTTCTTCTGTTTCTCTGGAGATTCTCTATAAAGAAAGTTTTTGCTTCCTCGACTGGACAGACAAAGAACCAGATGCGTTATTAATGCGTCCACCATTTGAACATGGTCATTTTGTCTACTTCACCTCATCTTGAGCTTGACAAGGAAAAGAAAGGCCAAAAGTGCCATTTCCTGCAGGATACCACGGTAAAGTCCTTAATTCGGACCATGTGGGACTTCAGGAGTTGCACGTCTAAGTAAACCCCCCCCCAGTAATAACCAGCAGCAAAAATGGCATCTGCTGGTTTAAGTGGGTTTTGTTGTTAGAGGAGCTCCACTGTAATCTCACCCAGGTGCATCATGGGGCCTCGGGGTGGTTAAGATCACACTAAACCAAGAGATGAGCCTCACAAGAAGACTTTGTTCTAGCCCACAATCACTTCACTTGTTCAAACACACACTTACATAAGCCAAAGCATCTGTGCTCCAACATCAGAGAGATGCATGCCTTTCTTTATAGAACAGCTATTGGTGAAGTTGCTCGGTGACGTGAATTAGGCCACGCTGCGGCAGACACAGATTCTTGAGCATGTCTTGTGGAGGCCTTTAAGGGTTTCATTGTGCTTTTCCTCATATTCTGGTCTATTTAAGCCACTGAGGAGAAATTGAGCAAAACGAGGTATGGACCGTCTCTGGTGTCCTGGTTTCTCTTTACTGCAGTAAAATCCACAGTGAAATTGTCTTAGTAAAGTAACCGAAACACAATATACAAAAAGAGTATTTAGACTGGCATTAAAAATACATTAATGTAATAGTGTGGTCACATATTTTTTAGTCAATTAAAGTAGAAACATATACTAGTGGGTAATGTTAGACTGTTTGTGGAGAAGAATCTCTTGTTCATAAGTAATACAATATAAAGCATCAACAGGAGTACAATACTGAAACCACTTGTTTGAAAGAATATAGTCATTTTAAAAACCAAGGCTTCAATCTGAGCCATTTAAATCTATTAGAGGTGGGCAGTATGACTAAAATCCTATGTATATGACTAATATCATGAGTAATTCGATTTTTTAATACTGGATTTCATATATATATATAATATAAATACTTTATGAAAGGTACTTCATCTCGTTCATTGTGTTTTATTTGGTACATGAACACATTGAATAAATCAGAGCAAAAACAGCTTCACATCATGTAAAACCTAGTAAAAAAAAAAATCTAGAAACAGTAACACTAATATTATAAAATGGAAATCTCAGACTTTTTTCTGTATGTTTTCTTTAGTTGCATTGAAAAGTAATTGTAAGATTAAATATGCATGCACACATTAGAGCGGCATGATTCTGGATAAATTAAGAATCAAATTTTTTTTGTTTAAAATAGAGATCACAATTCTCCCACGATTCTGAATAGACAACTAAACCAAATAGCATGTAATACGATTCTGATAAAATGTCAATTACTGTAGTCTATTTTAAAAAAATATTTCATTCATTTGAATTGATTTATTTTTTTTAATCATTTTGAATGACTGATTCAATGACTTCACTTGTTTCATTACTGGATTGGTGTTTTTGAACACAGATTTGAATGTTTGCAGTGATCGTACTTGTCAAAGGATTGATGGATATACCCAAATCAATGTCACCATTACGGATATCTGTGTGGTCTTAAAGCTGTCAGAGCAGAAACTAAAGCTGATGCTCTCTGTATGTTTTTCCGTCGTCTCCGGTCACTTTCATATATAAATTGTGCGAGCATATTTCATCCATTAGATCGAAAGATCTAAAGCCCATACATTTACCCACTCATAGACCGTCCCCTCGAAGAAATCAGGACAGAAGTGGGCGAAAGTGGACAAAAGATCCGGATTAAAACCCCAGGAGTAAATAGGAACGTTTCCGTCATCTACTTGTGATTGATTGACTATAATGCATCTCAATACCAGGTGTAAACCGGGCCAAAGAGGTCTGACCTTACAAACGCTTCCTGTATTACCTGTGGCTTTTCACCAGCCTGGACGTTGGCCGAGATCCCGAGAGCTTTGGTGATGTCCTCCAGAGATGCGTTGTCTCCAGGCGTTTTCTGGACAAAATGCAGCAAACACTTTTCTCCACCTGAACAGAGTGACACATTTTGCATTGTGATATTGTTTCCATGACAGTTAAGCACATTTAACACGTTTCATGAAACGTTATGGTGGTACTGTTTAAACATTCAATTAATCTATTTTAATTAGAAAAACAATTGCACCTGGACAAATATTCTCATCACTCTGTTACAGTAATGAGAATCTAATGAGAATCATCGTGAGATTAATGAGAATTACAAACAAACTTCAACATCCAGTTGCATTCAAGTAATGAGAGTTAATGAGAGTTAAAGTAATAGGACAACATGTTTAGTTGTATTGCTGAATTAGTGCTAGCCAATACTGTTGGCACCCTGAGACCCAGAAACAGTTCAGAGACTCATCAAATCCAGAAACATCAAGGTATTATTCTAAAAATGTTAATCTCTGCAACAGATTTCTTCACATTATTTCTCATGGTTGAGCACAGAACAGATTTGCATGTGCTACATTTTTTAAATGTGAAGTCATGCTGCCCTCTAGTGACAATAATGCAGACTGCTTAGACTACAAGTTTCAGTTCTCATATAAATAACACATTTGTCAGTACACAGAGGAAGAAAAAGATAATAAAAATAAAAAAAACTACACGACTGGACCAATACATTTTCCTAGTGAAAATATGACATCTTTCTCAGAAACTTTTTTTTACCTTTTGCAACGATGAGCATGCCTCCACTCTGAAGAAGATCTCCACTAAAGTTTCCTTGAATTCCTTCTGCACTTGCCTTCAAGACAGGGTGACAAAACATGAATTGAAATAAGCTATTATTTATTTAACACCTTACATTTGGTCATTATTAAAACTGTTTACAAATAAGACATCTCATTAGTCACTTAATCACTAACTATCATTAGGTCAGAATTATAATTTGCATTAAAAATGACTATTAAAGGCAATGTACAATGCGTTATAAATACCTTTGAGGCAATTTCTCGTACTTGCTTTCCCATGGCAGCTGGAACCACACTCATGGCATTGTACCTGAGATTGGAAACCGGAGGATTTTTGTTAATTTTGACATGCTTGTGTCATGGTCCATAGCATTCGTTCACCCAAAAATAAAAATTCTGTCATCATTTACTCACCTTCTAAACCTGTATGAATTTCTTTCTTCTGCTGAACAGAAAGATGGATTTTATGAAGAATATCAGTAACCAGAGTGTTGATGGACCCCATTGACTCTAATGGGATTTTTCTTCATACTACGAAGGTCAATGGGGTCCATCAACTGTCTGGTTGCAAACACACTTCAAAATATCTTCTTTTGTGTTAAATACAACATGTTTATAACAATTTGAGGGTGAGTACATTGAGAGAGAATTGTTTATTCTTGGGTGAACTATTCCTTTAAGACTTTTCAAATTAAGAATTCAATACCACAAGTAAAAATACTGATGAATATGCTCAAATTGAACGTCATACCTTTTAAAGCCTAAATCTTTGTAACACTGTTTCTTCTCGTCAATGTAGATGTCTAAAACAAAGAAAAAGTTAAATATTCACAGGATCAGGAAAACACCTATGACACCTTTTATCAGTGGCAAACCCAAGGTAAACACAGGCATGGCAAGCACAGTAACAGGTAAAAATGACAGCAAAAAAACATTTTCTATCACTAATAAATTCAAAACCCACACAATGAGCTTAACCTGAGGTTATCACTTATTTCAGAAGAAAGAATGCAGTATTGAAATCATTCTTTAACTCAATGGGGTCCAAGAGCGCACTTGTGAAAACTGCATTTTGCATTTGATAATTTGTTATTTCCTGCTTTGGAGACGCTTGAAGAAAACCCGAAACCAGCACAAGGTGAATTTGAGCATCTTGTGCTTCAATTGAAGCAAGAAAATGATCAATGTCACTCAGTTACATGCATTTGATCAAACACTTAGTGTGTTTATGTCATGCATTATTTTACAATTTCTTTCATTTAAAGGGTTAAATGTTTAAATCTCTTTTTTAAATATTTCGGAAAAAAAATATAAAAAAAAATTTCATAGTCTTGACACATTTTCAGAGTTTGGTTCCCATACTAAAAACGACGTATTTTTAAAGAAATTTGTATGCATCTCTTCTGGGTCAAAACGGACCCAAATGCATTATGAGTTAAGGCCCGTTCACACCAAGAAAGAGAACTTTAAAGATAACGAGCGCAAACTCTCTTTTGTTGTTCAAAAACTACTATCAGGATTTACTAAAGACACAGTGAAAAATAATCTCTGAAAAGGCATGGACAGGGGTATTTTTGCGGCTGACCTTATTGCATATGCATTTGTAGGAGTTTCCCCTTTTAGACACAAAAATTATGGGAAGAGAGGATTTAAATGAATCATGCAGCGTGATTCACTAAGGTTTGCGTAAATCAATTTACTGGTATTTGTGCCGTTATTTACCGCCCAAAAAAGCATGTCTTAAACCAGACGCTAATTTGCGCTGCTCTTGGTAGATTGTGTTGGTTATTATGGAAATGATCCGGCTGCATTTGGTCATTAATTTGCACGTCGTCAGCAAATCTAAAAGTGATTCCAGTGATATCGTTTCTCGGTGTCATTATCGGTACATTGCATTTGTGTTGTGCACTCTGCTATTCATTTATCTTTATCATTATCGCTATAGATACTGTCTTTGGTCTGAACAGGCCTTTATAATGTAACTACTAGATCTTTCACTGTGGTCTCAGACTTTAATAACCCACTGTATATTTGAACAACATTAGTGTAAAACTAAGAAATAAGGAACAATATTAAACAATATAAAGCCAAGTGCCAAATCCTCACCGCCCTTGAGGAATCCCCCATCCTTGAACTCCTTCACTCCCATCTCTTCAGGTCCGATGCCAATCAGAGCAATACCATTTGCTTTCAGGTCTTTCTCCAGTTTACTGACCTCCGCTGCCATCCACCGGCACACCTGACAACCAAACCTCCGCAAGAAGAAGAGGATGACCGTCTGCTCCCGCCACAGAGATCCAACCTCCACCATCTAATAAACAAGACAAGAGACTTCAACAGACATATCGCATTTTCATTCATTATTTCCACTTGCAGCTCATTTGGAATAACACGCATATGGATTAAACCAACTTTAATTACATTTTTGGGTGGTTGACACTACATAATAGCCATGACATCCTAAAGTTAATTTAAAAATCTATTTCTAATTCATTTTTTATGAGCTCATAATTAAGAAACTACTTATCTAAAATGTTAATGTGTAACAAAAACCTGAATTCCTGATTCTGAAAAGAATGAATGCTCATGGTCATAATTTGTTCATGGTATATTATCATGTGACTTAACTGAGTGAGAATGATTTATTTCAATACGCTTTAACTTTCAAGTATTTAGGTATTCAAGTAATTTCACTTTTAAGTATTTAAAATAAATCGAGTGGCATGCATGTTTTAAATGGTTTGAAAAATATGCCTTCACGTAAAACTAAAAAAAAAAGCAATTTTAAATATAACTTAGAAGGCAAATAACATTACATATATAATTTTAAAATATCAATACACCCAACTAGAACAAGGAAATATCAAAAGAATCTCATAATTGCATAGGTTTAAAATATTGTTTTGTTGCATTGTTGATTATAGAGACTCATAATGTGTTATCATTGCATTTGACACCTGGCTGCAAGTAGTGAGTGAATGAGTAATTTATCACAATACTTGTCATAATGTGAAAAATCAGACCAGGAAGTGTTTTCATGACAACACTTTGAAATTGTAATTTAAATGATTTTAATATAAAGTAGTACTGTATTTCTTGTTATCAATAACCAGGTTTCTTTAGCACTCATTTAAGTTTTGGAAATGATCCAGAACATCACTGTAGTCAGAACACACTGCTAGTTGCATGCTAACTTCTAGAAACATTGCAGTTGAATTATTACCTCTCCAGACGTGGTGTTTTTTAGTTGGTTGGCTCCTAGGCTGGTCAAATTCACAGACGACATTTTCTTAGTGTTTATTTTGGCCTTTAGGTGTGAAAATTGCCCTTGTTCCTTCAGCGGTTCTTCACACTTTTCTTTACACAAGCTCACAAACCCGCCGCTGTTATATACACACGCCCACTTGTGTAAGATATGACGTGAGTGACATTCGTATAGGCCAATCACTGCTCCGGGAATTCAAACTATGCGCTCGAGGGGCGGGGCACATTACATAAATATGACAATGGCAACTATTATCTGTTAGTTATTTAATCACTTCCTGAAATAGTTTTTCCCGTTCAAACTCAGTATTTGTAAATGTAAATGGATGATATATGAATCACTCTAGTCTACAATATATATTTTGGAGAACAAGATCAAGGCTAACATATTCTATAAGATAATTTAGGGTGTGGTTTAGTACATCAAAGGTCAGTAACTTCAGTCTGTCTTCCTCAATTATAACATTGTAATGATTTACATTAAATAATCAATACAGGCAAGAAAAAAAAAAACGATTTGACTCATTATCGGTGTATAAATCATTAACTTCAGAAAGGTGTTGGTTTGCCACTCCTTAATGGACCCCTGGCTTTCACAGACTGTGATGACACGTTTTGGCGGTCATCATCAACATCGTAAATCCTGCAAAAAATATATAATTTTTTAATGTATGTAGGCTACATTTATGACAATATACTTTGTATTATATTACCTTTGAAACAATAAACTATTTAACGCTGCTGTGAGGGTGTTTCTAATAGGCTACAGCTGACGGTAAAGTTGACTTCAGTTAAAGGAACACGCCAACTTTTTGGGAGTTTAGCTTATTCACCGTATCCCCCAGAGTTAGATAAGTCCATACATACCCTTCTCATCGCATGTGCTACAACTCTGTCTGTACGCACCACGCACCCACCGCTATAGCCTAGCTTAGCACAAAGACTGGAAGTAAATGGCTCCAGCTAGCATACTGCTCGCTCCAATAAGTGACAAAATAACGCCAACAGTTTTATATGTTGTGATTTTTATTGTCACAGTGTGTACAAATAACAAGGTCATATGAGACACCGGCATCTTTTAACCGTATATACACTGGGAACTACATTCTCAGAAGGCGAAGCACTGCTACTTGGGCGGAGTGATTTGCTCTCAGCACCTGAGAAGCCCCGTGGTGAGGAGCAGAGCCATGTAGAGAGATCTCTATGGCTATCTGGTGAGGAGCAGAGAGTTCCTCAGAGTGTTACGCTAATCACTCCGTCCAAGTAGCAGTGCTTCGCCTTCTGAGAATGCTTCCCAGTATGTATACGGTTGTTATCAGGTGTGAATGGGCCTTAACTGTCACCCCTCTTTTTGAGAATAGATGTGAGAAATGCACTATCCATACTTAAATGGTTGTAATTCAAGAATGCTTTGGAATATTATGGAATGCTACTGAATTTAATATTTTTTGTTCTATATAAAATATATGTTTTACAAAATCTTCGCTCAAAAATTACGATAAACTCAAAGCCATATGTCCAACCAAGTTGTGTTCCAAATTTGAAGTTCCTATGGGTTTTAGGCACTGTACCAAAAATAGCCACCGGCCCGGGTGTCACCCATGAATGCATTCTCCTGTAACAAATTAATAAATTTCTGTCCAAATATCACTTCTATACAAACCTTCAGACTCAGACATTTCAGATGATGTGTGTTTTGTCATTATTAGAAAAGCTTTTGTTAATAAAGTTGTTACAATTAATTTTGTAATATGAAACCAGACACCGTGGATGAGCGAAATAAAAATAAATTAGAGTAGGCTATCGTTTCCATGTTAACATAACATCCCATTTCAAAACGGCTTTCACAGGATGAATTTTGAGTTCGTAAGCTTTCGAATGATACCTAATTTATGATGATTATTGATTACTAATATATGTGATATGTGGGCCCATCAACTGTTTGAGTAGGCCTACTGACATTCTTTAAAATATCTTCTTTTGTGCTCAGCAGAGGAAAGAAATTCAAACAGGTTTAAAACAACTTGAGGGTGAGTAAAGGATGTATTTTAATTTTGCGTGAACTGTCCCTTTATGAGTTTGAAGCGTTAAGACAGGTGTCAGTTTTCAGTTGATGCTGATGCTGCAGATTGGCGCGGGAGGGGCGATGCCGTGACGTCACAGGGGAGAGCCGAGCCTCAGCCGAGGAGAGATGAGAGAACAGGGGGAGACCGGAGGAGCACGATAAAAGCAGAGAAATGACTGCGCCAGACAGGACGAAAGAGAAAGAAACGTTAAACTGCAGCGTCAACATGATTTGCCGTTCCGTTTGCTGTTTGCAAACCAGTAATGCATGAAGAGCATCCCGGATAAAGGTAATATTTCCATGTGCACGGCTCTCACAAAGAACAAACGAGTGGAGGAGTCGATTGTATAATCTTTACCTTAAAATCAAATGATTGGGGTGATTAGTGCACCACTGAAGTGCAGCATCCTCTTTGTCATCCATTAGCCTATTAAACATTTCTATTAATCGATGATCACGTGCTCTCTTTATTCACGCCTGGTTCGTTTCTCAGAAGGCTGCCGTTATGCGTTTTGCTTCCTCAGCTATGAAGAGACCACATGTGCACTGCGCATCTTCACACTCTGGATCTGCGCATTGGTTGCAGTGCGTCGTGTGCACGAGGAAAGTGTCATATCTATATCACTGACCACCATGGCGCTTCACTCATCACGATACTTTTCTGCTGTTTGATGCACAAACCCCCTGTTGTGATGCTTTCCGAAATGGCTTTATGTAATTGTGCTGTTTATCTTGTCCTACCTCAATGTCACCATGACCTAAGAGCGCTCTGTGCATCTGAGAGCGGTGGTAGATTGCTTTTCCATGTCTTTTGAAATTTGCATCAACACTTATTTTTTTCCCCCTTGCAGTGTGAGCAGAATGTCATCTCCTGGAATGGGCACCTCGAGCGACCCCCTGTTGTCCAGTCCTGTGGGGGGGAAGCTCGGGACTGCCCAGGATGGCACATGGAGACCCACTCTGTCCAAGACGTCCAGCTTCCCAGCGTCCACCACACGGCACCTCAGTCACAGAGCCAATAACTTCCAGAGGCACCCGAAGCGGCGGAAACTGATCCGACCGTCTCCTCCTCCGCCACCGAACACCCCGTGTCCCCTGGAACAGCTCGACCTCAGCGAACTGCCTCCGAGACGCACTTTCCCCGAGCTTCTCTTCAATGGATCCATCTTGTTTGGTATCGAGTTCAGCTACGCGATGGAAACGGCGTATGTTACTCCTGTGTTACTTCAGATGGGGCTGCCCGACCAGTTCTACAGTCTTGTGTGGTTCATCAGTCCAATCTTAGGTAAGTAGATGTTAAAGGCCCCCTGAAATCATCAAAATATAAAATTTTTTTTAGCTTTTAGTATGAATATGTTAGCCTTAATGTTATGAATAAGCTGGTTTGTGTTTCAAAACAATGACAAAATTCGGAGAGACAGGTGAAACTCGAAAAATTAGAATATCGTGCAAAAGTTAGTGTATTTCAGCAGTATATATAACTATGCATGATTATACTTTTCAGAGGGCCAACATTTCTGAATTTAAAATCCTTTTTTTTATTGATTTCATGTAATACTCAATTTTTTTGAGATTTTGGGGTTTTCATAAGCTGTAAGCCATAATCATTAAAATTATTACTTTTGCACGATATTAAAATTTTTAGAGTTTCACCTGTGTAAGCATTCAAAACTTGCAGTCTCTCACTTCCACTAAAATGGATCACGGATTTTTATGACATCATCGCGGACTTCAGCTTCTGTCCAATCAAATGCTCTCTAGATTCTAAAGCTCCGCCCCCTATGCTATAAATACCACCTGGCCAAAGTGACCGCTTGGTTGCTCAAACACTGGAGTTTTATTGTGTTTTCCAACTGTATGTTGGTTAAGAAGTAAACTAACTGCTATTGGCTATTTGAGAAGGGGGAGGAGCCATTCAATATGTTTAGCTTCCTGTTTCAGTGGAAATAACTTCAACGCATCATACAAAGCTGCGCGTTCCAAGGCACATCAGTGAGCCTTTAAAGGACTTCATTCTGCTGCGGAATATAAAAGGAGACATTTTTATTAATTTTTAAAATGAATTATATTAGCTTTTAATTTATTTAATTTAATTTATTTTAGTACTTTAACTTACAAAAATAATTTCAGCTTCTGTAAATATTTATTTCAGTTAGTATGCCAAGGCAACATTTCTAGTATTTTTTCAACAACAAAAAAAAATATTTGCAATTGTAGCCAACATTTAGTATTATTGATCTATTATTATAGTATTTCTTAATATTTTAATTTAATTTTCCTATTTTTATTATGAGCTTTTGTCTTTTTTTTAAATTGCATTTAGCTTTAATTTAAATCTTTGTCATTGTAATACTCCGACTTCTATTTTAATTTCAGCTTCAGGAAATACATTTCTTTTCCGTCATAAAATATATATATATTGCAACATAAATATTTAACATATATATATATAATTATTAATTATTTTACATAAAACATGGAAATTTCTACTCGCACCACTATTCGAACCATCGTTTCCAGCATGACAGGCGGGTGCGCTGACAAGGATGTTTAAGGCAGCCTCTAGCGTCAGTCGCTAGTGCACTTCTTGAGATCAGGGGAGTGAGGTTTTCCTGCACAGCTCTCCGTTACACTCGTCCCGTCTGGGGCAGTTGTGGCCTAATGCTTACTAGAGAGTTGGACTTGTAACCTGAAGGTCACGGGTTTGATTCTCAGTACCAGGAAACGACTGAGGTGCCTTTGAGCAAGACACATAACCTCCAGCTCTTATTAACTGGCGTCTGTTACATATAGCAATACCAGTTTGGAGCCATCATTTAGCCAGTTATGTTTTGTTCACCCTATTCTTTTATGATTGTCAGGATTCCTATTGCAACCGATTCTTGGAGCATGGAGTGACCGATGTACGTCTCGCTTTGGCCGCAGGAGACCGTTTATTTTTGCCCTGGCGATAGGTAAGCAGTACTGAATTCAGATATTGCAAACTTTACTAATTGTTCAAATCAAGCACATATTTCTCTCTTTTTCTGTTTTGAACTCTTTGCATTTTAATATGTGGCATTGAAACTACAGTTTTTCTGTGAACTTGCATTGTTGTTGGCCATAATGTTGTTCTGTTGTTGTGTTTGTAGGGGCTCTGCTGGGTCTAACACTGGTGCTGAATGGAAGGGACATTGGATCAGCGCTGGCGGACACAACGCTGGATCACAAGTGGGGCATCGTGCTGACGGTGTGTGGTGTGGTTCTGATGGACTTCAGCGCGGACTCAGCTGACAACCCCAGTCATGCGTACATGATGGATGTGTGTAGCCCAGAGGACCAAGACCGAGGCCTAAACATACACGCTCTTCTGGCAGGTGAGAGGAAAACTTTTAGATAAATTATGGTTAATTATTCATTTAAAGTCATATTTATATACTACTATAGTATTTATTAATATTTTGAATTGGCTTTTATTTTAATATTTACATTTTTATTTTATATTTTTATATTTATATTTTAGTTTAAGTCTTAGTAATTGTATTATGTGCTTTTGTCATTTTTAACAAAGTTTGATGTACCCTGTGGCCTTTTTAAAATTATTATTTCATTTGACTCTGTTTTCATTTACCTATAAAAGTATAGTTCTCCAAGGTTCATTTAACACATTGTCCCATAATTTAAATAATTTCCTTCAAAATCCTTACTATTCATATATTAATATAGTATTTATTAATATTGTGAATTAGCTTTTATGTTCAGTTTAATTGTTTTTAAATACTTCTATTTAGCTTTAATTTATTTGTATACCAATTTTATTTTTAGTAATAAAAATACCATAACTTATTTATTTCAGTTAGTTCATTTTACTATGTTTTCAGTTACTTATAAAAAATATAGTTCTCTCAAACCCATTAACATTTTAATTGAACATATTTAAATAAATTCCTTGAAAATAAGAGTTATTTTAGTATCTTTTACAGTATCCTATAGTATTTATTATCGTGAATTACCTTTTATTTTTACATTTTTAATTTTAGTTTAAGTTGTCATTTTGTTATGTGCTTTTGTCATTTTTATAAGTTTTATTTACTTGTTTTATTTAGTTTAGTTTATTTAACACTTATTTCAGTTAGTTGTGAAGGCAACGTTTCATGTTTTTCATCTAACATTTATATTTTATTTGGTTACACTTTATTTTAAGGTGTCATTGTTACATTGTAATTTAAGTACTGAGTAATGTTAATTAACAACATATATACTTACTATAGGGTTAGTAGGATTCGGTTGAGGGTTAGTTGCATGTAATTATGCATAATTTACTGTTATTACTATAATAAGTACATGCAACAAGGACATTGTAAAATAAAATGTTACCTTTTATTTTATTTTAGCTTTATTTACATTACACAAAATTATATGCAGTTTTAACAATAACAACACTGAATCACATACTAATGCATCTATCATTTCACTTCGATTCTTTCATTTAACGATTGCATCTTTCATTTACCTCAGGCCTTGGAGGCGGGTTTGGTTACATTGTGGGTGGCATTAACTGGGACAAGACTGAGTTCGGGAGGTCAATAGGCGGCCAGCTCCGGGTCATATACCTGTTCACCAGCATCACCCTCGCCGCCACCACGGCCATGACCCTCACGAGTATCCCTGAGCGAACTCTACCCAAATCCCAGCCTCAAACCAGAAGCGGCCAAAACCTGAAGAGCCCCAACCTCCCTCTTCCGCCCTCCCCCCCGCCTCCTCCTGGAGCTGCCGTCGAGCAGGACGAAGAGGACGAAGAAGAAGCCCTATATAACAGCCAGTTCTCCAATTACCGCTACCAGGATCCACTGGGTCGCTCGAGCAGCGCTAACGCACGTCTCTACGCAGGCCTCACCAGCCCCATCTCCCCTCTCAGTCCTCTGACACCCAAATACGGCAGCTTCATCAGTCGGGACAACTCGCTCACAGGCATTAATGAGTTTGCTTCCTCCTTAGGCACCTCCTACATAGACAGAGTATTGATCGAATGCTACACGGGACAGCAGACTCCTCAGGCATTGGAACCAGCGCCACCGGGAGAAACGCCCCCTCCTCAAGGGCAGAGTGAAACAGCTGGTGCAAATGAAGTTTCACTGCAAAACACACACTCACAGCCTAACGGAGAGTTGCAGGCGAGTGAAGCGTTGCAAGCAAATGAGCAAAATCAAGCCATTGAACCCGCGGAGCCTAATGAGGCGTCGGGGTCACAGAGAGGCAGTTCCTCAGGGATACTGAAGCGTCCTCAGAGTCTGGCCTTAATAGAGGACCCGATTATTACTCAAAGCGGTGGCTTGGACAACGGTCGTAGACGCACGGTCACTTTCAGCCAACAGGTCAGTGTGCACTGTAGGTTTGACTATGCGTATTGCATGTATGCAACTTGGCATTGAACTTCAGCATGTTTTTTTAATCTTTATCGTTTCCCAAGGTGGCAAATATATTGCTGAATGGAATGCGCTATGACAGTGACCTCAGTGGCAGCCATGAAGGAGCAGACTCTCAGATGTCAATCCTGCTGCTCTGTACCGCCATCTGCAGGATGCCTCCATGTTTACGGAGCCTGTGCACCAACCATTTCCTGGGTAATATAGATTTTGAATCTCATTAGCTATATACAAAATGTCTGAGGCTCATATATTATATGCATTTTTTTTAAAATATAATTAGCACTGACATTAAGATTTTGATAACAGACTCAAGTGTTAGCACAGACCTACAGCTGATTAAATTCCTTAAATATGGAATTTTTTTTTTGCACTGATTTGGGAGAGAAATCTGATGAATTTAGCTTTTTTTAATTAATTAAAAACGATTAAAATAATTTTTGATGTAAAATAAAATAATATTTCCTTGGCAACTAACTGGGGAAAGTTTAACTTAAAGTATGAAAACTACGAAAACTAAAATAAAACTGAATTAAAGTTATTCTTTGTTTCTAATTCAGTGAATTAAATAGAAATATTTAAACAAAAAATAAAAAGATAATAAATAAAAAGACTAATAATAAATTAAAATAAATGTAAATATAAAATATATTTTTTTATTTAATATAATATATATACTGTATATAATATAATATAAAATGTTCAATACATACTATTATAGTGGAAGTGGATAAATAATGCTAAAATAACACTGATTTTAGGGAATGGATTTAAGTATGGTAAGATGTATTAAATGGATCTGGGAGTGCTATACATTTATAGGTAATCATTTTAAAAACTCAAAGGCCCCAGGATGTGCACGACATTGTGAATGATAAGTGTGAGTGTTTTTTTAATGTGATTCAAGTGTTTTTAAAAGTGGTAATGTGCAACTATTTCATCTCCCATCATCAATTTGACCTAACACATGATGCACAGGTTGGTTATCGTTTGAGGGGATGCTGCTCTTCTACACCGACTTCATGGGGGAGGTTGTGTTTGGCGGAGACCCGAAGGCTCACCACGATTCAGAAGAGTACAAGCGCTACAACTCTGGCGTCACCATGGGCTGCTGGGGGATGTGCATCTATGCATTCAGTGCTGCTTTTTATTCAGGTTGGTGAAAGTGAGAGTGATTCTGTACAACTTGACCATGCACAAAGACTAGTGCGTATCAGCATTCCTTTCTTTTGTCTTTTCCACTTGCAGCCATTCTGGAGAAGCTGGAGGAGCGCTTCTCGTTGCGTTCGCTGTATTTTTTTGCCTATCTGGCCTTTGGTTTGGGCACAGGACTGGCCACTCTCTCCACAAACCTGTACGTGCTGCTGTCTCTCTGCGTCACCTACGGAGTGCTCTTCTCTTCTCTCTGTACGCTGCCTTACTCTCTGCTCTGTGAATATTACCAGAGCCCGCAGGTGAGAGGAACTTCATCTGCTAAAAACACACACAAAGGCCTGGGGCCAGTTGCATAAACTTAGCGGCTAAGTTAAAACTGTGTCTTAAAGAAACACGCCGACTTTTTGGGACTTTAGCTTATTCACCGTATCCCCCAGAGTTAGATAAGTCCACACACACCCTTCTCATGCTGTAACTGTCTGACGCACCCATCGCTAGCCTAGCTTAGCACAAGACTGTAAGTAAATGGCTCCAGCTAGCATACTGCTCCCAATAAGTGACAAAATAACGCCAACATTTTCCTATTTATATGTTGTGATTTGTATAGTCACACAGTCACACAGAGACACAGCCATCTTTATCCGTATACATACTGGGAACTATATTCTCAGAAGGCGAAGCACTGCTACTTCTGCGGAGTGATTTGCTCGCAGCGCCTGACCGTGGAGAGGAGCAGAGAGTTCACTCAGAGTGTTGCGTTAACCAAGTAGCAGTGCTTCGCAAAAAAGTCGAAGAACCAGTCTCGAAGAAAAAATGTCGACTAACTTGTAAGACTAGTCTAAGAAGTTAATGCAACTGACCCCTGCTTTCACAGACTGGTCTTAGATTAAGCCAGGATTAAATTAGGACATTAAGTAGCTTTTATAAACGTGCCTTAAAAAAACATTACTGGTGTACATCGTGAGACAAAACAATGGCAGTGACAAATTTTAAGATATGCCAGTGCAAGTTAAAACTGCTCAAACATGCATTTAAGTCTGGGACTAGACTTAAGCCTTGTCTGTGAAACCAAAATTGTGTTTATGGGAATGCAGTTGCAATTGAATTCTATGGTGCATGGTATCAGTATAAAAATGAAATAATCATTATTTTGAAAGTATAGCATCAAGTAGCAACATTATGAATGTTCACATGTGACAAAATTGCTGTCTGTCCAAAACTATATCGAATCTTCCTTTCACAACTATAGTGCACAGTCACTTTTATATAATACACACAAGGATACAAAATAGCAATATAATATGGAAAATAGGGATATAACTGAACTATATGCAATAATATTTTGGCAACATATGAAATTAAAAATGTTATACATCTTTCCAGCTCAAACAGCACATATAAGAAATACCTTAAGTGCCTTATCAGTGTAAACATTAAACTACACACTATTGTGTTAACATGAGACTAGTGACCAAATTGCTTACTAACCTTGTTTGTGCAAAACTATATAGAATCGTTAAATTTCTTTCACGACTAGTGAACATGTAACTCTTACGCACAAGGATTCTAAATACTAGGGATATAACATAACTATTTGTAATAATATGTAAAACTCTTTATGACGAATTATTGTAAGTGCTTTAACACACATTTCTGCTTTTAAACCCTCTGTAATCTTTTGCCCCATAGATTCCATTGTAAGCACAATACAGAACATGCATTTTTTTTCTTTGCTTTCACTAATCGAGGGACCCAGAGTTGATGCCAGTGGTGGTCGACAGCATGCTGATGGGGTTTACCTTGAATTGATCTTCTCAGAGTTGCAGTACTGAATGTTTTCCTCTGTTTGAGTGCAGACAGTGTGAGTTGTGATTGGTCTCAGTCATGAATGTCCACATGTTGTTCTCACAGTTCTGCGGCTCATCCGAGGACGGGACCAGGCGAGGTATGGGGGTGGACATCTCCCTGCTCAGCTGCCAGTACTTCCTGGCTCAAATCCTGGTTTCCGTGGCGATGGGCCCTCTGACATCACTGGTGGGCGGGGCCCAGGGCGTGATGTACTTTTCGAGTCTGATGTCATTTGTGGGGTGCCTGTACTCCTCACTGTGTGTGGTGTACCATCTGCCAGCACCCGAGGGTGAGCCTCCCCAGAGTGAGACCCAGCCACTCCTGGTGCACATTTAGATCTGCTCTCTCACACCGGGTCCAAAATTAACACTCCATCAGCACCACACCAGTTACCAGCTTTCTTGATTTGCAACATAACATAAATCATGATGTGAGAACGCTCTTTGATATCCAAGAATCAAAGCAAGTAAATTCCAGCAGTCCTCTAAATAAAAGATCAAGGACTGTTGTGCATCTTCAAACGACTGTAAAACTGTAAACTTACCATCAGATGTTTATAGGAAGCCAACGTTTTTTTTTTATTGACAGCGCTGTATAGACAAACCTACAAATCTCACCAAAGCAAACAAACAGAACCATGGTGGTGTTGTAACAATTTTCATATATGACACAAATATGTAAGGGATAATCTTTTTTTTTTCTTCTTCTTTTTTAAATATACATACATTAGGGTCCTTAAGTCTGAGACCACATTGAAGTTTTTTTTTTTCACACATAAAAATAAAGCAAAAGTTTTAGGATTTATATATATTTAAAAATAAATAAATGAAATGTAAAATAAGTATTATTGAATATTTCTAATTTCGAGGTGTAACTAAAGGAGGTAATTGTATTACAGTAAATTATGCCATTTTCAAATCATTCTGAAAAACATGATCATCTGGTTTTGTTTCAAATCATATGGAAGCCCATTACCGCCACATAAGAAAATATAGTCATGCTCTGGTAAATCATAGTTGAGATAAATTTAAATGATGACATAAAAGTCAAAATTATGACACAATTTTTACATAAATTGTGATTAAAAGTCAAAATTATGACGTAAAAAGTCGAAAATTACATGCCAAATCAAAATTATGACACAAATTCACAAGTCACAAATTGACGGTCGAAATTATGACATTATGCTTAAAAGTTGAAATTATGATTTAAAGTAGAAATTGTGACAAAAATAAATATCACTCAAATTTAGCTAATTGTTTAAAATTAGAAAAGAATGTACAAAAATAATACAGACTTTTGGACCCACTGTTGTATATACATTGTGCAAAAGTGGTCAACAGCCTTTGGCAAACATGGTAAAAAGTTAATTTTGGACCCCGTCGACACAAACGAACAGCTCAGACTCTGCGCTTGCTTCAGACACACCTTCCTCACTTCACGCCTCACGAACGCAGTGCTGGAGATGTGAGAGAGGGAAAAAGAGTGTTTTTGACTATGCATCTCACTCAGATCTCTTAACGCAAGCATGCTGCGACAGTGACTGCATGTAGCTTGAGTAGTGTGTGTGTATGAGAGAAAGCGTGTTTGTGAACAACTTTCATCTGGCTTGTACATGTCAAATGTTTTTTTTTTTACTGTCAATTCCTCATAAAGGAGGAAGCCAAAACTGTTTATAGCTCTCTTTTTATATTGTTTTTGGTCATCTAATTGTTAAAGCTCATTGCTTTTAATAAAAGTAAACCCCTCTCACATGTCCAAAGCAAATGTATCCAGTCCACATGAACTCTGAAGATGTCACCTGTCGGTTTGTTTGCATGTAAAGCCGCATTGATGCCTTACTGTAGGCCTCTGTTTCAAACTGTACGACAGTAAAACAGAGAATGTGTGTGTGTGTCTATCGGTTCTTCGGTTTGCTTATAGTTTTAAAATGATTAGGCTCATCATTTGAATACTAGCTACCTACTACACGCATCCTTACACACGTGTTAGAAGTAGCAATATTCCTTTCGCATGTTTGCCATACTGTAACATGGCTCGTAGCTTGACACTGGTGGATGCTCCAATGACATATTTATAAGAAAAACATAAATGACATATTTATGGTCCCCCTACTGAGCCATGTCATGGAACGCACGCTCTCATGCCTGCTTTCCTGTGGTCTGGCGTGATCGTTGTAATGACCGTCGTTCTTGTCATTATCAGGCAGAGCGGACGTTGAGGCTGAGGCGTGAGTGATCGGAAACAGGCCCTGTGTGGAAGAACAAACCAAATGTAGTGTTTGGTGACTACAACAAATCTGGACAACAAATCCGGACTCTCCACCAGAGCGCTCAGAAATGTGCGCCTGTATTGCGAAGCATCTTTTTATGTTTTGTCTGTTTTGCTTTGCAATACATGCGACACTTCATACTTAAAAAAAAAAAAAAACTCCCATGTTCACCAGGTAGCAAGCAAATCAAGAAGCGACGAATAAAGAACTGAATGAGACGAAATTCATCACATTGTTTGCCTAATCCACACAAGCATGTACAGATATGGTATCTTCCTTTAAGGAAATGATGTAAATAAATAAGTGGCACTGACTGTACAGGTAAATGCTCTGAGAATTAAACTGTCACAGGACGAGCTGCAGATTGATTGGTGGTTTCTAGTAAAAACCTGTTTAAGACTTTAACCAGCAGGGGGCGCAGTAGGATCAAACCTAACCAAAGAATATCATAGTAACTAGTCTTCATTGTGTGAGAAGCTACTGTTAGATTTGACCGAGTCACATTTCAGCAGCAGTTAAAGAGTCATTCCTGTTTCAAATACCCAGTGCATGTTCAATCTCGTTTTAAGCGGCTCGTAAAATGCTTTGCAACCCCCCCAACACAGCGCTAAAAAAAGACCCAAGAGGCACTCGTTTTAAAAAGACAAGACTGTTTTTATTTATTTATAATCCTGAACCAAACTATACAAAGCAGTGGTCAAAAAGCAACCAAAACACAATAAAAAAAGGTTTCGCTTGAAGGACTGAAAGAACACCAGTACCAGCATACAGTTCTGTTATAGATTGTTTTCATTCTGCACTTCCCATATAAAACACAATGATAAAACAAAAACCCCCAAAACTGTACATAAGGATAGAAAGATATAATCCTTTTAAATGCATATGAAACAAAAGACCTTCAAGATTTAAAAAGGGGTTAATTAACATGTTAGAGGCCGTTCAGAAAAAGGGGGCGGACGGGCGATGCGTTGACTAAGGAAACCCTCTCATTCATGTGAGCCATCTGTTATGTTAACTGATCTGCTAAAGCGAGGGATTAACTTCTAGCAGCACAACCAGGTTAAACATTGTCTATTAGCCCCTGCTTAAAACTCTTCTTTGGTCTTTAGTGGATCAGAAAAAATGTCACCCATGAAAATGACAAGAACCTCAGGCTTTCAGTTGCTTGCGTGTACATCCGCTGGTCAAATAACAGAGTAGAATGTGTGCTTGTTAAACGTGTGCTAAAATAAACTGTCCATCGTTTCATTTAATACAGGTTTCTAATGTTGGTCCTACACCAATAAATAAGGTCTTACAAAAGGGGACAGGGTCATGATGATGTTATGGGCCTCAGTGCAATAAAAAAAAAAGTAAAAAAAAAAAAAAAAAGATATTGTAGCGGCAAAGGAATGTCTGTGAAATATACAGAAAAGCACAAACTCTACTAGGTCGAACTGACCATACAGAGAGCTACTGGAGGGCAGCGAGAACTTTAAGCTTTGACTTCAGCCTCTGTGGAGTCGCCGTTCTCCTCTGTCTTCTGTTTCTTTGTTTCCACTGCCTCCTGAAAAAGCAGAGAAGCAAAGATTAGACGTGCTGGAAACATGAGGGTTTGTGTCCATGTGTGGACTGAAACTCAAACCCACCTCCTCTTCTGCTGGACGTTTCACGGGATGTTCGTCTGCCTCTTTCTCAGCACCGTTCTCCTCCTCCTCCTCTGCCTCTCCTGCTGTTGACAAACAAAAAGTGTGTCATTAATCAGTTTTAGCACTAGTAAAAGTGTGTCATTAATCAGTTTTAGCACTAGTAAATTCAGTAATGGTGAACAAAATGTACACAGTTTATAAGTCAAACTCACCCTCCTCATCATCCGCACCCTCTTCGTCCTCATGGGTTTCCTCTTCTTTATGTGAAGCACCATTAGTAGTCTACAGAGAGAAAACACCGTGAGTGAAACCGATACCATGTCTGTCATGTCACCAGATGACTTGAGGATTTATGAACAAAGTCAACGATTAAGTATCATTTTCAACGTTTCTGGGAAGGTCAGTTAAGTAAATAACCAGCCTCAAAGCTGTACTCTCTTTAAGATGCATCTGTGTCAGTTCTCGAACCCTAAACAAAGAGCAGCGTGATGAACGAGGGGGAGGGGGCCCTTCAACACCTGCGCGGCGAGCGGGTACTAGGGGACAAAAGCCACAAGGCCTGCTGGGAAATACTCAACGCTTACTGTTCCATTTCCATTGGCAGGTGCGTCTTCGCTGCCGTTTTCCTTCGCAGCCTCCGCCGCCTCTTCAACCACCTCTTTCTTTTCTTTCAGGTCCTGAAATAGAGCAGAAGTTTATTGGTTAATAAATAAACCCCTCAAACTACATCAACAATGCGGCGTGCTTATTTCACATTGATAGCATGCGCGTTTATCATGGTAGTAAAGGGGAAAGTTTGTTTCTGTGAGTTACTTCCCCGCCCACACACACAGATGAGGCACAGACCACACACACCAGCTGGCCGACTGCCTGTTAAAATACATTAAATGGCAAACCAACACCAGGGTCACGAAAACCACCTCAAAATTTTGGCTTACCCTTTTAGAAACTATGCCATCATTTTACATGATTTAGCTTTCATTTAACACATAGTCGTAACGGAAACTCAACGTGAACTACTGAAAGTGGGCAAAAATAAAAGTTTTTTTGGTTTTTTTTGTAACGTTGTCCTCGTTCTTTCTCTGAAAACGACACCACAATAGATCTATTAAATAAAGACAATCAGTTTAAGTTCATGCCTTCGTGAATTAAATCTATTGTTTGGACACACATGTCGAGGTCACTTGAGGTTATTTCGCGCCGATTTGCCCCATTGCCCCCTTTATTCCACGGTAGGGGTCGTGCACGCGCATGCGCGCACACACGCGGAGCTGGAAACAAAAGGAGGCAGAGCGCGCGCTAAGACAACGTGCTCGAGAGACTGGGGGCGGGAGGCGCGAGCGTTTTACTGCACGCGGCGGCGATATTCCCGCCTATTCGCGCGGCAGAGATCAAGAGCCTTGACTTGCACACACACACAAAATTTTCAAAGAACGAAAAAAAAAAATCGGGCAGATGGTTCACCAATCCCCCCCACCCCCGCGAAACCCCATACTTAACGTTAATTGGATATGATTACATATGGGAATATATGTCGAAATTTTCCCTCAAAGAGGTTTGCCTCATTTCGTACGACTTATTCTTGAATTAAACGTTCGTAGTGGTTCTTCTTTTCACCGTTAATTTAATATAAGCACGACGAAACACGAATGAACGGAAAATATGATTCAAGTGTTCGAATTACACAAATTCTAAATTTCTCATTGAGAACAAAATTTGCCGCTGACAAAAAAAAACAGGTTTTATGCCTTTTTCTGTTCTAATTTCCTGTCAACCCCACTTTTCTCATATTCATCGTTTTTAAAGTAACTTACCTTTGCGGTGACCTCGGTGGTGGTGGTGGTCGTGTCAACAGCGGTATCAGCCATGGTGGTTTATAGAGATGTTTTAAAGGAAAATGTCCGAAAAAAGCGTTAGAAGTGGTGGGATGAGGTAGGAGACGGTCGGACGTGAGGAGGAAGAGTGAATCAAAACTGCCAGAACATGAGAACTGAAAGGCGCGTCGAGCGCAGCGGCAACATCACTGACATCTGATTGGACAGAAGCGTAGCAACGTAAATCGTTTCTTCGATTTGATTGGAGAAGCCACTGTCAATTGTTTCATAAAGTCCCGCCCCTTCGTTCGTACTACTTGTAATGCGCCCGTCTTGTCTTATTGGTGGAATATTTAATTAGACCCTTGAAGTTTACTCGGTCTTTTAAAAATACTGTTTTAAGTGTCGAAATTGACTTTTTATTATTATTATAATGTATCAAACAATAAACAGATAGAAATGACAGAACAGATAGAACCTGTACTACACGAATGAAATGACATCAAATCTTCTTGTGAAGGTTCACAAATAAAATGAGATAGAGAGAGAAAAAGGTAACATAATAAACACACACAGAGGAAAACTTCATGCACCTGTGGCATTACCAAAAATCTTATCATAATATTTCAAGAATCTGTTACTTTATTTATATATTTATTTATTTATTATCAGCCTATATAGGCTATAAGGAATGCCTCAATTTCAATTAAGAAATGTAAAAAAGTATACTCTAGGCTGCATTTTCATTTAAATAGCCTAAATAAATAAAAATTACCCCCCAAAAATAACAATGTAATTCATTGGAGTATTAGATGTACATTTATAGTAACAGATTATATCTTTTAACTAAAAGGATGAGTGTTCGAGGTCATGATCAATTCAAGCCATTCTGGTCACGTCAACATATTTCTGGCACCATCGTTGTTTTGGTTCCTTATTTTAGGGGCTCATTCTCTATACAAATTTGAAGAGAGTGCAAATAGTTTATGCAGTTAGTATACTTAAAAAAGTTTATAAATAATATTAATTGTAAGTTAATTAACCCTTTTCTTCTGTGTTTTTTTTAAGTTATATTTTGTGTTGGTTTGTCATTATTTCCCATTCTCTTCGCAAACTGCACAAATCGTTTTCTATTTTCCTTGACCTTTCTTTCGACGTCATCTCTTGATAGTTGTTTTGTGTGGTTGGAACCTGCCTTCAAGCTTGCATAGATGAATTCAAGCTTCTTTGGGGGCTTTGTTTACAGCCACAGTTTCATTAGCATGCTGTATTCAGAGGCCATTGTGTCCCAGATGGAGACGCACCAGGCAGCTGTTTCATTCATAATGAGAAGTCACACTAAGATGCTAACATGACTTTTCCACCATCAAACATCTCAGCACAGATAACCAACTGATTTATTGCTTAACAGATAAGGTCATCTTGCTTCTCCGTTACAGGAAAAGTACCTGTTGCACAAGGAACAGATTTCGGTTGTGGTTAATAATGTTCCCCTTTCAAGGGGTCAAACGAGTCAAAGACTGCCTCACATCTGTAATTCCTCAAAAGGAGTAAATATGCTGAACTAGAAATCATATTTTTCTCTTACTTCGGACAATTTAAGTTGAAAATGTCCATAGAGGCAGAACTTTTATCAGGGTTTTCTTTTGAACACAGAGATAAAGACCCCCTCCCCATTTGAATCTCATCAGATCTGCCGTACCGGGTAACAAAGCCCACTTGGTGGTCACAGATGGTGTGGGCCTATGGTGTGCTGTGTGAGGGGTCAGCATGTAGTCTTTGTTTTATCAGATGGAGTATTATGCACTAGACCACTGATTTAAACCTCCGCTTTGGCTCCAATGTAAATGAGAAGCTGAAAACAGTAATTTAATTGGAGACTATAGCTTCATTCAGACTAGTTTTCCATAAGGTGAGATTTTGCAGGAGTAAACTTTGTGATTTTACTATACCCGAACCTCTTTTTTATAAGAACAAGAAAAATGACACAAAGTATCCTGCTTTGCTTCAATGAAAACTATAATATTTTGCTGATATAACGTTTTCAAAAAACTTCTCATTTTATAATGTGCATTTTGACTGCATACATTTAGGCCTTTTTGCTATCACTCTAATAACAGTCTGTAACTGTTATCCCATCCAAAGTAAAATGAAAATGTAAAAATATCAATAATTTAATTTGATGCACCACTCTCCTTCCATTGGTCAGAAATAGTCCTGCCAAACTCATGCCTTGGTTGAGCAGATCCTGGTGCAAGCAAAGCAAAGTTTAGTAAGACATGATCCTGGATCACCATATTTTGTTGATCCTGGAACAACTTTCCTGTCCGAAAAATTCAGTCCTAACCCTATCCCTTCCCCTAAACCTAACCCTACCTATAACTTATCTCTAAAATCAGAGAGAAATGATGGTGAATAACACAGCACGTAACCCTGGTTGTAAGCTTAAAATTGACATAAACTTGTCCCTCAAATCTGATTGGTTGATTGGAATGCTGTTCCAGGATCAACAATCATGTTGATCCATGTTGAATTTAACAAGTAGAAAAAATAATATGAAATAAATGTACATCTGCATCCAAGCACTAATCCCAGATCATAATCCCATCTGCATGCATAGATGAAATAATTTTTTTAATAATAACTGCAATGCCTCTCAGAACATTAATCCTGTCAAAACAGTGCTGTACAACTATCAAAAGTCTTCACATTGAAAGGTAGATGTAATTAGCCCCAGAGATGAAAGTGTTACATGCATTTTTAATCTGAGGAGGTTTTAAGGGCTTGTGTTTGGATTGATTTGGATTTTGGCAGTTTGTCAGAGTGGGAGGAGACTCTTAAGATGGACAGAAAATTAATTCAATCTCATAAAGGCCTCGTTTGCGCTTGGACGTAAACTCAGTGGAACATGCACATAGAGGCTCTTTCATTGGGGAAATGAAGACCATATGTAACACACACCGAAACAGCCGTCTGCTGCTGGAAGCCCACGGTGTGTCTGCCGTACAAATCCAGACAAGTAACAGACGATTTTCCTTTTTTCCTTTTTTTTTTAAAGAAAACATTTCTTGTCCAAGCATTACTCATTCCCTAACTGGAAAATGGGAGCAATCGGAGAGGAGAGAGTCTTTGTTAGGTCATTTCCTGTAGTTTTTTTCCCTCCTTCTAGAATACCCACAGCCTGCCCACGAGCTAGATTTGTTTCCATGGATACTGGAACAATTCCAATGATTGCCTGCTGGTTTTTAGTGCACGCTTTGATGAAGGAAAGCCTCGGAATAACCAGAGATGGGAAGAAGAAGAAAAGAGCCAACATGTTTCTCTAATCCTCACATTTTCTTTCATGCAGTGTGAATGGTTACTTTGGTAACTTTCTTTCTTTCTTTCTTCTTTATTATGCAGTTGTTTCTCGGTTTTTAGTCAAATCCACGTTGAAATCAAAATCCACCCTATTTAGTATCTTAAAGCATGTTTCTGATCTCATTGCACATTTAATCAATGCATGTCATTCCAAAAAAATACATAAAATAATAAAATGCTCCGCCTCTGAAACGACTTTCCTTTAGACGACGTCACAACCTCTTTACGTCTCAACCGCTCTGAAACCTTCTGGCATTGCCCACTTTTCACGATACAATTGATTCCAGATTAATAAAATCAGGTCCTGCCTACATTTATTTATTTGAATATCCCTTTTCACTATATTAGATATAATATGGGTTGCGAATGGGATTTTATGATCTGATGCATGCTATTCTCTAATATTCAATGCTCCTTAAAGGCGCAGTAAACGAATTCTGAGAAATGCCGGATCAGACCGAGCACCAAAACACTCTTAGCCAATCAGTATCAAAGGGCGTATACATCCATGAGGGGGGAGGGGCCTGTGTTGCGTGGCGTGAATTTTGGGGCGAAGCTATCAAGATAGGGGAGTGATCCTTCTGGGTAGGGCCGTGTTTGTTTTGGTTATTTTAAATATCAACAGTGTTTCTCAGAAATCGCTTGCTGCACTTTTAAGTACCGACTTTTACAGCGATTAGTTGTAAGCAAATGATCCGGTTTTATTGAGTCAGAAATGACAGGTGCACATGATCAAACTCCAGGTTCCACAGTAACCTCAGAAAACACCATTTGTCTGTGGTTCCTGTCTTTTAAAAGCTGCGTTCATGACTTCCCCTTTAGGTCAGTGAGGGAAGTAATTTGCAGAAGCACCTGAATTTTCGAGACAAAAGCCTGCAACCCGACCCTTGGAATTTCAGGGCTTTTGGGTTGTTTAAGGAGGGGTTTGTCAAAGATCAAGGGTTAGGATTAGGGAAGAAAAGGTCACCGTAATTGGAAGAATCTAAGGGAGGGCTCGGTGTTCCAACTGTGCGCTTTTGTCTTGAACAGCGGTAACCCTTAACACTCTGAAATGCTTTCTCATGCCTGTGTGTGTACCTGGGGAAAATCAGCAAACCCCAAAGGACCAAAAGAGCATTATGGTCAGTTTTGCATCTCCATGTGAACAATACAAAACAATGCATTTTTTCAATATGCAGATTTTTGATCATTGACAAGTTTGAAAGAAAACGTTGTGAACATTCAGCACACACTATTAATGAATCAAATAATCTGCATAAATCAATTACAATCAGACATGGTCACATTTGTCCAGCATATTTTATTTGCGTGTCTCGTTCAGGATGTGTGCACACAGTAAAACTCCAGGGTCAGTCCTTTGTGTCCTCTATCCAAGCACAGGCTTTCTAATAGGGCATGATGCTGTGGAATGTGGCCAATTTGCCCCCCGTCCTGAATAGTGACACTCAATGAGGCATGCTGGGTACTCCAGTAAGTGTGTCCACTGGTCTGGCAGTTAACATAACAAAGACTGCAAGATGTAAATGAATGAATTACAGAGCAAGGGCAGTTAAGGTAATGTTTTTTTTGTGTGGTTTTTTTTGTGCGCACATTTTATTGCCTGTGGGGCTAAAATCCTATAATAGCACACCTTTCTAATGGAGTGCACATTATGATAAATGTGTCCTGTGCTGTTCAAATGACTAAACCGTTATAAGTTTGGATTAATAAAGTTTTTTTTTAATGCTTATGAAATAAGTCTCTTCTGCTCACCAAGGCTGAAAAATGTTTGAAACATACAGTAGCAGTAATATTGTGAAATATTATTAGAATTTAATATAACTGTTTTCTACGTGAATGTAATTTATTCCTGTGATCAAAGCTGAATTTTTATCATTACTCCAGTCTTCAGTGTCACATGATCCTTCAGAAATCATTGCTGATTTATTCAAACATTTATTAATATAATCAAAGTTGAAGTTTTTTTCTGCTTAATATTTTTGTGTAAACTGTGATAAACTACAATTTAGAACTGGGGTAAGAAAGATTCTTAGACAAGATTATTTTTACTTTTATTTAACAATTGAATTGATAAAACTTCTACAAATACAATAAAAAAATTCTATTTCAAATAAATGCTGTTCTTTTAAACTTTCTATTCATCAAAGAATCCTGAAAATAATTTATCAAAGATTACACAAATGCATGAAACAGCAAAACTGTTTTCAACATTGATAAAAATAATCCGAAATATTTCTTGAGCAGCAAATCAGCATATGCGAATGATTTCTGAATGATCATGTGACACTGAAGACCGGAGTATTAATGATGCTGAAAATTCAGCTTTAATCACAGGAATAAATGACATTTTAAAATATATTCAGACAGAAAATAAATGAAACTAAGAAATATATATATTTCACAATATTACTACTTTTACTATAAATCTTCGATTAAATAAATTCAGACTTGGTGAGCAGAAGATACTTTTTTCAAAAACATTTAAAAAAATCCAAACTTTTAACCAATAGCGTAAGTAGGCCTAATTGATTTCAATCTGAATGAAAGATGCAGTTTTACCAATTCTGCTGCATAATAACCTACGGTCAAGACTTGATTACTTGCTCTAGTGGAAATTTCCATTCTTTCAGCACAGGGAGGGTCTTCTGCAGTTCCCTCCCTGAAATGCCTCCTTACCTGTGAGGATCACCGTGATGAGGCCGAGCTTCACCCATATTCAGGATCAGGAGGATGATCTCATCAGCGAAGCCACTCCTCGGTAGACAGTTTCCAGCGGTCTGCAGGTCTTAGCAGGTCGTGGTTAAAATGAAGGCGTTCTGGAACCAAGTCGTCATGTTCCTACACGATGTGGATGCCTAATGTATGTTAAACGCTTTTTTTTTTCCAGTTTCTGCAATGTCATTACAGTTCGAGAAGTAACCAGTGAGGTTTCATCCTATCAGATCTGTTTCTTTTGCAGCAGATGATCTTGCACACGGGAATTAAACAAATGGCCAATAATCCAGATGGCAAATTAGCATTTCCTTCTTCAAGCTGCAGCTGACATTTTTCCCCATTGGATTTGATTTGAGACGGATGCAAGTTCAAGCATACAAAGAGATAACCATACTTTTCCAATTAAATTATCTGCAAACGGCAGGATTTGCCCATTGAAACATGTAGTTTTCCAGAGAAACACTGGCAGATGCAGTGTTGAGCTAATCCTAAATGCAACCCACAAGAGCTGCCATATACACATTCGTTTTTTGAGGACAAAGAAGTCTTTATACACAGTCAGAGCGGCTCAGAAGTTATTGCCCAGTGTGCAAACATCACATACTGTACATACAATATCAAATCATTTCATCAATCCGTTCTACTGCACACTTTGCTAAAACGGATAAACTAGATGTTTACATTTTCTGAAGAAAGAATGGTGTTTGTTTGCCTGTGATAACCTCACTAGTCAGTTGTCCCTATTTTTTTTTGCATGGTAAAATGTTTACAGAAAATCCTCTTTTCTGTTTTTTTTTTTTTAGCTTCCAGCTATAAAGACTGTTTTTAAGAAAGCATATCAAGATATAAATAGCCCATCTTTAAAAACAGTTTGACCACAAGAAAAGTTTCAAGTCTTATATAAACAATATCTTTAAAATATCAGTTTCAATATCTTATAGTCTCTAAATGTGTCTCATTGGGGTCAGATGAACATGAAACTATTTATGAAACAGGTCATTTAATCTTTTGTTAAGCTTTAGAAAAAATATATATATTTTAAAAAGCTTGCCTATGTGTTTTTTGCTAATAATATTTTATGAAATCAGGCAATTTATTGCTTATATGATATAGGAGAATATGAAGCTCATACTCGAGGAGGAAAACACTTCAGTTTTATTCTGAGGCTCAAACTACGAGCAAAAATATGCAATTTGGTGCAGTTGCGATGATATTTACATGGCCAAAAGTAAGATGAAATTGAAAGCTTGTAATGTAAATCTTTATAACAGAATATTAGGCTAGATATTTACTTCATATAAATATTATTATATATTAGTCTTATAAGATGATAATGCTTAGTTTTATAATCAAAGCTTTTTATTGTGGGAGGCAAAACATATAATGCAGTGGAATACGCCTGATATTTGCGCCTGAATATGATGATATTTGACTAATATGATTTTTTTAAGTACGTTTTTAAGTAAAAATAGCTTTATTATATGATTTTCTGAGTAGCTTCAGTCCAGTAAGTGTTCATCTTGAAAAATTACTAACAATGTAAAAGCTATTCTTACGTTTACTAAAAATCAATAAAGATTTCACAGCAAAAAGGCACGTGAACCACAAACTGAAGGTGGACGTTTATACAATTATACCAAAAGGCCTTTTACTTAGTATAACTATTAATCAGATGACTGTAGATTGTGTTTTTATTCAGCAAAGTTTTTATCATGTTGATCCTTTTAGAGTCTTAAACACTGATTATTCAACAAGCCTTCAACGTAAGTCCGGGCATTTTGAAAAGTAATAGCACATCTCTCCTTAACAAGACATGTTTTGAGCACAAGCGCTGCAAAACGAGTTACACGTCAAAGTTTAGCAAGGGTCAAGAGTTTGCTTAAACATTGAGTGATGCTTGCTTTAGCAAACATTAAAAGTATCAATGGCAATGCAAGCAGAGAGCCATGGAGCAGCTAAAGTTGATGTGATAGGGTTTATGCGTGTGTTTTAGGCCACACTGACCTCAGCCCCTTTGTGAGGCTTCAACAAAGAACCATCTGCATGAGACAAGAGACAGAAACATGGCGGACGGACTGGGGGAGGGACAGCAGCACGGAAAAGATGTAGAAACAGGGACAGAGGAGAGAACAAAGACAGACGAGAAGGAACAGGATCTCCCGTAAATGTGCACTGAGGTATTTCATGGTGATTGATAAACCAACCATGGTTTCTCAAATAAGGGCGCAGAACGAAACCCTTCACATGCACGGTCAAGAAGGGCTCCTGTAATCTTTCGCAAACACACTTCCTTACAGGACTGGATGAAAGTAATTAGAGCTCTCGGGGGCTGGGTTCTGGTTAACCATTTCATGGCCAGTTTTAACAGCCTCTCCGATTAGACATGCAAGATCCTCCAAATCTGTGAAGCTTGTAACTGCACATATAAAACATTTAACAACTGCAGAAGCAGAAGTGAAGATCGAGAAGTCAAGAGATGCATGGCACGGTTTTGTTTTAAAGGTTTAATCAACGAGAAGTTTGAATTGATGCTGTTTTGAGAACAGAAAGAAAAGAAAGAGGTCGTAATTTGAGGCTGATGAGAATCTCAACTCAAGATAATTTATGCTTTATATAAAGCAAATAAAGCCGATTTTTAGGACCATTAACATTTGAATGATATTTGTATGATAATTAATTTTCATTACTGTGTGCTTTCCCATTATTTTCAGTGGTGATTCTTACCATTACACTAACACATTTATTTTAAATCTGGATAAATGAATACTAAGTAAATACTGTACAGTTTAAACAGTATATAGAATATAATTCTATTATTAGAATATAATGAGAGAATGTCCTTAATTGTCACAAAAATACCACAATGCTAAAAATCCTAAGAATGAAAAAGATCATTAAATAACCTTCATTTTTAATCATCAACTCTATAAAAAAATTATTATTTATAAAAAAACCCATGTTTGGGTCAAATACGGACTAACCCAACCATTGGTTTAAATTTTTTTATTAGATTTTTAAACCAACAGTTGGGTTTGTTCATATTTTATCCAAACATGTGTTAAAACAACCTAGCATTTTTTTAGACTAGAGTGCTTTAATAGTTTTCTTAATTTTGAGGTGCAATTATGATTCACACATCCTTGCACTCGGGTTTACCTTATTCCTGATATATTTTCCAAACACGTAGCACGCAAGCATGGATAATCTTTTAAAAAATACACTGTTGTACTGTACATCTATCTTCAATGGTATATAAACAAGCAAATAAGCTCTTTCAGTACAAATATTACTGAAGAATAAAAGTGGTCATTTTCTAGATTAACACATAGAAACATTAGTGATGAACAGCCATGTAACATGACGAACAGGTGCAGATGGATCACCTAGCAACAGCAGCTTTCCTTCTCGCCACACTCTTCGCGCATGACTGTTATTATCAC
The DNA here is from genome assembly GCA_031834385.1 of Semotilus atromaculatus. Classification (NCBI taxonomy): domain Eukaryota; kingdom Metazoa; phylum Chordata; class Actinopteri; order Cypriniformes; family Leuciscidae; genus Semotilus; species Semotilus atromaculatus. The sequence continues at coordinate 2,119,069 of JAULUF010000020.1, read as the reverse complement.
CATCTAGTGGCATGTGATCGATAGGAAACTGATGGCATATTCAAAACTAAACAAATGTATCCTGTTCCTTGAGAACTTATTAAACCAGCATTCAATGCTTTTTTCTCCTCATGGACCTTAAAAACAACATGATATCCCACATATGAATTATATGGGATCATGCAAATAAAGCTAACAACAGAGCTTTCATGTGACAGCTGGAACCCATTAAAATTAGGCTTTGTTCAAACAGGCAACAAAAATTAGATTTGTGTGACTTTGTCTGTTTCATGTTTTCAAACCTGTGCATGAATGTAACACGTCATCCATCATTAGCTCTTGTGTACTTTGGTCAGAGTGGGAAAAATGTGATTACACCGTATCTTTGTGTGTAAAATGCGCACTCCACTGTGATTATGTTTACTCTAATTATGAGCATAACCACATTAACATAATCACAGTAGTTCTGCCTTAATCATGTTGGAAGAGGGCATTTAATGTTTCATCACAGTCCTAAAGGTTCTAAAAATAGGGGCAAAAGCAAACTTTTTTAGAACTAGAATAAAATAAAAAAACTCACATTTAAAAACAAACAAAGCTCCTGATTGGTCAGGTCAGCGCAAGATCTCAGGTTGCCTAACAACACAATCAGAATCGGGGGAGGGCCTCTGGGAATGCAATTTGTGGATGGAGAGAAGGAAGAAAATACTTGGAATTCTGCCAAGAAAAATAAACAGAGAGAGAGGGAGAGCGAGAGGGAGAGAGAGAGAGAGAGCGAGAGAGAGGGAGAGCGAGAGAGCGAGAGAGAGAGAGAGGGAGAGCGAGAGGGAGAGAGAGAGAGAGAGAGAGAGAGAGAGAGAGAGAGAGAGAGAGGGAGAGAGAGAGCGAGAGAGAGAGGGAGAGAGAGAGAGAGAGCGAGAGAGAGAGAGAGAGAGGGAGAGCGAGAGAGAGAGGGAGAGCGAGAGGGAGAGAGAGAGAGAGAGAGAGAGAGAGAGAGAGGGAGAGAGAGAGAGAGAGCGAGAGCGAGAGAGAGAGAGAGAGAGGGGAGACCTTATAAAGGTGTAAAGAGTACAATATCAGTCATAAGATATGGCGACAAAGAATGCAGCCTTTAGGAACATAACACAAGGAAGTAACCTATTGCACCCTCATAAAAGTTTATAACTTTAGTGTATTCAGTGAATATGGTTTTAGTTTTAGCACTCAATCAAAAACCTGGGGTCTCATGGTGTTTATTAATGAATTATCAGTATTACTATATCTAGGGGTAGATTTAAAATGTCAAACTTTATACATCTTTTTGTATGTCCATAAAAGTGAACATAGTTTGGGAAAATGTTTCCCCCTCTTGGGCTAGTAAGTCACTTTGCCTCTGCAAAACAACGCCTTAGCAACCACTCAAAAACCCCTAGCAACAGTATAGCAATGCACTAAAAACCCCTTAGAAGAGCTTAGCATTTGCATAGCAACATCCTAGCAACCCCCTAGATTAGAACCAGACAGCAACATAGTGTCAGCCCAGATCCGGCCAACATCTGGTATGTGTGGAATCCATAGCCGCGTTTCCACTGTCGGGCCAAAAGCGGGCGTGCTAGTGCGTGCCAGGGCCAGTTTCCACGGTCACTTCCGGGGCTTGATCGGGGCCAACGGCCAGGGTTTTCTGGCCCGACGAATAGGCCTACCTTGGTCCAAAGCGGGCCAACTCGGGCTTGAGGAGTGGTTACGAACAGAGGTTTACCTGAGTCTGGAGACGGCAGCGCCGGGTGATTCATATCTCGTCTCTTTACAGGACTGTCTGATATCCATATTTAGCTACACATATATCATAAAATAAAAGCAACTCCAGTTTTTCGAGAGCTTCCTATGTTTTTCTGACTGAAAATATAACTGTATTGGGAGAGAGTGTCATAAAGCTCAGTTCGTATTTTTGGTGCCATATTTGTAGAAATGATAATTCATTCTGAATGTGATGTAATTAGATTTTGACACAAATTCATTAATTATGATCAATGTATCACTTTTTATTGTAAACCTGTGGTAAAACATCGATGCTTGGGTTTTAAATCTTCAAGTAGCCTCAACAACAAAAATGCCAGCAAACGGTCGCATTTATCACGTTAATTATGTTCGATTTCTTAAAACTTTCTAAAACGTCCATTTGTTGGTGAAATGATGGGTTTGTGTGTCTTTGTTCCAGAGAGGCGTGTTACGGGCGTGTTTTAGTGAAGCACGCCCGACAGTGCTTCTGGGCCGGCAATGTAAACGCAGCATGGGTTTGGGCTCGGTGCTCCAGGCTTATAGCTCGGCATGGCCTGTTTAAAGCCCTGGCTCGCACTGGCCCGACAGTGGAAACGCGGCTCATCTGTACCAGATGTGGGCCGGATCTGGGCCGACACTATGTTGCTGTCTGGGAAAACTCCAAGCAACGGCATGGCAATCCAATAAAAAACACTCAGAAGAGCTTAACATATGCATAGCAACACCTTAGTAATGGTAGAGTAACAAACTAAAAACACCCAGAAGAGATTAGAATCTGCATAGCAACAACCTAGTAACAACCCAGAACCCCCTATGGCTTAGCACTAAAAACCACTCAGAAGAACATAGATTCTGTTTAGCAATACACCAGTAACCACTTAGAACCAAATGGCATAGCAATGCAATAAAAAACACTTGGAATAGATTAGCACCTACACAGCAACCCCCTAGCAACAATGACATACTGTAGCAAGTTAGCAACAAACTAAAAACCACCCAGAAGAGCATCTGCATAGTAACACTCTAGAAACCACTTAGAACCCACTAGCAACAGAATAGCAACACACACAAAAACCCCAGAAGAGCTTGGCATTTGCATAGCAACACCCTAGCAACGGCACAGCAATGCAAAACTAGTGAAAAAATGCAAAAATCCAGTTGTTTGGTAAAAGTCACTTCGGAATAACACATGTGATATATCAAAAACCAGATGTAGCCAGACAAGAATGAAAAGACAAGAGTGTCTGTGAATGACTAACAGGATGTGTTTACGAGGGCTGGAGAGTCAAGATAGACAGAGAAAAATTAACAGGATATGGGCCACTTTGGGTGGTGAAGATAACGGTGAATGAACGCGTCTGGTGTGTTTGAGTGCAACTTTTTGTATGTCCATAAAAGTGCACATAGTTTAAAAGCAATAAGCCAATAAGACAATTAATACATTCACTGTCAGCAAGAAATCATATATAAACATTAAAAACAAACAAACAACATATTTTAAACTACGTTGCCCACTTCTAGTCTGATTACTTGGAAAACCTTTCCCCAAAAAGCTTCACAATTTGAGAATGTATGTATGTAAAATCAAGCAGAGCAAATTATGTTCCAAAGTTTAATTGCATTTTCAAACACTAAAATTAGTGCATTAATAAGTAAGATGGACAGGAAGGAACATAAATACATCCTGGGAAGAAAAAAGAGCAGAGGAAGGATGAGATAAGAAGTGATAGTAAATGGGTAGGTTGTAGTAGTCAGGATTGCCAGGTCTGCGTTACAAAAATAGCCCAATTACCAAACCAGCGGCAACAGTTTACAGAAGTGGCTCGATTTCGCGGGAAAACAGCGGACCTGGCAACCCGGGTAGTAGTCAGTGTTTCTCTTTGTGTCAGCGTGTTCTCTGATTGGCTGCTTGTTTTGCAGTGTGGGCGAGAGAGAGAGTCGTTGCTAGTATGAGGAAATGATCGGGGGGGGGGGGGGGGGGGGGGGGGGGGGGGCGTCGCCATGGTAACCCGGTGGGCCGTGTGCACAAAACATTTTGCAGCAAATGGAGGGGGTTAAAAAGGGGTCGAATTTCAAAGCACCCAAACTTCCATCTTGAGTTGCGTCTGATGCATTATCTGTGCGAGTTTGTTTTCACAGAATGAAGAAGAGAGCGTATTTAAAGCCATTCTGACATCAAGAGACACGAATACTTCAAGGGTTAAGATTTATTTTTTATCCCCAATCGAAATACAACAAGATTAATTAAATACCTAGTAGAGCATGAGCACACAGATAGGCATAATAAAATATATGTGAATGTGTGGTGGCATATTCATACCCAGTATTCCCTGCTTCTAAAATGAACGATTACAATGTAAAGAATGAAAGAATTTAAAATGTTGCAGTCTTTTTTTATTTTTTTTATTAAAGACTACAAATCAGATATTTCCAGTCTTTGATGCTGATTGGTAAATACTAGCATTCCTTTCAAAGTAGGCTACTTAGAATGACACATGTACTTATGGTTTAAACTAAAGGGTTAAAACATTTTGTGTGTGGTTGTGTCCAAAAGCACCCTTTGACTATATTCATAAATATAAAATGACGTCAAGCACCTTTTTTGCTGAAATAATGCCCAATCTGTCATATAGTAATTGAGATAAATAGTCTCCAAAATAGATTTGCTCAAATGATCTGATGTCTGATAAAATTTTAAAACACAATACCTGGAAATTGTTGTTTTGCCAAACTTTTATTGCCGTCACTCTTAAATAGAAACATGGGAAACACAAAAACATGTGACCACTTGATGCATTATTTAACAAAACAAAGAATTGAGTACTGGGGGGAAAAAATATTTAGATTTATTTAAATATACTGTAAACATGACAGACATATGAGGGCATTGTGGGAGCTCTATGATCTAACTGACTCACTAACTTTAGCTAAATTCTGCCCTCTTCTGTTTGTTATTAGGAACTGTTCATCAAATGACAATTCTGTCATTATTTGCTCACCCTCATGTCATTCCAAACTCTTAACATTTGTTCCATAGAACAGCATACGGGTTAATGAGTAAATAATGACAGAATAAATTATCTAGGTATAATCTAGCTATTAAGCATGTTTGAATGGAGCTAAAAAAAAAAAAAAAAATGATAGCCTTTATATCATTTTCAACTTTTATTAGAAGACCAGAGTGTGTCTTAAGGCTCCAGCGAACGCTGTCTGCTGCTGGACATGGTTCTGCTCTTAGGGGTTTTCACATCTTTGCCTCCTCCTGCACGCAGAGACTCGTCTTTACGCACAACCTGCAACAGAAAACACACAAACACAATCTAACTGTAATGCAAACCATAATTAATGAATAAATCAGAATGGGAAAGAGCTATTCTGTGTGGCTTACACTGCTCATCATAACATGCTGATGGAGTTCTTTGTGGGTCAAAGGTCGATCCTCCTCATCTGTGAGAGAAGAGTCCTCGGCCTCATAATCATGCCTGAATCGTGCACAATAAGACCAGGAGCATATATTAACTAAATAAAGTCACATATGTGTACTTTTGTTTTATCTCCATAGACTGTGTCTATAGCTCAACATACTGTATGAGAAGCGTCTCTCACCTGGTAATGGGCGGCTGGACGATCTCTGCGTGTCTCAGCACGTCTGGTTTCTGACCCAGCAGGAACTGAGCGACCTCTTTCAGGTCGTAACTCTTCTCCAGGTCCTATTCATTTGCATTACAGTTACACTAATGGTCAGCAGTTCAGAAATGTTTTTAAAATGTTTTTGAAAGGAGTCTCTTATACTTATCAAGGATACATTTATTTGATCAAAAATACAGTAAAATCAGCAAAATATTATTACAATTTAAAAGCACTGTTTTCTATTTTAAAATGTCATTTATTCCTGTGATCAAAGCTGAATTTTCAGCATTATTACTCCAGTCTTCAGTGTCTCATGATTCTTCAAAAATCATTCTAATATGCAGATTTGCTGCTCAAGAAACATTTCTGATTGTTTTCAATGTTGAAAACAGTTTTTGTTGCTTGAAACCGTGACACTACCATTCAAAAGTTTGGGCCTAAGTAAGATTAAAAAAAAGAAGAAATGAATATTCTTACTGAGCAAGGACGCATTACATTTCTATTTCAAATTAATGCTGTTCATTGATCCTTCTATTCATCAAAGAATCCTGAAAACAATGTATCATGGTCTCTACAAAAATATGAATCATGAAAAACAATTATTAAGAACCAGTATTAATAATTAAGCACCAATAATAACTGATAATAATACTCTGACGTAAATAGAAGTTAAGAGTACAATGGATGCCCTTTAGACTTTTTAAGAGTATTCTACACTGTTTTTACAAACTGAGGTACAAGTCGAAATTATTTTCTGTGGTAATCTAATTGTATTTTTACCATAGTAAAACCACTCTAACGCACGGCTTTGTATTACTTGTTTAATGTTGTTAAAGCAGCACAAAACACTATGGCTGTGTCCAAAATCACCCCCTATACCCTCATTCACTATTCCCTACATCACTCCACTAATATAGTCGAGTTGAAGGAGTGAATGAAAACGAGTGAGTGAATTCGGACACTTAGTGCGCCGGAAGGGCTGCCGTTTTGAATCGTTTGTGCTTGATGTTTAATAGTCATTCAAAACTTAGCAAACTGGCAGCTCTAGTATTAAGATCAAAAGATTTATCTTGAACTCTGTCATGTATAAACCTTAATTAAACAATTTAATAATCATTTAAAAATTAATTTAAACCTGTATCATATTACTCTTTATCCCCATTGGACCAGCAGTTTGGAAAATAGATAGATGGATGATTTAGGTCATCTTCTGGTCAGACATGGGAATTCAACAGTGCATCATGGGAATTCTATTCTCTAGCCATGAGCATACATCTGTTGTACACTCGTTATCACGGTGCATTGTGGGATTGAATGAGTGCACTCCAAATGTCCACTCGAATAGTGCCCTATTTAAGGCTATAGGGGCGATTTCGGACACTGCCTATGAAATAACCTGTTGGTACATTCTGGTCTTTTCTGTACCTTAGAATTAATGAAGGCTTGAATGGTGAGCAATTCACTGGTCCTCTGCTCCACCAGGCTGAGGTACGTCATGATGTTACTGTCTCTGATCCCAGAGGAAGAGCCCAGCATGTCTACCACCAGAGTTCGGTCGCAGTCAATCTTATTGAACACACTGTCTGTCCCTAGAATGACATCAACATAAGCTTTTGTGTATAAAAACGTGAGTATCATTCTTCTTCAAAGACGATAATGTGACAATGTTGCCCTCTTGATTCTTCTAGGGTTTATCCACGTGGTTATGTTAATGCATGTTTGGGTGATTTTACTAGGACCTGTTTTGATCTGATGAAGGATCTTGCTGATGTAATCGGCCTGGGCTTCATACTGTTGAGCTTGTGTCTCACACTCTTTCTGTAGGTCCATCAACTCTTTCAACGCCACCTGATTTTCCTGTTCTTTTTGGACACCTTTCATGTGCAACTGCTTCATCTCTTCTTCAATCTGGAACAGAATCAACACAAAAAAATAATTTCCTACTGGTGTGTCTGAATTAAAATGTGAATATGAATAACATTATGCATGTTCATTTAGCCCAGGTTGGCACATGCTTTTGTTCGGTCTTTAAGTGTTTTCAGTGTTGTTCTTATTAACTAAAACTAAAACTATTAAAATTGTTTTCATTAAGTGAAATAAAGCTTACAATTAATTAATTTAAATAAAAAAATTAATTTAGAAAAACTAAACCTTAAAAAACTTAAATTAGAAATGTTGCTTTGACAATTACCTGAAAAAAAGTTGAAGTTGAAGTGGTAAAATTACTATAACTAAAACTGAAATAAAAAGAAAATAAAGCTAAACAGAAAAACACTAAATATAATAAAAATCATATATATAAAAACATTTTTTTTTGCCTTTGCACAGCTGCTTAGCGAAATAAGCCTAATGAAACTTAAATCATTATCTCACAAAAAATGGAGGGGACAAAACTGTTCTTCCTCAATCATGTATTTATATTAAATGATCAGTTCATCTTGCAAACAATATGTATGTTTTGGGTCTTTATTTGAGTAGTTCTGTGATTCACACACTGACCTGATGGATTTGCTCTCTCAGTCTCTCAGCTTCTATATTCTGTTCATTCACAAAGTTGAAAAGAGCAAAGTTCTTGTCCTCAACTGTTAAAAAAACATAAAGAGTTGTAGCATAACACATTGCAATCACTTGTTGGCACAAAACAGAAAACATAAAGCTCACCCTGAATGAAATTTGTAACCAACATCTTCAAATTATCTTGCCCAGTCAATCTCTTGATCCGCTGGAAAACCTCCTCCAGAGTGTCAAATGTCTCCTCTCCGGCGTCTGCCCTCCTCTGCTCCTTCATCTCTGACATCAGCACACATTGGTTACTTCTCAGACAAATAATAGCTGGATTTATAATCAATTAATAAATCAATCAGTCTGGTATAGAGTATAAAAAAGTTTGGGATCAGCGAGATTTTAAAAAAAGTAAATTGTATTTTTAATCAGCAAAGATGCATTAAATTCAATTCTGTCATGACAAATTTCAGAGTGTTTGGCATGGAAATGGATATGGATATGACAATGTTGATATGTTTGGTCTTGGCAGAATAGATCTGCTACACTGCTACTGCTGCTGTTATTGTTGTTGCTGCAGAACAAGTACAGGACTTGCTACTGCCAATACATGCACAACACACTACTGTGAGCAAGTAAGAAATACTGCTGCTGTACAACACAGTATACATTAATGACCCATAGCTGATCTATACAGGTGGAGCTGGGGAAGGCGGAGGGTTACTGCAACTGCTGACCAAGTATTTGAAGGCTGAGCAGCGAGCTCATTGGCTACTGATATAGCAGGAACCAATCAGCTGTGCCCAATAGATAATGATTTGATTGCGAACAGAGTTAAGGACCTATCAGCGCCATCTAGAGTTTCATGATAGAACGTTGTATTTATTATTGATCTTACTGATCCCAAACTTCTGAACGGTAGTGCACACAATTTAACCAACAACAATTCTTGCACAAATATTGCTCTCTGACCTTGTCTGCGTCTCATTTCCTGTCCATCATCCATGGTGGTTCTCTCATTACTCTTGGTGGTCATGAACTCTTTGAGTCGGCGTTCATGAGCGATGACTCTCTCCAGCTCCTTCATCTCAGCGGAGTACTGCACAAAATCCTTTATCGCCTTCTCCTTCATCATGGTCATTTTGGTCTGTGCCTCCTCTCTTAAATACACACATACAAATAGAACCGGCAACAAATGTTCAAAACACGTATTGAGGGTGGAGCAATGTGTAATACCATACAAAATAATAACTCTTTGTTACAATTGAGGTGTGCAATTTTTCAATGTTAAAAGTGGTAGGGAAACCTTTTGCATTTAAGAGAGAGTAAGAATAATATTAACCGATAATATTTCATTTATGACTTATGTTTATATTGGAGGCATGGTTATTATCATTGATTAAAAACTAAAACAAAAGCTGAAATAATTAGAAATGTTGTCTTATAAATTGAAACAGAAGCACAAAAATTACTGGATATAAATAAAAAACTAAAACAGAAGTTTTTCATGATTTTGGGAACTTTGTATAGAAGCGAAGCAACTTCAAATCTCAAAGTATCTCTCTTACCTCACATCATAAGCTGTGGTTGACATGTCGATAACTTCACCAATATCCTTACGAACATCTTGCAATACCTGAAAGAAAGACAACAGCAGTGTTTGAACTGTTCAATCACTGCATCCCTCAAACTCATTGAACACCCAGAATGGCCAACCTTCTCCAGTCTGCGATGCAGCTGCTGGAACCGGACGCGTTCCATGCGGAGAGTCTCGAGCTCTTCTCTGAGCTGGCTGTTCTTCGTCAGCTGTTTGTTAAACCGAATAAGAGCCTGCAGGGACAACAAGGGGGAAAAATGTAAGGAGAAGTTCATGCACACAGTAGGGACCAGATTTACTTACAGCTTTCGCCAGCGCAAACCCTCTTTTGGCGTTAAAAAACTACTGTCAGGATTTACTAAAGACATGCAGTGAAAAATTATTGCTGAAAAGGCATGGACGGTTATTGTTGCGGCTGACATTATTGCATATGCATTTGTAGGATTTTCCCTTTCAGACGAGGTATGTATGGAAGGAGAGTATTTAAATGTATCATGCAAGGTGATTTAATAAGGTTTGCGCATAAATTTACTGATATTTGAGCAAAAAAGCATGTCTTAAACCAGACACCAATTTGCGCTGCCTCATTTTCATCCGTGTTAAATTCAATATGGTGTCCACCTGACTAAGGTCTATGACTATGTTTATATATCATTAGCCTCATAGCATAATTGCCTAAGTTATATTTCAATGTTTTTGCAATTATGCTATGAGGCTAACGATATGTACCAATAATGTGATTATTTCCAATCATTAGAGTAAGGACTTAATCGCAGTAAGATGTTTACATGCCACAAGCAAACCTCTTCCCTTTTCATTTGCAATTTTCATTATTCTGATTATTTGCTAAGAATTGTGGTTATTTTTACCACCATTATTCACATACACCAATGCACAGCACAAATGATGAACTCGCATATAGTAGGTGTATTTTTCTGGCCACTGTTTCAATCTACTTGCGTCAAATGCAAAGCATATTACTGAAGATTTTTTTTCCTAAAAATGTCTTCATTTCTATGTTTTTGACCATCAATATTCTGCATTATATTCATGTTGTCAACATGATCTCAGTATCTTCAGCACCCCAAAAATTAGATTGGATTATTTCAGGTCTTTACCACCCCTTCCAATCCAAGCGAAATTTTAAATGGATCGATTGAGGTGATTAAATTAAGGCTTTTCAGTCCGACCAAGTCATCGATCCTGTTACTAAGGTATTATTTGGTTTCATATAAACGTAGCTACTCACACCAGTTCAGCATTATCTAAGGAACAAATTAACAGTTTTGTATGTCCAAATGTTTTGCCACAGTCTGGTCTGCACTTTATTTTGGCCAAAAAAACAGCCACTTAAATCTTACATGTAAAGTGCCCACAATTGTGTGGTCAGTAAAACTGCATGCTGTGAAATGTTTGATTCTCTGTTTACCCGGTCCAGTTTGTTCTCCAGGGTGCGTGTGGCCTTCTGAGTCTGGCGGGCCTGAGACGTGTGACTCTGGGAAGCCGTGACCTCTCCTCTTCTCACTTCCACCAGCCTTTTCTCCATATTCATGATCTGTAAACAGAATGCATGCAAATAAACATCTGTAGCACCAACAGTGTGTTATGTGACAAAGTTGAATAATTAGACATATATGCACCTCCTGTTCCATCTGTGTTTGGGTCTGTCTCTCATTCTCTAGTTGATCCTCCAGCGTGTTTCGTTGCTCCAGCAGAGTTTGGATACCCTCAGTGTCCTGATTGTCGTTCTTTCTATGCGATTGGCACTCGAGCACACGAAGCAACTCCTCCTGTTCCTCACGCAGCTTAGAAATCTCATGGCTGCGGACAAACACGCACACACATCAAACTAAATATGCTCAAACACACATTCCATACAAGACACACTGCAATACATGTACATAATGCAACATTGCTGGGTAAAACATCATGAGGACATTAGATAGGCTTCTAATGACAAATCCTAAACCTACTCCTAAAAGAAAAAGAATGCTGTTTCTTTTGTGCACAATTTTTTGAATAAATAGAATATTTACTTTATATGCATGATAAGTTTTGTCATTGTCAGTTAACCCAATAGACTTAATAAACAAAGAACTCCTGAAATTGTTTTATGGCACTGACCGCTGTTTGCGAATTTTTTCCTGTGACTGGATGCTGTAGGCCTGCCGATCCCCCTCCGTTATACGAAACTGTCTCTGCAGTTTTTCAATCTCTGTCTCAGCTGGACACAAACAGCTGGGTGCATAAGAACATTCACCTGCATGATAATAATTCTTAATTATCAATAACAATGATCAAGTTTCATTTGCATACCAATTCCATCAAATTCCAAGTCACTGCTGTCAGAGAGGGCACTGGTTGCTGATCTTCCACGAGGCATGATGATGATGATGACTATAGTCACAAAACACTGGGCTAACAACAGTGCAGAACAAAACAAAGCTTTGAATTATAAATAATAAAGACAAAACTTGCATAACAAAAAATATGATTTGTAAAAAAAATATTTATTTATTTTTTGCCAGCAACTATACTCTCCAAAACCCTTTAAAATACTGGGTGTATATAACATTGACATTGTTTACATATAGAAAATTATATGATGTGTTAATATAAAGAGAATATAAAATATTATGGTATTTAAATTAGGTTAAAAGTACATGTAGAACATTTATCATCATGGTTGGAACATTAAAGATTTGATTAATTGAGATTGTAAAATGATTTAATTTGCCCAAAAACGTGATAGCAACGGGTCACAATCCGGACATGCGCACACCTCTTTGGCGCGAGTAGCCATCGATTCGTCAATTACAGAAATCCAGAGGCCCTTCAAGAATGAAATATGGAAATATACATTTTTAAAAAACGAATGAAGAGTTTATGGATTAATACCTGAACAAAGATGAAGAGGACAACGAAAAAGTAGAATATTTAACGGTGAACGCGATTGACGTCTGATTTTCCCTCAATACGTGAGTGACTAACGTTACATCATTTCTAACACAACACAGAAGCATTATAACGTTAGTGTATAAAAGTATACACTATTTATACTGCTGTGTTGTTCACTAAATGAAATTACCAGTAGCACCACGATTTTGGGCTTGTACTTGGGTAATTGTTAAGTAACGTTAAGTTTGGAGTAACGTTAAGTTAACATTAACTTACCTTGGAGTAACGTTAGCAGGTGGAGTAACGTTAACGTAAGTTAGCAGTATTTGTTTACCGAATTTTTCTCACAGACCATTAACTGTCCCCTTTAACAACAATGTTTTAACATTTATATTTATGCAATTAAAACTATATTAATCTTACACAATGATGATCCTATGTAACGTTAATCAAGATGAGATCGCAACGTTAGCCTACGACTAACTTAACTTAGTCAAGATTTGATCAAAAATATAAAAATTTTAAATAATGCTACTTAGGTTTGAGATAGGCCTAGAGCTTTATTTTACTAGTGATCACTGCCTCTTATAACAGTAAAATATGTTGAGGTAAATAAAGGCTAATTTTACCTTGTACTGTTATCACTCTTCAGGTGGTTTTATTTGACATGTCTTTCTCCCCTTTGGACAAAGTTGTTAGCAACTGTCTCTAAGGAAAAACGATCTACAGAGTGCGCTGTTTCTCACAAACACGACGAGACCAATGAAAGGAAGAGACTTTCGTTTCGGATTTATTTATTTATTGTTTTTAATTCAAAAGAAGCATTTGAAAGGATCAGTAGTCATACAAGAAATAACAAATAATCTGAACTATTTGACTATTTTAATTATTTTCCATTCATTTCATTAAAAGTCATTGTATGGCAAAATTGAATGTCAGTATTATATATATATATATATATATATATATATATATATATATATATATATATATATATGAAGAGTTCAGATGCAAAAGCCTCTAAGTGCCATCTGAAATTTTCTTCTAGAATGATCATTTTTATCAAGCTTGTTTATTTAAGTTCAATAATTTCACTTAAATGACAATTAATAGGTGATTTTCATAGCCATTTAAGTGAAATTACTGAACTTAAATATACAAGCTTGATAAAAATGATCATTCTAGAAGAAAATTTCAGATAGCAGTTAGAGGCTTTTGCATCTGAACTCTTCATATATATATATAAAAAAATAAAACATGCTATTATTATAGCAGATGACTGTGTACTGTTTACCAGATAAATTAAAATATTGATTGACGTTGAAATGTTTAAAGTGAGAACTAAGAAAGAAAGGTATCATAAGTATCATTATACAAAAATATTTGACTACAAACTACAGCGATTGACCAATAGTAATCAGGTATACCATAGAGCCCACTAATAATAATAATAATATTAATATTTTAGCAATTATTTTTAGCTTTCTTCAGGTGGTGTTGGTGGGACCCCTTCTAGAAATGTACGAAAGTGATCATCTGTGTTGAGTTCTGGTTGTTTGACCAACAGGTGGCATTTAGGGAAAAAATAGGCCGCTACCAGCCCCATGTTACTAAGTAAACTTGCTCCTACTTGAGCAATAGACTTCTCTTTATCATTTAGACTTGTGTAGATGGGGATGAACATCACCCACATTACACAGTAAATCAAGGAGGAGATGGTGATATCTCTGGCCAGGTTATACTGTCCTGGCGGCTTTAGAGCCATGAAGGTGGACATAAATGACATCAGTGCCAGAAGAACATTGAAACCCAGCATCAAGCCGAAGTTCAACATGGGCTCCACTGGGCAACGCAGAAAAGTTTTCACATAGGTCACCTCCAAACTGGCCACGTATTGGGTCAGGGAGGGACCTTCTCGGGCGTACCAACCGCACAGTCCCGCTTGGAGCCCGCAACATCCCAGAATCACAAACCAGCTTCCTCGGCCTCGTAGGTTCTCCAGGTGATCGGGAGACTTTTCGGGGAACTCTGTGACGCACACAATCTGGTAAGTAAAAGATGGCAGAAGATTGTTTTATTTTTATTTTTTGCATTTCTTGTTTTAATACAGTGGTTCTATTTGGTTTTATTTCAGGACTCAGATTTTACTGATGACTTATCACACAATTGTGCATTGTGAAGTACATTTAAATCGTATCAATATTGCAGTCACATGTTATTACATAATTTTTTATCATTTATGTAATTCATTAAATGAAAATGATTTTAATTATTTTATTTTTTATTTTTTAAAGATCACCTGAAGGGAAATGGTCAGAATGACCGAGAGGGCCACAGTGGGGAAAAAAGCGTTTAGTGGCTGCTGCAGACGGCACACAACGTCTCCCGGCTGACCCAGGAACAGCACCAGGCTTATACATTCTCCCGCTAGGCTCAACAGAGCAAGGCCACTCAATGGTCCACCTGCAGTTTTCACCAGTGGAGTTCCTCTGTGCATAAAAAATACAGCCCCTAGCAATACATGTAATGCTAGCACCAATATTCCTCCCAGAATGAGTCCGATTGACTCATAGTTGCTCCAGTCAAGGTAAGTATAGATGGGATAGACACAGCTTGTGCTTCGTAGGGTGGACCACTGGCCATCGGGACATGATCTACACTGGATGTCATCTTCAAATCAAAAGAGAAGGCAGAATAAGGTCAGTCAACATCAAATGGAAAAGAGCTCATGCATGCATTTTCTATTCGCTACAGGCATGTTAGATAAAGCAAGTATGTTCAGAGCAAATATTAACAGCCCTATTAGGATTGTTTAAAATGACTTGAAAACAGGGTCAGAAATGAATGGGCTAGGGGCAAAAATGCATTTAGGGAATTACCTTAAGTTCCTGTTTTTTAATTGTATAATTTATGTAGGATATTTAAAATTGCTCTTATCTCATAACATTATTGGATTATTCCACATTTGAACAGAATAAAGCATCGTTAAACATTCTTAAAAATGTTCTTGGAAATACATTTCTGTGGGCAATAATTATATGCACATAATGGAAAAGTTAATTTCAGACCCTAGTAGTCGCGCACCTGTGCTGTTTAGGAACGTTCCCTCCTTGCAGTCAATGCAGTCGAAACAACAGGAGTGGAAGCCTTTAACTCTGCGCACTTGTCCTATCCCACAGTCTGAGGAGCAAGTGGACATTGGCACCTGTTACAGAGACCATTTGTCAAGAGGTGCAGGCTCTGTGATGTACACTAGAACCAGTCACAAGTTTGGACACACCTACTCATTCTCTATTAAACTTTTACATATTTTAGAATAATGGTTAAAATAACAGTAAAATGTTTCAAAAACATTTGAAAGAAATGAACATATAAGTATTATATATTATTAGTCTATAAAACTAATTGTAAGCATTTAAGATCATGAGAAAGTGTATCAAAACTATTGACTGGTAGTAAAACAAGTTATATGAAGCAATTTAAATTACACTACAAATATTTGTCCCATTCATACCTTTCCGTTTTTCGTGTGCCATTTTATGTCTTCTTCATCAATTGTGAGGTTTTCATAAAAGTATCCAATTCCATCAAAGCGCACAGTGGTGTCATTAAAGATCCATTGCATAACATCGTAGCCAAAGTTTGGATTCCCCTCTTTATCAAACTGAAATTTGACTCCCTCTAGAACTACAGAAACCTTTTGTAGTTTCTTTAACAGCTGTAGGAAAGATACTGTTCTATTAGTACACCTTTAAAGGGTTAGTTCACCCAAAAATGAAAATTCTGTCAGTAATTACTCACCCTCATGTTGTTCCAATCCCGTAAGACAAAAAGTATTCTCGTCACTTGATAAATTTATGGTTGAGCCACTGTAGTCACTTGGACTATTTTAACAATGTTTTTACTAACTTTTCTGGGCTGGCAAGTTTCAATTAGAAGCCTTTGAAGGAGTGAGACCGCTCCCAGATTTAATAAAAAATATCTTCATTTGTGTTTCCGAAGATGAACGAAAGTCTTACGGGGTTGGAACAACATGAGGGTGAGTAATAACTGACAGAATTTTCATTTTTGGGTGAACTAACCCTTTAATCTTGTAGGCTAAAACAAGGTTTACAGAAAGAGATGTTTGTGTGTGATTACCTGCCATGGATAGACGTTGTCAGTCTTGGGATTTAGAGCACATCGGGTGGCATTACATCCAAACAAGTCGTGCAGCGCATATGCAACACAGTAGATGGCAGTATACACACTGAAAGCTGACCGCTGCACAAGTTTTACCTCTACCATGCTCACGTTGGCTTGGCTTAGGGAGCTGCAGCTTGGGCAAGGGTTGTCCAGTGGGGAGATTTCTGTATCAGGCTCCTGGGGGATTTGTGTCTCCTCCATTTTTTTGAAGAGCTCACGGATATACGGAGTGAATAGGTCAATAGGTCTGGTGATGTCTGCAAATGCCAGCACTGTGCCTATTGAATTGATGCCGGGCAGGTTGGATACACCATCGTTCAGAGACCATCCAGTGCTTGCCACCCAAACGGCTGTTATGTTTCGTTTGATTACCTGGTCAGATAGTAATGACAAGAACATTTAGAATCACCAAAACGTGTATGCTTATTCAGAAAATAAAGAAGTGAATAATAAAGAGAACAAGAATTACATATCAATATCTTTCCCTGAAGCCCACCTATATAGTTTCATAATTTTGTTTTGTGACCATTTTCTACTCTCTTTTTGAGCCTTACATTTAAACAGGCTTTTTTTGCTTCTTAAGGGGATGTTCACACCGAATGCAGCTTTGCATTCCTCTGCACTGCTTTTCATGGTTTTAAACATACCCTAGATGGATGTCTCGCGTCTCGTGACACAGCGTTCTAAAAACGGCAGTGCTCAATTTAGTTTAAACATGCCTCAAGAAAGACCTTGCATTTTTTCCCATTCCACTGTCCTGCATGTTACATTCTTAAACAGAAGACATGTTGTTTGAACAACCCCTAAATGTGTTTGTGAACGTCCTCTTAGCATGCGAAATGAGTAACAGCCCTGCACTTAATTTTTTAAGTTTTTAGTTGTAGATTTGGTAGTGTTTAGAGATTAGAGCAGTGTTTTAGCTGTTTCTTGAAAGTTGTGATGTGAGGTTGGCAGCTTGTTTCACCAGAGAGGAAGAACAGCTTTGTGCTTCTTTGTGAAGAGATAGCAATAAAAAAAGGCCTCTATTAAATTGTAGCCAGCAGCTGTGCGTGGTGTCATGTTAATGTATTTGGGAATCCAACAATTTTGGAACAAGACTCTTTTGCTACTTCTAATTGAATTGGTTTGGCCAGAAAGTTTACAGTTCTGAATCTACAGTATAATTTTATAGTATTGCAAACTCCTGTACTTCAAAAGATCAAATATTTTTTGCACAATATGGCCCTTTTAAAGTTGCAAACAATTTTTTTTTTACCTCTATGAAGAAGTCTCTGGCTGGCTTGGGGAGAGAGAAAACAACCACCACTCCCACTTTGGCATCCACAATACGATTGAGAATCTCTTTTATCATTGGCTCTGGATCACTGTATACAGGAATCAATCCCTGATATGCCACACAGATGGACTCCTCATTGGCCATGCTGGAAAACTGTTGCTGACCCTTCTGTCCGTATTCATCGTCACTACCAATTACTGACACCCAGTTCCACCCAAACTCTTTCAGAAGCTGCACCATGGCCACAACCTGCCAGCGATCACTGGGAACTGTGCGCATGAAGGACGGGAAGGTCTCTTTGTCACTGAACATGTCGCTGGTGGCACCATAGCTAATCTAAGATTAGGCAATTAGAGATTAATTAAAACAGGAATTTAAATAAAGAAAAGACAGGAAGAGCATCCCAGATTGAGTATGAAATTGCTAGTTAAGACTTTTGCTTAAAAAAACCCCAATTCCAACAATATATCAGGTAAAAGTAAAATGCATCATATTTGTTACAAATGTATATATTTTTCCCCAAAAATGAATTATTTTTTACTGTAACACTTTACAATAGCATTAGCTAACATAAACTAACAATGAGCAATATATTTTTAAAGCATTTATTTAATCTGTTAATGTTAGTACAAATCTAATTGCTCATGTTAGTTCACAGTGCATCAACAAATGTTAACAAATACAACTTTGGATTTTAAAAATGATTGAGAATAATAAATGTGGTAGATGTATTGTTTTTTGTTATTTCATGTTAACGAATATATTTAACTAATATTAACAAATTAAAACTTTTTGTAAAGTGTTACCCTTTTTACAGTATTTTTGGTTTTTCATTGTATTTGGTAAGGTAATTTTTTTTGTAGCATTTTACTTTTTTTTTCTGTTAGAACTCTGTTTCATGCTCTAACACTTTTAATGACAACTCACCAATGGCATCAGAAAAAACCCAATCAGCTTGCCAATGACCGGGACCAACTCAGAGTTGTTTGGGCCTATGATAGCTATAACACGAGTCTTGTAGTCAGTGTAGTTGCAGGAGATGTCCAGTTGCTCTGTTGATTCCTTTGTGAGAAACTGGAGGACAGGCCTCATGACAACGGCTGGTTGCATGCATGTGTCGTAGATCTCAAATCCTAGTGTGATTCCAGGTAGAAGATCCTCTAAAGAGTTGATCTCATCCACAGAGAACTTCATCACCAATGAGAGAGACAGACCAAATGTGCTTATGCTGCCAAAACAGAAGGATTAAAGGTGATTTCAGGGAGTAAAGCTTTTAAAAATTTTGTAGAAATTGTATCTATGGCTTCCTCAAAGATTTTACCTGTTGCACTCAAGATCGTCAGGCTTCACCCGTTGGCTCAGTTCGCTTGTGAGTTCGTTAATGGGGAAAAGTCCTCCTATCAGAATATCTCCAGGGGATTTGAAAAGATTTGTTGAGATGTTCTCAAACCATGATGGATTCGTGCTGAGTCCAGACCCCAGAATACCACAGAGCACCAGAAGTGTCCACTCCTTAGCCATTCTGGAGGGTAAACAATCCAGGAAGCATGAAGATATATATCATAGAAATTGATAAATAAAAGTGAAATAGCTGGACTGACCTCAGTGGAAGTATTGCCTAGGCTCTTCTTGTTTTGATGTGTTGTGATTCTCTCAGTGGCGAGAGATTATGATGTTTAGATGGTCAACCGACAACACGTACGTGAGTATGTGAGTAATATGCACCACCCCAGACTAATGTGATCAGCTTGCAGGTGCTGTGCCTGTAAATTAAGGGTCAACATCAAGTTTCATTCCGGCTTCACATGGAAATGTTCTGGTCTCAACGTTCAAGTACATTTCAAATGACATTGGTAGTTCACAGAGTAAAGCTTTGAAGTATTAGTATTTAGACACTAACAATTTAAACTTAATTTTTTTTTTCTTTCTTGTTTTGCTGTCTCGCTTCTTGTAGCTCTTTTGCAGCAAAGGTCAGAGGAGTTTGTTATGCATTGGGTAGAAAGTTATTGTAGGTGTATTTAAATAAAATATACGAGTCAAAATATTATTTTTTTTGTTATCAAGCAGGGTGTTGTTTCCAAGTAACAGTACTTGCATTTTAAGGAACACTGTGTAGTGCAGTAAGAGACAAGCACAGAATAGAGATCTGGTACAAAAAATGTGTTTTGAAGAAACAATTGAAATGTAGTGCTTATGTGGAATTTTTTTGTGGAAATTTCCATAGTATTTGTTTGTGGATTTGATAGAAAGTGCTTCATGATGGATTATAGCCCATGCATGAATAGTGAATTAATCATTGAAAGACAGCAAGAACTAAGGAAGTATTTATATTCCTTTTCAAAGGATTTTATATATGTCCAACCCATTTGAACAATTAATGTGTTTTTTTTTAAAACATGCCTATCAGTGATTTGATAGAATTGATTTTGTGACCTTAAACTCATTAGGATATTATTGAATATTACAATATGGATTTCTATTCTGTGTATTTGCAAGTTATGTAGTGTAGGGCTGAGCAAAGAACTCTTTACCGCCCTAGTACTTCAGAAATCCTTTTATAAATATACATGTGAATTAAACGTGGCACAATGGCCTTCATCATCACAGTATGCTAATGCCTATCTAGTGCAAGAGATTTCATCAATATGCTGATTGAGGACTGTGGGACACTCCAGGCACAGGATGATTCTGTCGGGAGAGACAGAGTCATTTGCACCTCAATGACACGTCTGTACCATTTGCTTCACAGGACATATGCTTTCAACTACATACTGTTTATTTACTAGTGTGTTCTAATATAACTATGTCATGTTTGGTCTCATCTGACAGCTTATGAACTGAAAGAATATTGGTGAACTTTTTAGAGATATTAAAGTACCCTAATATTCAATCGATGTACTATTGGATAAACATGCATTGAGGAGAATATGTTCATGTGTTTCTCCCCCTCTTGATCACTACCCATTTGCCTCATCTTTTGGTTTCCTGTTGGTCGGTTTCGGTGTTGGTATTCCACTCATGTTTAACAATGCTTTGCTCAGGGTATAAGAAGGAAAGGTAACTGTTGATCGTGGAGAAAGGCTTTAACTCCACCACTCTCGCACACCAGTGCATAACCTCATACTAGGAGAAAGGCTTTAACCCTGCCACTCCCCCACGACGGTGCGTAACCTCATCCTATGAGAAAGGCTTTTACGGCCTCTTCTGCACAACAGTGCATTATTTGTTACAACTAAGTTTTCTATACAGTATGTCGTTCCATTCTACTGTCTGTATATTTAAACATGTAACTTAACAAATAACTTTGCCTGCTTTAAAGGCTTTGAGAATCTTTCCTTTTATCACTGATGATGTTGAAAGTTAAAGTGATTATAACTTTTTTTGTTATGTAAACGTTCAGGTTAAATCCTAGGTTTTCCTATCAGTTCTAAGAAAGACCTTTAAAGAAAAATAGGTTAAAGAATAACAACAACTTTAATGGAGTCAGATTAATTATATTGGAGTCAGATAAATATTTTAATTATACACTGCCTTATACACAGCGTAAGTTTCCAGCCTTACAGTAGTCACGAACATCTACTTAATACTGTGGGTGCTAAATGGGTTTGCATAAGTGTAACATCAGGCGTATAATGTCAAATCTATCGGTCAGACATTTACATTCAATTTTGACTGTTGTTAAGATGAACTTGCTTTGAATTCTTGCCTAGCCACATGTTGACAAGTGCTTTGCATACATTTGGAGTAGGGTGCGTAGCATTTTTCTCTTACTTTTCATTGGTGTTAGTTTTTGTTTATAGCTTATTTTGTAAATCTCACACAGGATTACTTGCTTACTTACTTAATTATGAATGACAGAAATAGTTAATTCACTGTGAAATGAGAAACATTTGAGAGATCTATTGGATAGAGACATATTTCTGTTGCATCGAAATAGAACAATCTCCCTTGCAACTTTATATGACATTTTAAAACTTTTTAGACGCATTAAAGCTGAGTTATAGTCTCTCGTTTCTGCTGACCTTAATCCATTATATCTCTTATGTCACTAACCAGCAGAAGTCTATATGATGTTTTAATTGAAGATTAGAAAAAAGGGACAAAAACTTCTTTATCTCCCTGGAGATCTTGACGTCAACCGGAAAAGGCACACAAACATCTATCCCGTTTTTAATCTACCTCAAAGCTTTTTGCTTCCTTTGATCGTTTACTTTTGCTTTCTCGCTTCTTTGGTTTGTATGTATATTGCACGTATATGCTTTCTTTTTTTTAAAGAAAAGAAGGTCGCTGACTGGAACATATGATAAAACAAATTTTCTCCTTCAGTTTGTTTTGGGTTTGATGTTCAGATGAAGATGTCAGCATAGGGGTATTTGTATGTTGCCCTGTTGCAGAAGCTGCATGTTTGGACGGCCTTCCTCGAGTGCACTGCATGGGTGTGTTTTAAACATGCGTAAGTGGATCTTCTACCTTCTCTCTTCCTGCATGCGTAGGTGTTGATGAGCGGGTGTGTGCGTAGGTGTATTCGGTGAGTCATTATGAAGCTGCACATTTGCAGTTTGTTTATAAATCCAGCTATTTTTTTGGGGTTGAGAAGTAACCAATGTGTGCTGATCAGGGTGAGCTTTATGTTTTCTGTTTTGTCCCAACAAGTGATTGCAATGTGTTATGCTACAACTCTTTATGTTTTTTTAACAGTTGAGGACAAGAACTTTGCTCTTTTCAACTTTGTGAATGAACAGAACATAGAACAGGCATGTAGTCTTTCTTTACAACTTGACCTGAACAAATGACTTGTCTGGCCTTACCTGAAATGCGTTTAAATTATTATTTTTTTTATCATAATAAAACCACTCTAACGCACGCCTTGCTAAATGTAATTAAAGCAGCACAAAATTGCTTTAAAACTATGGCTGTTCAAAATCGCCCCCTATACCCTCATTCACTATTCCCTACACCACTCCACTAATATAGTCCACTTAAAGAAGTGAATGGAAACGAGTGAGTAAATTCAGATACAGAGTGAATTAACTCACTCGTTTTCTATTCACTTTAACTCAGTGCCGTTTTGCATCGTTTTGCTTGATGTTTAATAATCATTTGAAACTTAGCAAACTGGCTAGTAATAAAAGAAATGATTTATCATGAACTTAATGAAACAATTTAATAATCATTTTAATAGGAATTTATACCTTTATGTTATGTTTTACACGTAATTTGAATGCATGTTTGGGTGATTTTACTAGGACCTGTTTTAATCTGATGAAGGATCTTGCTGATGTCATCGGCCTGGGCTTCATACTGTTGAGCTTGTGTCTCACACTCTTTCTGTAGGTCCATCAACTCTTTTAACGCCACCTGATTTTCCTGTTCTTTTTGGACACCTTTCATGTGCAACTGCTTCATCTCTTCTTCAATCTGGAACAGAATCAACACAAAAAATTATTACCTACTGATGTGTCTGAATTAAAATGTGAATATGAATAACATTATGCATGTTCATTTAGCCCAGGTGGGCACATGCTTTTGCTTGGTCTTTAGTGGTTTTGGTTTTCAGTGTTGTTCTTATTAACTAAAACTAAAACCATTAAAATTAAGTGAAATAAAGCTAAACAGAAAAACACTAAATATAACAAAAATCACAAAAGAAACTTCACTAAAACATAGAATATTATAGTATAGAGATACTATACTATATAATATAAATACTATAATAGTAAATAAATAATACTAAAATTACAAGTAATTTTACAAAACTACTTTTTTTTGCCTTTGCACAGCTGCTTAGCGAAATAAACCTAATGAAACTTAAATCATTATCTCACAAAAACTGGAGGGGACAAAACTGTTCTTCCTCAATCATGTATTTATATTAAATGATCAGTTCATCTTGCAAACAATATGTATGTTTTGGGTCTTTATTTGAGTAGTTCTGTGATTCACACACTGACCTGATGGATTTGCTCTCTCAGTCTCTCAGCAGTTAAAAAAACATAAAGAGTTGTAGCATAACACATTGCAATCACTTGTTGGCACAAAACAGAAAACATAAAGCTCACCCTGAATGAAATTTGTAACCAACATCTTCAAATTATCTTGCCCAGTCAATCTCTTGATCCGCTGGAAAACCTCCTCCAGAGTGTCAAATGTCTCCTCTCCGGCGTCTGCCCTCCTCTGCTCCTTCATCTCTGACATCAGCACACATTGGTTACTTCTCAGACAAATAATAGCTGGATTTATAATCAATTAATCAATCAATCAGTCTGGTATAGAGTATAAAAAAGTTTGGGATCAGCAAGATTTTTTAAAAAGTAAATTGTATTTTTAATCAGCAAAGATGCATTAAATTCAATTCTGTCATGACAAATTTCAGAGTGTTTGGCATGGAAATGCATACCTGCCAACTTTTGAGTACAGCTTTGCGTGAGACAAAGGGGGGGAGGGGGGGGGATGCTTTTGAAATGCTTTTTTGCTATCAGTGTGATAACTTTTTCTCTCAAACTTTTTTTTTCTCTCAGATAATTTATTTTCTTGCATTTAATAAAGACACAACAATTCTAACTCCATACTAAACGTCCTCGCGCTGCGCCGCGCAAAATGAATGGGTTTCACACTCTTTTACTGTCTATGGTAGCGCCGCGCCGTGCATTCCGCGTTCTGTCTGAAAGGCGCTTTGGAGGAACTACAAACACGAGTAAAAAGTGTTTAAAAAAAACTACAAAACATGACATGCGCGACCGACGGTGAGAGATTTAGATAAAAGTTTGAGTGACTCAATTAAAAGTTTATTTAATTAAAGTTATCCGTGACCGTGTTATATTTCATCTACAATAACAATGTCGACTTTTATAAAGATCCGTTGGGCCATTGACTTTTAAATGCATAATTAACGTTATGCATATGAGGAGAGTTCTCCACATGAAAGACCCGCGAGTTACAGATCAACGTGCTTCTGCATTTCTCTCCGATACGGTAGGAAATTAAATAAAATGTGGAGGATTTTATCTTTGACAAGATGATAGACAGGCCAGTTTACTGTGACATGAGACAGACTGTAAAAAAAATATACAGGGGGGGGATTTTAAAGAGATTTAACCTGTGCGCGTGATGGACAGGAATCCTACTCTCAGTATTACGCAAGGTCTCTCTCTCGTGCCGTTCGCGCGCCCTACGCGGTTTGAAGCACAGTCTCTGTCTCGCATGCACGCTCGCTCTAGATTACGCCCGATTTGAACGAATTTGCGTATAACTATTCGATCCCGAGTGGCTCAACACGTAGATCTATAGATAAACTCATCTTTCAGGCATTTGACCGACCAGGTTGACACTTCAGCGTGAGAAATCAGGGGTGTGGCGTGTGCGCGTGTGAAACCATTCAAATGCGGGTGTCTCACGGCCAATGCGTGAGAGTTGGCAGCTATGGAAATGGATATGGATATGTTGATATGTTTGGTCTTCTCTTGATTATTGCTGATGCTTTTGCTGTTATTGTTGCTGCTGCAGAGCAAGTAGGACTTGCTACTGCCAATAGATACACAACATCCTGCTTGGAGCAAGTAAGAAATGCTGCTGCTGTACAACACAGTATACATTAATGACCCATAGCTGATCTATACAGGTGGAGCTGGGGAAAGTGGAGGGTTATTGCAACTGCTACACAAAATGCTGACCAAGTATTTGAAGGCTGAGCAGCGAGCTCATTGGCTACTGATATAGCAGGAACCAATCAGCTGTGCCCAATAGATAATGATTTGATTGCGAACAGAGTTAAGGACCTATCAGCGCCATCTAGAGTTTCATGACAGAACTTTTTTATTTATTATTGATCTTACTGATCCCAAACTTCTGAATGGTAGTGCACACAATTTAACCAGCAACAATTCTTGCACAAATATTGCTCTCTGACCTTGTCTGCGTCTCATTTCCTGTCCATCATCCATGGTGGTTCTCTCATTACTCCTGGTGGTCATGAACTCTTTGAGTCGGCGTTCATGAGCGATGACTCTCTCCAGCTCCTTCATCTCAGCTGCGTACTGCGCAAAATCCTTTATCGCCTTCATCATGGCCATTTTGGTCTGTGCCTCCTCTCTTAAAGGGATACTTCAGGATTTAGCATTAAGCTTTGTATTAGTATAAAACCTGTAGTATTTTAATGCACATTGGCATGCGATAATTGCATCAGCTGCTCTGCTTGCAGCGCAAGCATATAACGAGCAGCAGGTGCGTCGCATATTGTTTTACGCTGAGGAGCCGAGACGTGTTCGGCCGTACAGCGATGGTCAGCAAGCATGGCGACCGGACGTTACGTCTCCCGTTCCCTTCTTCAGTGAACGAGGGTTACATTAGTAACCGAGACGTTCCCTTTCAGTCGCTCACGTTCGGCGTAACGTGGACGTGACGACGTAATTGGGATCCCATGGAAAACACCATGGTTGCTGCCACATCCAGCGCCCTATGCAAGACTCTCAGCCCCTCAACTGGCTGGGGCAGAAGGCCTGCGTAGTGGGAGTTCGAACTGCTGTGCCATTATAACTCTTGGATAACACTGGGAAGCGTGCCCCTCCAGGGGAGAGGGACACTGCAGAGCCACATCCTGCCCAAAGGGAGGTACCATGTGGAGAATACACATATGGACTGGCCAGTAGGGGCAGTGCAACATATGGAATGTCACAGGGTGGCTCCAGCCTGAGAAGAGGGAGACAACACCAGCAGTGACAGCAGAGCAGGCTCTGCCAGGGGAAAGACACGGGCTCACCGCAGGGAGCTGGTCGTGGAAGAATACGCATGTGGGATCGCCGCAGGGATCACCACATATGGAACCCAGTCTAGCACAAGTTACACAAGCATACAAGCACTAGATCTGGCGTCGGACGCTCCGCAACGTCTTACTGCCGAAAGGCTGAGGTGCCTAAACACCATGTCCCTGTGTTCGCACAACTGCTCTCTCAACTGGGCCAGGATAAGCCAGTCGTCAAAGTAGTTGAGAATGTGAACACCACGCTCGCACATGGGAGCAATGACCGCCTCCACGACTTCCGTGAAGACACCGGCGACAGGGCCAGCCCGAAGGGTAAGACTTTGTATTGATATGCCCGTCCCTTGAACGCAAAGTGAAGAAATGTTTTGTGTCGAGGGAGAATCGAGACATGAAAGTACATATCCTTCAGGTCGATCGCTGCAAACCAATCTTGGTTCTGATCAATCTGATTCTGGAGAATCATACGATGTAAACATTCGTTCCTACCAAAACATTAGTTCCGAGAAAATGGAGGAGAAGCTAATAATCGCCATTGCTGGGTTTCCTATCATTTATGATATGACGTTGTTTACGTATAGGGAACAGTTTAAAAATAATGAGGTATGGGATAAAATAGCTGGGATGGTTGGTGTCTCCGGTGAGTTGGTGAAGTGCATGCTGATGATTTTTAATATTTTTAACTAGGAGGGAAATAATTGTACAACAATGAGCAGTGCACCATAGCATGCTAGTCTTCCTTGCTTGATGTGAATGGTACGATCGGTTTGCAGATCATTTTACCCTTATTAAATGTGCCCTAATTAAACCTTTTTAAATGTACCCTAATTAAAAGTAGAAGAAGCATTTTAGTGCAATGCACTTACATTAATGAGTTGTGTCAAACGGGAGGTTTACGGTTACAACATCTGATAAAGTTAAGTTTACAAGAGAGAAACATAGGTCTTCATGTAAAGAAGCTGCTCTGTGATGTGATGTTGAATATTCACATTGCTTATGTTTTTTTTTTCTGTTGTCTGTTCACTGACTGAGGATAGCAAAAAGAAATGGAAGAGCTTGAGGGACATGTTCAGGAAGGAAAGAAAGAAGAAAAAAGATAGGCGAAGGAGTGGCGCGGGTGCAAGCAGTGCCCGGCCATGGCGGTATTGTGCAGTCATGGGCTTCCTCAATCCTTTCATGGAGGACCGGCCAACATCTAGTAATATGGGGGAGGGGAAGCCCTAGATGACAGTGGACAATGGCCAGAGGACAGTGATAATGCCATAATGACATGGGCACAGTCAGGTCGGCGGTGGTGTGAACGTACAGTTAGGCTATTGCTGCCTGATAACAGTAAAATATGTTTAGGTAAATAAAGGCTTATTACCTTGTACTGTTATCACTCTTCAGGTGGTTTTGTTTGACATGTCTTTCTCCCCTTTGGACAAAGTTGTAGCAACTGTCTCTAAGGAAAAACGATCTACAGAGTGCGCTGTTTCTCACAAATATGAGACCAATGAAAGGAAGAGACTTGTTTTGGATTCATTTTTTTTTATTAAAATGAAGAGGCATTTGAAAGTTTCATTTGTAGAATTATTTGACATAATAATTTTTCATTTATTTTATTAAAAGTCATTGTATTGTTAAATAAAATTTTCCAGTATTATATATACTAGTGCAAAATGCCCGTGAACATTTTTTCTGTGTGTGTTTTTAATAATTGTTGGTTTGGTGTGTTTGAGTGCTCATTGCTCATTGAGTGCATACTGACATAATGACATACGATAAATATGGAAAATTGAACTACACGATTCAGGGAGAAGGCTACACAGTGAACTCCGAGAAAACGCTATGCTTGAGCAAACAGTTTGTGAATAGGCTACTACAAATGATGGCAGTGAAAGAATATGTTTAGTTGGGGAATAGCATAGGCTACTATTACACAGTAGCAACAACGTTCAGTGCACCAGAATAAAACATAATATTCAGAAATAAACAGTGTAGCTGACTTACAGATTCAGTTAACATCCACAAATGAATAAGCGCAACGATTCAGGGAGCAGGCTACACTGTGAACTCTGGGAAAACGCTACTTAAGCTCAGCTGCTTTCTTTGACCCTCTCTGTCTCTGATCCTGCGCTCTGCTCACTCAGTGTGCAGTGTGAGAGGGGGAGTGGCCACTCAGTGTGCAGTGTGAGAGGGGGAGTGGCCACTCAGTTTGCAGTGAGGGGGAGTGGCCACTCAGTGTGCAGCGTGAGAGGGGGAGTGGTCACTCAGTGTGCAGCGTGAGAGGGGGAGTGGCCACTCAGTGTGAGAGGGGGAGTGGCCACTCAGTGTGCAGTGTGAGAGGGGGAGTGGCCACTCAGTGTGCAGTGTGAGAAAGGGAGAGGCCACGCAGTGTGAGAGGGGGAGTGGCCAGCGGCTAGAGCGGTAAAAGCCAATGTGTGCTTCTTTTACAGAGATATTTAACAATATCTTTTGCATTTCTAATCCAAACAAAGTCAAACTTGGCACTGCACTTACACGTGCCCGCAGCAAGACACCTGTCAAGTTTGAAATCCATCGGACTAACGGTTCAAGAGATATGCGAATAACAGTAGCGATAACGTTAAGTGCACCAGAATTAAATATAATATTCAGAAGTAAACAGCGTAGCTGACTTACAGATTCAGTTAACATCCACAAATGAATAAGCGACGATTCAGGGAGCAGGCTTCACAGTGAACTCTGAAAAAAACGCTACGCTTGAGCAAACAGTTTATGAATAGGCTACTACAAATGATGGCCGTGAATAAAATATAATATTCAGAAGTAAACAGTGTAGCTGACTTGATGTTTAGCTGACAGAGTGTTTATGTCAGAATGTTTATTTTTAAACCACAACCTTTCTATGTTCTTCTTTTACCAATACAACCCTTTAATGTCAGAATGTTTATTTTTAAACCACAACCTTCTAAGGGCTTATTTTACCGATATATTTACCAATATCTTTTGCATTTCTAATCCAAACTTTATATATATATATATATATATATATATATATATATATATACACACATATACCGTATGTACAATGAAGAAAATAAGTATTTGAACACCCTGCTATTTTGCAAGTTCTCCCACTTAGAAATCATGGAGGGGTCTGAAATTGTCATTGTAGGTGCATGTCCACTGTGAGAGACATAATCTAAAAAAAAAAAATCCCGAAATCACAATGTATGATTTTTTTAACTATTTATTTGTAAGATACAGCTGCAAAATAAGTATTTGAACACCTGAGAAAATCAATGTTAAAATTTGATACAGTAGCCTTTGTTTGCAATTACAGAGGTCAAACGTTTCCTGTAGTTTTTCACCAGGTTTGCACACACTGCAGGAGGGATTTTGGCCCACTCCTCCACACAGATCTTCTCTAGATCAGTCAGGTTTCTGGGCTGTCGCTGAGAAACACAGTTTGAGCTCCCTCCAAAGATTCTCTATTGGGTTTAGGTCTGGAGACTGGCTAGGCCACGCCAGAACCTTGATATGCTTCTTACAGAGCCACTCCTTGGTTATCCTGGCTGTGTGCTTCGGGTCATTGTCATGTTGGAAGACCCAGCCTCGACCCATCTTCAATGCTCTAACTGAGGGAAGGAGGTTGTTCCCCCAAATCTCGCAATACATGGCCCCGGTCATCCTCTCCTTAATACAGTGCAGTCGCCCTGTCCCATGTGCAGAAAAACACCCCCAAAGCATGATGCTACCACCCCCATGCTTCACAGTAGAGATGGTGTTCTTGGGATGGTACTCATCATTCTTCTTCCTCCAAACACGGTTAGTGGAATTATGACCAAAAAGTTCTATTTTGGTCTCATCTGACCACATGACTTTCTCCCATGACTCCTCTGGATCATCCAAATGGTCATTGGCAAACTTAAGATGGGCTTTGACATGTGCTGGTTTAAGCAGGGGAACCTTGCGTGCCATGCATGATTTCAAACCATGACGTCTTACTGTATTACCAACAGTAACCTTGGAAACGGTGGTCCCAGCTCTTTTCAGGTCATTGACCAGCTCCTCCCGTGTAGTTCTGGGCTGATTTCTCACCTTTCTTAGGATCATTGAGACCCCACGAGGTGAGATCTTGCAGGGAGCCCCAGTGTGAGGGAGACTGACAGTCATGTTTAGCTTCTTCCATTTTCTAATGATTGCTCCAACAGTGGACCTTTTTTCACCAAGCTGCTTGGCAATTTCCCCGTAGCCCTTTCCAGCCTTGTGGAGGTGTACAATTTTGTCTCTAGTGTCTTTGGACTGCTCTTTTGTCTTGGCCATGTTAGTAGTTGGATTCTTACTGATTGTATGGGGTGGACAGGGGTCTTTATGCAGCTATGACCTCAAACAGGTGCATCTAATTTAGGAAAATAAATGGAGTGGAGGTGGACATTTTAATTTTAGGCAGACTAACAGGTCTTTGAGGGTCAGAATTCTAGCTGATAGACAGGTGTTCAAATACTTATTTGCAGCTGTATCTTACAAATAAATAGTTAAAAAATCATACATTGTGATTTCTGGATTTTTTTTTTTAGATTATGTCTCTCACAGTGGACATACACCTACGATGGCAATTTCAGACCCCTCCATGATTTCTAAGTGGGAGAACTTGCAAAATAGCAATGTGTTCAAATACTCTGTATATAAACATACATAAAATAAAACATAATGCTATTATTATAGCAGATGACTGCGTACTGCTTACCAGATAAATTAAAATATTGATTGACCACAAACTACAGTGATTGACCAATCGTAATCAGGTATATCATAGAGCCCAATAATAATAATAATAATATGAATAATTTAGCAATTGTTTTTAGCTTTCTTCAGGTGGTGTTGGTGGGACCCCTTCTAAAAATGTACGAAAGTGATCATCTGTGTTGAGTTCTGGTTGTTTGACCAACAGGTGGCATTTAGGGAAAAAATAGGCCGCTACCAGCCCCATGTTACTAAGTAAACTTACTCCTACTTGAGCAATAGACTTCTCTTTATCATTTAGACTTGTGTAGATGGGGATGAACATCACCCACATTACACAGTAAATCAAGGAGGAGAGGGTGATATCTCTGGCCAGGTTATACTGTCCTGGCGGCTTTAGAGCCATGAAGGTGGACATAAATGACATCAGTGCCAGAAGAACATTGAAACCCAGCATCAAGCCGAAGTTCAACATGGGCTCCACTGGGCAACGCAGAAAAGTTTTCACATAGGTCACCTCCAAACTGGCCACGTATTGGGTCAGGGAGGGACCTTCTCGGGCGTACCAACCGCACAGTCCCGCTTGGAGCCCGCAACATCCCAGAGTCACAAACCAGCTTCCTCGTTCTCGTAGGTTCTCCAGGTGATCGGCAGACTTTTCGGGGAACTCTGTGATGCACACAATCTGGTAAGTAAAAGATGGCAGTAGATTGTTTTATTTATTTTTTTGCATTTCTTGTTTTAATACAGTGGTTCTATTTGGTTTTATGTCAGGACTCAGATTTTACACTGAACCTCAAGTGATGACTTATCACAAAATTGTGCATTGTGAAGTACATTTAAATTGTATCAATATTGCAGTTACATGTTATTGCATAATTTTTTATCATTTATTTAATTTTATTAAATGAAAATGTATTATTATTATTATTATTATTATTATTATTATATATATATATTTTTAAAGATCACCTGAAGGGAAATGGTCAGAATGACCGAGAGGGCCACAGTGGGGAAAAAGGCGTTTAGTGGCTGCTGCAGACGGCACACGACGTCTCCCGGCTGACCCAGGAACAGCACCAGGCTTATACATTCTCCCGCTAGGCTCAACAGAGCAAGGCCACTCAATGGTCCACCTGCAGTTTTCACCAGTGGAGTTCCTCTGTGCATAAAAAATACAGCCCCTACCAATACATGTAATGCTAGCACCAATATTCCTCCCAGAATGAGTCCGATTGACTCATAGTTGCTCCAGTCAAGGTAAGTATAGATGGGATAGACACAGCTTGTGCTTCGTAGGGTGGACCACTGGCCATCGGGACATGATCTACACTGGATGTCATCTTCAAATCAGAAGAGAAGGCAGAATAAGGTCAGTCAACATCAAATGGAAAAGAGCTCATGCATGCATTTTCTATTCACTACAGGCATGTTAGATAAAGCAAGTATGTTCAGAGCAAATATTAACAGCCCTATTAGGATTGTTTAGAATGACTTGAAAACAGGGTCAGAAATGAATGGGCTAGGGGCAAAAATGCATTTAGGGAATTACCTTTAGGTCTTGTTTTTTAATTGTATAATTTATGTAGGATATATAAAAGTGCACTAATCTCATAACATTATTGGATTATTCCACCTTTGAACAGAATAAAGCATCATTAAACATTCTT
The DNA here is from genome assembly GCA_031834385.1 of Semotilus atromaculatus. Lineage (NCBI taxonomy): Eukaryota > Metazoa > Chordata > Actinopteri > Cypriniformes > Leuciscidae > Semotilus > Semotilus atromaculatus. The sequence goes on along the minus strand of JAULUF010000020.1, from coordinate 2,086,109 downwards.
AAAAATGTTCTTGGAAATAAATTCCTGTCGGCAAATATTGGTGTCACATTTTGGGTTTTGTTCCTGGTTCCTGTTTCATGTATGTCATGTGATCCTGCCATTTGTTCCCTTGTCTGGTGTTTCATGTTATTGGTTCATTGTTTAATTGTTCGCTGGTGTCCCTTGTCTAGTCGTTAGTCTTGTGCATTTAAGCCCTTATGTTTGCCCTGTGTCTTTGTCTAGTATTGTTTTGTGTAACTGCTGTCTGTTAGCCTAATGATTAGTCTATGTTCTTGTTTAAAGTTGCTCTTGGGTTACAATTGGCCCTTAATGAAAAAGTTAATTTCAGACCCTAGTAGTCGCGCACCTGTGCTGTTTAGGAACGTTCCCTCCTTGCAGTCAATGCAGTCGAAACAGCAGGATTGGAAGCCTTTAACTCTGCGCATTTGTCCTATCCCACAGTCTGAAGAGCAAGTGGACTTTGGCACCTGTTACAGAGACCATTTGTCAAGAGGTGCAGGCTCTGTGATGTACACCAGTCACAAGTTTGGACACACCTACTCATTCTCTATTATTAAAATGTTACATATTTTAGAATAATGGTTAAAATAACAGTAAAATGTTTCAAAAACATTTGAAAGAAATTAATATATAAGTATTATGTATTATTAGTCTATAAAACTAATTGTAAGCATTTAAGATCATGAGAAAGTGTCAAAACTATTGACTGGTTGTAAAACAAGTTATATGAAGCAATTTAAATTACACTACAAATATTTGTCCCATTCGTACCTTTCCGTTTTTCGTGTGCCATTTTATGTCTTCTTCATCAATTGTGAGGTTTTCATAAAAGTATCCAATTCCATCAAAGCGCACAGTGGTGTCATTAAAGATCCATTGCATAACATTGTAGCCAAAGTTTGGATTACCCTCTTTATCAAACTGAAAATGGACTCCCTCTAGATCTACAGAAACATTTTGTATTTTTTTTAACAGCTGTAGGAAAGATCATTTATTGTTCTGTTAGTACACCCTTAATCTTGTAGGCTAAAACAAGGTTTACAGAAAGAGATGTTTGTGTGTGATTACCTGCCATGGATAGACTTTGTCAGTTTTGGGATTTAGAGCACATCGGGTGGCATTACATCCAAGCAAGTCGTGCAGCGCATATGCAACACAGTAGATGGCAGTATACACACTGAAAGCTGACCGCTGCACAAGTTTTACCTCTACCATGCTCACGTTGGCTTGGCTTAGGGAGCTGCAGCTTGGGCAAGGGTTGTCCAGTGGGGAGATTTCTGTATCAGGCTCCTGGGGGATTTGTGTCTCCATTTTTTTGAAGAGCTCACGGATATACGGAGTGAATAGATCAATAGGTCTGGTGACGTCTGCAAATGCCAGCACTGTGCCTATTGAATTGATGCCGGGCAGGTTGGATACACCATCGTTCAGAGACCATGCAGTGCTTGCCACCCAAACGGCTGTTATGTTTCGTTTGATTACCTGGTCAGATAGTAATGACAAGAACATTTAGAATCACCAAAACCTGTATGCTTATTCAGAAAATAAAAAAAGTGAATAAAAAAGAGAACAAGAATTACATATTAATATTTTTCCCTGAAACCCACTTATATTTCCGGCACCTATATAGTTTCATAATTTTGTTTTGTGAATTTTTCTTTTTGAGCCTTAAATTTAAACAGGCTTTTTTTGCTTCTTAAGGGGATGTTCACACCGAATAAACATGCCCTAGATGGATGTCTCGTGACACAGCGTTCTAAAAACGGCAGTGCTCAATTTAGTTTAAACATGCCTCAAGAAAGACCTTGCATTTTTTCCCATTCCACTGTCCTGCATGTTACATTCTTAAACAGAAGACATGTTGTTTGAACAACCCCTAATTTTTTTTAATATCCTCTGAGCATGCGAAATGGGAAACAGCCCCGCACTTAATTTACATGTATTAATTTAACAGATACTTTTATCCGAAAGGACTTACAAATGAGGAACATCACAAGTAATTTGTTATGAAATTGTTACAAAATTTGTAGTGCACAATGCGAGTTTTAAAGTAAGTGCCCTTGTTTATAGTTGTAGATTTGGTAAGCAGTGTTTTTTCTGTTTCTTGAAAGTTGTGATGTGAGGTTGGCAGCTTGTTTCACCAGAGAGGAAGAACAGATTTGTGCTTCTTTGTGAAGAGATAGCAATAAAAAAGCCTCCATTAAATTGTAGCCAGCATTTGTGCGTGGTGTCATGTTAATGTTTTTGGGAATCCAACAATTTTGGAACGAGACTTTTTTGCAGTTGAATTGTCTTTTTTGGTTTGGCCAGAAAGTTTACAGGTCTGAATCTACAGTATAATTTTATAGTATTGCAAACTCATGTACTTCAAAAGAGCAAAACATTTTTTTCACAATATAGCCTTTTTAAATGTGCAATTTTTTTTTTTTTACCTCTATGAAGAAGTATCTGGCTGGCTTGGGGAGAGAGAAAACAACCACCACTCCCACTTTGGCATCCACAATACGATTGAGAATCTCTTTTATCATTGGCTCTGGATCACTGTATACAGGAATCAATCCCTGATATGCCACACAGATGGACTCCTCATTGGCCATGCTGGAAAACTGTTGCTGACCCTTCTGTCCGTATTCATCGTCACTACCAATTACTGACACCCAGTTCCACCCAAACTCTTTCAGAAGCTGCACCATGGCCACAACCTGCCAGCGATCACTGGGAACTGTGCGCATGAAGGACGGGAAGGTCTCTTTGTTACTGAACATGTCGCTGGTGGCACCATAGCTAATCTAAGATTAGGCAATTAGAGATAAATTGGAACATGAATTAAAATAAAGAAAAAACAGGTAGAGCATCCCAGATTGAGTATGAAAATGCTAGTTAAGATTTTTGCTTACAAAAACAATTCCAACAATATATCAGGTAAAAGTACATGCGTTATATTAGTTACAAATGTATATATTTTTCCAAAAATGAATTATTTTAACCGTAACACTTTACAATAGCATTAGCTAAAAAACTAACAATGAGCAATTTATTCTTAAGCATTTATTTATCTTTGTTAATGCTACACTGTGTGGGATTTTCTCCTATCTAGCGGTGAAATTGTATATGACTACCAATTGAATATGACTTTCTAGCTCCTCCCATTCCGAGGGTGTTTTAACTCCTACGGTGGCCGTATTATTTCAAATCTACTGGCAGTCGCGAGTAATCTCCCCCTCGCATTCGTGAGTGTAAAAACGCAAAAGGCTAAGCATGAATTTCCAGGTATGTCCCTCTTTGGCTAATGTATTTTCAAGATGGATGCGCAACATGGCTTCCGCCATTCGAGCGACTCACTCGTATGTATTCTAAACGGCAGATTCTACGCTTATGAGAATACTTGATTAGTTGGTACAAGTAATTACACATTAATGAGCACACATAATTTTGAAAGAACAAAGTGTTGTTAGCGAAGAATCAACTTAAAAAATTACACAGTGTAGCTTAAATGTTAATGTTGAAATTACAATTGACTAAGAATAATAAATGTGGTAGAAGTATTGTTGATTGTTATTTCATGTTAACAAATATATTTAACTAATGTTAACAAATGAAACCTATTTGTAAAGTGTTACCCGTTTTGCAGTATTTTTGTTTTTTGTTGCATTTGGTAATGTGATTTCTTCTGTAGCATTTTACATTTTTTATCTGTCAGAACAAAATTTTTTATGAAATTTTATGTTTCATCCTCTAACACTTTTAATGGCAACTCACCAATGGCATCAGATAAAACCCAATCAGCTTGCCAATGACCGGGACCAACTCAGAGTTGCTTGGGCCTATGATAGCTATAACACGAGTCTTGTAGTCAGTGTAGTTACAGGCGATGTCCAGTTCCTCTGTTGATTCCTTTGTGAGAAACTGGAGGACAGGCCTCATGACAACGGCTGGTTGCATGCATGTGTCGTAGATCTCAAATCCTAGTGTGATTCCAGGTAGAAGATCCTCTAAAGAGTTGATCTCATCCACAGAGAACTTCATCACCAATGAGAGAGACAGACCAAATGTGCTTATGCTGCCAAAACAGAAGGATTAAAGGTGATTTCAGGGAGTAAAGCTCTTTAAAATTTTGTAGACTACGTGGTCAATATGGCTTCCTCAAAGATTTTACCTGTTGCACTCAAGATCGTCAGGCTTCACCCGTTGGCTCAGTTCGCTTGTGAGTTCGTTAATGGGGAAAAGTCCTCCTATCAGAATATCTCCAGGGGATTTGAAAAGATTTGTTGTGATGTTTTCAAACCATGATGGATTCGTGCTGAGTCCAGACCCCAGAATACCACAGAGCACCAGAAGTGTCCACTCCTTAGCCATTCTGGAGGGTAAACAATCCAGGAACCCAGCAAACAATTTTAGGTTTAATTAAGGTTAGGGGAACGTTCCCGGAACGTTCTTGTTTGGTTTCCAAAAAAATAACCACACGGGAACCATCAGGAACGTTAGGGGAACGTTCTGTGTTTGCTGGGAAGCATGAAGATATATATCATGGAAATTGATAAATGAAAGTGAAATAGCTGGACTGACCTCAGTGGAAGTATTGCCTAGGCTCTTCTTGTTTTGATGTGTTGTGATTCTCTCAGTGGCGAGAGATTATGATGTTTAGATGGTCAACCGACAACACGTACGTGAATAATATGCACCACCCCAGACTTATGTGATCAGCTTGCAGGTGCTTTGCCTGCAAGGGTCAACATCAAGTTTCATTCCGGCTTTACATGGAAATGTTCTGGTCTCACCTCAACGTTCAAGAACGTCTCAAATGACATTGGTAATTCAGAGAGTAAAAAGTATTTTTTGAAAGGGGTTGTTCACACAGGTTCTTCACTCTGTGCTATTTTGTTACTAGCTGGTCCCTTTCCAGTTGAATTTCATTCATTTTTTGAGGATACTATCAAGTTAAACTTAAAGTTTTGCTTTCTTATTTTGCTGTCTTGCTGCTTTTTATTGTAAAGCTACTAAATATACACGCACCTAAAGGATTATTAGGAACACCATACTAATACTGTGTTTGACCCCCTTTCGCCTTCAGAACTGCCTTATTTCTACGTGGCATTGATTCAACAAGGTGCTGAAAGCATTCTTTAGAAATATTGGCCCATATTGATAGGATATCATCTTGCAGTTGATGGAGATTTGTGGGATGCACATCCAGGGCACGAAGCTCCCGTTCCACCACATCCCAAAGATGCTCTATTGGGTTGAGATCTGGTGACTGTGGGGGCCATTTTAGTACAGTGAACTCATTGTCATGTTCAAGAAACCAATTTGAAATAATTTGAGCTTTGTGACATGGTGCATTATCCTGCTGGAAGTAGCCATCAGAGGATGGGTACATGGTGGCCATAAAGGGATGGACATGGTCAGAAACAATGCTCAGGTAGGCCGTGGCATTTAAACGATGCCCCCCCACACCATTACACCACCACCACCAGCCTGCACAGTGGTAACAAGGCATGATGGATCCATGTTCTCATTCTGTTTACGCCAAATTCTGACTCTACCATCTGAATGTCTCAATAGAAATCGAGGCTCATCAGACCAGGCAACATTTTTCCAGTCTTCAACTGTCCAATTTTAGTGAGCTCTTGCCAATTGTAGCCTCTTTTTCCTATTTGTAGTGGAGATGAGTGGTACCCGGTGGGGTCTTCTGCTGTTGTAGCCCATCCGCCTCAAGGTTGTGCGTGTTGTGGCTTCACAAATGCTTTGCTGCATACCTTGGTTGTAACGAGTGGTTATTTCAGTCAAAGTTGCTCTTCTATCAGCTTGAATCAGTCGGCCCATTCTCCTCTGACCTCTAGCATCAACAAGGCATTTTCGCCCCCCAGGACTGCCACATATTGGATGTTTTCCCCTTTTCACACCATTCTTTGTAAACCCTAGAAATGGTTGTGCGTGAAAATCCCAGTAACTGAGCAGATTGTGAAATACTCAGACCGGCCCATCTGGCACCAACAACCATGCCACACTCAAAATTGCTTAAATCTCCTTTCTTTCCCATTCTGACATTCAGTTTGGAGTTCAGGAGATTGTCTTGACCAGGACCACACCCCTAAATGCATTGAAGCAACTGCTATGTGATTGGTTGATTAGATAATTGCATTGAGAAATTGAATAGGTGTTCCTAATAATTCTTTAGGTGAGTGTATGTTTGTAGCAAAGTTGAGAGGAGTTTCTTACCCATTGGGTAGAAAGTTATTGTTTGTGTACTTAAAATATATGAGTCAAGGAATTTTTTTTTTGTTATCAAACTTGTACTTGTATGTTCAGAAACACTTTGTGTAGTGCAGTGAGAGAACACAAGCACAGAAAATAGATCTGGCACAAAAAATATGTGTTGAATAAACAATTGAAATGTGGTGACGTGCACAATGGATTCATACAGAAATTTTCATAGTATTTGTTTGTGGATTTGATAAACAGTGCTTCATGAATGCATGAATAGCGAAATAAACATTAAAATACAGCAAGAACTAAGGAAGTATTTATATTACTTTTTAAATGACTTAATGGCCAACCCATTTTAATAATGAATGATTTTTTTAAGATTTATTTTAAACATACCCATCAGTGATTTGAAAGAATTGTTTTTGTGACCTTAAACTCATATGGATATTATTGAATATTACAATATGGATTTCTATTCCGTGTCTATTGTATTTGCAAGTTATATAGTCACGTACATACTGTACTCTACTTAATACTGTGGGCGCTAAATGGGTTTGCATAAGTGCATCAGGCGTATAATGTCAAATCTATCGGTCAGATATTTGCTTGCAATTTGGACTGTTGTTAAGATGAACTTGCATTGAATTCCCGTCCTAGCCACATGTTTACAAGTGCTTTGCATACATTTGGGCCCTGTCCCAATATCCGCACTTCTGCCCTTGTGCCCCTCAAATGCGCGTTCTCGCTAAGGGGTGCAAGACTGTAGGGTGTCCCCTGTCCCGATCCTCTAATGGTGTTCTCCAGGGGTGATCGTAAGTGCACTTAATGCACCCCTTTCGCATGTGCGCATCAGACCGCACTTTGCTATGGGCTATTACCCAGAATCCTTGTAGTGTCGTGACGTTTCGAACAGCTAACCAATCCCAATGGGGGAGCAAAACGGTTGCTATGGTGCTGGTCGGCAGCGGGAAAACTCAGAAGAAGAGTCCCACCGATAAAATAAAATGACACAACCTTGTCTCTTTTTGTTAAATTTCAGTTTTATTGATTAATAATAGCCATTATATCTCATGTTTAACCACTAGACACGAGACATCAGAACCAGCGGCAAACGTCAGAAGCACTAGCCGAGTTAAGGCTGTTCCAGGCGGGCTACATGAGCGCTGAGCATCCGGTGTTTACCTGGATCTCACAACTCCGAAAACAACAGATCAAATTTTTAAATAGGTGCTATCTTTATAAATAAACCACAGATTTGAGCTTTAAACAACTACATTCTCGACTGAAAAACTCTTAAAACTACATTTCGTGTACAATAAAAGTAGTATTTTAAAATTTTGCGGCCTTTCTCCTCTGCTATTGACGCAACCTACTATGAAAAGCGCTATACAAAAACTTAAAATAACTCCTGTTCAATTACACTCGGACACGCACAATGTTTACACGATAATTCATTGAACAGACACAAACAGATAAGCATATAAACTGCGAATACCGCAACTGCGTCCAGCACCATGTTTGGTCTCCTGATCACAACAGAAGTGACGTGCGGAAAACTGTCCCAATTCTGCTCTTCTCAAGCTTCGGGCCCTTGCGCACTTACTCCGCTAAGTGCACTTTCAACAAGTGTCCACTTCGAGGAGGGCCTTAGGCTTAGTGTGAGTATTGGGACAGGGCCTTGGAGTAGGGTGCGTAGCATTTTTCTCTTACTTTTCATTGGTGTTTGTTTTTGTTTATATCTTATTTTGTAAATCTCAAACAGGATTATTGTAGTTGAATGGATTGGATCCAGATGATGAATAGATTAATCCTTATGATTGGCCTAGTGTAAATACATGAGCAGGACTGAGTTAATTATGAGTCAATCTGTTAGTTATGAATGACATAAATAGTTCATTCACTGAAATGAGAAACATTTGAGAGCTCTATTGGACAGAGACATATTTCGGTTGCATAGAAATAGAACAATCTCCCTTGCAACTTGTATGACATTTTGACAATATGACATTTTAAAACCTTTGTCTCTCGCTTCTGCCGACCTTAATCCATCTCTTATGTCACTAACCAGCAGAGGTCTAAATTATGTTTTAATTGAATATTAATAATCAAGGTCTTCTCTAAAATGAAAAAAGGGTGTTGTAGAAATTTAAATATTGGCTGATTAATGAATATTGCTGAACACAGGAATGAAATAGGAATACAAAGCAGAAAGCCTTTTGTGTATCTGATGTTGTATTTGTGCAGCTGGAGGTGTGTTTGAGGCACCCAGCAGGTGGTAGGGCAGTGACTTCAGAGGTGTGAAAACCCCCGGGTGATAGGAATGACCGTAAGAATAGTATAAAGATTGCTGCCCCAACCTCCTGATCCTTTGTCTCACTCACCTCACAGCCGGACTGTGATGGCGACGGAGTCCATATTTCTTGCAAGGAATAAATACCCTTTTTATACAATTTGGAATCATGTCTCTTACTATAATGTGTTTGTTTAATTAAATTGTTTTGGCCACTACAAGGGACAAAAACGTCTTTATCTCCAACACGATATAAAAGTGCGTATTTATATCACAAATTGAATTTCTCTTACCATTTATACGCCAAAAATGTTTTTTGCATGCATATGCTACTCACTTAAAACCCCTTGGGTAGGATTAGGGTGTGGAGTGCATGCGTATTACACGCCATAAAGTGCGTATCATATGCACGCGAAAACTGCGTATCATATACACGCAAAAACTATTTTTTGCGTATAAATGGCACGAGAAATTAAATTCGTGGGAGGCTCTAGATACGCAGTTTCATGAGACCGGGTTGTTATCGCCCTGGAGATCTTGACGTCAACCGGTAAAGGCACACAAACATCTATCCCCTTTTTAATCTACCTCAAAGCTTTTTGCTTCCTTTGATCATTTACTTAGCTTTGTCGCTTCTTTAGTTTGTATGTATATTGCACGTATATGCTTTCTTTGAAGATGTCAGCATAGGGGTATTTGTATGTTGCCCTGTTGCAGAAGCTGCATGTTTGGACGGCCTTCCTTGAGTGCACTGCATGGGTGTGTTTTAAACATGCGTAGGTGGATCTTCTACCTTCTCTCTTCCTGCATGCGTAGGTGTGGGTTTGGGTGAGTTATTATGTAGCTGCACATTTGCAGTTTGTTTTATGCTCTGAGGCTTCATTAAACATGGCGGTTTATAGTTGATTCATTAAAACTGGCCGAGGAACACTCATCTATAGCTACACCATCTTGGACTGTGAGTGACTTGAAGCACACTGTAAATTGTAGTTTTATGACTTTTTTTGTCATGTCCCCTTCACTGTCATAAAAACATTGGTAGCTTTAGTGGTACAACAGGTTGTTATTGTGGCAGTAATTTGAAAGGTACCTTATACACCACTAAAATGTGCATATTAGTTTTAATTTGCATAATTTAGGGGAGGATAAAACATGTATCTGGCCTCAAAATTATTTTCAAAAGGAAGTCTGTCAACATAGGAAAGTTAATTTAGTTTTTCAAAACATTTTCATGTTTGTCATACTTTTAAGTGCCTTTCTCAACAGTATAATGCTATAACCCATTTCAGGGCTTGCACGTAAAATTTTAGTTATCAACCCAGGTCCTTAATAACTAGGCTGCCCCTCATACTTGCCCCTCGTTTCTGAACACTTTTTGTATTGAATAAATACACTTTCTTTAGTCAGACTTTATTTCTTTAGTCATCCATTAGAAAGTTTTCAACATGCTAACACGTTGAAAAGAAAATGCATTTGTATGTTCTTTGAAAGATTATGTCTATTTTGCATACAAATCCTTTAACACGGTCGGTCATAAGCACTGACCTTTCATGTATCATCTGTTACCGCACATTTGTTTCACCACAGGAAGCCACTAGGTGGCAGAACAGTGCAAACAGCATGCAGTGAACATGGGTTGAGGATGCATCTTAGCATGCGTCCTGATGTGCCCTGCTTACACAAAATTCAAGAGTACTTCTCATTAAAGTGGTTAACAACTGCATGCTGTTACTGTTTGTTCCGATAAACAAACATATATACATAAGGTAAAGAAGGTTAATGCACATTTATCAGCTGAATATATTCATCTAATCTGTTTAAGGAAATGAGTGATAGAGGCATACGGATTTAGTGATATGCACAGAGAGGGCAAAAAAGACATGCGTGGGTGGACGCTGATGGCCTCGGGGCCGTACAAGGGTACACTCTGTAGCCAGAGTGTGTTTGGACAGCTGATATCATGGGTTAAATGTACAGGGAATGGAAATGTGACCGGTTATGAGTCTGTTTGTCCTATCAGCAGATAATTACTCTGTCAACATCATGTGTGTTTGGTTTGTTCCCTGGTGTCTAGTTTAAGCCTAAGATTTTACAGCTTGTGTAAGAATGTTCTGCTGCCGCTATTGCTCAGGTTTACGGCTTGTTGTTGTGTGTAGGATTGTATTTTCAGTAAAGAACAAATGCATGATGAAACTGTTCCAAAAAGCATCAGTTTACCAACGTCAGAGAAGGTGCACAGTTGCATTTGGAAGCAGGATAGAGTGTGTGAGCATTTCGGGGAGTGCTGAAAGCTAGTGCTGAGATCTCCCAGAATGCTGTTCTAGCCTGATTCCCTGTGGACTCACTGCCTTTTTCTGTTGAACTTCCATTTGTATTGCATCCAAAAACCCCCGCTCTCACTAGACCCCTCATGTTCGTCTTCCTCTCGTTCTCTCTCCCCCTGTGAATACTTGGATGAGTCCAGCTCTAATCTCCATCAGCGGACCCAGAGAACACTGGGCTCGTTGTCAACACACTGGCTAGATCCACCGCAGTCGCTGACAAATTATTAACTAGACTCTCGTTCTCTGCCTCACTTGATCCTTACTTTTTCAAACTTGCTCTGAAAATCCTTCTCCTTTCAGCTTGTTCTTTTGTCTTCATTAATGTCTTATAGAACAAAAACAATGCTCTGCAATGTTTGCATGTATACATAAGTGCTTTGGCACATGTTTTTCTGAAGAATGAGTATATCTTACATTTGATAATACTGGTCAAGGGTTTACAGTAAAATACAGTAGTGAAATTGCACACAGCACCTTTAAGGAAAAGTACCAGTATTGCAACTGCAGCAATTGCATCACCTGCAGGGTTTGAGATAAGATTGCAAAGTGCAAATAAGAACACTGTGTTAACATGATTCTGTTTAGTTGGATGAGAGAAATGCTAGTTTATACAGATTGTAATAAGGTTTATTTTGACAGTCCAAATTGTACTTGTTGGCCTGCTACTTGTTTTATATCAAATTTAATAATGTCTGTTTTTATGTGAGTCGGTTATATTATTAAATAATAAGTCAATTGTTATTTAATTGGGTGTATGCATTAGGACATCTGGTATTCTACTTGTTAAGAATCTGGTTTTGTGTTAAGTGTTTTAGTGATGATTTTGTGTGTTGGCTAAGCCTGCCACCCGCAGATAAACACATAAGACTCATCCTTGTTTCCTGTTGTCCCCCTTTATCTACAGTTGTCTGACCTGTTCTTCTGGTTCACATGGGCTGTGTGTTACTGTATGCACTTTGTGTGTGTGTCTATGTATGTGTGTGACTCACGCGCACATGCATAGTCATGGGGAAAAACACAACTAAACATTAACACACTTAAACACGTACAGCATATATTGTCATGTACCAAAATGTTATACATGTAGCTATACTAACCCATGTCACATGTCAAATACAAACTCTGTATTTAAAATCAAACAAAATAAAGCTTGACAGAAGAGGGAGGAGGTAAAGAAAACAAAACAATCTGAATAAAAATATGAGATATATAGAGACAGCAAATCTGTTGCACATTATACACTCCAAGTGTAGGAAATTTTTTGTTTTGTTTACTGCAGTAACTTCCAGATTGGCACAAAATGATTGGTCAATTCCAAGCTGCCCCGTCCACACCATGGTCAACCCTTCTACCTCTTTGTGTTCAAGGTAAGAAACAATTTCGACATCAGACCAAACAGAATTGCAAACAGAATGACTGTTTACAGAGTTAAACACTGTCACAGATTTCTCAGAACACTATTTCAGTAATATCTGTAGGCATCATATTCCAAAAAATATCTCTTGCAGCTGCTTTAGTTGGTTGGCATATTGCACCTCAGTTTGTAAACTACAACAAGGCTGCATATAAACAGAACTGCCTCTTTCGGTAATGCAACATATGACATCCAAGGTCATTATTAGGTTACATACAAATAGCATACACCTTAAATGCACTTTAAAATAGTAAATCATTAGGCTCCTATGACCATTAGGGACCTCCAGCAACCTCCATTATAGTTACAGACTGCAGTTTGTGAATCTTCTGCAGCTATTGTTCTTGAAATGTATTTGAATCTGTGATTCATGTAGCTGTTTATATTGAAGAAGCTGGCTTTAATCTTGTTTGTGGAACAAAAGTTTAAGGAAAGCTTTTATGTAAAGGATCCATTTTTGGGCATTCCTGTAGCTCCAACAGTAGACATGAATGAATGAATGAATGAGGCATTTATATAGCGCTTTTCATATGTACTACTGTACACCCAAAGTGCTTTACAATCATGTCGGGGTCTCTCCTCAACCACCACCAGTGTCCATTGGATGATGCGACGCCAGTGCGCTCACACACACCAGCTTTAGGTGGAGAGAGAGTGATAGAGCCAATTCAATGGATGGGGATTATTAGGAGGTCATGTTTAACGTCTCATCCGAAGGACGGTGCTCTTTGACAGTATAGTGTAATCACTATACTGGGGCGTTAGGACCCACACAGACCACAGAGAGCGCCCCCTGCTGGTCTCACTGACACCTCTTCCAGCAGCAACCTAGTTTTCTTAGGAGGTCTCCCATCCAGGTCAGACTCAACCCTGCTTAGCTTCAGTGAGCAACCAATCTTGGGCTAGAGCAGGGGTAGGGAACGTTGGTCCTGGAGAGCCACTGTCCTGCAGAGTTTAGCTCCAACCCTGAAAAAAACTCACCTGATTGTTGCCTTAATGATCCTAAAGACATTGATTAGCTGGTTCAGGTGTGTTTGATTAGGGTTGGAACTAAACTCTGCAGGACAGTGGCTCTCCAGGACCAACGTTTCCTACCCCTGGGCTAGAGGATAGCTGGACATGGTGCAAGGTCATGGGTCAATGTATACCTTGAATGTAATGTCGCCTTGGATTAAAGTGTCTACCAAACGCATAAATGTGTTTGGCTGCTAGTTCTACCAGAAAGACTCGGGAGAATAATACTGTAACAATTAACCGTTTATTAACAGCTCAGTAATCAATATTATGATGAAGTTCTTTGGCGTAGGCCCCGTCCATAGCTCGCAATCCGAGGGTCCGGACTCTGCATTTCCGGCCTGAAGACGCAGCCGACCCGAGGTATGGGAAGGGACCATCCTGGTGGAGGGGAGGGTGGAGGTGAATGAAAGCGTTAGCATCTGCACACTCAGACATGTGTATGTACCCATCTTTTATACCACAAGTATTAGAGCGCGATTGGATAGATGAGATTGAATGAGTGACGTAACGATTAAGTCTTCCCAGCAGAACTTATGCTAAAGCTTTTCATTTTCATTTCATTTACTGGCATCCTTCTAGTAAGAAAATAGATTGTGAAAATGTTTAGCGTTGTGATGAGTTTTATGAGTGGTTCTTGGTGGTTTCTTGGTTGTTTTTTAGTGGGATTTTTTTTCACCTGTTTTATTGTCCACCAGGCAATCATCATAAATCCAGCTATAGAATAGATAGAAAGATTCAAGGTAGTTTGTTTCATGTCTGTAACACAAACTGTGTTTGTGTTTTAAGGGTTTATTTATTACAATAATAATAATAGTGATGCTTCCACAGAAAGGTTTCACACCACTTGTTTAACACTTGTGCAATCAAAGCACTTGTTCAAAGGAGTTCCCAAAACCCAGTTAAGACAAGCAATAAGAATGACCTCTGCGAGTTAGTGTTCAACATAATTGCATGGACCTCCACAGGTTGTTTTTCTTGGAAATTTGTTGCACAAAACCCTGTCATATAAAGCACAGGTAAACTGGAGGAGCCTGTGGGTAAACAGGGGTGAAAACATTCTAGGTTAATTGACAACTGTATGAACCCCTGTGTTGAATCCACAGGCTGAAGCCAAAAGGATTGTGTGTGTGCATGTTTAAGTGCAATTATCAGGCTTATGTAAGAGTTTAAGTGGCCCAGGAGCGGTCAGGCCTGCAAGTGTTTCTCTGTCCTTTTCTAGATCAGTGGTCCATACAGGAAATTAATGGATAGATTTAAATTGGAGAGTGTTGGCGATCTTTCCAGTCTACAAGGTACTCAAAATTTAAAATAAATAATGCAATGTGACATTTAAAAACAGTTACATCAGTGCTGTTAGTTTTAGTTACTTCACAGCACATTTCCTGAATATAGAACATGTTTTTCATGTTTTTCCATCCTCTTTTCATCTTTCTACATGAATGTTGAATAATCCCAATTTGGAAAATCCCACCTGTTGAGACTCATTCTCACCCCCTCTGACTCTTGTAACCACGTCCCTCCGGATCCACACCTGCAGTCTGGAAACTGAATGCTTTTTTTAGATGTTTTTTTCACCCCAGGCTTTTTTAGCTTATCGGGACAGATCTGGATTTGATTTTGCCACTGTCCTGTTCATTCAAGACAGGCTGATATTACCTGTGAGTCACAAGACCCTTTATGCCTCATACATTTTCAGAAAGCCTTTCAATAGAATGGAGGGATTTTAATTATACTCCAGGTGAGCGGTTAGTCATCTGTCAGATGTGTAGGCGCATCCTGTATGACAGATAGGAGAATAATATTCTCATTTAAAAGGAAAAAAATAATTGTAGCATAAGAGTGGGCGTTTTGTGTTACCGTCTGACTTTATGAGACTCTAAATCTCTTGCAATGAGATCACGCTATGCCAATTTGGAAACAGAACATTCATTAAACGTGTGATTTTTATTACAGGGCTAATTTCAGTGCAAAGATAGCCTGGGGTGGAAATTAGAATGGAGGTAGAATGTTACAAGAATGAACAATGTATGGTTGGTACCATTAAAGGATTAGTTCACCCAGAAATAAAAATTTGTCATCATTTACTCACCCCTATGTGGTTCCAAACCTGTATGACTTTCTTTGTTCTGTGGAACAGAAAAGAAGATAATTTAAGAAATGTCTTACTATTTTTGTTGTCCTTATGATTGACATCTATGGGTTCCAATGTTGTTTGGTTAATTGGTTCCGAACATTCTTTAAAATATCTTCTTTTCTGTTCCACAAAATAAAAAATGCAAACTGGTTTATGATGACATTATTTTTGCTTGGACTATTGCTTTAAATACAGGCAATTTTTGGACTCTACTTATACCCCATGTAACGAGCAAAATCTCCAATGTGATGTATTTAAATCCTCAGTTGTATCTCTTAGACAGCAATGAGATTAGAAGTTTATTGTTTCTCAGATTTTTCTCTTATAAGTTTCATAAGAGGTCCTCACAAACTGTGATCAGATTTGTCAAGAAGATTTCAGTATATGAACTTTTTGATGAATTTTTATCATCAAATTCTTCCAGAATAAAATTGTCTGGGCTAATGTATGCTATCCTCATTAAAAGGTAAAAATGAAAATTAGCCCATGATTCACTCACCCTGAAGCCACCCTAGGTGTATATGACATTCTTCTTTCAGACGAATACAATCAGAGTTATATTAAATGTATATTTAGGACCTGCACCTGGACGCAACGACAACGCAGTCCTGGGGCCCTATTTTAACGATCTGAAACGCAAGTATCAAGCGCGAAGCGCAAGTAACTTTGTGGGCGGGTCTTCAAGATTCAAGATTCAAGTCCTTTATTTGTCCCCGAGGGGCAATTCGTTTTGCTGCAGTAGCAAAGAAGGTGACATACAGTACATGACAACAAGGACGACAACATCAACATTGATTAAAATACAGGACAGAAAAATGAAAAAAAAATATATAAATAAAAAAAAATAAAAAAACAAATAATAATAAATAAAAAAAAATGGTCTTGGGCGCTGTTGCTATTTTACCGGCGGGATAAATGACTCTTGCGCCCGACGCAAGTTTAAAAGGGGTTGGTCTGAAGTAGCTTCATTATTCATAGGTGTGGTTTGGGCGTAACGTGGAATAAACCAATCAGAGCGTCATATCACATTCCCTTTAAGAGCATGATGAACGAGGTGCGCTTGTTCAGACTGATCTCATGAAATAGCCTATGTAGGCCTATGACACGCCAATTCGTATTTCCATTTTTGGCGTGCTATCAACACGCATAATCGCTTTTCAGCGTGTTTATCAACGCCGTTGACTTAACGTTACATTACTGTATATAAACATATGACCTACCCCAACCCCGTCCCTAAACCTACCCGTCACTGGGGTTAATACCATTTATGAGTCTTCCCCTACCACATCCTAGGGAAAAAAATATCGCTCGCCAGATGTAGATATACAATTTGCTTCGTTTCGCTCGGACATTTAACGGCGAAGACATACGCGTGGACATACACGCGGATAGCTCAAAATGCGTATAGATAACACACCACTTGACTTGAAAGTGGCGTGTATGTTTACGCAAAGTCATGATGTCATGTTGGCTTGTTCCTTGGCGCAATACTATTATAACGGCGCATTTACCAGGAGCGCTTCAGAATCGGTTCACAGCCGAGGAGATCGATGTTCTCGTCAGGGCCGTAAAAGAAAAAGAAGTGACATTGGGGATGGGACAAACCCACCCAAATTAGCTTCGGTTATACATGCATATAATAATTTGGGCAAATATGTAGGCCTAAGCCTTATGCCTATTTTTCCCATCGTCATGGACACAACATATTGATACTGTGAAGCTGCTTTGATACAATCTGTATTGTGAAAAGCTCTATATAAATATACTTGACTTGACAACAATGATTTCCCTCGTGTTTTATTATTTTTCCTTATAATAATGTATCATTTGCAAAAAAGAAAATGCATCTGTGTAGATGAGAGAATCATCTACAGTGTATGCGCGTTGTTCACACTCTGTATTATGACCAAGCATGCGCGCTTAAAATAGCATCTGAATGTACGCTCAACGCGCCACTGACTTTAGACTAGTTTTTTTTTGGTCAGTGGCGCAATTGTTTTCTGGAACTGCAAAATAGCACCAGGGATTATTTTCGCCGGAACACGCCTCCTTTTTTGCGCTGAACTGCCCAGGGAGCGCGAGTTCATTCTCTTGTTTGCCGGCGTGCGTCTGTGGAGGGAAAAGTCCGCTTTGCGCGGGTGCAAAATAGGAATGATACATGCGTCAGTGTACAAAGTCATTTGCGCCGGGTGCAAGATAGGGCCCCTGAAGTGTCAACTAGTCCCTCCCTGTGAAGTCAGCCGGATCCGGGCCGTATCCAGATCAGATGGTGGACCTGTGCCTGGACCCATCCTCAACGCATCACTGAAGTGCCATCGGCACTGATGGTCATACCGACGTTATGACTTCAAATTACAACCAGATGGAACCGGATAATATTCTGAATGTTCTGACCAGATCTGACCTCTGACCTGTAATGCTGCCTGAATCATAATCATACACTGTTCGTTCGTTGGCCAGAGGAGAACTAGCCCCCGACTGAGCCTGGTTCCTCCCAAGGTTTTTTTTCCCATTCTGTCCCTGATCGAGTTTTGGTTCCTTGCCACTGTTGCCTTGGCTCTTGGCTTGCTTAGTTGGGGACATTTAAATATTCAACAATATTATTGATCTACCTTAAGGTGGATGATAATGAAATTTTCTTCTAGAAACAAACTTTGTTGTATTATTTTTATGTTATCACTGTGAAGCTGCTTTGATACAATCTGTATTGTAAAAAGCGCTATAAAATAAAAAAATAAAAAAGACTTGACGACTTATTTTTTGTATTATTTTTAGTGATGTGGTGCCAGGGCCAGCTGAGAGCTGTCAAGGAAAGCACACAGAAGGTGACAGAAGACAAGATGACATGAAAAACTGTTCCAAAATGTTTTTTTGTAGCCTGATGCCTTTTGGCAGTATAACATATAGTATAGTGTCATCTGAAAAGGTGGAGGAGGTGATAAGAATCCGATTTGCCCTGCAGTCATGCAAGATCTTTATCTAATTGTAACTGGTCTGTTTTCTGGTATGGCAAATCTGTAGCATACAGATATAGTGCTTATATTTAAAATTTTTAATATTTAAAGGAATATTCAGGTTGGTGTCAGATGGGGATGATATCATCCAACATTTCAAACAAGCTTGCTTCGCACACTTCTCAAACAGTCCATCTCCTTTAGTTTACTTCCCTTCACTTTGTAGTGCCGATGACTCAATCAGTTCAGAAGGTGGTTTACGTCACAATGGCCATCTTACAGGAAATTCCACATGACTTGAGTGCTGATCACAATAGCACTCAATGTCACTTTACAGATGGATTGTGCCAAAATGATACACGTGTCATTTGTTCTTCTAAGGCAAAGAACCAATGGCTGTAGCCTCGGTTTAAATTGTGAAATGAGCTGTTCGTAAGCTAAGATCCCAGAAGCTGTGCTTATGTTGATGAAGAGTACCAGAGCAGATGTGTATGTGTATTCGATCTGGGTAGTATTGTGTGAGTATATATATCATGCAAAGTTAGAAAAGAATCCACCAAGATTTTGGTAAATTTGATCATTTATATGGCAATGGGCAAGACTATTTCATCGTATTTACGCATGTACGACAAAGAAACAACTAATGTGAAAATACAAAAGCGTAACATGTCTCAGAGTATAACAAGGAAGAACTTTCACAACTTAATATACAACTTGTTACAAGTCATAGGTATGTGCACATAAGCGGTGTGGCTCATCCAATCAAAATGTACTTTTTAGAGTACATTAGTAAATTAGTAGAATATATTTATTTTGTGAGACATTTGTTT
This sequence comes from Semotilus atromaculatus, assembly GCA_031834385.1. Classification (NCBI taxonomy): domain Eukaryota; kingdom Metazoa; phylum Chordata; class Actinopteri; order Cypriniformes; family Leuciscidae; genus Semotilus; species Semotilus atromaculatus. Next base: position 2,066,939 of record JAULUF010000020.1, on the reverse strand, counting down.
TTAACTTGTGTTGCAAGTATATAACCTGATCTTTTGGTTTGCGTTTGTAAATATTAATATTTAAACCATATTTTTAGTTGAATTTCCAGCCAAACAACTATATTGTATTATTTATTGTTACCATAATGTAAAATTACTAATGCCGTGATATTTGGTCACAGCACCAATTGGTGTATGTGTTGTGTGTGTGTGTGTGTTTAGGTCATGGCAGAGGTTTGCGTGTGAAGGAGTGAGCTGACTGTCAGTCTGAAACTAAAATAAGCAGGAGGATGTTACAGGTGCGTCCCTCTACTTTCAAAACACCTGTACCTGAGTCAGTCAGAGTTAATCACACCTCTGCCAAAGCCACGCCCACCGCTCCGAGCAACATCAAGGCCCACAGGAGACAGACTTCAAACGCACACACATAAGACACACAAAGAGGGAAATGAGTTATGTTTGTAGAAGACAGGAAATGTAATCCTTAAAATATGTAATCCTAAAGAGAAAGGGTTAACGAGAAATCGCAATAAGGTCATTTAAGGTTCAGTACGGATCTAATTAAGGCTCTGTTGAATTAGTGTTAGTCTGAAATGTGAGTCAATATTCCTGCTTGCGTTTGTGATTAATAAACCCAAATTTACAACTTTAAAATTAAGCTGTTTGGTAAACTGCCTGCATCACTGAACTCGACATAAAACTACTCTGGAGAAGCTGTTCTAGGAAATGCTACATCTCAGAGTCGGGGAATAAACAGTTTGTGTCTTTGACAGTATTGTGTTTCATAGGGACAGTCTGATTCATCGCATGCCAAGAAAGCTTGTCATCTAAAAAAAATCTATAAATGATCCAGCCTGCTATCTAGTAGCTCTACACTCTTATTATTTATCAACTATTTTCTAATTTGTTTCTTCATTTCTTATTTTCTTTTTTAGGAGAAAGATCTGAATCATTGTTGATACTTCACTCAAACGGATAACTCCACCAGTCTCTTGATCTATGAAAGAGCAGCCTTTAAGCAATAAAACTTTCCTCTCCATCAGTTTGAAAGCAGATTTTAACAATGATGCTAAACAGAATTAAGTTGCCTGGGCAACATATTTCTAGGCACATATGTTTAAAATTACGGCCCCTGGGATATGGCCACCTTCGTGTGTTGCCTGTTGATAATCATTGTGGAAAACTTACAGGAAACCACTTGTCCTGAGAAGCACTTCAGAACTCGGTTCTGTTGCACATTAGCAATAGTATTCCTCCATTTTATACGTCACTTCTCACACATCCTGACTCTGAATATGACTCATGTGGATTCCATTGGCTTTAGTGTGCAACCATTGGCTCCCCCTGATCTGGGCTTGAAGGTGATTGGATGTGACTGTCCTGAGGGTGGGCTTTCCCAGCAGAAATTACGATGTGCCATTGTTGGTTACGTACACTTCCTATGAGACAGTGGCAGTGATATGGATTTGAAATCTCCAGGGTGTCTAGGATTGAAGGGATCCCAAAAAAAAAAAAAAATCTGTAACTTTTCTGACACAATGTCATTCATATTTCAATGTTATAAATTAAATTGAATATATTGTCAATTTGAAAAATGTTGGCTGATAGAACTCACAAGTTTGAGTGCTTAGCAAAGTAATAGCATACTCTCAATAGTTTGATATGTAGAGGGGTTTTGTTCAGGATTCCTAACCCCAAGTATGACTAACAGTAATAGGGATATTTGCTCTATCAAACAGCACTAATTACAGCAGCAAGAGTGTATGTTTCAGGATAGTGGGCTAAATTGCTGCTTGACTCCCGTGGAATGTGACTGCTGGCTCAATGTGTCTGTCAGTATGTGTAGATTAACACACACACACACACTCCTCCCCTAAATGGGGGTCACTTGTTGTTTTATGTCAGATTTCCGGTAACTGTTTTGAGATTTCGGGAAGTGCGTCTTCACATTTTCCTGTTTAGTGCCGCCAAACACTAAATTAGAGTATCAGTCTAAACACTGAGTCATTGCGAGGAAGTAGTGTGTAAGGTCTAGCGCCCTCCCCATCACGTTTATCTTAAAATGAGCCTTCTTTTCTTGTCAGTTTATTTTGTGTTCTAGGGTGGCAAAGACTGGAAATGATGACATCAGCAGTGCCCAAATTAAGTGGCCAATTCAAAGAGAGCGAGTGAGAGACAAGTTGTACTAATGCACCACACCCTTGTGTGTCTGAAGCAGGCATCCATAGCAGTGTACACTTGTAAGCGTGCTCATATTGGTGTGTACTTCCATGTGTTTGTGTCTGGATTACCTGGACTAGCCAGGTCTCTTGTCTCTTAGCATGCTGTCAAAACAAACACCTGTGCACAAAAGCACCAGCAGTCAGCCTTCACCTCCCTGCTAGTCAAGGCTTTTGCACTCCACCTTTAAAAACGCAGAACTGGCTCATCAGCTGAGTTTTGGGGAAACCCTTTGTCAGGTCCTCTGCATCAGGTCCATTAGGGAGCTCCTCCTTCTCACATTGTAAATCTGGATTGCACTGCTGAAAAATATGATGGAGCCACCCCAGCATGGTTACACCTCAGTGACAAATGGCAAAGATATGACTACATGACATATTGATCTATACTTTGATTTGTGGACTTCAGAATGACAGAGCAGATACTTCAATGCTTAATCTGTGATGTCACAATGCTCATCCAAGATGTGATTTAATTGGGCAGATAAATCCTCCCTTTTTGTTTGTGACTTTAAAATACTTTTTATCATTGCAACATCTTTAACTTGGTTTTAAGTGTTCAAATTCACCTTCATCAGTAATTGAAATTCATGCAATCAAATTAATCAGTAATTGAAATTCAATGCGATTGGAAAAAGTGCAATAAGGTTGTAACTTTGTTTTTAGAGGATGTCAGGGTCCACATTGCATTGAACCTCATTGAGGTTTCTTATTATGCAAAATAAAGTCATCATTTGGAACGACATGAGAGTTAGTAAATAATGACAGAATTTAAATTTTTAGGTGAATCATCCTTTTAAGTTTTCAGTCTTAGTTGGTTGAAAAGTTTATGGTATGTGTGGGACCATAATAAATTCATGCAAATTAACATGAGGTTGATTTGAGTTTACATTAGTTGTATGTAGATTAGCTTAAAGCTGTTGGAAATCAGATACTTGGGACAACGTTATACAATTTAGCATCATTATACAAAAATATTTGACCACATGCTGTAAGGGACCAATCAGAGTAAGTATTCCAAACAGAGGCATCACGTGCAAAGAAATGCAAAGCACATAATTCATCTGCATGACAAGTGCATGTAGCAGACTTGATTTTGCTATTCAGCAGGAATGTTGTCCACAAAGATCTGCACTTTAACATGTTCTCACACATGCAACACATATAGTCACACACCATGTGTAAAACTTTGCTGTACACACACACATAGAGCACATCTCCGTGGAAGAATGCTAAGAGGTTCCAGGAATGTGACCTCTTGACCTTTGAAGCCTGTCTGGAGACGTCCACACTGAAGCCGGACAGTAGGGAGACGAGTTGTGTAATAGTTAATGGCATGGTAACAGGAAACTTTAAAAAATAGTTATTCAATATACTGCTAACTTCTTTAAGAGTGACACAGATTCTAGTTTTAGGTTGCAGGAAAGGTATGTCTTGTTCGTCTTTCATCAGATCCATGCATTCGCACATTTTTTTTCTCGCTTTCATAAATCCTGACTTTCCAGTTTGGCCATTTCTTTTTGTCCTTTTTTCCCTCTGTCTCTCTCTCTTGCTTTCTTTCTTTCTATCTATCTATCTATCTATCTATCTATCTATCTATCTATCTATCTATCTATCTATCTATCTATCTATCTATCTATCTATCTATCTATCTATCTATCTATCTATCTATCTATCTATCTATCTATCTCTCTTTTAGCAACATTAAAACACAAGCTCATGACCTTGATTCTGACACATGGAGAGAAATGATCTGGATAAGATGGGCTTAGTCCATTCAAATAGGTGTGTATAATAGCAAACACACACACACTCACACACATTTGCAGTTACAAACAGTGATACAAGCAGCCACTTAAACCGTAAACCTACAACAAACACATACAGCACAGAAGACATGCAAACACACCCACCCGAGGAGACACACATGTACACAAACACACACATGTTTAGAGGTTAACACACTTTACCGAATAAGAGTAAGCACTTGCGAGGTGTAGCTGGGTACACGCAAAGCTAAATATTAACTGCTCCACAAATATTACAGGAAGAAAACTCATTGAAGCACAGGCTTAATCAGGAACATTAAGTTTTTACGCTAATAAACTTGGTGATAAATTAGCCACGAATCAGAGCATGATGATTTATGTATAATACAGACAGTTTTGCCATCTAAAAGTATGTATGAGTACTGAATATCGCAGCTGCACATGGAGACTCTTAAAGGGTCACAGAGATGCTGAGTTATGTAAAGCAACCCTGGTCCTTGGTGTGTTTTAATTGATGACTATCCGGCTGTGAAAACCATTTTTGCAACAACAGCCAAGGTTCATTCAAACCTCACCCACAGCGACAGGGGAAAGGACACTGACATATCTGACAGAGCTGGTTCTGCAAGTGCACAAGGACAGGCCTCTAGAATTGCCCTTAGCTTCCGAGGCTTGAGATTTACGCACCTTCTTACCGTGCTGTTGCATTTCTAAAGAATATGTATTGCAGAAGTGCAAATCTTGAATTGTTTTTAGTAACTTTGTCACCATGTTAGGACCGGTAGATAAAGGCAGAGCTGGTTTATCTATATTGTCTACATTGCTTCTCATCTTGGTTTTCCCCTTGTCTCACATATTCATTATTTTTTAGGAATATACATTTTAGAACTTTTCTCTCAAAGTTAGATTTGAAAGATAAAAGGTCAGACAGTTTTTAAAGTGTCTTTACATATAGATAATAGAAACATATTTTTGCCCTTGTATTGTGTATTGCTGCTTTCCCCCTCTTGCATATTCATTATTATGTTAAAGGAATCATGTTTTGTCATTATGTGAAAACTTGCTATCCAACTCCGTAAACTTGAGTTGAATACCGTAATTATCTTAATAAGTGCGTGCCACTATTTTCAAATCACAGCTTGCTTGACTGAAGTTCAGCCTTTAGCGTTGTGTTTTATATTAAAAACTTAAAGTTATGAAGTTTGAAATGTTGTATTTTGCAGCAAGGAAAATATACTTGATCCATTTGAGTATTATCTCCTGTTGTGAGACTTGCAGATGTCATGTTATTAAAGCTACCGGTGAAGATTGGATCTAGGACAGACAGGCAAGTGCCAATGAGCCATAAAACATCTTTCTGATCAGATAAAAGATTCACAATAGTTTAGCTATGGGTCAGGTTATGGCCGAATAGTCCTACTTCTGATGTGGTAGATTTACTTGCTATAGCTCATCTTGGCAAATATATAATAACAGCTACTTGTATTTACGGTTATACTTACTTTTTATAGTCTAATGGATCTTATTCCACCAGACTATAATAAAACTTCTGCGGTTGACAAGTCAAGTACTTTCTAAATACACAAGAAAAGCAATATTAGGATGTCTCTCCTAAGGCTATATTTGACCCGATATGTCACTTTTCAAGAGTCGTTTCCTTGAAAGCAGTTGAAAATAAGCAACATCTGCACATTGCATGGTTGTAGTTCCCTAACCAAGCTGGGTGAATTGGGCGGGAGGGGGGGTTTAGGCAAACCATCTGAGTCATGCGGTTTCCTCTAATACACCGGAAAAGGGGTCAGTGAGTAACACTGGTCTCATCGAGCGGTTAAACAATGTAAACGATGTGAGGAATCCGACAGACACAAACACTTCCAGGACTATTATCTTAGCTCAGCCTGAGCTATTGAGTTCAGCTTCTAATGGATGACAACATCACTATGGAAACAAGTAAAACAAACAGTGCGTGGGTTTTGCATGTAAATGAAACAGTAGACCTACAATTGCCATTCACAGTTGGGTTGATCAAAATAGCAGCTTCCTTAAGAACGAATAGCACACATCTAAACAAAACCAGTAATCTTTTGGGAAGTTTGCAGGTATGGTTGTTTGGCAATGGCTGTTCCAATTCCAAAGAAATTTTTTTTGTTGTTGTCGTAATGTTTGCATAATGAATGTCAATAGATCATTTGCAGCTGAATAAATCAGTTGTTAAACGTTAATCTATAGGCAGACAGATGTATTCAGTGCCACACTTTGACATTAATGCTTATGAATGTTTATTTTTTTCCACAATTTAGTCACAAATGTCTCATTTGGCAAACCATTTTTCAATTGAATCAAATGTTTGGTTTTCTTAGAAGGACACCAGTCACTTTTTTTGGCTGCAGGCTAGACCAACCGCAATGTTTAACAAATTCCATATCTGACAGCCCAACCAATTAGCAGTGGTTTTCTGGAGAAACCCCCTCATCATCACAATAAGCAGTTCACCATCATTCATAGAAGTGCGCCTGTTATTCTGTCTATGAGCTCGGTCAAGCAGAACACGGCTGACCCTCCCTCCGGCAAACAGAAAAACAGACGTGTGTGTGTGTGTGTGCGAGCATTTGTATTAATGCAGCAGTGTTTGGGAAGTGACTTTACATTTATGCGTTTGGCAAACTCTTTTATCCAAAGTGACTTACATTGCATTTGAGGTGTACATTTGATCAGTTCATGCATTTCTGGGAATCAAATCCACGACCTTGGCATTACTTGCACCATGTTTGAGCTAGAGGAATGCTTTGGTTAATTAATTGATCCTAAATTTACAAACTGAATGAATACATGAATAGAATGGACACTGCTATTTTGTGAAATTAATTCAGGGATAGCATCATGTAAGGAGAGACATTAAATTTGCCATTTGTTGAAGATTGGTGGAGACTGTAAACACAAAATTATTATATTTTATTATGTTATATTTTCATGTATTTAAGTACTTTGTGAGTGGTGCCCTTTACGTGACTGATTCCCATACAAAAGTCCAGAGTCCAGTCTCAAATTGGTTGAACATTTTAATTTTTTGAATCTGTTCATTGAGATGAAAAGTCCAAATGAAGTAATTCACTGGACTGAATTATTATTTTATTTAGCTTGTTACTGGAAAGGCTACACTGTTTTAAAACTCCTGTCACATTACTGAAAAACACTTTTGTGTGTCTAGTGTCACTACTACTTTAGTTACTCCCGTATCCATTCCATTCCAAAAACAAGATTTTATTGTGTAAAGATATGGAGAATGTTTTTGTCTAAAGAGGATATTTGGGTATTGACATACTGAGCCTTATCTCAGTGTGCATAACACTGGGTTTTATCAGAACTGTAGGTAGATGGAAGCTGACGTGGATGTCCTGGGAACACTCAGCACCAGGGAGAAAGGTAAACACAACCGGGATAGTAAGGAAAAACAGATTCTGTAAAAAAGTAAATGCTCATAAGACAGATGGATATAGGAGGAACCTGGTATCATGCAATACTAGATTGGCTGCTGCAAAGATAACTCGTTGCACCAGTCAGGCTCTGCATACATGAAAACCCTGAAGAAGGCGCAATACTTTCCAAGTAGTGATACTATTTTAAATTTGAACTGAATTACAATTGAATTAGTAGAAGTAGAATTTAAATATTCATTCAAAAACGTTTATGTAAGTTTAATTTGTAAATAGAAAAGCTGAATTCTTCCTTGACAAAACATTGAAAAAGGTTTTAAAAGCCTTTTTTTTGGCCTTACGAACAGAAAATGATGAGCAAATACAACATACATTTGTATTTTGTTATATATTTCAACACATTTAGTCAATTTAACTGTTTTCCAGGATGAAAGAGCACATTTCGCTCAATGCATTTCCTGTGTTGAATTACTTTGAATTGCAATTCAATTAATTCACATTCCAAATTAACTTTCTGTGGGGTGTGGCCAATTCAAATTCACACACATGAATTGAAAGGGAGGCAATTTTGCATTCAGAACTTTTGCTTTAAACCCGTCACCGCATACCTGATTAAAGAATGTTACACAAAAGATTTCAAGAAGATGCAAAGCACCCGCCAAACTAAATGACAAATCTTAAATATTCAGGGTACACATTCTGTTTGCATCTTTCTGAGAACCGAACAGACTGTTATATAATATGAATGGTGTCTGAGACAGAACCTTCGTAACAAACGCACATTGTGTCAGATGCTGTTAGCCTGCCAGCATATAACCCAAGACACTGGCAATAATACGGCCATTGTTCAATTCCCACTCGCTCAGTTCAGTGTACAGCCCTCTAGTTTATCAGCCAGTCCTAAACAGAACTACTGTACTGATGCAAAACGGTGAAAAAGTTAACAACAGGACCTTTGCCATCACGTAAAATTTCCATTGGATGTCTGTCTGATAAATTATACAGTGCCAGTCGAAAGTCTGGATTTGCATGACTAAATTTATGTTGTAATAGTCTTAAAAACCTTTTGCTTAGATTCTTGAAATGATGTGTAACGACAAACTCCTTCAATATTGTTTAAAAACACCAGAGAATGTTGGGTTGGATGATGAATGTCCAGAAATAACAGAGCTGAAATCTTCCAAAAGAAGATGCTTGTAATCAATAATTGTATCCCATCTGAATTACATAGTTAAAAAATGTTTTCCTTAAAGAAATGTCTTCATGCCTTAAAATAGCTTGAATGTAACTTGACACCCTTGCCTCATTTAGTATATGCAGTTCTATGAATATGCAAATGAGCCCCACCTCCACTCACTCAGAGATCCACTGGTTGGCGATCACACGTTGATCTGATTAGTTACAAGGTTTGTGACGTCAGAAACACCAGCGATTTCAAACCGCGTTTTTGAGACTGTCTTTGGTTCACTGCAGTTACTCAGCAATGGTGTTGATTTATGCTTTAAGACAAACCATGTAGGCTACAAATGCGTATTAAAAAGACCACATAGACATATAAACAATATTAAAAGCTGGATTTTCACCACAAGGGGACTTTCTTCCTTTAATTTTAAGTTATCTTAGTTTCTTAGTATCTTAGTAGCATTTTTCAATTATTCTAGGATGTTGAAAATATAACAATGAAGAATGTCCAAACATTTACATGATAAATTGAGAATATATTTCAATTTAATTGCCATTGTTGAGATTTCAAGTGTAAATGTTAAAACTTTCCCACTTCCATTGACCAGTGGTTGACCATGTCTAAAAAAGTTGTGCATATCCAACCAAGTGTGCCAATTAGAGTTCTCCCAGGCCTAACACAAACAGAGTTAGGTCATTTTCAGGAGTTGACAGCATGCCTTCAAAACGCCCAGTTGCACAGATTACATCACATTGCATGACTGACATGGATTATTGAATCTGACTTATAAAAACATGCGTGTTACAGAAAATTGAACAAGCACAAAATGTCCATTCCTCTTATTTCCCACCTAGAGACAACATGTCTAATGGTGTACCTACTCAATTCATGTTGGCACAGCTGATTGACCTAAAGTGCTCAGCCCACAGGACTTGTGTGGGATGCGTTTCCTGTGAACTAGCCTCATTCTCATGACTAACAAACTGTGCCGTGGTCAGTGTAGGTGTCTCTTTACCCTCTGTCTCTACAGCAACCGTGGGCTCCCTTCACACTAGACTGTCCCATGTGAATCACCAATGTAGATGGCGCCACTTTGTCAAAAGAATAAACATGAGTCTGTAAATACTGTCAACCACCTATAATGTGCAGCGGATGATTGTTTGCCTCATAAAAATGGACTGATAGAGTACCTGTTTTTTTTTACTGGCCCCTAATGACGTTTGAAGCCATTAGATGTTAAAGTGCAAACGTGACTGTCCAAGTTTTTTTCTCATTCGTTTTCTCCAAAGGGAACATTTCTCCCAAGAAACATTGTTAAATAAAGCTATTGACTCGTAGTTGATTTTTGAATCTAAGAAACAATATATTTTAAGTGCATGGCAAAAATATATATTTTGATAGTTTGTCATTTACAATGCTTTATAGTAACTTTGATTGGTTGAACTGTTCTCAAGATTATGGGTCGTGCAACTCTTTACTGGAAATGTGGCTATTAAACATTTTTAATAGAGTTGAAATCACACAGACTTGTCTTGAATGTTTATATGGTACATATCAAAATAATTTCCCTAATGAGATTTAATTTATTTCTTCCAGAACTTGACTGTTGCGCTTTACACGCTTGACTGTGGTCATGGTTAACTTGATTGCTCACAAGGGTGAAACTGTGCACGATGGCTGATGAATTGGCAAAAAGTTCAAAACCTGTTCAACGTCACATGCTTGTAAGTCACTATAAAAACAATGCTGTTAGATTGACCGCCCATGTCCGTCAACACTCATGAGAACTACTTTCTCTGTATATTTCTTTCCATTCCTCCCTTTCTCACCACTCTCTCGTTTTCTCACGCACATTGACCTAACATAAAGCAGAGGTCCTCTCTCTTCCCTTTGCTGTCACCAGTTTTCCGGGCGTCCAGGGAACTGAAGGGTGGCCATCCTGTACGGCTCTTCCTGTGCTGATACAGGAACTGGGATAGCTCTGTATGGATTGCTCTACACTGGGTGGGATAGTTTAGGTAATGGGCAGTTCTCACTGACTCCCAATCTTATCTGGCCAGTGTTTGGTATGTGTCCGCTGGGACACAGCAGAATATGTGAAACGGAATTGGAAACCCAATGCTCTACCCCACGGGAATGGAAACACAAATGAGATCTCTTTAATATCTCAATTGCTTTTGCTATTGCATTCATTTTTAGCTCTACCTTAGGAAATGTCAACCGTTAAAGGGACAGTTCCCTTTTTTTAAATGATAGTTCTTCATTTACTCACCCTCAAGTTCTAAACCAGTATGAGTTGATGGATGTTTGAAACCAGGATGATGTTTTGAAGAATGTGGGTAAAAAGAACAGTTGCTGGTCCCCACTGACTTCCAAGTCAATGGGGAACCAATATTTTTTTTAAATATCTTCTAGCGACGGCCATCCCCAGGCCAAGTGTCACAAACAAGCTGATAATATTGACAAAAGCCACAATGCAAAGGTTACAATATAAATTGATTGAACAAAAATTCAGACATAATAATTGAGCTCCCTCTCTCTATATTTTAAATTTAACAGTCACCATAAATTTTAACCTGTTTGTATGAGCTTTTATTTTATGAATGTGAGTATGTGTATTTTGTTTTTCACTACTTTAAAGTACCATCATTGATGTGAATCTCTGCAAAGTGCAAAGACGTGACTAATCAATAATGAAATTCATAATTTTCATTATCTATTTACACACAAAAAACTCAAGTGTGAAATTGCCCTTATTGTTATAGTTTTCTTATATATTTTCTGATTATATTTCCTATAGCCTAGGATTCCTGTGAATCTTTTGTGCCGTGTTCTACTAGGACGATCTGTACCCGCAAGGTAATTTAAATGGGAAGAACTCATTAAAACGGCACTGCACTGCTTTAAACAATGATGGAAAGAGAATAGGAACAAAGAAGTGGAAGCCAAGAGCGTTTGAAGGCCCTAGGACAATTTAATTATTACTTGTGCGTATGTCTACTTTTAGAATCACTCTCCTCCCTCACAATGTCTAGACACTCTGCCTGAAATCATCTCTTTTTATACTTTCATACATGGCTTCCACACATGTTGTTCTTGGCCACATAGTCACTCCTTTTGTGAACCATATGAAATATAATGAAAACAGAAACATACGGTCAGCCTGCTTTTTCCAAAGTTTATTGAGGAGAAATATTAGTGCCCTCACAATATCACGTTTTGTTTAAGAATTGTGATCGGGACATGTCAAATAATCAATGTTGTATAAACGGACTTAAGTTATGTTGTTCTGCAGGTGTTGGCCAAATAATTGCATACAAGTTTTGTCATTTTGATTGAAGACAAGCTTGTTTTCATTTGCAGTTTTACATTGGATATTTTAATTAAGATAAGTTTAGGAGCGTAATGTGTGTCGGTGAAAGACGTCTCTGGTGCGTGGGAAACTTTGGCTCCGTGTCTCAGAAAGCCAGAAATGTAAGCAGTGTCGGCCGCTTCCTCGGTCAGTTCGGACCTCCTGCTTATGTCTGATAAATAGGACTGCTCTTGTTCTTGTTAAGGGAGGTATAACACAGATGTTTTTATCATGATTTGCAGTCTTGCTATAAACAAAGTGTCATTTTGTGTACGAATGACACCAGAGACCTGAAGCCACGTTAACCGCGCTCTTAATGGGGTGAAATTGAAATGTGTCTTTGAAATCTTTTGTGAGTTTGTGTGGGGAACAAGCCTGTGGTCTTACACTGGGACGACTGATGCTTCTGCCACTTACAAAAAAGTATCATGATGTTGTTTATATGTAGGTATTAATTCGTAACATTTACAGGTTAAAAAAAAGTTGTTGTTTTTTGGGATAGATGCTGAAACGTACAATATGGATGTATTGCCAACATTATTACGAATTTACAGCTAAAAAAAAAACGTTAAATCTTTTACATCATAAAGATAACTGTATAATTTGGATAATGCCTATTCTTGATAATCCAATTAATCAAATATTCCAGGACATCAATTTTTATGTTTTTCTTGTGTCGTTTGGAATTTGTTGGACGCAAACCAAAAGACTAGATTATTTATAACAAATGAATGTGTCTCGCGTCAGTGTAAAAACAGATTCTTCACATTATTCATCACTTGAATTAGAAACAACAAACAGACCCATACAGACTTAAAGGGACAGTTCACCCAAAAAAGAAAATTCCAAACCTGTATGAATTTCTTTCTGCTGCTGAACACAAAATAAGATATAAGAAAAGTTGATGAGTTGATGGGACCCATCAACTTTTCTTCAAAATATCTTCTTTTGTTTTCTTTTGTTTTTGTTCTTTTGTTACTCACCCTCATTGAGGGTGAGTAAATGATGACAGAGTTAAAATTTTTGGGTGAACTATCCCTTTAAAATGTGGTGATTTTGACCCCTGCACAGGTATATACATCCAGCTCTACGCCAGCTTGTTTTCTGTCCCAAAATGAAGCGTGAGACAGATGCTTGATGTCCATATGTGGGTCCAGGGAGGGTTTGCAAGGCCGTGACTCATGCACACATGTTCTGGTGCTCACCTCCGGTCTCCTGCTATTTGGATTGATGAGGTGTCAGTGTTTATGTTGAAATGTCAATGTCAAGGAGGCACACATGGCACTTTTAACTGGTGCATTGGGACTTTGCCTCATGAGCTCTCACAACCCACAATCCACCCACTCCAAGTGTCAAAGGCATTTATGTCTTTAGACGTGCGTGTACCCGCACATTTACACACATACGTTATTATAATGGAAAGAACACATATGTCCCTCCATGACCAGCGAATGTCTGCAGATATTCACGTTAAGCTGCTCGTAGTAGGCTACGCATTATCAGACATTGCCCTTTCCATAATTACAAGGTTGGAAAGTTAATTAGCATGCAGTGTTTGTCTTGGAGTTCAGACAGCATTTGAAGCAAACGGAGGCTTTTGGGACAGTGTTTTTCCAGAGGCTGTTGCATTTGATCTTAAAAATACACCAGCCGAGAAGAGAAATAAGCAATATCACAAGGGATGCAAAATTCCAATCGTACCGTAAATGCAGCCTTGAAAAAGCATATAGTGACATTTAACTTAAAATGAAATGTGCCTTGGATGGGGAAGTCATTATGCAGCTTATACGGTTTGCTTATATAATAACTTTAAGATATCCAAAGGATGGTGTGTGTGGGTTTTCTTAGTTATAGTTTGGGGAGAATTGTCTCTGTAAGCAAGCTAAATCTGAAGGGATGTCCTTAAAGGGCTAGTTCACCAATGAAAATTCAATAATTTATCCTTATTGTCGTTACAAATGTTTATGTTTTCTTTTTAATCACATTCAATAAAAGCTTAATTGAATTTGTTTTATAATTGACAAATTTTGCAACATCGACACTGTTATTGAACTGAACTGAATCAACACTGAACAGACTTGAGCTGAATAATGACACTATTGTCTTCTGCAGAGCTGCTTACAGCTGAACTGAACTGGTTTCATGATTGATGAACTTTACACACTTACTGAACTTAACAGAATCAACACTGAACTGAATAATGACACTATTGTTATTTTAGGGCTTTTACAGCAGAATTAGAATTAGTCTCATTTGATTGTTATTTTCCTGTTTATTTCTGTGAAGCTCTTTTGTATCTGTATTGTATAAACGCTGTATAAATAAAGTAGTATATATAAATAAATGATCATTTTGGGGTGAACTATCCCTTTAATTAGAAAAATGGTTCACAAATATAGAAAATAATGTTTTTAATAAGAAGACTTTATGTTAGTGGTTTACTCTGTAGTAAATATAATTATCTTTATATATAAACAATAGAAGTATGATATGCAGTCATTAGATAAATAAATGTGTGTGTGGTGGGGAATGTGATTTGGAGGTCAGGGTGTGTGCTGCGTGTGGAGTGTGTTCTTGAAATCACTGCTGCATGCTCCTCGTTTACTCTGCCAAAAACTGTAAAGTGTGAGGTCAGAGCGGCCTCCTCCTGTTTAAGGTGGATGAACAGAACATCAGCTGGAGGCTTCTGCTGTTAAAGCTTGACAGTTTTACCATTATTTTTGTCATTTCTCCACATCGACTATCTAAGGTGGTATACGAAATATGATATATATGAATATGTAAATATGGGGTCTGTAGATTTTTTTTTACATATTTTTTTAAAGAAGTATCTAATGCTCACAAAGGTTGCATTTATTTGATCAAAATACAGTAAAAACATTGTGAACTATTATTTCAATTTAAAAGCACTATTTCTATATTCAAATAGAAAAATGTAATTCTGGGGCCATTTACATGACATCATTTTCAACTAAAAACAGATAACTTTGTATGCGTTTTGGCCGTTCTTTTACTCGACAACTGCCTTTTGGCGGCCTGAAAATGCAAGCTTTTGAAATTGGGTTTCCACCCTACCGTTATCACCTCTAAACAACAAAAACACAAATTTGTGAAAACGATGGCGTTATTTGCATGTGTATGATGTGTTCAGTTCTTTACAAAGTGACATTGCCAACTACTGATCTGGCAGCAGAATATAACATTTTAGTTGTTTTCGTGGATCCGTGTGAAGGAGATCATTTTGACAACGGTGTCGTCTCTATGAGAAACACGTAGGCCTATACCGTTTTTAGTACATCGTTGTCGTGGAACAACCCGATCACACTAAATACGTGTCTATAACACGTAGTGTGTTTATCGTGTTATTTATACACGAAAATGAGTTTTTACGTGCATATGATACGCATGGGTTGTTAAGGGTAGGTTTAGGAGTGGTGTGGGGTGCGTGTGTATTATACGTTTGGGTAGAATTAGTGGTGTTGGGTGCGTGTGTATTACACGCAATGAAGTGCGTATCAAATGCACGCAAAAACTGCGTATCATATGCACGTAAAAAGTGCTGATTTGCTGCTGCTTTATATTTTTGTGGAAAAATAAGAACACTAACAAAAATTATTTGTTAGTGTTTCTTTAGTGTTTCTATTTAGTAGTGTTTGTTCAGGCATGACTATTACTATTGCTCATGCTTGCCTAACATACCCCTAACCATATGTTTTTATACAGTTTTTTAACCCATCCTGCACCATGTGCGCTAAAGACGTGAATGATTCTTCATGTTGTCTCATTAAAGCATGCTGTTTCTTTTCTTATCCGTCCCCCAGGAAACATTAAAATTACATTGAATGAGGAACCCGAGTCATATAGTCAGATACCAGAATATCATACAGATACAGTATCGAGGATGGATTTTTTTATTTTATTACTTGGTCTGTAAGCAACACCCTAGCATCGTGGCGGCAAGTTTTTTTAATCACTAATTTTATTCAGAAAATGTACAGAATTAGCCTAGTTGTCCGGTAACCTGTGGATGAGGAAGACAATTATACAAATAAATTAATTGTATGTAATATAATATATATAAGCATTTACCAGCAGTTTGATAAATTCATGAAATGTTAAATATAATGAACATGATACAAAAGCAGCTCCTAGTCATTTTGTGCCATATGGCAAGGGGTATTTGCGTGTGCGTGTGCGTGTACGTGTGTGTGTGTGTGCGTGTGTGCGTGTTGTTTAGATGAGCTCTAGCATGTGAGCATTTAAACACACCTTCAAACACCCAAAGCCCATTATGTGAGCACCATTCCCAACCTTTACCTCCTGCTGTGGATTCTGGCCCTTTGGGGGGTTAAAGGTTTGCAGGAGTCCGGAAAGCAGGCATAAAAGACCTTCAGGACTCGCTGTAATTTATTAGTCCTACAAGAGCCTCACGTCCAGTAAAACATCCTTCCTCAGTGACAGCACACCTTTACGACACCATTATCTCTGCTTAGCTGCTAAACATACATTATCGCAATCAGCGTTGCTTAGCTAGGGCATTAAACAATTAAATTCAAATGACTTACTAGTCAGACCTAGTTTGATAAGAGTACCAGATCACAAACTTTTTTTTTTGTTTTTTTTGGAAGCAGCCTATTCTCACTCATAGGAGTCTGTGTGCATAGCTGCGTTGCAGGTCTAGTTTTATAACACGTCTCATTAAGGTTAGAGTTACGTAATACCAGAATATGACCGATTTAGAACAATAGACTGTTTTCCCCTCTAACCCAGAATGCATTCACACTACATAATTTTCTTAATGAGTTGCTAAGATAGTAGACACATTGCCTCAGTTTCTCTTTTGAGAACCGCATTGTATTTGTGCAAGACCATTCTCTCATGTCTTTTAACTCTGAATGGCAGCAGGCGTTAGCATGCAAGCTTTCTTAAGGCTTCTCCTCCTGAGTTTTTAAATATGCACGGCTGGTCAGTTTTACAAACATTTTCTTTTTTAATATTTGCATTTTACTGAAGCCAAGCTTAAACATAAGTTTGACGAATCTTTTGAAGGTGGGTGTGACGACTCTAGCATACTTTAAGCACAGTGCTCTGTTCAAAGGTGCCTATCTGAATAAACACAAACTCTACGGTGGCTGGTTGTTTAGTAGTTCAGTAGGTTTAGGTCGACTTTTAGTTCGACTTGTCCCCATGATAAGGCTTCATTCGAGACTGTGCATTTAAACTCCCCTATATGCATATCATTTAGCCCAGATCAGATGCGTTCACATGGACACTTTGTGTTAGAAGCTGGAAAAAGTGAAGTCGTGAGCCCTAGGGGCTGGTGCAGGGCCTCATTAAGTTGTTCTGTGCTCATGTGTGGGTGTGTTGTCAGGAATTAATGTATGTTGTTGGCTATGGTTTTGTAAGAGATAGGTAGTAACCACATGGGTTTTCATGCCTATTAGGTTTAAGGACCACACTGCAAAAAAAGATTTTCTTCCTCAGTATTTTTGGTTCTTATTATTGATCTAACTTGAACTTGAAATGTTGAAAGATATTAAGTCTTGTTTTCTGAAAAATGTATCAAAATCACATTCATGCTTAAAGCAAGAACAGTTATCTGCCAGTGGGGTCAGAAAAAATAAACTTAATTCAAGGAGAAACCAAAATATATATTTTTTTAACTCGTTGGCACATATTTTTTCTTGTTTTGAAGCATAAACTCACTTAAGTTTGATGCATTTTTCAGAAAACAAAACTTAAGATATTAAGTCATTTTTCTTCAAACCTTTCTTGAGTTAATGGAAAACAAACTACTAAGAAAGAAAAAAATTTTTTTTGTAGTGCACTCCCATGGTATATCCATTCCTCATTAGTGAGTCAGTGGGTTTAATACATTTAATTTGAACTCTTTTAAATGTTCATAATGATGCCATATCAGTGCGTTTCACTTTTGTTAAAGACGATTGCATCACGAAGTCACACCTATATTTTGTCTATTGGCTGAATTCCTTATAAGGTTACATTTCATGAGACGTATTTCCAAGAGCTGTAAATGGTACAATGGTGTTATAATTAACACCCAGTGAATCACAGCCGTATATGCCCTTATTGTGAAAACTCACCCTGCATTTCATAGTAGTTAGTACACAACCAACCGCGCTCGATTCCCTCCGGGCAGCACATCTGAAATCTTTATTAGCAGTATGTATGGGTCTTTATGTTTCTCCAGTGTGTCCCTGAGGCCCTCCGGAACAGGAAACCAGGAGAGCGAGAGTGACTCCCTCATCCGTCAGCTCTCACGTTACTCAAACTGATTGCTGCATTAATGAAGCGTGATCTTGACTTCTAAAGACGACTGCAGGAAACATTGCAAAAACCTGGAATCTTCATCGCCCCCATGCCAGGATGCTGGATGTTAACCGTTTCAACATAAACCTGTGGTTTAGAGATAAATGAAAGCAAAATCTCTCAGTGCTCTGACTCATGTTCTGACACATCGATGCTGTGTGGCGCACACGAGGAAGACATGGCTTTAAATCTGGCAAGCAAAATGATTGTCCTGTGCTCTTCTCTCTTCTCTTCCTGTATATGTATTCAGGAATATACAATTTATATACAGTATATAAATGTTGAGATCTGGTTGGTGGTTGAGGAGATTCCCCCTTCCATGTAAAGCACTTTGAGTACCCATAAAAGCGCTATATAAATGTAAGAAATTGGATGCATTAAATTGATCAAAAGTGACAGTAAAGACATTTATAATGTTACAAAAGATTTCTTTTTCAAATGAATGCTGTTATTTTGAACTTTCTGTTTGTCTGGGAAAAAGTGTATCACTGTTAGCTCACAAATATGAGGCAGCAAAGACTTTATAACTTTATAATATTTCTTAAAGAGCAGCAAATCATCATATGATTTCTGAAGGATCATGTGACACTGAAGGCTGGAGTAATGATGCTGAAAATTCAGCTTTGATCACAGGAATAAATTACATTTTTAAATGTAATCTCATAGAAAACAGGTATTTTAAATGCTAATAATATGTCACTGTTTTTACAGTTTTACAGACTACTTATAAAATAAACTAAATTTGTTTGCATCTGTATTGCAAATTTCTGCCATGATCTCTAAAAACACACACAGACACACACACACAATGTTGGTTGTTGTTTTGTTGGCCTTGGTTTTTGTTGTATCTGTCACCTATAACTAGTATTGGTTTGCAAAATAAAAAAGTTATCAGAGTAATCATTTGTCTATTCCCAAAATTCCCAAAGTATAGGCCTACATTTTGTGTTAATTTAATATGCTTTCAAACTAGCCACAATGTGTAAAATATATTTAAAACTAAATTAAATATCTAAATATGTAACGATAGGATTTAAGCACTGAATCAATCATCCAAAAACTCCTGCACTGTTGGATTTAATTTTTGCCTTTTGCCACCAAACACCGTTGTCGTGCAAATGAACGACCAGAGCACATTAAAAGTTTTCTGTTTTCAGTTAAAACGGTGTCGTGTAAGCGGCCCCTAAGTCAATAACTAATGATCTTTGAAATGGAAGTAAATCAATCAATCCTAGCTTTATTCCAGAGCAGCTGTAAAGCCAAAACAATCTCTGTTACTGTTAAAAGCGCTATATAAATGAAGGTGACTTGATTTGACAAGCATCACTAATTAAAAGCCTAATAGTGTTCCTTTGTTTTTATTTGGCCGTAAAACAGGAATAAAAGAGACTGACTTGTGTCGGGACATGATTAGACCGCAGTTGCTGGATTTTATAGTCTCCTCTCTAGTCTCTATGACTCTGTCTGATGTGGAGACACCGCCAACCATTTCCATCCTGCGAACGTCTAAGAGAGACAGACAGAAGATGTGGGGAAACGTGGGAGGTGAGCCACATGTGAAACAGATGATCCTGCCAGTGTGTCATTATCATAAAGAACGTCTTTAGGTTTTTGATATTGTCAAGGGAGGTTCACTAAAGATGCCTATCATCCACCCGGGACGAGTTTTGCACCACTCAAATGTTCTTCAACCAAAGTAAAACTATTTTGTAAGTTGCAAATATGATGCACTCTATCATTAGAAGCATGTGACAGAGCAAAGGCAAAGAAAGAAAAAGAGTCAGATAAATGAGACGCCTCACACTTTTAAGTCCCTCTTTATGTCATAACACATGATGCTGTTGCCAGCAAGTCAGAAAGCAGTATTTTCTAAACCGACCAAACACACCCTCGCTTGAACAAGCAACGCTCCGCCCCTTTACTATTGATTCCTGACCTTTGCTTGAACGAGTGCAGAACTCGTCTTAAATGAAAAAACAAACAGACGGAACGAAACAAAACCCCCACGCTTTATCACTGAGCTAGACATCAATGTGTCTCAAAGATCATTTCCTGGAAGCGAAACTATTAATTGCTTGTGAGAAAATGATGAATTTTCCCCATGGGTGGAAGAAAAGGTTGAGTAAGGTTTCTGTAATCATTGTCGGTGTTGTAATATGAAAATGTAGAGGCACTTGAGTGTGTGTGTGAGTTGTGCAAAAGCATGTCTGCCAGGCTAACGTCGTTACAATATTGACTAAACAAATTTGAATCAGACCGCCTGGCGCTATCATCATCATCGTAATCAAACATTTGTTATAGTTTGACTGTGTAAACCAGGCCACATGTTAGAGGCAGAACTTGTCCAACATGTAAAGTTTATGTATCCATTTACACATAATCAATCAGATGTTTGCGCTAACTTAAATAAAGCAAAGTTTTCCAGCTTCATAGTTCTAGCTTATGCTGCAATAGACAGTGTTAGAGAAAATAATACATTTTTGTCATTTCTGGAGAAAATGCTTTTAAAAAATGGTGTATGCCTGTGCAAAACTCATTGACACTATATGCTAGACTGGTGTTTTTTGGTTGCCAGAGCATTGCTAATAATTAGATCCTATTAGATCTCTTGCGATTTTTACTGTATATGGGAACTTACGTTTACCAACTAAGATGTTTTTACCACAGCACTTTACTGTCTTTTACCATTAACATTACAGTGATTTATTTCTGTTCTTGGTGCTTTCTAGGTGTTGTTTTGCCAGTAAACATCCAAAAGAAACTGTTTGAAAATGTTTATTGCATTCTGGCTCAAGTCCCTCCTTAGGTATATGGGATTTTTTTTTGTCCATTTTATCATCCACAAGATGAAAATCGTAAGATTACTTATCTCACCTCATCATGCCCACGTGTTTTGAAGTAGCATTTGCATGTGTAGCATAAACTTAACAATAAGTCTGTAGCACAAAAAGCGCAATACTTAGGGTTACTGTAGGTTGTAGGTCCTGCCTTTTTTGGTATAATAAACTCTAAAACCGCTTGCATGATTTTTATCCGTCTCACATGAGGAGCTCAATTCGTTGGCTTCTCTCCTTATCTTCAGGTTGAACTTTGATCCTGCTTTGGGAATGTGCAAAGTGAGATTACATCAACAGGTGCAGGCCTTAACCTGGTAACCTCATGAATGATGATTCACCCCTTTCCCTCTTGATGGCACACCCTTTCCTTGTGGAACTCCATGACAATATGCCAATAAAACATCTCCACTGGATGTAATCAACAGATGTGAACATCTTCTGTACATATGGAGATGGTTTGAATGGTTGCTGTGTGTTGCTCTTTTAAATCTCAAGAGAATTGGAATCTCTTTAAATTATTTATTTTGTTGTATAGGTATTTCATTGGGAGAAATAGAGGCAAACAATTAGAGGAAAGAGCTATGAAATGAATGTCATCTCAGATTGTTTCATGAGAAAAATCCATTTGATCTCTAATTTAAGACTTGAAAAATCTGAGAAGACTTTGACACATTGATCTCTTTTGAAAGTCTAGAGGAGACACTTGAAATAACTAAGGGTATGGTTCTCAGAAGTATAATGTGAGAAATGCTCTCCATTTCAGCTCATTGTCATCAAAATCGGATCTTTATTTTCTTAACACACGGTTCTAGTCTTTTTGTGATTCTTTGTCATTGAATATTATTCCAAAGAAAACCATTGCAATCTTTCATCCGAATGTAATCATTTTCTTTACTGCTCCAATTCCAATTCCAACTCCCTGGCATATTTTTCAAAAACTTTTTTTTGTACAATTGTTGTCTTTAAGCTTAATCTTTTTCAGCTTGTTAAAAATACATAATGTTACTTTTGGCCCTTTATAGCTTTAAAAAAAAAACCTGCATGTATGTTTGCGGAAGAACATTGATTTCTGTTCTGTGTGACTGTGCGGATGAATATGACCCTTCACAAAAGATAACACTTTACAATGAACTCAATACATATGGCAATTTATGGTTCAATAAAATACCCTACTCACCCATTGAGTAATAAAAATGCCATCTCTGCATCGCTTTTATAACATTTCAAATTAGGAATGCACGATACATCGTTTTAGCATCACAGGATGTGCAATATCAAGAATAGGGATCGTTTTGATACGTGATCCGTACGGACCAGGCCCAACGGTTCGAAATGAACGTGATTCAGGGGGTCCATTTTTTTTTTTAAACGTATTCGTTCAATAAATAAATAAGACACAATACACATTACTAATACATAACAATATGTAAAATGAGATTTAGCCAACACTAATTTTCATCCGTTGTCCCTTGGCAGGTAAATGCAAAGTTTAACCATCATAGAGGGAAAGTTTATCATTTTTTATCACTTTTTTTAATCACATGTTTTAGGTCCTGTAAGTTTAAACATTCAAGCGATTTTAAACCATTTGAGTGCAAGAAGACGCAAAAAAGTAGTCAATTCTGAACCCACACGCTGAACTATATTTGTGCTTAAACGGACTCATGCATGCAAAGTTATGTCAAAAATAAATCACTATGTTTTATTGTATTTATTTATGCTTGTATTTTGTTTATTATTTTTATGCAGATTCACTTCCTACAAAATTACCCCAATCATTCTAGAATTATTCATTCTTTCCAAAATAGAGCTAGTCATCTGGTGAAATTGTTTTCATATTGCAATATATTTAGCAGAAAAACTAAATATTGCAAAATCGTTTTTTTCCAATACTGTGCAGGCCTATTTCAAATCCCCCAGTTCTCCATCTCCAAAAAGCCATGCCTATGTTGATTCTTGTTTTATTACGAGCTCTGTCTCGTTCTCTTTTTCTCTTTTTCGCCAGCAGACTCTCCTCTGTTCAGCGTTTGGAGATTTAGCGGCTCCATGTCATCCTTTCTCGCTTGTTGTGACGACTAACCTCTGACACACTCACACCAGACATGCGTCAAAGCAGCCAGCCGGAGTAACTATTTACAGATATGACGAGACACACACAGGCGAGGGACGTATGTACGCAATTTCCTGCCAAAACCATCCAGACAGCTCTAAAATATAAACTCTTTTAAGGCTTACCATAGTGAACCAGGGTAAGACAAAAACATGTTTTGGAAGAAGGATTGATGATGTATTGACTCTTTTAAATGTTGTTAACTGAACAAAAAACGTTACATAAAAATAAATAAATCAGACTTTATCAATTTAAAGTTATTTTAAAGCCAAGTTTGCCCATATCGCTTTGAATCCAGATCAGTATTCGTTATGCGTCTGATGATGTTTACCAACCTTACTGTGATGTTATTGTTTAAACACTTGTTCCGTCAAGCCTGGTTAAGTGACCCTTTCTGCTCCAAAGGTGCATGCCTGACTTTATAAGGCACTTCCTATGTGTGCATACGATGACATCATATCAACAGTGGAGTGTGTGTTCGTGTTATGCGTGTGTGTGTGTATGAGAAGCGGGAGTTGAGAGAGATCTGGCCACGGAGGAAAGTTCATGGCCATGTTTCTATCAACACAAGGCAATCTGAGTTCAGATCAGTTCTGTTCTGTTACACACCTGATTGCAAAGCGAGGTGCATCGAATGACACAGGAACAGTTGACTTTTATTCAATCCTGTAGGAAAGCAATTTCGGATGGACAAACTCTGACTTAGCTGGGTTAATGTATAGACAAATGCAAATAATACTTGAACAGCTTCTAATGCGTATAAATGCATACATGCAATGCTGGTACACGAACATTTGCATTGAATGCACATGTGCACAGATTCACAATTAAATACAAACCGTGTTATTATGGACCTGTATGTACACTCACAAACTTAACAAGTGCACAGCCATCGATTCATGCATGCACGTTCACCATTCTGTGAATCTCCACTAGCACAATGTCAAAAATGGACAGTTCATTCTCTCTCCTGCTGGCCACAACTGGTCCACTGGAATGTGTGGAATGTTCTTGAAATTATAAGGGGATTAAAGCGAGTCGGCTCATCCACGGCCAAATATCGGATGATAAGCCTGTTGGGTTTGGGGGGGCCAAGGCCAGACACGGAGATTTGCAACACTGTAACAAGCACATTTTGTTCCTGCTGCATTCCTGCCTCTCGGCTCTGTTTGTTTAGCACTTTGAGGTTTTTTTTGTGTGGCATTGTGTTTGACCGTATACAAAGCTTCACTCTCAGTATACAAGTTAAAGTAGCCTTATTAGTGATCTGACAGATTTTATTTAACACTTTTAATATATTTGTTGTATTTAGTGGTGGGTTCATACTAAACCAATGAAGCTTGTTAGAGAAAAAAAGTAAATGAAGAAAAAAAACATGAAAACATAAATCATGTTTGTCCTCATTTTAGCTTGTATTTAATGTATTCTGGGTTGCATGTTCTTTTATCTCAAGAAGTTTTCATGGTTTTTGAGGGAATGTCACTCATATTGTCCAAGTTGGTCTGTATATTTTAACTGAATTTGTACCAGGGTTATCATCGTTATGTAAAATATTTCTGTTGAAATAAATCTGAAATAAAACTTGTAAAACTTATAAAAATAAATATAAGTTGAAAAACTTCAACTAAATGAAAATAAGAAACATTACCTTGGCAATAAACTGAAATAAGTTGAAGCAATAAAATGTGTTTTGTTTTTTGCAGTTTTGGCTGCTCATTTACACGACAACTGCGCTTTGAGGGCCTGAAAATGCAAACTTTTGAAAATGGGATTCAAAAAACGATACCATTATTGTCTCTGTGTAAACTAAAAAACCTGAATTTCTGAAAACGGTGACGTCATGCGCATATGTGCTATGTGTTTAGTCAATAGGCGTGTAGGTTTTCTTTACAAAGTGACATCGCCAACTACTGGCATGGCTACAGAATACAGTTTTGTTGTTTAATTTCGAGGATCCATGAGAACGGGATCGTTTGACAACGTTGTCTTCTGTACGTGAAAATGCAAAGGAAAAGCCTTTCATCATTGTCACGTAAATGTATTAAAATGATAATAAAATGACATGAGCACATAATTAAATAATGCAAAATAATGAAATACTAATTAACTAAAATGACAGCTAAAATTATAAAAATGAAAGCTGAAGATGAAACAAAAATAACACTAATTTGCACCCAACTGCAGTAGTTTTTTTATTGGACACAGATTTTGACATCAACAACAAAAGGTACGAGAACTGTTTTTCCAAGTTGATAAGCCTGTAACATTTTCTATCATCTACTGTGCACAACCGACCTGCACCCCGATTGAAGTCTGCTGTAAACATGCACAAACACTGGACTGAGATCTGTTCATCTCACGTCCACATGGGCATCTGAGTCAGATGTGTATTATATATGATATACAACAGCTGTTATCTACACCACAGACCATAATGAAGAGACATCACCAATATCCATCTAGTCTGCTGACAATACGGGCTCCATCTCGACAGGCAGGTAAATATAATGTAGCAGTAAAACATCGCAGTGTTTGCTGTGTGTTCTTTCTTATCAGCAATGGAGCCACCTTTATGTCTGTCTCAATGTCTGTGTGGATTCTCCTTATTTTCTTCATTCTGTGCATTAAATGTCTCACTGAGGTTCTTTAGCCTTGTATGGTCTTGTCTGTCTGTTCAAATAAGTCTTCTTGACTCCAGGGACTCTGGACTGTCATGTCATGTTAGCAGTCTGTCTGGTTTTAGATATGTTTATTTGCTGTGATGTCTGCCTCAAAGCCACATTTTTTTTATACTTTATGGTTATATCATGTTTTGATATTTCTGATGCACAGGTTTGTTTAAACTAAGGCTCTGTGTTTTTAATAATAGAAAGGAAAAGGGGATTTCAATTTTAATAGCGCTTTACATTGGAGAAAAACAAAGACAAGTTTCTATTTAGGCAAAAACAGAACATTTGTTAAGGCTAATAGTCTAAACTAAAAAAATAAATAAAAAAAGGTTAATCTTTCTGGAAATGCATTTTTGTTAACTGTTGTGGATTAGTGGATGTGTGCTGTTTTTTGTGAGTGTAATATTTTCAATATTTTGATAAGTTTATGTAGCATATTTTATTATTTACTGTTGAATATATCATGTATATTTTATACATGCATACATACATATATATATAGGCTACATACAGTCTTCAGTGTCACATGGTCCTTCAGAAATCATTCTAATATTTGCTGCTCAAGAAACATTTATTAATGTTACACATTTTTTTTCCAGGACTCTTTGATGAATATAAAGTTAAAAAAACTGCTTTTATTCAAAATCGAAATCGTTTCTAACAAGATAAGTCTTTACTATCACTTTTTATCAATTTAACACATCCTTGCTGAATAAAAGTATTAATTTCTTTCAAAATAAATTACTGATCACAAACTTTTATAAAAAAATAAAAATTAGTAGCATAGCATATATATATAACATATAGTCTAAACAAAAACATAACACAGAATGGGTAACAATGATGCACAGACATTCACATATATAACACCATTGTGTGCACTGTGTCTTTAAATCCCGTCTGAAGGGGCGTGGCTTGCGCGTCCTCTGACTGCAGTGAGCATTTAAAGCACCGCGCACACTGAGACCCGTTTAACGAACCTCTCGACCGCTGTAATGAAAGTCCTTGCGCATCCATAGAGATACAGTACAGCTTTCAAACGGACCGAACAGGATCATTACGGCATTATGAACATTTAACACCGGACACCTAGAATCTACCAGGAGATTAAGGTGAATTTTAATGTATTTGGTACAGTGTTTGTGGTCTGGCTGTCTCGCTATGTGTGTGTGTGTGTGTGTGTGTGTGTGTGTGTGAGTGTGAGTGTGAGTGAGTGTTGATGACGACAGTGACGAGTGTAACAATATTATCAGATTCTGTGACAGGACATCCGATAAAGAGTGTGTGTTCAATTAGGAGGGAAGCACAGGAACCGTTCCAAAACAATTTAATTAATTAATTAATTATTTAATTTATATTTTCATTTAATTTTTTTATTTTTAAGGGTTTGTTATTATAATTACAAAAATCCAATTGCAGTGTCATAGTATGTGACGTTGAAATACATGTTGCTTCATCTCGTGGAACATCAATCTTTTTTTCTGAAAGAAATGTGTGAGGTGTGTTTCGTCAGGTGTGATAGAGTTTAAGTGACTCATCCCGCCAGTTTGCGGAAGCGGACAGGTAGATCGGGTATGGTTGCCTGGAGACCGCGGCGGGGTGTGAACGCGCGAGACTGTCTCTCCTTCATACCTTCTTACAATGTCATATTGGTAGTTTGTCAAGATGCAGATTTCGTAATTTGTGTCCATGTACAATGACTTTACACTTTATTATTGGACCTCTTTTTGAGAAAAAATATGTGTCAAAATAAGGGGACGTAATGTGTCTGAAAATGCACCGATTACAGTAGACGTGCATTAGAACCGCTTTTGAAGTGCTGTGTGTTCATAAGCAGTATTTCAGGTATTTCCATCAGATACATTGTATGCTATCTGTCATGAACATGTCCATATTTCACTGCAAAATTAAGACATTATAATATATATTGCATGAAGGAAATGAAGCCTATTTTGAGAACCATACTATTTTTGCTAACACTTTACATTAAGGTCCCATTAGACAATGTTATAGAAACGAACAATCAGCAAAGTATTTATTAATCGTCATCGCTAATGTTAGTTAATAACAATACAGCCTATTATTGTTTGTTCGTGTTAGCTCTGGTTAATTTAATAATAATAATAATAACAGATACAAATTTTGTTTTTAATAACGTGTTTGTAAATCTTGGAATTAACTGACTAATGAATAAATGCTTTAGAATTGTTTTTCATTGTTAGTTCATGTCAACAAATGGAACCTTACTGTAAAGTATTTTATTTTCATTCTGACATGATTTTCACAATAATCAAGTCATCCAAATGTAAAAATGTCTCGTTTTCTGTAATTTGATTTACTGTAATGCAAAAAATAAAAGAATATTTATTGTATCATTGCAGTATATGTTGAATGTGGCCCTAATGCTGATCTAATTTAAATCAATTAATTGTCATGAGCATGCAGTGGCTCAGTGGTCCATGTAGGTTGTCAAAAGGTTTTCCCCGGTTCCACCTGACCAAGTGTGGAGGTGTCCATGAGCAAGACCCCTAACCCCAGCGGCTCCCGACGAGCTGGACGGCGCCTTGCATGGCTGACACCGCCGTCGCTGTGTGAATGTGAGGCAATATGTAAAGCGCTTTGGTGGCCATTGGGTCTGTGAAAGCGCTATATAAATGCAGGCCATTTACATAATGTCACAATCTTAGTAATACTAAAATAAGCTTTGAGTGAAATGTGATGCATTTCTTGCACAATTCAACCAAATATCTCCATAATCTCAGATTTAAATGCAAAAGAGGGTAGAATTAGTAAATGTGTGTCTGTAAGCGTTTTTGAAGGAGGCTTTATGGGGTTTACACCATAGCGAAAAACATTTGGCACGCTTTGTTTGCTTAACGTCTGTGCAACACACTGGCATTGTCTTCCCGAAAGTATTGAGAAATGTCTGTGCCGGACACTAGGAAGTCTGTCCGTCTTGCACCTGTTGTGAGAGGAAGCGCTTGTCCCGTGGGTTTCTTTATCACAGATCAGGTTGCATTGTGTGCTCATAGTGACCGTATCCAAGGTCCAAAGCTTTCAGGAGGCAGAACTGCTTGCATTTATGCACCGGATCAGGGACGGTCAACAGAAATGCTCGTCCCCGTTGAACCAATTGACCCGGTTTAAGCACATACCCATTTATGAAGTGGCATTGCATTGCTTTCTTTGACTAGTCATAGATGTTATTCTGTGCATCATGTACAAATCTGTATTGGTTATTCTTGAAATGTGTAATATTGATTAAATTGCAAGATCCTGTTAATGCACCTGTTGCATATCACACTGACTCAGCTCTGCAGAAAAATGCATTGCCTTGTAAAACAGCCCTGCAATAAATTGTTCTATAAAAATGCTAATTGCTCTGTAATAGGGTACATGAGTTGTTTTATCTCTGGACGACTGTCGTAATTTTGGTGATTTGATAGCTTGTGAGCATGATATGTGTCTGTAAGCTAAAACCAGGATGAACCTTGCCTCCAGGTCCATCACTCTTCGAGTTCTCAAGGGTGTAAAGCTGGTTTCTCAAAGAGTGAAAAGTGTTTTATTGGATTCAACTCTAGAAGCAACTGCTGTAGACCATCTCTAGTGTTACACTAAATAGTAATAGTAGATGCAATTTCCTTTAAACATAAGATGTGTTCCCAAGGCAGGAAATTTGAGACTCATTTGCATATATAATTTGATATTATACTTCCTCTGTGAGAATAGCATTTGCACAAGACTCTCAGAATGTCATTATGCTGGCAGACAAAATTACAGTGCAATATTTCATCTTACACAGAAAACTGATAAACTGTGCACAGCAGTATTTTTTGAGCATGAGTCTTGCAGTGAAATGTGGGTTGTTTTGTATGTGTGTGTGACATTGTGTGAGAGCATTCAGTTTGGCACTATCCTCAAGACTTTTGGGGCATACATGCCATTTAGTGCTGTCAAACTGAACGCTTGTCATACCACAGGCTGTGAAGCTCAGCAGAATGTTGCTCAATGTTCTTCTCTAAAAGAGCGCGACTGGAGTCCGGTGCACATGGCTGACTGCATTGCAAAGCGAGGGGAAACGAGGAGGAGGTGCATTGGATGGTGTGCTGATGGCCCTGGGCTCCATAAACAACTAGACAAAATGTCTCAGTTTTTCCACTACAACAACAAAACCATTGCAATGATCCCTAGGTGATCTCAGCTAGGTTTGAATGTTCGGTAACTCTTTAGTTTAGGGTCCAATTCTAATTGCTTATTAGCATGCATTTTACTAGGACATTGGCTGGTTATTAGTACTTATAAAGCATGAATGAATGAATGAATGAATGAATGAATGAATGAATGAATGACCTTTTTTCTGCATGACCACATTCTACATCCCCTAATCCGTCTTAATACATTAACTTAACAAACACCTTACTTACTATTAATAAGCAGTTATTAGTAGTTTGAGGCAAATGTTGTAGTTAATAGTGAGATCTCACTGGAAAATTTCACTGCTCAAAGGTTGCGCTCTCATAGCTTAGGAGACTGAATGGAGCTCTTGGCTGTATAAAAAAAAAAAAAAAAAAAAGTATCTTCCTGTTGCTAAATCAGTAGAGCAAGGCACTAGCAACAGTAAGGTCATGGTTCGATT
This sequence comes from Semotilus atromaculatus, assembly GCA_031834385.1. NCBI lineage: Eukaryota > Metazoa > Chordata > Actinopteri > Cypriniformes > Leuciscidae > Semotilus > Semotilus atromaculatus. The sequence continues at coordinate 2,036,421 of JAULUF010000020.1, read as the reverse complement.
CCCAGGGAAAGCAAGAACTTATAAAATGTGTACCTTGAATGTAATACAAGTCGGTTTGGATAAAAGCGTTTGCCAGATGCATAATTGTACTTGTAAATCTTGGACGTTTCTCTTAAAATTCATTAAGAGATCAGAAAATAGACACAAAAAAACAATAGCTGATGTACAGTAAGAGTTGAGAGTTAGGCTATATAATGAAAGTAGATCAGTTTGATTTAGAAATGTTTGAGTACATATTGAGATCTTTTGAGTTTAAACCATTTCAGAAGAGACCTCAACGTGAGAGATTAGTAGGGCATTTTTCCTCAAAGTCTCAATTTGATCTCCATTTAAGCTCATTGCAGTATAGGAGGGAAAAATGAGATGTTAGAAAGAAGAGTTTTGTCCTATTTCAATCATAAGCTCAGTGTAAGAGCTCTTGTGAAACTCTAGATAAGATGCATTACAATTTAGGTCCTTTTCTCTTTAAGAACGAAAATCTGAGAAGCAGGAGACTACTATTACAGAGATTCATGCTCGTGTCCTCTCATGGCTGTGTTTCAGGTACAGGCCAGCAGCTGCCAGCTTGGCGGGAGGAACATTTCCTGGCCTGAATGCGAACCGACTGCAGCTGGAGCATGTCCACTGCAGGCTTGACTGCTCAGGAGATCTGTTTACCCGCGCAAAGCCTTTTCCTGCGGGGCAGCCATTGGCATAGCATGGCCGGAGCTAAGCCCTCTTGGAAATACCATGATCTACAGAAGTAAGTGCACATTTTTCACATGTTTTCAGAGTTGAAAATGTTTTCATTTGATAAGACCCTGGACATGCACTGCATGACTGAACAGAAAAACAGGAAATGGTCTGCTACGTGTTTTTCATGATGTTAATGAACCTTGGATTTGTGCATCAATCTGATTAGCTTTCCTGTTCTTAATTTGCAGCTTATGCTTCACCATTGATTCTTCTAGGGATTTTAACCATCAATCCCAGCAACAGGTGCCGCCATCATTTTCAGGAGCGGACAGTAAGTAACGTTAATCTCATCATTATTAAATGTTCACTTAAAAAATGACTCCCCCTTAAACTTTTATGGTGTATTTTTGGCAACATTTTTTTTTTAAATACATAAAAACAACTGATAGAAACCATGTCTGTCAGGCTCCAAGAAGAACAGAAGCACCAAAAAACACCTTAAAATTAGTAGACTTAGATTATAGATTATACAGAGATAGATTATTATTAGATTATACAACGTGCTACATCTTCGAGAAGACCAATTTAGTGAAATATAGTGTGTGTGATAATTTTATGCTGCTTTTGTCCTTTTTGGGGATGGACAGAGGTGAACGGTCTGTGATAGAAAGTGCTGCATGAGGGTCCTTCAAAATGATCCTCTTGTATTTTAGTATATTGGTTTGCAACGACTTGAAGTAAACCATGATTGTATTTAAATTTTTTGGTGAACTATTCCCTAAAGTTGTGTACTAGAGTGTGCTAGCAACACCAAGGTCACGGGTTTGATTCCCAGGGAATGCACAAACTGATAATATTTCTTGAAATACTCTTTGGATAAAAATGCCTGGCAAATGTAAAATAACTTCATGTAATACTGTTGGAGAAAATCATAATCTTTAAGGGGAAGTGTGTATTTTTTTTTTTTTTTACTTGCGGCTAAACTTTAACACTGTTGACAGCGGGGTTATTTGTATAGTTCGCATAAAAGAACAATTGATTAATTTCAGTCTTAAAAAAAGCTGTATTCTCATTCTCTGCCATCTTTTCGTTCAAACAGAACAGCGGACTCATCTTCAATCACCAAACAGCCCAGGAGGCCAGCCCTTACCCCCCAAAAAGCCCAGACCTTCCCAGCTAACCTTGCACACAGACCTTTCTACATCTAGCCCTGCCAAAAACGACCAAGTGGTTCCCTGCTTTCAACGTCTAACCGTATCTGACCGCATCAGTCCTCCCCAGACGCCGAGCCGAGTCACCAAACCCCTTCCCCCAATTCCCGGTTCAGCTGAGCTTTCCCCGGATCAGGCTGTGGACAGTGAAGTAGAGTTCTTCAACGGAGATGACAATCGCTGCCTGGTTTCCGAACCTTGCTCCAAACACTCTCCTTTCCGGTACGGAATGCCTAGTAGGAGGAGTTTCAGGGGCTGTGGACAGATTAACTACGCCTACTTTGAAGGTCCAACATCCCAGCAGAAGCAACAGCCACAGCCACAACCACAGCCACAGCCACAAAAGTTGAGACAGGAGCGGGAAACCCAACAGAGGGAACAGGAGCTCCGCGACCACCACAAGCAACAGCAGCAGAACTGTCTCAGACAGCAGGAACGTACGCAAAGAAAGCTGCGACGATCCCATTCTGGCCCTGCCGGCTGCTTCAACAAACCCACCTCCTTCCGACTGTCCAGTCACCACTGGAATACACAAGGCCTGGATAAACCAGAAGTTCCTCCAAGAGTTCCTATTCCCCCACGACCAATCAAAACGGGAGACTACCGGCGCTGGTCAGCCGAAGTCTCATCGGGAGCCAACAGTGACGATGACCGACCTCCTAAAGTTCCCCCTAGAGAACCTTTTTCCGCCGGTAGTTCCCGCACCCCGAGCCCAAAGAACCTCCCAATGTACCTCAACGGGATCATGCCCCCTACGCAGAGCTTCGCCCCAGATCCCAAATACGTCAGTCGCGGTCTGCAACGACAGAATAGCGAAGGCTCCCCATGCATTCTGCCCGTCATGGAGAACGGCAGGAAAGCCAGCAACACACACTACTTCCTTTTGCCACAACGCCCACCATACCTGGACAAACATGAGAAGTATTTAACGGACAGCACAGCGAGTCGAGGCACGGATGCCTCTGACTCGAGTCCGGACTGGGACTGTCAAAGCAAAAGGAAAATTACGCACCAAATAGACTTGGTATGAAATAAGCGAGCTATCACTTGGGACACGTTTGTCCGAAGACTTTGTCGCTGCTTTGTTGCAGTTTTGCTGTAGTGCTCGTAAATTCGAGCGAGTTACTTATGAATTGCAGTTACTGGGATTTCTCTTGTTTTGCTCTCAACCTGGAAACCGTTCTAACAGTTCTCTTAGAGCGAGCTCAGAAATGATGTTTTTTATTTCATTGTTATGTGAAATGTAAGTGTTGAAATGATGACATGGTGCAGTTGTTGGGTATTAGCTGGTCTGGTACCTCCATACTTCAGTGTTGTAAATTTTCGTAGTCTCATTTTATATTGCATCGATGATAATCTTTATGTCGTTCATCTGATCATGGGGACATAGGGTCAGTAACGCTTCTGTACGTTTATGTCGTCTACCATATATGAAGTATAAAAACAGCCTGGCTTTTTTTGCGGCCGGCATTTTAAGTGAAGGTTATTCCATCTTTTTGCATTGCATACTAAATGCAAGCATGAAATCTGACACATGCACACTATTTCGCATCTCTTCTGTTATATTTCTCTCAGCCTTTGTCAGGACACTCTTTTGTGCGCTTTTATGTGGCCTGTCTGTATAACTTGTAGTCTTGAGTGTGTGTTACATAGGAGCAGGCTAAGTATTGCTTTTCTGTTCTGAGTTGAGTGTGTGAGTGATACAAGAGCTGAATGTGTTACATTTGCCCAATTTTGGCACTGCTTTTATAAGCTGCTTAAAACGGCAGCTGAAATGTTGCCCTCTGAATGAACGGAGTATTTCCGATCCCTGGCTTCTTGCTAAGGTGTAGTGTGTTCTTTTGTTGCACAAAAAGCAATACTTATAAAACCTGTGAATGTGTTTATCTCCTCTTTTAAAGTGCTGTCTCCACGTGAAGCTGTGAGCCATTGTCTGGAATAGGATTTTCTCGAGTACTACCTCCCATTATAGTTCTAGTTCTTAAATACCCAACTACGGATTACAAAGACTCAACGAATACGAGGAAACAATTTGCCCTGATCTGTGTTTCCTTATGTTTTGCCCATTCCCTACAGTCAGTCATTAACACTTCCTGAATGAAAACGCATCTTCGACCGATTTTTAAGAGCTATGTGGAGTTAAAGTCCATAAGTGTTGCGTTTGGCCAAGCTCACACATACTGATCTTCCTGTTACTGTACGTGCATTCCTGTTAGACGTGATTACAATGGGTGTGGGCACCTGAGACTTTGGCTGCTGGCAGCTGGTGAATGAGATGTTTTATTATTCTATATTGTTTCCAGAACCATCGTGATAACTCGTAAATGTAGCACGTTCCATGCAATTTGAAGAAAAGAAAAAAAAAGAAAAGAGGAAAGTAAGACTATAAAAACATGCTGTTTGGAAGCTCTGAGGTCAAGTACAACTTTCCACCTCACAAAGGGATTTGAACTCATTTGATGCCATGCCTTTTTTCTTTTTTTTTACCATTTATTTTGACTAGTTTCTGTATCAAAAAATGTTTACATTGTTTTTATTTTCCTTTTGCAGTCTTACCTAAAAATGAAGGCAAGTTCAAGAAGAAATAGACATCTCTGCTGTGTCGTGTATGTGTGTGTGTATATATATAAATATATATAAAGCAAAGTGCACTGATAAAACAGTATGTTGTAATGTGTAAAAGTATTTAACATTGTCCTCTTACCCAAACTGAATAGTTCTTAGTGGATTGTATCCTTTAAAGTAATAGAAATAAATACTTATTTATGAATCAAGTTTGTTTTTATCTGATATTCTGTTGTATTTCGAAGTATGTTGTATCTCTGTGGAACAGATATAGCTGTTTTGCCTGTTTTATCACATCCACGCCCCTGCGCTCTGCCTCATTACTACTGGCCTGGCTCCAGACAGGAGGAAGGTGAACTGGTCTTTTGCACTTTTAAAACCGATCTTGGATCAGGTCTGTGCTTTGAAGGGATGTGTGTCTTTGGAGTTGCTTTACAGGGCACTATCTAGCAAACCTGGGAATTACTCGCGTAGACTGGTATTTTCTGCCTTGATGATTGGGGAAAATGCTGTTTCTCTGGTCTTTTTTTGGCACTAAAGCCTTGGATGAAACGATAAGCAGCTGAAATGAGCGAACTATAATGTCCAAAAACTGATCCCTTTAACAAATTTGGCTCGGATAACAGGAAATCAAGTCATGCTTTTCACCTTTTGCTGCATTTACCGTTTTATATTTCAGGTTTAATTTTAATTTATTGCAAGTTTTAGGAATTTTGTGTGTTTTTTTTTTGTGTGTCATTTTATTAGCTTTAATTTGTAATTGATGTCATCTTTAGTATTTTTAAAAACGTATTTGTTTCAGTTAGTTGCCAAGGTAAGATTTCTATAAGTTTTTTTCTTTTATTTTATTCAAAAAAAATTTCTAACAAAAATAATTTTCAAAATGTAAAAAATGTTCAACACTTTTGAGGACTTCTAAGGAACATTGAACAGTGTGAAGTTGCTGTCTAAGCTATTTTTAAAAAGAAATTATAGCTAACAATGTTCAGGAAATATTATTTTAATCTTATGGAATTTTTTTAATATGTACTAAAATATACAGTAATGACACAGAATAGTAATTTCAGTGATGTAAGTCGATTCACCTCACATGTGAAATGGAAATGACCAGTAATTCAACTCTTAAAGGAAGATAAGCTTCCTGATTAATCACAGCCAGATCAAAGCAGACAAAAGGGAGGAACTGAAGATGGTTGAACCACATACATTAAGGTCTATAAAAAGCAAACAACTTGTTTAGATGGCCTTGACTCAAGTCTATTATCTGTCAACCCTAGGAAAACATTCACTTACTCACACTCACACACACACACACACACACACACACACACACACACACGAGTGGTTACTTGACTATCTAAACGAGGACATACCATATTGTTTTATATACATCTAATTATGATGATTACAGTAACACACCCTTAACCTGTTCCTAAAAGAAAATGGTTTACATTTTTTGAATTTATAAACACATTGTACTTGTCATATAAACCAATGCATTTCATTTCCAGGACACAAAAATGTGAATGAGTTCCTTCCTGCTCTCTAAAGAATTAAAGTGATGATCAGTTACACCCATTTAACAGAGAACACAAATATATATAGCTTATACAAGTTGTGCTATTGAAATGATTGATTAGTGAAATTATCACAAAGTTAATGTTAAGTTTTCCAAGAATGATTAACTTCCTAGTCAGTGCTGAGGAAAATCGACTAAATGTGAATTATTTTTAATTCGGTATTCTCTGAACATGATGCCATACATGTACAGTACATAGACTTTCGTTCATGTCTCTGTTGTCTTCTGCAATCCTGCAGGTCTGGTCCTCTGACAATGAATTGCCCATTTGCATGGGAGGAGTGGCCAAGTGGTTAAAGATCTGGGCTGGCAACTGAAAGGTTGTGGGTTCAAACAATACAATCCATGAACTACCACCATGGTGTCCTGGTCTGGAGCAACGCAACTTACCAAGGGGACTGTCCCTGAATTAAGTGTAACTTTTGATAAAAGTCTCCTTTAAATGACAAGACAGTAAACCAGGGACTGTTAGCAAAATGAGGGAAATGGTTTGAATGGGCTACAGTAATATTTACAAGAAAAAGACGCATTTGATGAGGAGTAGCAGCCAAATGACAGGTGAAGATTGGCTGCCGTGTAATTCAGTCTGTAGCGCCTCCTAGTGACCTTAGCACGACATTGCAACCAACCTTTTTTATTTTTATTTTTTTTTAACCGAAAGTCAACATGATGGCCTACAATAGTCAATACTCAATATATGCTTTATTTTAAGAATTTCAGTTGCAAACATAACGCAGTTATTTTCTTTAAAAATATTCATTTAACAATCTATTAATGTGGTTCTCAATGTAAAGCAATACCCTGCTATCATATCAAAAGTCATATACATTTATGTAATGTACAACAAAAACAATCATTAAAAACAACAATCAACATAACTACTTAATTACTAGCTACTAATTACTCTCTCTATAAATACTTGCATTATTACTTTCTAAGTCCCATGTCAACATTGAGCAGTTGAACAAATACAAGGATAGATATGAAACTGCTCTTTTAATTCTTTCAAATAAATAATATAAAATTGCATAAATAATTCTTGAGCTTACCAAAGTATGTAAAGAGTTACATAAAAATATAGGCAACATTTTAACATTAGACGTTAAATCCACAATTGTTTTATATAGGCCTATAATTGTTCTAGTCTATACAGTATTTAGGCTAATTCAATTACATCAGAAGTAACTGTAATTAAATTACAGAATTACAGTAATTCCTTAAATTACTTTTTCAAGGGAAATAATTAAATTACAGTAATTAATTAGATAATAATGCATTACACCCAACACTGATTAGGATTATGTTTATTTATGATGATTGTTATTAAAAGTTTTTTTCTTCTTCTCTGCATTTCTCTTTAGCTCTCGTTTCCTAATCTAGTTTTAAATGTATCCTATGGTTAAAAGCGTCTGCTAAATGCATAAATATAAATGTCATCAACAAGCGACGAGCAATATGGTTTATATATATGTGTGTGTGTGTGTGTGTGTGTGTGTGTTGAGCAGGAAGCCCCACCCACATCACAGCTCATTGGACCAATATGCAGATCCTAATATATATTAATTACCAAACATGGAGAGTGATTGCGTGAAGTTTACAAGAGGATATTACATGATAAACCATTAAAAGCATTCCCTATAGTGAAGCATCACAGAAGTCATAAACATACAAGGTATGTGTGTTTAGTTTTCAGAGCGATAGGGTGCGCAAACAGAGATGATTGTTCTGATTGGCCGTGTTTTGTGATTGATTGTGTCGGGAAGAAAAAAAAAACAGGCTATATCTGTCATCTCTTTTCATCAGACATCCATCACTTCAGTTGCTCTGGTCTTTATCTGTTGCAAAGAGGGAAAAAAAATTCGAATATTGTGATTAAATAATTAATCAAATAACAACCACAAATGCAGCAAGACATATTTAGTGTCATTAATGATCATATCATATCCTAGTCCATTTTGACTGCTGATTTTAGGTTTTGCTATGTTTCTGTCTTTTCTCATATATTTATAAAATGATGTAGAATTTCTCATCCTACCATGCAAATGTATGATCATTGTTCGCTCCATAAGACCCTGATTCTGAGTCTTCTGTGGCTGAAAAGTTTTGATGCCCATATCCTCTGTCTATGGATCCTGCAATAGTTAATATTTTCAATTATAATACGTCACATAATTTCGAATGTTTGAGGGTCTGTACTTCTGCTGGAGTATATCTACTAAAGCATGCGTATAGCAACAATTAATATGAACATCATACCTCTTGATGTAAAATCAAAGACGACATCATCAAAAAATGATAACCTCCTTTTTCTTGACGTTCTGTTGAAATTTGATTGAGTTATTTGTTTTGTTTTGGGGGGTTTTTGAGTGCTTAAGTCAAAGAAAAAGTTATACAGACCTCTTGGCCCTGTAGAGCACCACGATCATCACAGCTGAAACAATGATAAGCAGAGCAAAAGCTGCTAAACTGCCGAAGAGAACTGCGTAGAAACCGGCCCCTCTGCTGTAGAGCTCACAATGAGTGCCATGGTACCTCTCAAAGTAAGAGCTGGCACACCTGGACAATTGGCAAAATGAGAAGAAGAGGATGTCATTATGAAATTATTTCTCAGGGTACGTTTACACAACAACGATGTACTTGGGGGGCCGTTTACATTTTTCAACTAAAAAATGGAAAACGTTTTTTATGCGTTCTGGTCGTTCATTTAGCCCACACAACGGCATTTTGGAAACCTGAAAATGCTAACTTTTGATAATGGGTTTCAAAGTGAAAGTTTTTGAGAACAATGCTGTAATCATCTAGCCTGGCTGCGCCCTCCTACGCACTTCCGCTCAATTGCATTTTCCTTCAGTACTACGTCTGGGATTCTGCTGTAGACTTTGGTTTTCTCCGATCAATTTTTTGTAGGGCCAATCAGTGAACAGAGGGAGTGGCTGAGAACGATGATGTCATGCGTTATTTTGAGTTGTAGTTCAGCAATGGCAGGGGAGAAAGATGCGAGCGAAGCCATTCGGTCTGTTGTAGCAACGCTGCCGAATATCAAGAAGTTAAAGCCGGAGCAAGAACAATCTTTGTTTAGTTTTGTTTTGGCCATGATGTTGTGGCCCTCCTCCCCAAGGGGTTCGACATACGTCACGAGCAAACGTTAGCGATTGGTGGCAGATCCAGAGTGACTCTGGGCAGATCCAATAATTTTAGACTTCAATAGAGTACCCGCCTACAAAGAAGTTAACGATTGTCAATGCAGCGGTGCCAGACTCTCTGTACAAATGAAATGTACGTACGAGAGTCTGGTAGAACCAGGCTAGTAATCATCTCTGTGTAAACTACAAAAATGTGAATTTGTGATAACGTGACGTCATGTGCATGCGTATTACGTGTTGTCTGTAGGCGTGCACGAGTACTTGACAACCAATACGACAATGGCAGACTATAGGACTGTGTTTATTAACGCTTCTCCAGTGTAGATTTACTGCCAAATTCTAACATCGTCCACTAATTCTAATTCCGACCATGTCAACTACTGGCCTGGAATGCATAATACAGCGTTTTTAGTCGTTTTCACGGACCCGTGTGAATGGGGATCATTTTGACAACGTTGTCGTCTGAACACAAAACGCAAAAGGAAAAACTTTTCTGTTTTTAAATAGGCCTACATCGCTGTTTCGTAAACATACCCTAAAACCGGAAACGTTTTTCCTACGTTTTTTTCGTAAGTTTTGCTTTTAAGTTTATCGTTGTCAAAACGATACCCGTTTTGACAACACACGGATCCGCGAAGAACGACTAAAAACGCTGTATTTTGTTGCCAGGCCAGTATAGATGTCACTTTGTAAAACTAAAACTATAGGCGCGTACATCGGCTGTGTCTGGATGTAACCGATCGGCGAGAGTTGCCGCGTGCCGGCGGGAGGAGCTGCAAACAGAGACGTGTGAAGTCCGACACTTTCTGGTTCCCGTAGTGACCGCTCATGTGATGTTTGCATACTTTACCACAGCTGAAGTGAAATACATGCAATATTTGTCAAATACGCACTACGTTTCCATTTAATACTTTATGCTTAATACAGCATCGGTTTGTACAAGAATAAGTTCAACATAAGCCTATTCTATTTAAATGATGTAGTGGGGTCTATGTTTTTTAATCAGTTTTATTTTGATAAACATGAAACAATATAACATCGCCTACATGAAAATAGATTTTACTGTTATAAAAAACAGATGAAGGTGTTCGAATAAGCACAAAACACACATGATCATTGTCATGCGGTGAATCCGGCCAATCGTGGAACAGCTGTGCCGTCATCAGAGCGGCAGACGTCAGTCACAGTCACGTGTCGTCGGCGCGGTATCAAGTCGGACAAAATTTAGTCTAACCGGCATGCACTGCTTCAAGTCAGCCACCGATCGACCTGCGCAGAGCTGCGTGAAGTCGAACAAGCCGATTATGTAACACACATGTGCATCACGTCACTATTTTCACAAATTCGCTTTTTTGTATTTTACACGGAGATGATAATGGTACCGGTTTCAAAAACCTGCAATTTTAAATTAGTTTTCGAAAGTTTTTGTTTTCAGGCTCCCGAAATGTTGTTAATGTGTAAAAGAACAGCCAAAGCACATAAAAAGTGTGCGTAAATGCCCCCTAAATTCCTGAAGACATTGCATTTTGCAGACATTTCATTTTTGCCCATCAAATAAAAATGTGTGATAATTTTTGAATTGCTATTAAAAGCACCAATAGTGATTCAGGATAAGACAAAAACATGGTTTGGAAGATTGAGGATTCATGATGTACTCGGTCATTTAATAAATATTGAACAAAAAATTAAGTTACATAGTGTACCTTTAAATATATTTTTTTGGTAAATATCCTTTGATTAACTGAAGACTTGAGTCTTGCAGTTTGTAGTTATTAGAATTTGTATTGAAGCACTTACTTGCAGTTTGGTCCATCTATTTCATTTAGGCATTCACCGTGTTGATTGCAGAAGTTAAGATTTTTTTTGCATGATCCCACACATACCCATTCTCCATTTTCAATTTCCACCGTAAAGTTTGCAAAATTCACAGAGCAGTTCACAAATGGTTGTAGATCTGTAATATCTACACATGACAAAGATAAAAAAAAAAGGTGATATGCAAATTAAAGATCTCAATAAATGAATACAAAAGACATCTGGAATCATATTACAGAAACATTAGAAATAATAGTAGTACAGTAATCCATGTGTCCCTTAAAGGAAGTCTACCTTTTTGTTTTTTTACTAAAATATGTTAAATTATGATATTATGAAAAAAGTAACTTACTAAATATTTCAACGTCCTCCATGGTAATTTGGGCAGCATCGACGGGGACATTACCGAGAGCTGCGCTGAGATTTTTCAGTGAATTTGAGTCATTAAATATTTCTCCCAGTGTGCGTCCCAGATCATTATTTAGAATCGTTATTTCTGAGTTGTTGTTGGGATAGTTATATTCTGCAACACTTTCAGCAATGACACTTCCTTTCCTTGAAAAAGTACATGCCACATATTAATACAATTTTGCTGTGCAAATATTTGTAAATGTATGAAATTAAAGATAAATTAACTTACTTTAGACTAAGAATGTGTACGTCTTTGAAGTTTTGTGGATTTGCTTTTTTGCAAAGGACTGAAAGCTGTTAAAAAAACAAAAATACGTTTTTTTCCAGCATATACATTATACAATATATTTTGCAAATATGCAAAATAATAACTTATGCAAATAACTGAATGTATTAAAGATTTCTTGCAGTATTGCAAGAAAAATAATTTATACAATTTGATTTCAGACAAAATCTTTTGTTCTGTCAAATAAAACAAAAATCAACATATGCAAATAATGTTCATATATTTTTTTATCTTATATATTTTTATTTAAGTTTGGCTTAAGAGTCTGAATACTTTTAGGTCCACTTTATCAACAAATAATAATTATTTTATTTTTATTTTTTTACAGAATTTGTAAGCTTTAAATTACTTAAGGAAAAGGAACTAGAAAAAAATACCTCCCGTTTTAAGATGGAAATTAGATATTTTGATTGGGAAGAGTTCAAATTTCCATACTCAGGAAGATAGTCCTTCAAAATTCGAAGAGAGACATTTGCCTTCCTTGTAGGTATTCCTCCAGCTGCAATTAAATAATAGATTTAGAAAGATTAGAAAGACTTAAATATTGAACTTGAGGGACATAAGTGAGCTGCAAATTGAAACTATTGTGCTAAATCATATAATGAAAGAACTTTCAGGACATCAAGTATGTCTGTGGGTTGTGACATTTTAGCTCTAAAACATTTATGCAGGAATTAACTTTACTGTCAGATGAGCAACTTATTGGCTAAAAGATGCTGATTCTTAGGGGCTGATTTTCTATTGATTCAATACCCACAGTACAGTGAAATTATTATTTACAACTAATGTGGAAAATAAGAAAGGAAATAGAGAACACCAACAACAAAGTGTAATAATTATAATATAAGAAAAGTATGTTTAAAAAATACTTACACAAAATAGGCGATGAAGAGTCATGTGCAAATTTGCAATTATCTCCATAAGTGGGATAATTGCATTTACATTCACATGTCCCAGATGTTACATTGAAGATGCATGGAGATCCATTACACTGACATTGCTCCAGACAGTTTTGAGTTGTTGAAACTGAACTAAAAGTTGTGGATAAAGGAGGTTTTGTTGATGTTAATGTTGAAGTTTTCTGGGTACTTGATTGAGCAGAGGACACCGTTTGAAGTGTGGGGCTTGACTGAGATGAACTAGAAGTGCTAAACGTTTGGGTTGTAGCCGTTGAATGTATTTCTATGCTTGAAGTTGAAATAGTGGTTTGTGTCTGCTGGCTTGTTTTTTCTGCAGGGCTTGAAGATGGAATTGATAGGGTGAATGCTGAAGCACTCAGACCTTCTGTGAAAGAAGAAGATGAAGAGCCAAATGTACTTGATGTCATATTTGTTACTGTTGGGCCATTTTCAGTTGAAGATAATGTAGTTTCCAGTGTTGAACCACTTTTACTTGTAGATAAATCTAATGTGGTTGTGCTCATAGGGGACATGGCTGTTGTAAATGATGTTTGAGTTGACTGTTGGCTTGTTGTTTGTTCTACACTAGCTGAAGATATTTCCGTTGTAGATGAAGTCAATTCTGATGTACTTTCTGTGGTAGAGAACTGTGAAGATGGAGAGGTACCTGTTGTGAATAATGTAGTTTCCAGTGTTGAACCACTTTCACTTGTAGATGATTCTAATGTGGTTGTGCTCATAGGGGACATAGCTGTTGTAAATGTTGAGTAAGCTGTTGGTGTAGATTCAGTTTCTGTGCTAGAAGTATCTGGAGAGGTTTGTGTCTGCTGGCTTGTTCTGTGTTCTACACTAGCTGAAGATATTTCTGTTGTAGATGAAGTCAATTCTGATGCACTTTCTGTGGTAGAGAACTGTGAAGATGGAGAGGTACCTGTTGTGGATATTGTAGTTTCTAGTGTTGAACCACTTTCACTGGTAGAAGATTCTAATGTGGTTGTGCTCATAGGGGACATGGTTGCTGTAAATGATTCTTCAGTTGACTGTTGGCTTGTTGTTTGTTCTACACTAGCTGAAGATATTTCTCTTGTAGATGAAGTCAATTCTGATGCACTTTCTGTGGTAGAGAACTGTGAAGATGGAGAGGTACCTGTTGTGAATAATGTAGTTTCCAGTGTTGAACCACTTTCACTTGTAGATGATTCTAATGTGGTTGTGCTCATAGGGGACATAGCTGTTGTAAATGTTGAGTAAGCTGTTGGTGTAGATTCAGTTTCTGTGCTAGAAGTATCTGGAGAGGTTTGTGTCTGCTGGCTTGTTCTGTGTTCTACACTAGCTGAAGATATTTCTGTTGTAGATGAAGTCAATTCTGATGCACTTTCTGTGGTAGAGAACTGTGAAGATGGAGAGGTACCTGTTGTGAATAATGTAGTTTCCAGTGTTGAACCACTTTCACTTGTAGATGATTCTAATGTGGCTGTGCTCATAGGGGACATGGCTGTTGTAAATGTTGAGTAAACTGTCGTTGTAGGTTCAGTTTCCTTGCTAGAAGTATCTGTAGAGGTTTGTGTCTGCTGACTTGTTGTTTGTTCTACATTAGCTGAAGATATTTCCGTTGTAGATGAAGTCAATTCTGAAGTACTTTCTATCGTAGAAGATGGTGAAGATGGAGAGGTACCTCTTGTGAATAATGTAGTTTCCAGTGTTGAACCACTTTCACTTGTAGATGATTCTAATGTTGTTGTGCTCATAGGGGACATGGTTGCTGTAAATGATTCTTCAGTTGACTGTTGGCTTGTTGTTTGTTCTACACTAGCTGAAGATATGTCTGTTGTAGATGAAGTCAATTCTGATGCACTTTCTGTGGTGGAGAACTGTGAAGATGGAGAGGTACCTGTTGTGAATAATGAAGTTTCCAGTGTTGAACCACTTTCACTTGTAGATGATTCTAATGTGGTTGTGCTCATAGGGGACATAGCTGTTGTAAATGTTGAGTAAGCTGTCGTTGTAGATTCAGTTTCCATGCTAGAAGTATCTGGAGAGGTTTGTGTCTGCTGGCTTGTTGTTTGTTCTACACTAGCTGAAGATATTTCCGTTGTAGATGAAGTCAATTCTGATGTACTTTCTTTCGTAGAAGATGGTGAAGATGGAGAGGTACCTGTTGTGAATAATGTTGTTTCCAGTGTTGAACCACTTTCAGTTGTAGATGATTCTAATGAGGTTGTGCTCATAGGGGACATGGTTGTTGTAAATGATTCTTCAGTTGACTGTTGGCTCGTTGTTTGTTCTACACTAGCTGAAGATATTTCTGTTGTAGATATAGTCAATTCTGATGTACTTTCTGTGGTAGAGAACTGTGAAGATTGAGAGGTACCTGTTGTGAATAATGTAGTTTCCAGTGTTGAACCACTTTCACTTGTAGATGATTCTAATGAGGTTGTGCTCATAGGGGACATGGTTGTTGTAAATGATTCTTCAGTTGACTGTTGGCTCGTTGTTTGTTCTACACTAGCTGAAGATATTTCTGTTGTAGATGAAGTCAATTTTGATGTACTTTCTATCGTAGAAGATGGTGAAGATGGCGAGGTACCTGTTGTGGATAATGTAGTTTCTAGTGTTGAACCACTTTCACTGGTAGACGATTCTAATGTGGTTGTGCTCATAGGGGACATAGCTGTTGTAAATGTTGAGTAAGCTGTCGGTGTTGATTCAGTTTCTGTGCTAGAAGTATCTGGAGAGGTTTGTGTCTGCTGGCTTGTTGTTTGTTCTACACTAGCTGAAGATATTTCTGTTGTAGATGAAGTCAATTCTGATGCACTTTCTGTGGTAGAGAACTGTGAAGATTGAGAGGTACCTGTTGTGAATAATGTAGTTTCCAGTGTTGAACCACTTTCACTTGTAGATGATTCTAATGTTGTTGTGCTCACAGGGGACATGGCTGTACTAAATGTTGAGTAAACTGTCGTTGTAGATTCAGTTTCCGTGCTAGAAGTATCTGGAGAGGTTTGTGTCTGCTGGCTTGTTGTTTGTTCTACACTAGCTGAAGATATTTCCGTTGTAGATGAAGTCAATTCTGATGTACTTTCTTTCGTAGAAGATGGTGAAGATGGAGAGGTACCTGTTGTGAATAATGTAGTTTCCAGTGTTGAACCACTTTCACTTGTAGATGATTCTAATGAGGTTGTGCTCATAGGGGACATGGTTGTTGTAAATGATTCTTCAGTTGACTGTTGGCTCGTTGTTTGTTCTACACTAGCTGAAGATATTTCTGTTGTAGATGAAGTCAATTCTGATGTACTTTCTATCGTAGAAGATGGTGAAGATGGAGAGGTACCTGTTGTGAATAATGTAGTTTCCAGTGTTGAACCACTTTCACTTGTAGATGATTCTAATGTGACTGTGCTCATAGGGGACATAGCTGTTGTAAATGTTGAGTAAGCTGTCGGTGTTGATTCAGTTTCTGTGCTAGAAGTATCTGGAGAGGTTTGTGTCTGCTGGCTTGTTGTTTGTTCTACACTAGCTGAAGATATTTCTGTTGTAGATGAAGTCAATTCTGATGCACTTTCTGTGGTAGAGAACTGTGAAGATTGAGAGGTACCTGTTGTGAATAATGTAGTTTCCAGTGTTGAACCACTTTCACTTGTAGATGATTCTAATGTTGTTGTGCTCATAAGGGACATGGTTGTTGTAAATGATTCTTCAGTTGACTGTTGGCTTGTTGTTTGTTCTACACTAGCTGAAGATATTTCTGTTGTAGATGAAGTCAATTCTGATGTACTTTCTATCGTAGAAGATGGTGAAGATGGAGAGGTACCTGTTGTGAATAATGTAGTTTCCAGTGTTGAACCACTTTCACTTGTAGATGATTCTAATGAGGTTGTGCTCATAGGGGACATGGTTGCTGTAAATGATTCTTCAGTTGACTGTTGGCTTGTTGTTTGTTCTACACTAGCTGAAGATATGTCTGTTGTAGATGAAGTCAATTCTGATGTACCTTCTATTGTAGAAGATGGTGAAGATGGAGAGGTACCTGTTGTGGATGATGTAGTTTCCAGTGTTGAACCACTTTCACTTGTAGATGATTCTAATGTGGTTGTGCTCATAGGGGACATAGCTGTTGTAAATGTTGAGTAAGCTGTCGGTGTAAATTCAGTTTCTGTGCTAGAAGTATCTGGAGAGGTTTGTGTCTGCTGGCTTGTTGTTTGTTCTACACTAGCTGAAGATATTTCTGTTGTAGATGAAGTCAATTCTGATGCACTTTCTGTGGTAGAGAACTGTGAAGATTGAGCGGTACCTGTTGTGAATAATGAAGTTTCCAGTGTTGAACCACTTTCACTTGTAGATGATTCTAATGTGGTTGTGCTCATAGGGGACATAGCTGTTGTAAATGTTGAGTATGCTGTCGGTGTTGATTCAGTTTCTGTGCTAGAAGTATCTGGAGAGGTTTGTGTCTGCTGGCTTGTTGTTTGTTCTACACTAGCTGAAGATATTTCTGTTGTAGATGAAGTCAATTCTGATGCACTTTCTGTGGTAGAGAACTGTGAAGATTGAGCGGTACCTGTTGTGAATAATGAAGTTTCCAGTGTTGAACCACTTTCACTTGTAGATGATTCTAATGTGGTTGTGCTCATAGGGGACATAGCTGTTGTAAATGTTGAGTATGCTGTCGGAGTTGATTCAGTTTCTGTGCTAGAAGTATCTGGAGAGGTTTGTGTCTGCTGGCTTGTTGTTTGTTCTACACTAGCTGAAGATATTTCTGTTGTAGATGAAGTCAATTCTGATGCACTTTCTGTGGTAGAGAACTGTGAAGATGGAGAGGTACCTGTTGTGAATAATGTAGTTTCCAGTGTTGAACCACTTTCACTCGTAGATGATTCTAATGTTGTTGTGCTCATAGGGGACATGGTTGCTGTAAATGATTCTTCAGTTGACTGTTGGCTTGTTGTTTGTTCTACACTAGCTGAAGATATGTCTGTTGTAGATGAAGTCAACTCTAATGCACTTTCTGTGGTGGAGAACTGTGAAGATGGAGAGGTACCTGTTGTGAATAATGAAGTTTCCAGTGTTGAACCACTTTCACTTGTAGATGATTCTAATGTGGTTGTGCTCATAGGGGACATAGCTGTTGTAAATGTTGAGTAAGCTGTTGTTGTAGATTCAGTTTCCGTGCTAGAAGTATCTGGAGAGGTTTGTGTCTGCTGGCTTGTTGTTTGTTCTACACTAGCTGAAGATATTTCCGTTGTAGATGAAGTCAATTCTGATGTACTTTCTTTCGTAGAAGATGGTGAAGATGGAGAGGTACCTGTTGTGAATAATGTAGTTTCAAGCGTCGAACCACTTTCACTTGTAGATGATTCTAATGTTGTTGTGCTCATAGGGGACATGGTTGTTGTAAATGATTCTTCAGTTGACTGTTGGCTTGTTGTTTGTTCTACACTAGCTGAAGATATTTCTGTTGTAGATGAAGTCAATTCTGATGTACTTTCTATCGTAGAAGATGGTGAAGATGGAGAGGTACCTGTTGTGAATAATGTAGTTTCCAGTGTTGAACCACTTTCACTTGTAGATGATTCTAATGTGGTTGTGCTCATAGGGGACATAGCTGTTGTAAATGTTGAGTAAGCTGTCGGTGTAGATTCAGTTTCTGTGCTAGAAGTATCTGGAGAGGTTTGTGTCTGCTGGCTTGTTGTTTGTTCTACACTAGCTGAAGATATTTCTGTTGAAGATGAAGTCAATTCTGATGTGCTTTCTATCGTAGAAGATGATAAAGATGGAGAGGTACCTGTTGTGAATAATGTAGTTTCCAGTGTTGAACCACTTTCACTCGTAGATGATTCTAATGTTGTTGTGCTCATAGGGGACATGGTTGCTGTAAATGATTCTTCAGTTGACTGTTGGCTTGTTGTTTGTTCTACACTAGCTGAAGATATGTCTGTTGTAGATGAAGTCAACTCTGATGCACTTTCTGTGGTGGAGAACTGTGAAGATGGAGAGGTACCTGTTGTGAATAATGAAGTTTCCAGTGTTGAACCACTTTCACTTGTAGATGATTCTAATGTGGTTGTGCTCATAGGGGACATAGCTGTTGTAAATGTTGAGTAAGCTGTCGTTGTAGATTCAGTTTCCGTGCTAGAAGTATCTGGAGAGGTTTGTGTCTGCTGGCTTGTTGTTTGTTCTACACTAGCTGAAGATATTTCCGTTGTAGATGAAGTCAATTCTGATGTACTTTCTTTCGTAGAAGATGGTGAAGATGGAGAGGTACCTGTTGTGAATAATGTAGTTTCCAGCGTTGAACCACTTTCACTTGTAGATGATTCTAATGTTGTTGTGCTCATAGGGGACATGGTTGTTGTAAATGATTCTTCAGTTGACTGTTGGCTTGTTGTTTGTTCTACACTAGCTGAAGATATTTCTGTTGTAGATGAAGTCAATTCTGATGTACTTTCTATCGTAGAAGATGGTGAAGATGGAGAGGTACCTGTTGTGAATAATGTAGTTTCCAGTGTTGAACCACTTTCACTTGTAGATGATTCTAATGTGGTTGTGCTCATAGGGGACATAGCTGTTGTAAATGTTGAGTAAGCTGTCGGTGTAGATTCAGTTTCTGTGCTAGAAGTATCTGGAGAGGTTTGTGTCTGCTGGCTTGTTGTTTGTTCTACACTAGCTGAAGATATTTCTGTTGAAGATGAAGTCAATTCTGATGTACTTTCTATCGTAGAAGATGATAAAGATGGAGAGGTACCTGTTGTGAATAATGTAGTTTCCAGTGTTGAACCACTTTCACTCGTAGATGATTCTAATGTTGTTGTGCTCATAGGGGACATGGTTGCTGTAAATGATTCTTCAGTTGACTGTTGGCTTGTTGTTTGTTCTACACTAGCTGAAGATATGTCTGTTGTAGATGAAGTCAACTCTGATGCACTTTCTGTGGTGGAGAACTGTGAAGATGGAGAGGTACCTGTTGTGAATAATGAAGTTTCCAGTGTTGAACCACTTTCACTTGTAGATGATTCTAATGTGGTTGTGCTCATAGGGGACATAGCTGTTGTAAATGTTGAGTAAGCTGTCGTTGTAGATTCAGTTTCCGTGCTAGAAGTATCTGGAGAGGTTTGTGTCTGCTGGCTTGTTGTTTGTTCTACACTAGCTGAAGATATTTCCGTTGTAGATGAAGTCAATTCTGATGTACTTTCTTTCGTAGAAGATGGTGAAGATGGAGAGGTACCTGTTGTGAATAATGTAGTTTCCAGCGTTGAACCACTTTCACTTGTAGATGATTCTAATGTTGTTGTGCTCATAGGGGACATGGTTGTTGTAAATGATTCTTCAGTTGACTGTTGGCTTGTTGTTTGTTCTACACTAGCTGAAGATATTTCTGTTGTAGATGAAGTCAATTCTGATGTACTTTCTATCGTAGAAGATGGTGAAGATGGAGAGGTACCTGTTGTGAATAATGTAGTTTCCAGTGTTGAACCACTTTCACTTGTAGATGATTCTAATGTGGTTGTGCTCATAGGGGACATAGCTGTTGTAAATGTTGAGTAAGCTGTCGGTGTAGATTCAGTTTCTGTGCTAGAAGTATCTGGAGAGGTTTGTGTCTGCTGGCTTGTTGTTTGTTCTACACTAGCTGAAGATATTTCTGTTGAAGATGAAGTCAATTCTGATGCACTTTCTGTGGTAGAGAACTGTGAAGATGGAGAGGTACCTGTTGTGAATAATGTAGTTTCCAGTGTTGAACCACTTTCACTTGTTGATGATTCTAATGTGGTTGTGCTCATAGGGGACATAGCTGTTGTAAATGTTGAGTATGCTGTCGGTGTTGATTCAGTTTCTGTGCTAGAAGTATCTGGAGAGGTTTGTGTCTTCTGGCTTGTTGTTTGTTCTACACTAGCTGAAGATATTTCTGTTGTAGATGAAGTCAATTCTGATGCACTTTCTGTGGTAGAGAACTGTGAAGATGGAGAGGTACCTGTTGTGAATAATGTAGTTTCCAGTGTTGAACCACTTTCACTCGTAGATGATTCTAATGTTGTTGTGCTCATAGGGGACATGGTTGTTGTAAATGATTCTTCAGTTGACTGTTGGCTTGTTGTTTGTTCTACACTAGCTGAATATATGTCTGTTGTAGATGAAGTCAACTCTGATGCACTTTCTGTGGTGGAGAACTGTGAAGATGGAGAGGTACCTGTTGTGAATAATGAAGTTTCCAGTGTTGAACCACTTTCACTTGTAGATGATTCTAATGTGGTTGTGCTCATAGGGGACATAGCTGTTGTAAATGTTGAGTAAGCTGTCGTTGTAGATTCAGTTTCCGTGCTAGAAGTATCTGGAGAGGTTTGTGTCTGCTGGCTTGTTGTTTGTTCTACACTAGCTGAAGATATTTCCGTTGTAGATGAAGTCAATTCTGATGTACTTTCTTTCGTAGAAGATGGTGAAGATGGAGAGGTACCTGTTGTGAATAATGTAGTTTCCAGTGTTGAACCACTTTCACTTGTAGATGATTCTAATGAGGTTTTGCTCATAGGGGACATGGTTGTTGTAAATGATTCTTCAGTTGACTGTTGGCTCGTTGTTTGTTCTACACTAGCTGAAGATATTTCTGTTGAAGATGAAGTCAATTCTGATGTACTTTCTATCGTAGAAGATGGTGAAGATGGAGAGGTACCTGTTGTGAATAATGTAGTTTCCAGTGTTGAACCACTTTCACTTGTAGATGATTCGAATGTGGCTGTGCTCATAGGGGACATAGCTGTTGTAAATGTTGAGTAAGCTGTCGGTGTTGATTCAGTTTCTGTGCTAGAAGTTTCTGGAGAGGTTTGTGTCTGCTGGCTTGTTGTTTGTTCTACACTAGCTGAAGATATATCTGTTGTAGATGAAGTCAATTCTGATGCACTTTCTGTGGTAGAGAACTGTGAAGATTGAGAGGTACCTGTTGTGAATAATGTAGTTTCCAGTGTTGAACCACTTTCACTTGTAGATGATTCTAATGTTGTTGTGCTCATAGGGGACATGGTTGTTGTAAATGATTCTTCAGTTGACTGTTGGCTTGTTTGTTCTACACTAGCTGAAGATATCTCTGTTGTAGATGAAGTCAATTCTGATGCACTTTCTGTGGTAGAGAACTGTGAAGATTGAGCGGTACCTGTTGTGAATATTGTAGTTTCCAGTGTTGAACCACTTTCACTTGTAGATGATTCTAATGTGGTTGTGCTCATAGGGGACATAGCTGTTGTAAATGTTGAGTATGCTGTCGGTGTTGATTCAGTTTCTGTGCTAGAAGTATCTGGAGAGGTTTGTGTCTTCTGGCTTGTTGTTTGTTCTACACTAGCTGAAGATATTTCTGTTGTAGATGAAGTCAATTCTGATGTACTTTCTGTGGTAGAGAACTGTGAAGATTGAGAGGTACCTGTTGTGAATAATGTAGTTTCCAGTGTTGAACCACTTTCACTTGTAGATGATTCTAATGAGGTTGTGCTCATAGGGGACATGGTTGTTGTAAATGATTCTTCAGTTGACTGTTGGCACGTTGTTTGTTCTACACTAGCTGAAGATATTTCTGTTGTAGATGAAGTCAATTTTGATGTACTTTCTATCGTAGAAGATGGTGAAGATGGCGATGTACCTGTTGTGGATAATGTAGTTTCTAGTGTTGAACCACTTTCACTGGTAGACGATTCTAATGTGGTTGTGCTCATAGGGGACATAGCTGTTGTAAATGTTGAGTAAGCTGTCGGTGTTGATTCAGTTTCTGTGCTAGAAGTATCTGGAGAGGTTTGTGTCTGCTGGCTTGTTGTTTGTTCTACACTAGCTGAAGATATTTCTGTTGTAGATGAAGTCAATTCTGATGCACTTTCTGTGGTAGAGAACTGTGAAGATTGAGAGGTACCTGTTGTGAATAATGTAGTTTCCAGTGTTGAACCACTTTCACTTGTAGATGATTCTAATGTTGTTGTGCTCATAAGGGACATGGTTGTTGTAAATGATTCTTCAGTTGACTGTTGGCTTGTTGTTTGTTCTACACTAGCTGAAGATATTTCTGTTGTAGATGAAGTCAATTCTGATGTACTTTCTATCGTAGAAGATGGTGAAGATGGAGAGGTACCTGTTGTGAATAATGTAGTTTCCAGTGTTGAACCACTTTCACTTGTAGATGATTCTAATGAGGTTGTGCTCATAGGGGACATGGTTGCTGTAAATGATTCTTCAGTTGACTGTTGGCTTGTTGTTTGTTCTACACTAGCTGAAGATATGTCTGTTGTAGATGAAGTCAATTCTGATGTACCTTCTATTGTAGAAGATGGTGAAGATGGAGAGGTACCTGTTGTGGATGATGTAGTTTCCAGTGTTGAACCACTTTCACTTGTAGATGATTCTAATGTGGTTGTGCTCATAGGGGACATAGCTGTTGTAAATGTTGAGTAAGCTGTCGGTGTAAATTCAGTTTCTGTGCTAGAAGTATCTGGAGAGGTTTGTGTCTGCTGGCTTGTTGTTTGTTCTACACTAGCTGAAGATATTTCTGTTGTAGATGAAGTCAATTCTGATGCACTTTCTGTGGTAGAGAACTGTGAAGATTGAGCGGTACCTGTTGTGAATAATGAAGTTTCCAGTGTTGAACCACTTTCACTTGTAGATGATTCTAATGTGGTTGTGCTCATAGGGGACATAGCTGTTGTAAATGTTGAGTATGCTGTCGGTGTTGATTCAGTTTCTGTGCTAGAAGTATCTGGAGAGGTTTGTGTCTGCTGGCTTGTTGTTTGTTCTACACTAGCTGAAGATATTTCTGTTGTAGATGAAGTCAATTCTGATGCACTTTCTGTGGTAGAGAACTGTGAAGATTGAGCGGTACCTGTTGTGAATAATGAAGTTTCCAGTGTTGAACCACTTTCACTTGTAGATGATTCTAATGTGGTTGTGCTCATAGGGGACATAGCTGTTGTAAATGTTGAGTATGCTGTCGGTGTTGATTCAGTTTCTGTGCTAGAAGTATCTGGAGAGGTTTGTGTCTTCTGGCTTGTTGTTTGTTCTACACTAGCTGAAGATATTTCTGTTGTAGATGAAGTCAATTCTGATGTACTTTCTGTGGTAGAGAACTGTGAAGATTGAGAGGTACCTGTTGTGAATAATGTAGTTTCCAGTGTTGAACCACTTTCACTTGTAGATGATTCTAATGAGGTTGTGCTCATAGGGGACATGGTTGTTGTAAATGATTCTTCAGTTGACTGTTGGCTCGTTGTTTGTTCTACACTAGCTGAAGATATTTCTGTTGTAGATGAAGTCAATTTTGATGTACTTTCTATCGTAGAAGATGGTGAAGATTGAGAGGTACCTGTTGTGAATAATGTAGTTTCCAGTGTTGAACCACTTTCACTTGTAGATGATTCTAATGTTGTAGTGCTCACAGGGGACATGGCTGTACTAAATGTTGAGTAAACTGTCGTTGTAGATTCAGTTTCCGTGCTAGAAGTATCTGGAGAGGTTTGTGTCTGCTGGCTTGTTGTTTGTTCTACACTAGCTGAAGATATTTCCGTTGTAGATGAAGTCAATTCTGATGGACTTTCTTTCGTAGAAGATGGTGAAGATGGAGAGGTACCTGTTGTGAATAATGTAGTTTCCAGTGTTGAACCACTTTCACTTGTAGATGATTCTAATGAGGTTGTGCTCATAGGGGACATGGTTGTTGTAAATGATTCTTCAGTTGACTGTTGGCTCGTTGTTTGTTCTACACTAGCTGAAGATATTTCTGTTGTAGATGAAGTCAATTCTGATGCACTTTCTGTGGTAGAGAACTGTGAAGATTGTGAGGTACCTGTTGTGAATAATGTAGTTTCCAGTGTTGAACCACTTTCACTTGTAGATGATTCTAATGTTGTTGTGCTCATAGGGGACATGGTTGTTGTAAATGATTCTTCAGTTGACTGTTGGCTTGTTGTTTGTTCTACACTAGCTGAAGATATTTCTGTTGTGGATGAAGTCAATTCTGATGAACTTTCTATCGTAGAAGATGGTGAAGATGGAGAGGTACCTGTTGTGAATAATGTAGTTTCCAGTGTTGAACCACTTTCACTTGTAGATGATTCTAATGAGGTTGTGCTCATAGGGGACATGGTTGTTGTAAATGATTCTTCAGTTGACTGTTGGCTTGTTGTTTGTTCTACACTAGCTGAAGATATTTCTGTTGTAGATGAAGTCAATTCTGATGTACCTTCTATTGTAGAAGATGGTGAAGATGGAGAGGTACCTGTTGTGGATGATGTAGTTTCCAGTGTTGAACCACTTTCACTTGTAGATGATTCTAATGTGGTTGTGCTCATAGGGGACATAGCTGTTGTAAATGTTGAGTAAGCTGTCGGTGTAGATTCAGTTTCTGTGCTAGAAGTATCTGGAGAGGTTTGTGTCTGCTGGCTTGTTGTTTGTTCTACACTAGCTGAAGATATTTCTGTTGAAGATGAAGTCAATTCTGATGTACTTTCTATCGTAGAAGATGGTGAAGATGGAGAGGTACCTGTTGTGAATAATGTAGTTTCCAGTGTTGAACCACTTTCACTTGTAGATGATTCTAATGTTGTTGTGCTCATAGGGGACATGGTTGTTGTAAATGATTCTTCAGTTGACTGTTGGCTTGTTTGTTCTACACTAGCTGAGGATATCTCTGTTGTAGATGAAGTCAATTCTGATGCACTTTCTGTGGTAGAGAACTGTGAAGATGGAGAGGTACCTGTTGTGAATAATGTAGTTTCCAGTGTTGAACCACTTTCACTTGTAGATGATTCTAATGTGGTTGTGCTCATAGGGGACATAGCTGTTGTAAATGTTGAGTAAGCTGTGGCTGTTGATTCAGTTTCTGTGCTAGAAGTATCTTGAGAGGTTTGTGTCTGCTGGCTTGTTGTTTGTTCTACACTAGCTGAAGATATTTCTGTTGTAGATGAAGTCAATTCTGATGCACTTTCTGTGGTAGAGAACTGTGAAGATGGAGAGGTACCTGTTGTGAATAATGTAGTTTCCAGTGTTGAACCACTTTCACTTGTAGATGATTCTAATGTTGTTGTGCTCATAGGGGACATGGTTGCTGTAAATGATTCTTCAGTTGACTGTTGGCTTGTTGTTTGTTCTACACTAGCTGAAGATATGTCTGTTGTAGATGAAGTCAACTCTGATGCACTTTCTGTGGTGGAGAACTGTGAAGATGGAGAGGTACCTGTTGTGAATAATGAAGTTTCCAGTGTTGAACCACTTTCACTTGTAGATGATTCTAATGTGGTTGTGCTCATAGGGGACATAGCTGTTGTAAATGTTGAGTAATCTGTCGTTGTAGATTCAGTTTCCGTGCTAGAAGTATCTGGAGAGGTTTGTGTCTGCTGGCTTGTTGTTTGTTCTACACTAGCTGAAGATATTTCCGTTGTAGATGAAGTCAATTCTGATGCACTTTCTTTCGTAGAAGATGGTGAAGATGGAGAGGTACTTGTTGTGAATAATGTTGTTTCCAGTGTTGAACCACTTTCACTTGTAGATGATTCTAATGTTGTTGTGCTCATAGGAGACATGGTTGTTGTAAATGATTCTTCAGTTGACTGTTGGCTTGTTGTTTGTTCTACACTAGCTGAAGATATTTCTGTTGTAGATGAAGTCAATTCTGATGTACTTTCTATCGTAGAAGATGGTGAAGATGGAGAGGTACCTGTTGTGAATAATGTAGTTTCCAGTGTTGAACCACTTTCACTTGTAGATGATTCTAATGAGGTTGTGCTCACAGGGGACATGGTTGTTGTAAATGATTCTTCAGTTGACTGTTGGCTTGTTTGTTCTACACTAGCTGAAGATATCTCTGTTGTAGATGAAGTCAATTCTGATGCACTTTCTGTGGTAGAGAACTGTGAAGATGGAGAGGTATCTGTTGTGAATAATGTAGTTTCCAGTGTTGAACCACTTTCACTTGTAGATGATTCTAATGTGGTTGTGCTCATAGGGGACATAGCTGTTGTAAATGTTGAGTATGCTGTCGGTGTTGATTCAGTTTCTGTGCTAGAAGTATCTGGAGAGGTTTGTGTCTTCTGGCTTGTTGTTTGTTCTACACTAGCTGAAGATATTTCTGTTGTAGATGAAGTCAATTCTGATGTACTTTCTGTGGTAGAGAACTGTGAAGATTGAGAGGTACCTGTTGTGAATAATGTAGTTTCCAGTGTTGAACCACTTTCACTTGTAGGTGATTCTAATGAGGTTGTGCTCATAGGGGACATGGTTGTTGTAAACGATTCTTCAGTTGACTGTTGGCTCGTTGTTTGTTCTACACTAGCTGAAGATATTTCTGTTGTAGATGAAGTCAATTTTGATGTACTTTCTATCGTAGAAGATGGTGAAGATGGAGAGGTACCTGTTGTGGATGATGTAGTTTCCAGTGTTGAACCACTTTCACTTGTAGATGATTCTAATGTGGTTGTGCTCATAGGGGACATAGCTGTTGTAAATGTTGAGTAAGCTGTCGGTGTAGATTCAGTTTCTGTGCTAGAAGTATCTGGAGAGGTTTGTGTCTGCTGGCTTGTTGTTTGTTCTACACTAGCTGAAGATATTTCTGTTGAAGATGAAGTCAATTCTGATGTACTTTCTATCGTAGAAGATGGTGAAGATGGAGAGGTACCTGTTGTGAATAATGTAGTTTCCAGTGTTGAACCACTTTCACTTGTAGATGATTCTAATGTTGTTGTGCTCATAGGGGACATGGTTGTTGTAAATGATTCTTCAGTTGACTGTTGGCTTGTTGTTTGTTCTACACTAGCTGAAGATATTTCTGTTGTAGATGAAGTCAATTTTGATGTACTTTCTATCGTAGAAGATGGTGAAGATGGAGAGGTACCTGTTGTGGATGATGTAGTTTCCAGTGTTGAACCACTTTCACTTGTAGATGATTCTAATGTGGTTGTGCTCATAGGGGACATAGCTGTTGTAAATGTTGAGTAAGCTGTCGGTGTAGATTCAGTTTCTGTGCTAGAAGTATCTGGAGAGGTTTGTGTCTGCTGGCTCGTTGTTTGTTCTACACTAGCTGAAGATATTTCTGTTGTAGATGAAGTCAATTTTGATGTACTTTCTATCGTAGAAGATGGTGAAGATTGAGAGGTACCTGTTGTGAATAATGTAGTTTCCAGTGTTGAACCACTTTCACTTGTAGATGATTCTAATGTTGTAGTGCTCACAGGGGACATGGCTGTACTAAATGTTGAGTAAACTGTCGTTGTAGATTCAGTTTCCGTGCTAGAAGTATCTGGAGAGGTTTGTGTCTGCTGGCTTGTTGTTTGTTCTACACTAGCTGAAGATATTTCCGTTGTAGATGAAGTCAATTCTGATGGACTTTCTTTCGTAGAAGATGGTGAAGATGGAGAGGTACCTGTTGTGAATAATGTAGTTTCCAGTGTTGAACCACTTTCACTTGTAGATGATTCTAATGAGGTTGTGCTCATAGGGGACATGGTTGTTGTAAATGATTCTTCAGTTGACTGTTGGCTCGTTGTTTTTTCTACACTAGCTGAAGATATTTCTGTTGTAGATGAAGTCAATTCTGATGCACTTTCTGTGGTAGAGAACTGTGAAGATGGAGAGGTACCTGTTGTGAATAATGTAGTTTCCAGTGTTGAACCACTTTCACTTGTAGATGATTCTAATGTTGTTGTGCTCATAGGGGACATGGTTGTTGTAAATGATTCTTCAGTTGACTGTTGGCTTGTTGTTTGTTCTACACTAGCTGAAGATATTTCTGTTGTAGATGAAGTCAATTCTGATGTACTTTCTATCGTAGAAGATGGTGAAGATGGAGAGGTACCTGTTGTGAATAATGTAGTTTCCAGTGTTGAACCACTTTCACTTGTAGATGATTCTAATGAGGTTGTGCTCATAGGGGACATGGTTGTTGTAAATGATTCTTCAGTTGACTGTTGGCTTGTTGTTTGTTCTACACTAGCTGAAGATATTTCTGTTGTAGATGAAGTCAATTCTGATGTACCTTCTATTGTAGAAGATGGTGAAGATGGAGAGGTACCTGTTGTGGATGATGTAGTTTCCAGTGTTGAACCACTTTCACTTGTAGATGATTCTAATGTGGTTGTGCTCATAGGGGACATAGCTGTTGTAAATGTTGAGTAAGCTGTCGGTGTAGATTCAGTTTCTGTGCTAGAAGTATCTGGAGAGGTTTGTGTCTGCTGGCTTGTTGTTTGTTCTACACTAGCTGAAGATATTTCTGTTGAAGATGAAGTCAATTCTGATGTACTTTCTATCGTAGAAGATGGTGAAGATGGAGAGGTACCTGTTGTGAATAATGTAGTTTCCAGTGTTGAACCACTTTCACTTGTAGATGATTCTAATGTTGTTGTGCTCATAGGGGACATGGTTGTTGTAAATGATTCTTCAGTTGACTGTTGGCTTGTTTGTTCTACACTAGCTGAGGATATCTCTGTTGTAGATGAAGTCAATTCTGATGCACTTTCTGTGGTAGAGAACTGTGAAGATGGAGAGGTACCTGTTGTGAATAATGTAGTTTCCAGTGTTGAACCACTTTCACTTGTAGATGATTCTAATGTGGTTGTGCTCATAGGGGACATAGCTGTTGTAAATGTTGAGTAAGCTGTGGCTGTTGATTCAGTTTCTGTGCTAGAAGTATCTTGAGAGGTTTGTGTCTGCTGGCTTGTTGTTTGTTCTACACTAGCTGAAGATATTTCTGTTGTAGATGAAGTCAATTCTGATGCACTTTCTGTGGTAGAGAACTGTGAAGATGGAGAGGTACCTGTTGTGAATAATGTAGTTTCCAGTGTTGAACCACTTTCACTTGTAGATGATTCTAATGTTGTTGTGCTCATAGGGGACATGGTTGCTGTAAATGATTCTTCAGTTGACTGTTGGCTTGTTGTTTGTTCTACACTAGCTGAAGATATGTCTGTTGTAGATGAAGTCAACTCTGATGCACTTTCTGTGGTGGAGAACTGTGAAGATGGAGAGGTACCTGTTGTGAATAATGAAGTTTCCAGTGTTGAACCACTTTCACTTGTAGATGATTCTAATGTGGTTGTGCTCATAGGGGACATAGCTGTTGTAAATGTTGAGTAATCTGTCGTTGTAGATTCAGTTTCCGTGCTAGAAGTATCTGGAGAGGTTTGTGTCTGCTGGCTTGTTGTTTGTTCTACACTAGCTGAAGATATTTCCGTTGTAGATGAAGTCAATTCTGATGTACTTTCTTTCGTAGAAGATGGTGAAGATGAAAAGGTACTTGTTGTGAATAATGTTGTTTCCAGTGTTGAACCACTTTCACTTGTAGATGATTCTAATGTTGTTGTGCTCATAGGGGACATGGTTGTTGTAAATGATTCTTCAGTTGACTGTTGGCTTGTTGTTTGTTCTACACTAGCTGAAGATATTTCTGTTGTAGATGAAGTCAATTCTGATGTACTTTCTATCGTAGAAGATGGTGAAGATGGAGAGGTACCTGTTGTGAATAATGTAGTTTCCAGTGTTGAACCACTTTCACTTGTAGATGATTCTAATGAGGTTGTGCTCATAGGGGACATGGTTGTTGTAAATGATTCTTCAGTTGACTGTTGGCTTGTTGTTTGTTCTACACTAGCTGAAGATATTTCTGTTGTAGATGAAGTCAATTCTGATGTACTTTCTATCGTAGAAGATGGTGAAGATGGAGAGGTACCTGTTGTGGATGATGTAGTTTCCAGTGTTGAACCACTTTCACTTGTAGATGATTCTAATGTGGTTGTGCTCATAGGGGACATAGCTGTTGTAAATGTTGAGTAAGCTGTCGGTGTAGATTCAGTTTCTGTGCTAGAAGTATCTGGAGAGGTTTGTGTCTGCTGGCTTGTTGTTTGTTCTACACTAGCTGAAGATATTTCTGTTGAAGATGAAGTCAATTCTGATGTACTTTCTATTGTAGAAGATGGTGAAGATGGAGAGGTACCTGTTGTGAATAATGTAGTTTCCAGTGTTGAACCACTTTCACTTGTAGATGATTCTAATGTTGTTGTGCTCATAGGGGACATGGTTGTTGTAAATGATTCTTCAGTTGACTGTTGGCTTGTTTGTTCTACACTAGCTGAAGATATCTCTGTTGTAGATGAAGTCAATTCTGATGCACTTTCTGTGGTAGAGAACTGTGAAGATGGAGAGGTACCTGTTGTGAATAATGTAGTTTCCAGTGTTGAACCACTTTCACTTGTAGATGATTCTAATGTGGTTGTGCTCATAGGGGACATAGCTGTTGTAAATGTTGAGTATGCTGTCGGTGTTGATTCAGTTTCTGTGCTAGAAGTATCTGGAGAGGTTTGTGTCTGCTGGCTTGTTGTTTGTTCTACACTAACTGAAGATATTTCTGTTGTAGATGAAGTCAATTCTGATGCACTTTCTGTGGTAGAGAACTGTGAAGATGGAGAGGTACCTGTTGTGAATAATGTAGTTTCCAGTGTTGAACCACTTTCACTTGTAGATGATTCTAATGTTGTTGTGCTCATAGGGGACATGGTTGCTGTAAATGATTCTTCAGTTGACTGTTGGCTTGTTGTTTGTTCTACACTAGCTGAAGATATGTCTGTTGTAGATGAAGTCAACTTTGATGCACTTTCTGTGGTGGAGAACTGTGAAGATGGAGAGGTACCTGTTGTGAATAATGAATTTTCCAGTGTTGAACCACTTTCACTTGTAGATGATTCTAATGTGGTTGTGCTCATAGGGGACATAGCTGTTGTAAATGTTGAGTAATCTGTCGTTGTAGATTCAGTTTCCGTACTAGAAGTATCTGGAGAGGTTTGTGTCTGCTGGCTTGTTGTTTGTTCTACACTAGCTGAAGATATTTCCGTTGTAGATGAAGTCAATTCTGATGTACTTTCTTTCGTAGAAGATGGTGAAGATGGAGAGGTACCTGTTGTGAATAATGTTGTTTCCAGTGTTGAACCACTTTCACTTGTAGATGATTCTAATGAGGTTGTGCTCATAAGGGACATGGTTGTTGTAAATGATTCTTCAGTTGACTGTTGGCTTGTTGTTTGTTCTACACTAGCTGAAGATATTTCTGTTGTAGATGAAGTCAATTCTGATGTACTTTCTATCGTAGAAGATGGTGAAGATGGAGAGGTACCTGTTGTGAATAATGTAGTTTCCAATGTTGAACCACTTTCACTTGTAGATGATTCTAATGAGGTTGTGCTCATAGGGGACATGGTTGTTGTAAATGATTCTTCAGTTGATTGTTGGCTTGTTGTTTGTTCTACACTAGCTGAAGATATTTCTGTTGTAGATGAAGTCAATTCTGATGTACTTTCTATCGTAGAAGATGAAGATGGAGAGGTACCTGTTGTGGATGATGTAGTTTCCAGTGTTGAACCACTTTCACTTGTAGATGATTCTAATGTGGTTGTGCTAATAGGGGACATAGCTGTTGTAAATGTTGAGTAAGCTGTCGGTGTAGATTCAGTTTCTGTGCTAGAAGTATCTGGAGAGGTTTGTGTCTGCTGGCTTGTTGTTTGTTCTACACTAGCTGAAGATATTTCTGTTGAAGATGAAGTCAATTCTGATGTACTTTCTATCGTAGAAGATGGTGAAGATGGAGAGGTACCTGTTGTGAATAATGTAGTTTCCAGTGTTGAACCACTTTCACTTGTAGATGATTCTAATGTGGTTGTGCTCATAGGGGACATAGCTGTTGTAAATGTTGAGTAAGCTGTCGGTGTAGATTCAGTTTCTGTGCTAGAAGTATCTGGAGAGGTTTGTGTCTGCTGGCTTGTTGTTTGTTCTACACTAGCTGAAGATATTTCTGTTGAAGATGAAGTCAATTCTGATGTACTTTCTATCGTAGAAGATGGTGAAGATGGAGATGTACCTGTTGTGAATAATGTAGTTTCCAGTGTTGAACCACTTTCACTTGTAGATGATTCTAATGTTGTTGTGCTCATAGGGGACATGGTTGTTGTAAATGATTCTTCAGTTGACTGTTGGCTTGTTTGTTCTACACTAGCTGAGGATATCTCTGTTGTAGATGAAGTCAATTCTGATGCACTTTCTGTGGTAGAGAACTGTGAAGATGGAGAGGTACCTGTTGTGAATAATGTAGTTTCCAGTGTTGAACCACTTTCACTTGTAGATGATTCTAATGTGGTTGTGCTCATAGGGGACATAGCTGTTGTAAATGTTGAGTAAGCTGTGGCTGTTGATTCAGTTTCTGTGCTAGAAGTATCTTGAGAGGTTTGTGTCTGCTGGCTTGTTGTTTGTTCTACACTAGCTGAAGATATTTCTGTTGTAGATGAAGTCAATTCTGATGCACTTTCTGTGGTAGAGAACTGTGAAGATGGAGAGGTACCTGTTGTGAATAATGTAGTTTCCAGTGTTGAACCACTTTCACTTGTAGATGATTCTAATGTTGTTGTGCTCATAGGGGACATGGTTGCTGTAAATGATTCTTCAGTTGACTGTTGGCTTGTTGTTTGTTCTAAACTAGCTGAAGATATGTCTGTTGTAGATGAAGTCAACTCTGATGCACTTTCTGTGGTGGAGAACTGTGAAGATGGAGAGGTACTTGTTGTGAATAATGAAGTTTCCAGTGTTGAACCACTTTCACTTGTAGATGATTCTAATGTGGTTGTGCTCATAGGGGACATAGCTGTTGTAAATGTTGAGTAATCTGTCGTTGTAGATTCAGTTTCCGTGCTAGAAGTATCTGGAGAGGTTTGTGTCTGCTGGCTTGTTGTTTGTTCTACACTAGCTGAAGATATTTCTGTTGTAGATGAAGTCAATTCTGATGTACTTTCTTTCGTAGAAGATGGTGAAGATGGAGAGGTACTTGTTGTGAATAATGTTGTTTCCAGTGTTGAACCACTTTCACTTGTAGATGATTCTAATGTTGTTGTGCTCATAGGGGACATGGTTGTTGTAAATGATTCTTCAGTTGACTGTTGGCTTGTTGTTTGTTCTACACTAGCTGAAGATATTTCTGTTGTAGATGAAGTCAATTCTGATGTACTTTCTATCGTAGAAGATGGTGAAGATGGAGAGGTACCTGTTGTGAATAATGTAGTTTCCAGTGTTGAACCACTTTCACTTGTAGATGATTCTAATGAGGTTGTGCTCATAGGGGACATGGTTGTTGTAAATGATTCTTCAGTTGACTGTTGGCTTGTTGTTTGTTCTACACTAGCTGAAGATATTTCTGTTGTAGATGAAGTCAATTCTGATGTACTTTCTATCGTAGAAGATGGTGAAGATGGAGAGGTACCTGTTGTGGATGATGTAGTTTCCAGTGTTGAACCACTTTCACTTGTAGATGATTCTAATGTGGTTGTGCTCATAGGGGACATAGCTGTTGTAAATGTTGAGTAAGCTGTCGGTGTAGATTCCGTTTCTGTGCTAGAAGTATCTGGAGAGGTTTGTGTCTGCTGGCTTGTTGTTTGTTCTACACTAGCTGAAGATATTTCTGTTGAAGATGAAGTCAATTCTGATGTACTTTCTATCGTAGAAGATGGTGAAGATGGAGAGGTACCTGTTGTGAATAATGTAGTTTCCAGTGTTGAACCACTTTCACTTGTAGATGATTCTAATGTTGTTGTGCTCATAGGGGACATGGTTGCTGTAAATGATTCTTCAGTTGACTGTTGGCTTGTTGTTTGTTCTACACTAGCTGAAGATATGTCTGTTGTAGATGAAGTCAACTTTGATGCACTTTCTGTGGTGGAGAACTGTGAAGATGGAGAGGTACCTGTTGTGAATAATGAATTTTCCAGTGTTGAACCACTTTCACTTGTAGATGATTCTAATGTGGTTGTGCTCATAGGGGACATAGCTGTTGTAAATGTTGAGTAATCTGTCGTTGTAGATTCAGTTTCCGTACTAGAAGTATCTGGAGAGGTTTGTGTCTGCTGGCTTGTTGTTTGTTCTACACTAGCTGAAGATATTTCCGTTGTAGATGAAGTCAATTCTGATGTACTTTCTTTCGTAGAAGATGGTGAAGATGGAGAGGTACCTGTTGTGAATAATGTTGTTTCCAGTGTTGAACCACTTTCACTTGTAGATGATTCTAATGAGGTTGTGCTCATAAGGGACATGGTTGTTGTAAATGATTCTTCAGTTGACTGTTGGCTTGTTGTTTGTTCTACACTAGCTGAAGATATTTCTGTTGTAGATGAAGTCAATTCTGATGTACTTTCTATCGTAGAAGATGGTGAAGATGGAGAGGTACCTGTTGTGAATAATGTAGTTTCCAATGTTGAACCACTTTCACTTGTAGATGATTCTAATGAGGTTGTGCTCATAGGGGACATGGTTGTTGTAAATGATTCTTCAGTTGATTGTTGGCTTGTTGTTTGTTCTACACTAGCTGAAGATATTTCTGTTGTAGATGAAGTCAATTCTGATGTACTTTCTATCGTAGAAGATGAAGATGGAGAGGTACCTGTTGTGGATGATGTAGTTTCCAGTGTTGAACCACTTTCACTTGTAGATGATTCTAATGTGGTTGTGCTAATAGGGGACATAGCTGTTGTAAATGTTGAGTAAGCTGTCGGTGTAGATTCAGTTTCTGTGCTAGAAGTATCTGGAGAGGTTTGTGTCTGCTGGCTTGTTGTTTGTTCTACACTAGCTGAAGATATTTCTGTTGAAGATGAAGTCAATTCTGATGTACTTTCTATCGTAGAAGATGGTGAAGATGGAGAGGTACCTGTTGTGAATAATGTAGTTTCCAGTGTTGAACCACTTTCACTTGTAGATGATTCTAATGTGGTTGTGCTCATAGGGGACATAGCTGTTGTAAATGTTGAGTAAGCTGTCGGTGTAGATTCAGTTTCTGTGCTAGAAGTATCTGGAGAGGTTTGTGTCTGCTGGCTTGTTGTTTGTTCTACACTAGCTGAAGATATTTCTGTTGAAGATGAAGTCAATTCTGATGTACTTTCTATCGTAGAAGATGGTGAAGATGGAGAGGTACCTGTTGTGAATAATGTAGTTTCCAGTGTTGAACCACTTTCACTTGTAGATGATTCTAATGTTGTTGTGCTCATAGGGGACATGGTTGTTGTAAATGATTCTTCAGTTGACTGTTGGCTTGTTTGTTCTACACTAGCTGAGGATATCTCTGTTGTAGATGAAGTCAATTCTGATGCACTTTCTGTGGTAGAGAACTGTGAAGATGGAGAGGTACCTGTTGTGAATAATGTAGTTTCCAGTGTTGAACCACTTTCACTTGTAGATGATTCTAATGTGGTTGTGCTCATAGGGGACATAGCTGTTGTAAATGTTGAGTAAGCTGTGGCTGTTGATTCAGTTTCTGTGCTAGAAGTATCTTGAGAGGTTTGTGTCTGCTGGCTTGTTGTTTGTTCTACACTAGCTGAAGATATTTCTGTTGTAGATGAAGTCAATTCTGATGCACTTTCTGTGGTAGAGAACTGTGAAGATGGAGAGGTACCTGTTGTGAATAATGTAGTTTCCAGTGTTGAACCACTTTCACTTGTAGATGATTCTAATGTTGTTGTGCTCATAGGGGACATGGTTGCTGTAAATGATTCTTCAGTTGACTGTTGGCTTGTTGTTTGTTCTAAACTAGCTGAAGATATGTCTGTTGTAGATGAAGTCAACTCTGATGCACTTTCTGTGGTGGAGAACTGTGAAGATGGAGAGGTACTTGTTGTGAATAATGAAGTTTCCAGTGTTGAACCACTTTCACTTGTAGATGATTCTAATGTGGTTGTGCTCATAGGGGACATAGCTGTTGTAAATGTTGAGTAATCTGTCGTTGTAGACTCAGTTTCCGTGCTAGAAGTATCTGGAGAGGTTTGTGTCTGCTGGCTTGTTGTTTGTTCTACACTAGCTGAAGATATTTCCGTTGTAGATGAAGTCAATTCTGATGTACTTTCTTTCGTAGAAGATGGTGAAGATGGAGAGGTACTTGTTGTGCATAATGTTGTTTCCAGTGTTGAACCACTTTCACTTGTAGATGATTCTAATGTTGTTGTGCTCATAGGGGACATGGTTGTTGTAAATGATTCTTCAGTTGACTGTTGGCTTGTTGTTTGTTCTACACTAGCTGAAGATATTTCTGTTGTAGATGAAGTCAATTCTGATGTACTTTCTATCGTAGAAGATGGTGAAGATGGAGAGGTACCTGTTGTGAATAATGTAGTTTCCAGTGTTGAACCACTTTCACTTGTAGATGATTCTAATGAGGTTGTGCTCATAGGGGACATGGTTGTTGTAAATGATTCTTCAGTTGACTGTTGGCTTGTTGTTTGTTCTACACTAGCTGAAGATATTTCTGTTGTAGATGAAGTCAATTCTGATGTACTTTCTATCGTAGAAGATGGTGAAGATGGAGAGGTACCTGTTGTGGATGATGTAGTTTCCAGTGTTGAACCACTTTCACTTGTAGATGATTCTAATGTGGTTGTGCTCATAGGGGACATAGCTGTTGTAAATGTTGAGTAAGCTGTCGGTGTAGATTCAGTTTCTGTGCTAGAAGTATCTGGAGAGGTTTGTGTCTGCTGGCTTGTTGTTTGTTCTACACTAGCTGAAGATATTTCTGTTGAAGATGAAGTCAATTCTGATGTACTTTCTATCGTAGAAGATGGTGAAGATGGAGAGGTACCTGTTGTGAATAATGTAGTTTCCAGTGTTGAACCACTTTCACTTGTAGATGATTCTAATGTTGTTGTGCTCATAGGGGACATGGTTGTTGTAAATGATTCTTCAGTTGACTGTTGGCTTGTTTGTTCTACACTAGCTGAAGATATCTCTGTTGTAGATGAAGTCAATTCTGATGCACTTTCTGTGGTAGAGAACTGTGAAGATGGAGAGGTACCTGTTGTGAATAATGTAGTTTCCAGTGTTGAACCACTTTCACTTGTAGATGATTCTAATGTGGTTGTGCTCATAGGGGACATAGCTGTTGTAAATGTTGAGTATGCTGTCGGTGTTGATTCAGTTTCTGTGCTAGAAGTATCTGGAGAGGTTTGTGTCTGCTGGCTTGTTGTTTGTTCTACACTAGCTGAAGATATTTCTGTTGTAGATGAAGTCAATTCTGATGCACTTTCTGTGGTAGAGAACTGTGAAGATGGAGAGGTACCTGTTGTGAATAATGTAGTTTCCAGTGTTGAACCACTTTCACTTGTAGATGATTCTAATGTTGTTGTGCTCATAGGGGACATGGTTGCTGTAAATGATTCTTCAGTTGACTGTTGGCTTGTTGTTTGTTCTACACTAGCTGAAGATATGTCTGTTGTAGATGAAGTCAACTTTGATGCACTTTCTGTGGTGGAGAACTGTGAAGATGGAGAGGTACCTGTTGTGAATAATGAATTTTCCAGTGTTGAACCACTTTCACTTGTAGATGATTCTAATGTGGTTGTGCTCATAGGGGACATAGCTGTTGTAAATGTTGAGTAATCTGTCGTTGTAGATTCAGTTTCCGTGCTAGAAGTATCTGGAGAGGTTTGTGTCTGCTGGCTTGTTGTTTGTTCTACACTAGCTGAAGATATTTCCGTTGTAGATGAAGTCAATTCTGATGTACTTTCTTTCGTAGAAGATGGTGAAGATGGAGAGGTACCTGTTGTGAATAATGTTGTTTCCAGTGTTGAACCACTTTCACTTGTAGATGATTCTAATGAGGTTGTGCTCATAAGGGACATGGTTGTTGTAAATGATTCTTCAGTTGACTGTTGGCTTGTTGTTTGTTCTACACTAGCTGAAGATATTTCTGTTGTAGATGAAGTCAATTCTGATGTACTTTCTATCGTAGAAGATGGTGAAGATGGAGAGGTACCTGTTGTGAATAATGTAGTTTCCAGTGTTGAACCACTTTCACTTGTAGATGATTCTAATGAGGTTGTGCTCATAGGGGACATGGTTGTTGTAAATGATTCTTCAGTTGATTGTTGGCTTGTTGTTTGTTCTACACTAGCTGAAGATATTTCTGTTGTAGATGAAGTCAATTCTGATGTACTTTCTATCGTAGAAGATGAAGATGGAGAGGTACCTGTTGTGGATGATGTAGTTTCCAGTGTTGAACCACTTTCACTTGTAGATGATTCTAATGTGGTTGTGCTAATAGGGGACACAGCTGTTGTAAATGTTGAGTAAGCTGTCGGTGTAGATTCAGTTTCTGTGCTAGAAGTATCTGGAGAGGTTTGTGTCTGCTGGCTTGTTGTTTGTTCTACACTAGCTGAAGATATTTCTGTTGTAGATGAAGTCAATTCTGATGTACTTTCTATCGTAGAAGATGGTGAAGATGGAGAGGTACCTGTTGTGAATAATGTAGTTTCCAGTGTTGAACCACTTTCACTTGTAGATGATTCTAATGTTGTTGTGCTCATAGGGGACATGGTTGTTGTAAATGATTCTTCAGTTGACTGTTGGCTTGTTTGTTCTACACTAGCTGAAGATATCTCTTTTGTAGATGAAGTCAATTCTGATGCACTTTCTGTGGTAGAGAACTGTGAAGATGGAGAGGTACCTGTTGTGAATAATGTAGTTTCTAGTGTTGAACCACTTTCACTTGTAGATGATTCTAATGTGGTTGTGCTCATAGGGGACATAGCTGTTGTAAATGTTGAGTAAGCTGTCGTTGGAGATTCAGTTTCCGTGCTAGAAGTATCTGGAGAGGTTTGTGTCTGCTGGCTTGTTGTTTGTTCTACACTAGCTGAAGATATTTCTGTTTTAGATGAAGTCAATTCTGATGCACTTTCTGTGGTAGAGAACTGTGAAGATGGAGAGGTACCTGTTGTGGATGATGTAGTTTCCAGTGTTGAACCACTTTCACTTGTAGATGATTCTAATGTGGTTGTGCTCATAGGGGACATAGCTGTTGTAAATGTTGAGTAAGCTGTCGTTGGAGATTCAGTTTCCGTGCTAGAAGTATCTGGAGAGGTTTGTGTCTGCTGGCTTGTTGTTTGTTCTACACTAGCTGAAGATATTTCCGTTGTAGATAAAGTCAATTCTGATGTACTTTCTTTCGTAGAAGATGGTGAAGATGGAGAGGTACCTGTTGTGAATAATGTTGTTTCCAGTGTTGAACCACTTTCACTTGTAGATGATTCTAATGAGGTTGTGCTCCTAGGGGACATGGTTGTTGTAAATGATTCTTCAGTTGACTGTTGGCTCGTTGTTTGTTCTACACTAGCTGAAGATATTTCTGTTTTAGATGAAGTCAATTCTGATGTATTTTCTGTTGTAGAAGATGGTGAAGATGGAGAGGTACCTGTTGTGAATAATGTAGTTTCCAGTGTTGAACCACTTTCACTTGTAGATGATTCTAAAGTGGTTGTGCTCATAGGGGACATAGCTGTTGTAAATGTTGAGTAAGCTGTCGGTGTTGATTCAGTTTGTGTGCTAGAAGTATCTGGAGAGTTTTGTGTCTGCTGGCTTGTTGTTTGTTCTACACTAGCTGAAGATATTTCTGTTGTAGATGAAGTCAATTCTGATGCACTTTCTGTGGTAGAGAACTGTGAAGATGGAGAGGTACCTGTTTTGAATAATGTAGTTTCCAGTGTTGAACCACTTTCACTTGTAGATGATCCTAATGAGGTTGTGCTCATAGGGGACATGGTTGTTGTAAATGATTCTTCAGTTGATTGTTGGCTTGTTGTTTGTTCTACACTAGCTGAAGATATTTCTGTTGAAGATGAAGTCAATTCTGATGTACTTTCTATCATAGAAGATGGTGAAGATGGAGAGGTACCTGTTGTGAATAATGTAGTTTCCAGTGTTGAACCACTTTCACTTGTAGATGATTCTAATGAGGTTGTGCTCATAGGGGACATGGTTGTTGTAAATGATTCTTCAGTTGATTGTTGGCTTGTTGTTTGTTCTACACTAGCTGAAGATATTTCTGTTGTAGATGAAGTCAATTCTGATGTACTTTCTATCGTAGAAGATGAAGATGGAGAGGTACCTGTTGTGGATGATGTAGTTTCCAGTGTTGAACCACTTTCACTTGTAGATGATTCTAATGAGGTTGTGCTAATAGGGGACATAGCTGTTGTAAATGTTGAGTAAGCTGTCGGTGTAGATTCAGTTTCTGTGCTAGAAGTATCTGGAGAGGTTTGTGTCTGCTGGCTTGTTGTTTGTTCTACACTAGCTGAAGATATTTCTGTTGAAGATGAAGTCAATTCTGATGTACTTTCTATCGTAGAAGATGGTGAAGATGGAGAGGTACCTGTTGTGAATAATGTAGTTTCCAGTGTTGAACCACTTTCACTTGTAGATGATTCTAATGTGGTTGTGCTCATAGGGGACATAGCTGTTGTAAATGTTGAGTAAGCTGTCGGTGTAGATTCAGTTTCTGTGCTAGAAGTATCTGGAGAGGTTTGTGTCTGCTGGCTTGTTGTTTGTTCTACACTAGCTGAAGATATTTCTGTTGAAGATGAAGTCAATTCTGATGTACTTTCTATCGTAGAAGATGGTGAAGATGGAGAGGTACCTGTTGTGAATAATGTAGTTTCCAGTGTTGAACCACTTTCACTTGTAGATGATTCTAATGTTGTTGTGCTCATAGGGGACATGGTTGTTGTAAATGATTCTTCAGTTGACTGTTGGCTTGTTTGTTCTACACTAGCTGAGGATATCTCTGTTGTAGATGAAGTCAATTCTGATGCACTTTCTGTGGTAGAGAACTGTGAAGATGGAGAGGTACCTGTTGTGAATAATGTAGTTTCCAGTGTTGAACCACTTTCACTTGTAGATGATTCTAATGTGGTTGTGCTCATAGGGGACATAGCTGTTGTAAATGTTGAGTAAGCTGTGGCTGTTGATTCAGTTTCTGTGCTAGAAGTATCTTGAGAGGTTTGTGTCTGCTGGCTTGTTGTTTGTTCTACACTAGCTGAAGATATTTCTGTTGTAGATGAAGTCAATTCTGATGCACTTTCTGTGGTAGAGAACTGTGAAGATGGAGAGGTACCTGTTGTGAATAATGTAGTTTCCAGTGTTGAACCACTTTCACTTGTAGATGATTCTAATGTTGTTGTGCTCATAGGGGACATGGTTGCTGTAAATGATTCTTCAGTTGACTGTTGGCTTGTTGTTTGTTCTAAACTAGCTGAAGATATGTCTGTTGTAGATGAAGTCAACTCTGATGCACTTTCTGTGGTGGAGAACTGTGAAGATGGAGAGGTACTTGTTGTGAATAATGAAGTTTCCAGTGTTGAACCACTTTCACTTGTAGATGATTCTAATGTGGTTGTGCTCATAGGGGACATAGCTGTTGTAAATGTTGAGTAATCTGTCGTTGTAGACTCAGTTTCCGTGCTAGAAGTATCTGGAGAGGTTTGTGTCTGCTGGCTTGTTGTTTGTTCTACACTAGCTGAAGATATTTCCGTTGTAGATGAAGTCAATTCTGATGTACTTTCTTTCGTAGAAGATGGTGAAGATGGAGAGGTACTTGTTGTGAATAATGTTGTTTCCAGTGTTGAACCACTTTCACTTGTAGATGATTCTAATGTTGTTGTGCTCATAGGGGACATGGTTGTTGTAAATGATTCTTCAGTTGACTGTTGGCTTGTTGTTTGTTCTACACTAGCTGAAGATATTTCTGTTGTAGATGAAGTCAATTCTGATGTACTTTCTATCGTAGAAGATGGTGAAGATGGAGAGGTACCTGTTGTGAATAATGTAGTTTCCAGTGTTGAACCACTTTCACTTGTAGATGATTCTAATGAGGTTGTGCTCATAGGGGACATGGTTGTTGTAAATGATTCTTCAGTTGACTGTTGGCTTGTTGTTTGTTCTACACTAGCTGAAGATATTTCTGTTGTAGATGAAGTCAATTCTGATGTACTTTCTATCGTAGAAGATGGTGAAGATGGAGAGGTACCTGTTGTGGATGATGTAGTTTCCAGTGTTGAACCACTTTCACTTGTAGATGATTCTAATGTGGTTGTGCTCATAGGGGACATAGCTGTTGTAAATGTTGAGTAAGCTGTCGGTGTAGATTCAGTTTCTGTGCTAGAAGTATCTGGAGAGGTTTGTGTCTGCTGGCTTGTTGTTTGTTCTACACTAGCTGAAGATATTTCTGTTGAAGATGAAGTCAATTCTGATGTACTTTCTATCGTAGAAGATGGTGAAGATGGAGAGGTACCTGTTGTGAATAATGTAGTTTCCAGTGTTGAACCACTTTCACTTGTAGATGATTCTAATGTTGTTGTGCTCATAGGGGACATGGTTGTTGTAAATGATTCTTCAGTTGACTGTTGGCTTGTTTGTTCTACACTAGCTGAAGATATTTCTGTTGTAGATGAAGTCAATTTTGATGTACTTTCTATCGTAGAAGATGGTGAAGATGGAGAGGTACCTGTTGTGAATAATGTAGTTTCCAGTGTTGAACCACTTTCACTTGTAGATGATTCTAATGTTGTTGTGCTCATAGGGGACATGGTTGCTGTAAATGATTCTTCAGTTGACTGTTGGCTTGTTGTTTGTTCTACACTAGCTGAAGATATTTCTGTTGTAGATGAAGTCAATTCTGATGCACTTTCTGTGGTAGAGAACTGTGAAGATGGAGAGGTACCTGTTGTGAATAATGTAGTTTCCAGTGTTGAACCACTTTCACTTGTAGATGATTCTAATGTGGTTGTGCTCATAGGGGACATAGCTGTTGTAAATGTTGAGTAAGCTGTCGGTGTTGATTCAGTTTCTGTGCTAGAAGTATCTGGAGAGGTTTGTGTCTGCTGGCTTGTTGTTGGTTCTACACTAGCTGAAGATATTTCTGTTGTAGATGAAGTCAATTCTGATGCACTTTCTGTGGTAGAGAACTGTGAAGATGGAGAGGTACCTGTTGTGAATAATGTAGTTTCCAGTGTTGAACCACTTTCACTTGTAGATGATTCTAATGAGGTTGTGCTCATAGGGGACATGTTTTTTGTTAATGATTCTTCAGTTGACTGTTGGCTTGTTGTTTGTTCTACACTAGCTGAAGATATTTCTGTTGTAGATGAAGTCAATTCTGATGTACTTTCTATCGTAGAAGATGGTGAAGATGGAGAGGTACCTGTTGTGAATAATGTAGTTTCCAGTGTTGAACCAC
Organism: Semotilus atromaculatus; assembly: GCA_031834385.1. Taxonomy (NCBI): domain Eukaryota; kingdom Metazoa; phylum Chordata; class Actinopteri; order Cypriniformes; family Leuciscidae; genus Semotilus; species Semotilus atromaculatus. The sequence goes on along the minus strand of JAULUF010000020.1, from coordinate 1,992,819 downwards.
TTTCACTGGTAGATGATTCTAATGTGGCTGTGCTCATAGGGAACATGGCTGTTGTAAATGTTGAGTAAACTGTCGTTGTAGATTCAGTTTCCGTGCTAGAAGTATCTGGAGAGGTTTGTGTCTGCTGGCTTGTTGTTTGTTCTACAGTAGCTGAAGATATTTCCGTTGTAGATGAAGTCAATTCTGATGTACTTTCTATCATAGAAGATGGTGAAGATGAAGAGGTACCTGTTGTGGATAATGTAGTTTCCTGTGTTGAACCACTTTCACTTGTAGATGATTCTAATGTGGTTGTGCTCATAGGGGACATAGCTGTTGTAAATGTTGAGTAAGCTGTCGGTGTTGATTCAGTTTCTGTGCTAGAAGTATCTGGAGAGGTTTGTGTCTGCTGGCTTGTTGTGTGTTCTACACTAGCTGAAGATATTTCTGTTGTAGATGAAGTCAATTCCGATGCACTTTCTGTGGTAGAGAACTGTGAAGATTGAGAGGTACCTGTTGTGAATAATGTAGTTTCCAGTGTTGAACCACTTTCACTTGTAGATGATTCTAATGTTGTTGTGCTCATAGGGGACATGGCTGTACTAAATGTTGAGTAAACTGTCGTTGTATATTCAGTTTCCGTGCTAGAAGTATCTGGAGAGGTTTGTGTCTGCTGGCTTGTTGTTTGTTCTACACTAGCTGAAGATATTTCCGTTGTAGATGAAGTCAATTCTGATGTACTTTCTATCGTAGAAGATGGTGAAGATGGAGAGGTACCTGTTGTGAATAATGTAGTTTCCAGTGTTGAACCACTTTCACTTGTAGATGATTCTAATGTGGTTGTGCTCATAGGGGACATGTCTGTTGTAAATGTTGAGTAAGCTGTTGGTGTAGATTCATTTTCTGTGCTAGAAGTATCTGGAGAGGTTTGTGTCTGCTGGCTTGTTGTGTGTTCTACACTAGCTGAAGATATTTCTGTTGAAGATGAAGTCAATTCTGATGCACTTTCTGTGGTAGAGAACTGTGAAGATGGAGAGGTACCTGTTGTGAATAATGTAGTTTCCAGTGTTGAACCACTTTCACTTGTAGATGATCCTAATGAGGTTGTGCTCATAGGGGACATGGTTGTTGTAAATGATTCTCCAGTTGACTGTTGGCTTGTTTGTTCTACACTAGCTGAAGATATTTTCGTTGTAGATGAAGTCAATTCTGATGTACTTTCTATCGTAGAAGATGGTGAAGATGGAGAGGTACCTGTTGTGGATAATGTAGTTTCCAGTGTTGAACCACTTTCACTTGTAGATGATTCTAATGTTGTTGTGCTCATAGGGGACATGGCTGTACTAAATGTTGAGTAAACTGTCGGTGTTGATTCAGTTTCCGTGCTAGAAGTATCTGGAGAGGTTTGTGTCTGCTGGCTTGTTGTTTGTTCTACACTAGCTGAAGATATTTCTGTTGTAGATGAAGTCAATTCTGATGTACTTTCTGTGGTAGAGAACTGTGAAGATGGAGAGGTACCTGTTGTGAATAATGTAGTTTCCAGTGTTGAACCACTTTCACTTGTAGATGATTCTAATGTGGTTGTGCTCATAGGGGACATAGCTGTTGTAAATGTTGAGTAAGCTGTCGGTGTAGATTCAGTTTGTGTGCTAGAAGTATCTGGAGAGGTTTGTGTCTGCTGGCTTGTTGTTTGTTCTACACTAGCTGAAGATATTTCTGTGGAAGATGAAGTCAATTCTGATGCACTTTCTGTGGTAGAGAACTGTGAAGATGGAGAGGTACCTGTTGGATGAAGCAGTTGTAAATGTTGATTGTGTTGTTTGTGTTTGCCTCTGAAAAGATTAGTTTGATTTTCTGTAGTTATGTATGTATTTAATTTTAATTAATTAAAGATTATTATTTGGCACATGAACTAGATTCTGACATTTTTTCTAGATGTTGTTTTCTAGATGTTTTCTAGATGTTTCCTTTTTTTTTATTGAATTTATTAAACTATAAACAACTTTTAGTTGTGCTTTTATCAATTGGTTGTATCAAGGTCGTATTCATGAAAAGTTTACATTTTGTTTAATTTGTTAATTTTTATTATTAATACTTAAGTCGGAATCAGATTAAAATTGCATTTCAACATAGATAATTATATGTTCTTGTTTCAACTATGGAAGCTTAATGGAGGCTTGTTTCCGCCACTGAATAAAATAAAAAAAAGTTTAGTTGTCATCTCACAATTCCGAATTGTTTGATATAAACTCGCAATTGCAAGTTATAAGGTAAGAGTTGTGAGATATAAACTCGTAATTGCGTGTTATAAAGTCAGAATTGCGAGTTATAAAGTCAGAATAGTGAGATATAAACTCGCAGTGATAAGGTTGGAATTGCTTGATATAAAGTCTGAATTGTGTGTTATAAAGTCTGAATTTCGAGATATAAACTCAGAATTCTTACCTTTTTCTCATAATTGCAATTTTTAGCAATTCCGATTTTAAATACACAATTCTGAGGAAAAAGTCAGAATTGTGAGTTTATATCTCACAATTCAGACTTTATCTTTTTTTCAGATCTGGATTTTATAACTCGCAATTACGAGTTTATATCTCACAATACTGTGAAAATAATTCAGAATTGTGAGATATAAATTTGTAACGGCAATAAAAAAAATCTGAATTGCAATAAAAAAAAGTCCGAATTTCGAGGTATAAAGTCAGAATTGCAAGAAAAAAGTAATAATTGCAAGACTTTTTGTCCCTACAATTGTGAGGAAAAAAGTTAGAATTGTGAGATAAAAAGGTCACAATTATCTTTTAAATTGTTTTATTCTGTGGTGGAAACAAGCTTCCATTGTTTTTTCTTGCAGCTTCTTTTCCCCCCATTAAAAGTAAAACATTTTGGTTTTAATTAATAAATTTAGTTAAATAAATAAATACAATTATGAGAGGCTTTTGAAACTTACCTGATGTTACTCCAAGGCTGAAATATAGCAGGATTGAGGCAGCAACGAAAGTTTTTTTCCAGAAAGTCATGTTGAGATAGTTTCTGTGAGATGATTGTTTGTTTAAGATGAATAAATATTTGATAAAATATCTCTGCTTTGAGGTTTGCTTTATCCAGCAAAATTCATGTGAAAATAGTCATCCAAATGCACCTGCCATCAGTCTCAGTTAAATTTTCAACATCAACCTGATGAAGATGATGTGTGTGTGTGTGTGTGTGCGTAATCCCTGCAAGCAATAAATGTAATCAGGTATGGGCACTTTTGTCTTAAAAAGGTAAGTTCACGCCTTATGTAAACCTGAAATGAACGCACAGCCATATGACCTTCACCTGCTATGCCCTTTCCAAGAAATTCTCAGTAGGAGAAAAACGAAACTTACTCCTTTTCATTTGTGTGTCTTTTTAAATATTGTATTTTGTTCGCAATTTTACTTACTTCCTTTTATATATACTTAAAGACAAGAGAAACTGTTAAAACACATAATAATTCTAATAATTATAATAATAATAATGTTTTATTTATATAGTGCCTTTACATTGCTCAAGTACGCTTTAAAAAGTAGATACAATAAGAAAAAGATTACAGACAATAGATAATAATGACAGACAGTAGTACGCAGAGAAGAATTTTACAAAATGGAAGATTAAAGCAGAGATAATAATAAAAGAGATAATAGATAATAATAGAGATAGTAAAGGGTATTACATAGACAGGGTAGCACACCGCAGCATAGAACCATGTACAAAGACATACAGAACACACATTAAGAATGGTAACATTCAGAAAACAAATGGGTTTTGAGTATGGATTTGAATTCAAAAATATTATTAATGCAGAAGAGTAACTGGGGAAAGGGAATCCCATAAGATGGAAAGATGAAGCGTAGTTATAGTTTCAATTCATTGACTATTCCCGTTCACACATTGCAATTCAATTTAAAATAACCTAAGTTATTTAACATGTTGTCGGTCATTATAAATTCTTTAAGGTGAATAATAAATAATAAAGTGAATATAATAGGTAGTTATTCACTCTAAACAGAGCCAAATATTACCTGAACGTTTGGCATTCAAAGATCCAAATTAATTGTTTCCCAGAACTAAACAGACAGGAGATATAGTGGACTGGAAGCTGTCTTTTGAGTTGATGCTTTGTTTTACATTGAACAATTTTTGTTCAAGCCTAATAGTCAACCGAGGGTTAAGTGGCTGTTTCACATTATCATGTTACACTCTTCAGAAGCTAATCAGTTTACCAGTTAACTTGAGAAGTTGATATGAGGTTGCTAGGATGTGCAGAAACATGGCTTACGTCAATCCTTCAGTGATTTATCCACCCTTTTATCGTCTGCCAAAAAAAAAGCCATAAATCAGTAACACCTCTCCTCAACCGGCCACATGATTTGAAACATCATTTGTCTATTGCAGAAAAAAGTCATAAATCATCAAAATCTCTCCTCAACCAGCCACATGATTTGAAATATCATTTATTTCTATCGCACAAAAACTGCAGGACGAGTTATGCTTGAAATGTAATACTCGATGTTAGTAACGTTGTTTCCTTCCTCCTTGTGATCTATAAATAGCAACTTTCACTTTGTTAGGCAATTTCTTATGGCAACCACTAGAAAACAATGAGTGACTCTACAGTACGTGTAGGTCCTTGACCTGGTCGTCTTCCACACCTATTTGCTATCTCAAACGGAATATCCTTAGTCATATATATTGCATTAAACCAAAGGCCATTTCCACAGAAATGACAAGCATATACCATGGATGAAACGCCTTTAAATCTGCACTACATTAGAGTGCTATAACTGATGGTTTAGAGACATTACATTGTTTATCCATCACACGGGAGGTGAGCTCAAACAATGGATTAAAACGTTCTGTATCCTCAGATATTTTAACAGTAAGCATTTTCAAGAAATACAAAAACATATCTAACACACACACACACACACACACCCTGCTTAAACCAGTCACAGCGGGATTGTTAGTCTTAGCTGGTTTAAGATGTTCTCCTAGACTGGCCAAACTGGTGTTTTAAAGCAAGCTTCACAGTGATAAACAGAAAAATAATGATTAAAAGGATTCAATTCTTCTGTAAAGCAGCTCTGAGAAAGACAACCGTAAACAGTCACCATTCAGTTCAGTGTTGATTCAGTTTTGTTCAATAACTGTGTAAAGTTCATCAATTATGGAATAAATTCAATTCATCAGTTCATAGAGCAGCTCTGAAGAAAACAGTGATGTTATATATTAGGATTATACCATATCTGAATATTAGGATTAGACCGTAATTCAATTTAGAAAGTAAACAAAGAGTCCGCACACCAGCAAATACTCCTAAGTGAATTTAATAGTTGCTCACCACGTGTTACGTTTCGGGCCCAAGCCCTTCATACGCGGTGAGCAACTATTAAATTCACTTAGGAGCATTTGCTGGTGTGCGGACTCTTTGTTTACTTTCGCAACTACCTGTCTGCCCAGCACCCAGTATTACTTTTTTTTGGATGTGCGTGCTGCACCTTTTAAACGTAATTCAATTTAGGACATTTTAAGTACCTTTTATAAATGTGCCTTATAAAAAAAAAAAACATTACAGATGTGTGACATGTTTTAAGATATATCAGTGCAATTACCTTCAGTTGAAACCGCTCACACATGCATTGCAGTCTTGGACTTGACTTGTCTGTGGCCTGAAGCCCTGACCGCTGTAGGGACGCGTGGAAGTGAAACCGTCTGATGTTCTTGTGTAAGTTTCAGTACTGTGCTTATTTTTGTTTCTGACTTGTAGATCTCAATTTATAAGAGTTTGTAGAAACTGTATTGTCTCCAACAAAGCATCCTTTTTTTTTTTTCGTCACAGGCTTTCTTTTTTCTTATTCTTTTTTTTTTTTTTTACATCCAGTTTGTGATTATAGATACGAATAGTTTGATACATTTATTGCTTTTTAATTTTACATTTCATTTGAAGTCAAGTCTTGCTAAATCTTCTAATAATTCTCTGACATTTTTTTTTTAAATGAATTAAATAATCTTTTTTGAATAAATAATAATTTGTTACATTTATATGAATGTATTTTTGAAGTAGTGTGATTCATTTAATCTGGAGTTTGCATTGTGTGACTGATGAATTGAGAATTTTTATGACTTTCAATTGTCGTATTTACGAGATTTTTATATTTAATACTGCAGCAATAAGTAACAAAATTGTGTATAAATATTAAGACAAGCTGACATCAATGGCTGTACAACATGGCGAATTGACACAGGTAAATCTGATTCATGTTTCCTCGTTCCATGTGGACATATGTGATATTTCAGGCTGTGGACTCACCTTTATGTTTCTTGCTTTTTGAAGACCAACTCTGAGTATTTTGCATGGACTGATGGCGTTCTCATCACTTTTCCTGCTAGGCAGGTTAAAATAACCAGAGTTATTTTACAATAATTTATATACTATTATAGTATTTATGAATTTATTTGAATTAGCTTTTATTTTTAGTTTTTTATCTAAATATCAATTTTGATGTGCTTTTGTAATTCTTTTTATTCATTATATATATATATATATATATATATATATATATATATATATATATTATATATATATATATATATATATATACACATTTTTTTTTCTATTTAGCTGTTTTTATCCCAATTTAGGTCATTTTAGTACTTCAAATTATCATATTTTTTAATCAAAGTTTTTTTTTTTTAAAGTTTAAGATTTTCATCTAATAAGTATATTTTATTTTACTTCAACTATATTTCAATAAAGAAATCTTTATTTTTTTGCCAACAACTGAGCGTCCAAGAGTGAAGTTTGAGAGGTTTTCTTTTTCTTGATGTAGATTTCATATTTTAACCTTATGCTCTCTATACACTCACCGGCCACTTTATTAGGTACCCCATGCTAGTAACGGGTTGGACCCCCTTTTGCCTTCAGAACTGCCTCAATTCTTCGTGGCATAGATTCAACAAGGTGCTGGAAGCATTCCTCAGGGAGTTTGGTCCATATTGACATGATGGCATCACACAGTTGCCGCAGATTTGTCGGCTGCACATCCATGATGCGAATCTCCCGTTCCACCACATCCCAAAGATGCTCTATTGGATTGAGATCTGGTGACTGTGGAGGCCATTTGAGTACAGCGAACTCATTGTCATGTTCAAGAAACCAGTCTGAGATGATTCCAGCTTTATGACATGGCGCATTATCCTGCTGAAAGTAGCCATCAGAAGTTGGGTACATTGTGGTCATAAAGGGATGGACATGGTCAGCAACAACACTCAGGTAGGCTGTGGCGTTGCAACGATGCTCAATTGGTACCAAGGGGCCCAAAGAGTGCCAAGAAAATATTCCCCACACCATGACACCACCACCACCAGCCTGAACCGTTGATACAAGGCAGGATGGATCCATGCTTTCATGTTGTAGACGCCAAATTCTGACCCTACCATCCGAATGTCGCAGCAGAAATCGAGACTCATCAGACCAGGCAACGTTTTTCCAATCTTCTATTGTCCAATTTCGATGAGCTTGTGCAAATTGTAGCCTCAGTTTCCTGTTCTTAGCTGAAAGGAGTGGCACCCGGTGTGGTCTTCTGCTGCTGTAGCCCATCTGCCTCAAAGTTCGACGTACTGTGCGTTCAGAGATGCTCTTCTGCCCACCTTGGTTGTAACGGGTGGTTATTTCAGTCACTGTTGCCCTTCTATCAGCTCGAACCAGTCTGACCATTCTCCTCTGACCTCTGGCATCAACAAGGCATTTCCGCCCACAGAACTGCCGCTCACTGGATGTTTTTTCTTTTTCGGACCATTCTCTGTAAACCCTAGAGATGGTTGTGCGTGAAAATCCCAGTAGATTCGCAGTTTCTGAAATACTCAAACCAGCCCTTCTGGCACCAACAATCATGCCACGTTCAAAGTCACTCAAATCACCTTTCTTCCCCATACTGATGCTCGGTTTGAACTGCAGGAGATTGTCTTGACCATGTCTACATGCCTAAATGCACTGAGTTGCCGCCATGTGATTGGCTGCTTAGAAATTAAGTGTTAAGGAGCAGTTGGACAGGTGTACCTAATAAAGTGGCCGGTGAGTGTATATAGGCAACACTAAATAAAATAAATAAAAATAACAATTGTGCATTTCTAAAGAGAACAATCTAATTCATGTGTATTGTGTATGTTTTCTGGCTTGCCAGCACAGTAGAGCCGCAGCTGCAAGAGTCTTAGATAATACTGTTACATTCTGTAAAACAACAACTCTTTTTTTTTATTTCAGCTGCTTTACTCATGCTGGCAAACCAGAATACACAGCCATTTCTACAATCTTTTGACACACCATTGGTAAATTGAATTACACAATACAAGTGTTTTACAACCATCATAAAAGAATAGGAAATAGTATTCAAACATTATTGCATCTTATCTTTCCATCAGCAATCAGATTCACTACATTTACACTGAAACGTGATAGTCTCAAAAGTTCGTTCTTCCAAACCATTCACATATTTAAAGTCATTGGAATGCTAAAATATAGCAGCACAATTACAGAGCCAAGAAAAATCAAAAATGTTCACTAACATAGTATATGACAAAAGAATGAGCAGACTACTTCAGATGACTCATTAAAAAACACGTAGTGTGTAAGAGTCGGTGTGTGTGTGTGTCCATTCACAAGCCCCATCCAGCATCCCGCAGCTGATTTAAGTAACAAGACTTACACAATGCATTTGCTGGGCTTATAGCTTATATTTATTACTCTTGTATAACTCATACATACCAGTACATGGGTGTATACAGTTATACATCAGTACAACGCCTTCTATAAATGAGTTACACAATTGTGTGTGGACACTAATAGGTTCAGATCAGTTAACCTGAAATTAAACAAAGAGCAGTGTTTATTTCAACTTTCAGTTTAGTTTCCCCAGGCCAGATCATTTAATAATTTCTTTTGTTATCTGATCATCGGATCTCAGTGACGAGAGAATGTGTTTAATGATTACAGAATTCACTTTCAGTCACTTATCTTCCAAACTGTTTTATATTTTATTGCGTAACAAGGACATTTGAATCACATGTGGAGGTGTGTGAGACCTGTGCTGAAGCTGGTTGCCAAAACCATTAAAATATTAACAACAAGAAAAAAAACTACTGTACATCTCTAATGTGATGCAAAGCAATCACTAACACTTTATCTAGGTTTTACAGCTCCACTTGGTCTTGACTGTCTGTTTTAACTACTTCTGCCGAAGTGTCTTTCTGTCTCCGCTCTGCTTCCGTTATTGTCATTGGATGCAGTGGGAAAAATCCAGCCAATCCTACTCGGAGGAAAAAAAGGATCAGTGTTGCAGAGTGTCAAGTATATTTATATAGCGCTTTTCACAATACAGATTCTATCAAAGCAGCTTCACAGTATCAATCAAAACAACATAATGTTCGAATGTGTGGTAAGGTTATCAGGTGACTTGACTTTTGCTGTAATCACTAAGCATTGTTTTTAAAGGGTACCCCGACTAGTGTGGCATGTTGGTCTTATAAGATTAACGTGGGCGTCAGCTATAAAAAGGTGATACAAAAACACTCCAAATGTTTTTAGTTTTATTAAAAAAAGCCGAAAATCCGTTCACTCGTAGGCCGCCATTGTTATTTACGTCTCAATGCATTCTGGGTAGTGACGTGTAAAGGTTGTAGTCGGTTGAGCCTAGCCGCTGTAGCCGCTTCGTATATTGTTTTTCCAACGTACCGGATAGCTAGCTAAGTTTTGACAGTAGTGAGATGAACACGTCTGCCGTTCAGCCTTTTCAGTTTGAACCCGAGCGCACCGTAGGCTTAAATCAAGAGAATAACGCGGTGTCTGTGCGGCAACTGCTTGCCAATGCCAAGCGAGAACGACCGCGTTTGCTGTAAAGAGCTTAGTATAGTCAGTATAGTCTGAGATTTTAGATTTTAAATATGTAGTGCACGGCAATTTAGTGCAATGGTAATTATTAATATTGTAATTGTAAGATTGAAAATGTACATGAGGTAGATGAGCAGAATAGTGTTGACTTTGTTCAGTGTAAAAGGGCACACCGGTCCCGGACGAGAAGCGCCGCGCCGCGCCGCGTCTCTGACAACTCGAGGTATCGCACACCGGACGCGCACTTTGTCAGTTTATGGCCAGCAATATTGTTATGTTTAAGGACATTATGGAAATAAGATCATGTCTGTACTATGTTATGATTGTACTGTACAATTAAATACAATCGTTGCTTATTAGTCTGCAGTCTGAATTCACTTTGCCTCAGAGCGTCCGTTAACTTGCTCAAAATCCGGTAACATCAGCAATTTTCATTCAACCAGCCGATTTCTGTAAATGAATGTAAAACTAAATGTATATTGCTGCGCAGGGTGAAGTCAGTATATACATTAACAACGATTTGAGACAAATAAATGTAAATTTAATATAAAACTATGTAAATGGTGCTCTGTGGCGCGGCAGGATTTTGAACAAGATCCGAGAGGGTATTTCTATGCGTTCAACTACATAGTGACAGCTTAGGGAAAATAAAGCAAACGACGGCGGTAGATGACTTATTAAATTATTTATACCGTACGATCGTCTGATCTATAGCCTACCCAGGACAGCTGCGGACAAAAAGTGTAGCTCTTTACAGCAAACGCTCTCGTTCTCGCTTGGCATTGGCAAACTGCCGCAGACACCATCTATTTTGCCCCACTCTCGCTTCCTCAACTCTCTGATAATCTTCATTTTCATGTAACTCTTGAGTAGGCCTATCGTTATCCGCGTTATTCTCTTGATTTAAGCCTACTGTGCGCTCGGGTTCAAACTGAAAAGGCTGAACGGCAGACGTGTTCATCTCGCTACTGTCAAAACTTGGCTAGTTACAACCTTTACACGTCACTACCCAGAATGCATTGAGATGTAAATAACTATGGCGGCCTACGAGTGATCGGATTTTCGTCTTTTTTTAATAAAATCAAAAACATTTGGAGTGTTTTTGTATCACCTTTTTATAGCTGACGCCCACGTTAATCTTATAAGGCCAACATGCCACACTAGTCGGGGCACCCTTTAAATGAAATAAGTAAGAATTCTCCTTACCCAGAAGTTTGGCCACTGGTGTTGTCGTATGGGCGCCGCATCCAATCCAGTACTTGATCCTTTCGTAATTGAAGGCGACAAGTTTTTCATTCTGATTGTTCGGGAGAGGGTCATATGAGCCCAGCTGCTCGATATATTTACCGTCTCTCGCCCGTTTATTATAAGCAGCCACGATGCGGTAGAAAGGTCTGTTAGTGACGCCTCCTAATGCCAGCCTGATGACCACATGCCCACCGTGATATTTCTTCAGCAGGAAAGATGCTAAGACAAAGACAAAGCATAAACACCCTAGTGAAAAAATTTATTTAAAACATTACTTAATACTAAGTATACTACAAATTCATATTGCTTGAGACTAACTCAGACTTTATTTGGAGGAGTACTTTATTGCACATTTCTTAATATTAAGCCTATTTAAAATGTTTTAATACCACTATTAGTATAAGGATAGTGTGATCACTGTATAATATCAGTCTTTAAATGCCAGATATTTAAAGTGTACCTAAACAGTACTTGCAATAATTCCACTTTAGCACAATCAAATATACTTAAGTATATCTTTAGTTGGACCTCAGTACTATTTTTGCTTTAAAGCAATATTTACATGGGGATATAAAAAATTGGAACTAATTTTGTACTTAAGGGATAGTTAAGTCAGTGAGCCACAACTCAGTGCATCCAGATGTACTTTTTATTTTACTTGCCATCTTTTAAACCACATGCCTTCTTGTTTTCTTTAAAATTGGTTAGGGGTGTAACGGTTCACAAAATTCACGGTTCGGTACGTTTTCGATACAGCAAAAATAAAGAAATGCCAGAGAAATTTCCTATTTATTAAAAGAAAAAATATTTTTAAATAAGTGTGAGTTTTCCTACATCTTAAAACTTTTAGTTTTATAAATGGGGGTCATCTTTGAAGTATAAACAAATAATGTTTTGGTTATCATCACATTAAAAATAACATTTAAATATGATAATATTTTAGTTTTGAAGTGCTGGAAAAAGATGTGTGATGTAGACCTACCTGAAAGCATGTTACTATTTCTGCCAAACTTCCATGGTTACAGTTAGTGTGTTACTATATTAAATCCATGGTGAATGTTGCTGATCTGTGAACTTAAAGCCTATAACTAGTTCATTCATGGCATAATGTTTCTCTTGGTTTCCACGTCAGCGCTGTTTGATCCGTTAAAGGTGCTATATGGAACTTTTCTTCTACAATGAATCCTTTTTTTATTGCCTGTGTGTGAAGGGGTTGTAATCACACATTACAATTATCCACTTGTCGGGATTTGCTATTACCTCTGAAGGCCAGTATTCATATTTATATGTGAAGTCTCCGGGTCGGATTTACAGCGAAATCCATCGGAAGTGACGTGCATGCGCGCTCCCGAGCCTCTCTCCTTATACAGTCTATGCGACCGACGGCACTTCAGCTAGGGAACGACATGGAGTCTGATAACACCCTAAAACGACCTGCCTTCAGCACAACACAAACTCCAAAAAAATATAAAAAACAAAAAAAAGTTTTATCTGCTGAAGCTCGTCAAGCCAAACGTGATTCTGATCGCCTCAGGAGTCAGGACGAAAACACGGATCAACATCGCCAGAGCTTTTGAATTGTGGAGAGACCTCCGCTTTGTTTTAGGTATAAAGACAGATCCTGAGTTGGCTTTCCTCCTTTTGGACAGGTAAGCTAACATTACTTCAAAGCAAGTGAAATATATTGTGATTTTGTGCTTTAGTTGGCTCAAGTTAGATAGCATTAGTTTGCCGTCAATGCAGTTAACGTTATTATGGTACGAGCATGGAGCATTAGTTCAACGTCAAGATGATAAAAGTAGCCCATTATTGTAAAGTGGCAGTGGGAGTTTACATGAGTTTCCAGCATGTTGTGTGATGCTTTCGGCGTTGCGTTGAAAGTCTCCGTGTGGCCGGTAGATAGTGAATGCTCGCTCTTGAGATCACGCACGCATACGAGCACGAGCGCTCTTGTTGCAATCTGAAACATCACCGCTAGAGGCCGCTAAAATCTCCATATAGCACCTTTAATAACAGAGAAATGTGAATGCTTCTCACTAGATCTCGCAGTGATGTTATTACTTCAGAGGCGAATTCAAATGCTTTCTTTACTGGATATCTTAGCGCTGTGTGCTTGATGAAGATCGGCTCGCGCTGCACTGACATTGATGGTCCGAACTGATAAACGGTCCGTCCGTGAAGCACAAAATAATAGCGCAGTTTCGTTCCACTTTCATTACGTTTGCCATTTGATCCGCCAGCGCGGATTTTAGTCGGCAGGAAAAATGGTCCGAGTTGACGGCTCGTTGGTCGTGTTTATGTGTAGGTGCGCGTACTTCGTAGTGGGCACGTGATCTACATTCACTGCTTGAGCTGGGGAAGCAGTTATTGTGGGAACAGTGTTTGTGTGAGGGCGCGCGCACTTCATAGCCTAAAACATTAGGTAGGTACAAAAATAATCAGTGATACATTTGCGACCCATTAAAAGTTATGGTCGCAATGGCATTTCAAAAGATCGCATATGCGACCATTTTGGTCGCAGTGTAGTTCCCTGATGACGAGTGACCTCTGACCCGACGCATGACGAGTGACCTCTGACCCGACGCATGACGAGTGACCCGACGCGTGACGAGTGACCTCTGACCCGACGCATGATGTATTGACGAACACGGAAGTGCAGAGGATAGAGCAAAAAAAATAAATCGTCATGAATTAAGTCTAAAACAAGATTTTTTTTTTAAGAGAATTGTTGGAGAAGCTTGAGTTTGTTGCCCAGCTCTGTTTGTTTGAACCGTGAGAGGCGTCTATTCTCAACTAAGCTTACGCTACTCCAACATCTTAAATCACACGTCATGCGTCGGGTCAGAGGTCACTCTTCCGCCAGAAGACTCAACTAGACTCGCATACGGCTGTTACCGGAAGCCAGTGATTATAGTTTATGAAGTTGTAATAAATATGGATATTTTTCTTACAAAAGTAGGCCTACTTTAGCTTCAGAAGGCCTTTATTAACCCCTGGAGCCCTATTTTATGATCGATGGATACGTTTTTTTGGGGTTTCAAAATTTTTCTACTTTTTTTAATCATTCACTCCCATTACAAAGTTTGGAAGAGCCAGGATATTTTTTAATATAACTCAGATTGTGTTTGGCTGAAAGAAGAAAGTCATATACACCTCGAGGGTAAATCATGGGATCATTTTCATTTTTGGTACAAAATCCATTTAAGTACAAAAAAAGTTCCAATTTGTCGGACTTTAATTATTTCAATTTAGTATACCAAAAGTACGATTGCAGGGGGTATTTATATTAAGTAGGCTACATAAATATGAAAATGTATTTGTGGAATACTTCTACCTAAATTAATTTGAAATACATTTATTTTATGCTATTTATTTTTCAGTAGGGCAGAAGTGGCAGTGTTTTGTATAAGAAACATCAGGCTTTATTTAGTTTAATAAAGTAAAGCAGTAAGACTCCTGGTCCTGGATGATACATTCTAGGTGCCTTTTACACACATTTCAGAATATGGAGTCTCAACTTCAGATGTAAAGTTGAATCTTGTGTGTTATGCTGCCTTCACGTGCTATCGGAATTATCCTAAATACTAGTTTCCTAGTTAATAAATAGGACACGAACGCCCTCTCAAATCAAATTTTGAATGCGATCAGATCACGACTTCAGAAGAGCAGTAGGATATCTCCGCCAGCACGTGAAGGCAGATTACATTAGGGAAACCAGAACCAAAATAGAGAGCCAAACAGTACTTACACAAATGGACCATGATTGACAGATTCCCTGTTGACAACAAAAGATAGTGTAAATAGAACATATTTATAAAATACCATATGACCAACTAAAATAATTGAGAGCATGCGTAATATGAACGGGTTTTCGCCTAAAACCCCCACATACCTTATAAATCCGGTAACTGCATGCAGAAACGTGTGTAATATTATGAAATATAAGCTTAACGTGTTTGCGGTAGCGCTTGAAACGCATACAATATAAAAACAGTCAACAACATGACATTCGCAAGGGCGCCGACATGTTTTTCTTGCGGACCGGAAGTGTTTCTCGATCCTACCTACCTACTATGGCTTTGCTTATGAATATTAAGTACGTTACGTGACGTCAGTACGTTCTAGTAATTTTTTTCTAGTATGTAACGCACCCGCAGCGTACCCTCATTAATATTCATGTTTCTACGCTGCGTAGCTGTAATGTGATAAGTAGACACTAAGTGGCGGTATTGTTCTACGAAGACCTGTTTTGCTTTTTAAAAACACGAATTACCAAATAGTTTCTTTATTCAGACCTATAATTCAGACGTTCCGTACCGGTCAAAGGTTTGGAAACATTACTATTTTTAATTTTTTAAAATAAATATTTGTATCATTTATTTGATAAAAAAAAAAATAATATTGCAAATATTAAAAAAATTATTATAAATGTTAAATTAAATATTATTATAAATATAATTTTCTATTTGAATACAGGCTACTTTATATAATTTATTTCTGTGATCAAAGCTGAGTTTTTCAGCATCATTACTCTGGTCTTCAGTGTCAATATGATGATGTATTATCAATGTTGGAAACATTAAGTGCTGCTTAATGTTTAGTTTTTTTTAGTTTTTTTTTGTGGAACCTGTGATACTTTTTTTCAGAATGAATTGATGAATACAAAGTTTAAAAGAACACCATTTATTCAAAATAGAAATATTTTCTAATATAAATCTCTACTATAATTTTTTTTAATCAATTGAACACATCCTTGTTATAATAAAAATATGAATTACTTTTAAAAAAGAAAGAAAAAAATGTAGTGTATATTGTTACAAAAGATTTATATTTTGAATAAATGCTGTTCTTTTTAACTTTCTATTCATCAATGAATCCTGAAAAAATTATCACAGGTTATAAAAAAATATTAGGCAGCACAACTGTTTCCAACATTGATAATACATTTTTAGATTTCTGAAGGATCATGTGACACTGAAGACTGGAGTAATGATGCTGAAAATTTTGCTTTGATCACAGAAATAAATGATGTTTTAAAGTATAGTTAAACATAAAAACATTATTTTAAATTGTTATTTCACATTAGTAAAAAAAGTAAATAATAGTAGTATTATTTAATAATATTTCACATTAGTACTGTTTTATCTGTATTTTTGATCAAATAAATGCAGACTGAATGAGCATAAGAGACTTCTTTCAAAAACATAAAAAATAGTCATATTTCCAAAATGTTGACCGGTACTGTATATTATTTCACCCTTTCCTGGCTGTCAGACAACTAAAGTAGCATCACACCAGCATGGAGGAGCCCAGCTCTAAGTTGGTGTACTGCCACATCACTGTTTTATAAAGTTTATCGTCATTAAACTTGCCCTGGAAAGCTGAAGTATTTAAATGAATAAATAGTGAATGAACAGATACAGATGCAGGGCAAACCAAATGCATCTTTTATGGTGGATCAGCAGAGGAAGTTGAGCTGAAAACTCCCATTCTTTTCACGTGTGGCTGATGCTCTTGTGAAGATCTCATGCTCCTGTGGACCATAAGACAAGCTTTTAAGGCCGTAATCATCCGTGACTGTCCTTTCCAGCTCGTTCGATGACCAGATAACGCACCAGAAAAAAAGAGAATTCCTCACTCAAGGACAAGGTCTGTTTAAAACAACAAGCAGGAAACAGATTTTGATAATCCCTCCACTACTATGTTTATATGATAAGTGTATAAGTGGTTGAGCCAGTGTCAAATCATTTAGAAGTTTTGTAATTAGGGGTAAATGATATGTTTAAGTTGATAATCTTAGCTATATGAGACCACAGCAGAGATGGAAACTGTGCATGCATCATAAATATTTGATGATAACTTGGCGTAAGAATATCCAGTTAAGGGAACTGTTGTAGCACTCATTAAGATAACTGATATTATACCTGCATTCACTGTCTGTTTTACAGATTTGATTGTTTTAAGTGTGAGCATGTGATCTGTTATCTTATAGGGTGAAGAGAGTTTGGCTTCACGAGCCATGGATCAAATGATCTGTTTTATCTGTCATGGGCTTGTGGACGGATTCACTGAAACTAATTCAGACTGCATGCAAAATGGATCCTGCCACTTTCATCATGGGTAAACAGAGAGTTTCCTTCATCCTGGTGAAAAGAGGGATGTCTTAACTGATTAAGACATCTCGGTATGTTTATCACATGTTATCAAGGTTTGTAAGAGTCTCATGACTCTTTTATTTAAGAGCAAAACATAAGCTTATATGTTAATGTTTGTAACTTTTAATGAATGTTTGATGTAGGGTCTACGCTTCTATATCAGAGGGTGTAAACAGAAACTGTTGTACTGCATTTTTCACACTAAGTAAATATTAAATATGCATTAATGGCATGTAAACAAACCAAAGTGCTCATGATATCATATTTATGCATAGCAAGTTTATTTAGCAAACCACTGTCAAACCATTTCAATTATAAGTAAAATATTAGTTTCTATTCTATTATTCATACAAATGGCAACAATCCAAGAGTTGTAATATTCCAACTTCAAACCATTTCACTTTGTTTCTTGATGTAATCTTACGTTTATCTTAATATAAACTTTAGTAAATGGCCTTCATCAAGCAATTTGCATGTGAATGTGGCACCGGTAAATGAAAGAAATGAGAGAAAGATGCCAGAGATGCCCCGATCAGATCAGTTTGAGTGGCCTTACGGAAACAAATCATTCCCACTGAAGGGCTTTATGGACGTAAAAGCCTTCTTTTTTTCGAGTTGGGCAGATTAGATGAGATCTCGTCTCCTCTTCATGGCGTGCCTTTAGCCGAGAGGGCGGTCAGGCCAGACAGTGGCAGCGCAGGATAGTCACACTTCATTAAAGATAAGAGCGTTTAAGAAAGATACTTAACTCACTGTGACCTCCCTGCTGGGTCGCGACCTGATCACACTCTGGAGTGTCCAGACCCTGTTTGAGCGCGCGAGGTCAAGAGGTCAGACTTCAGTTTGCAGGACGCAAGAGGATACGGCCCTATAGCCTGTCTGTTCGTCTGAAGTTTCCCTGAGATCACAAAGGCAGTTTTGTAGAAAACCAAGGTCATATTCTTCAAAAACATACATAAATCTTGCGAATGGAGTGCAATACATATGAGACATTCTTCACATTTGATTTGAATGACAAATCAACTACCATGATAAAAAAGCTGAAAAGAGCATACATTATTATTCTTAATTCTTAATATTCTTAATTCCTATTAGTCTAATTCTTAAAAATAAGGGTTCTTTGTTTGCGTTTATGAACCTTCCATGGAACCTTTCCATTCCACAAAACTATTAAAATGATATACATACTAAGAAAAAAAGGTTATTTTAAGAACTGAAGACTGAAAGGTTCTTTGGGGAACAAGTTCTTATGGCATCGCTGCGAAAACCACCTTTAGGAACCTTTATTTGTAAGACTGTATATGGGTGTGGATTTTTATATGTATATGGGCTTTTCTTTGTATAATGTCACAAATGTGTTTTTTTGTTTGTTTGTGGTAACCTAGAAATACAGCAGGATGTTTTTATTTGATTTTTTAAACTGAATTAAATCTTTTCATTTATAACATTTCTTATTTCGAAATCCTAAAACTTGATTTTCATATATGTGACGTAACAGTGTTCTTATCTGATTTCTGTTGTTATTGTTGTTAAAAAGAAAGAAACTGAACAGAATGGGCTCATTTTTAAGAAAATTGCAATTTTATCCCACCACAAGGATGTCAAAAGGGGTAATCAGGAACACAGCAGGATCTTAATTTGGGTCAATAGATCTTGATATCAGTTTAATGTCCATGGTGTTCTGGGCAGAGCGATGACTCCTTTACAGAGGATTTGCCTACTGCAATATGTTTTTCTAACCCTAAAGACCAACTTTAGTTAGATCTAGATGTATTCAAAGAAAATTTGCCTTTATGTGTGCTTGGAGTTTGCATGTTCTCCCTGTGTCTGCATGGGTTTCCTCCGGGTGCTCCGGTTTCCCACACAAAAACCAAGAAACATGCAGCACAGGTGAATTGGAGATGCTCAGTTGTATGTGTGTGTGTGTGTGTGTGTGTGTGTGAGAGTCACAAGCCATGTAATGGGAAGGGTCAGAAAGACCTGGTGACCTATCCCGGAAAAATCATCACCAAGAAAATGAATGAACAATCTCTCACGTATGGCAAGAGATGACACATAGAAACACCAAGAGTCGGATGCGACTGATATGGTTAATGAATGAATGAAACTGAACCAAATGTTTCATGCTTTTCATATTGTAAGTTTCTTTCTGGCACTGGAATATGTGTTTGATAGGATTCATAATTGGCACTTCATTTGCGAGATAAAATGTAATTAAAATATTCATGAGCATGTTGTAATTGAAACATGCACTTGGGTTGATCTCAGGTCATTTTAGTCAGTGTAAATATTATTTAAAAAATAACTTGATTAATTATATTACAAAAAAATAAATAAACGAAGCTACCAGACAAAGCTAAATTGTTCTTCTGTTGGGCTCTTCTGGTAATGGAAGTTGCATTTGATAGAGTTTAATGTTGCTATGGGCCAATAGGTCAATATCTGTGCTTCATGTCATTGCACATTTTGAGGATTATTAATGCAGGGCATTGGCTTCTTGACTTTTTAAAACCATATTGGATTCTGTGGGTGAATTTCCACAATCACTTATAGCTAAATTATGTTACTTTTTCATTGCTCACTCTAATCATGGGCTAAAGAAGCGCCCTGACATTCCGTTCATATTTATACATATTAAAGCAAGATTCGTTTGAAATATCTTTGTATTTAAATGACAAAGACAGGTGACATGTCTGCATTTAGGTGATAAGGCATTTTGGCAATGCAGAGGACTATCTTTTCAACTGCTGCTTACCAATAAGTGTCTGAGACGTCTTCAGCTCGCCTTGATCGGCCCCCACATTCCTGTGTTCCTTAAGGAGTCCCCTCAAACACGAGGGGTTCTTCTCCTCCACTCCAACCCATCTCTGCAATCCAGCAGGCCTCCTACTGCGCTCCTCTAAAGCCTGTCAGAGGGGGAGACTCCAGATGCATGTGCTTCCAGGCATGGGACTGTATACTAGTGCCTTCCATAAGGAATTGCAACATCTACTTTTCAAAACTGCACTTGGGAAAAGAGAATCTTCAAAACGATGTGAACTTGAGATGCAATGCTTAATGCATGTTGCAACAGAAAAGGCTTCACATTTTTTGGTTTTGATATCACCTTTCACCAAGAAGTGCGAAAACTGGATAAAAACATGCATGGGTAAAACAAACTTACATTGAAGGAGGGACTTATCAAGAGACCATGGCTGCATCTGAAATATCACATACTTCCCCACTATAGTTGGCAAAAAATCAGTATGTAACAAGAGTATGTCCGAATTCACAGCGCTCATAAAAGAGTAGGCAAAAAGTACCCGGATGACCTAGTACTTCTGGAAAGATTCTGAGTGTGCATATGATGGACACTTTAGTATCCCATGAGGCCACGGGAGAGAATTTGTGAAAGGCAGTGAAGTGACACACATGACAGTAACAACATGGTGAGTGTCCGGATTTAATTCATACTATATAGAACATACTTTTTTTTTAGCGGCCATGAAGTAATAATAGTGCACACTAAAGAAAGTATGTGATTTTGGACGCAGCCCACACCAGCCATTGCTTTTTAGTAAAAGTGGATTTTTTTTGTCAGCATTGGTAGCTCTCTTTAAATTTACAGTATTAAATCCAAGGTATAACCAGTAGAAATAGCTGTTTTTGAAAACATTGGAGTGGGGTGGGTTGCACAAGTTGAGATTGAGTTTTTTTTTTTTTAATAGTTATCTCTGTAAGATTTTAATATCTCCACGTGTATGTCACGTGTCATTTCTCATAGCGAGAGAAACTGAAGTTAAACAAGCAGCGACCCTGTTCACACACGCAACTCAACACACTTTCACTTTCTCCATCTGATAAAATAATTCTGCTTGGTAAGCAATAACACATTGTGATAATTCTCAGCAGATGTGAACATGCCTTAGCAAGTTAACAAGAGTCTGTGGGGAGTGTGGACAGCGTGAAGGAGAGAGGAAGAGGCCTACCAGGCTGTGGTTTGTGGACAGGTGTCGTGCCAAGGTACTTACCCCTGAAAGGAAGTGTATCCCCGGTCGCGGGAGCGCGCTCGCATTTATTTCAGCATTCAGCGTCATTGCTTTGTCCAAGGTAAATTAAACTATAACATGTGAATTGTTTAAGTTATCGTTTTACTGTTGTTGTTTTATCGACGAGGTTTAGCAAAGACAGCTATCACGTGGCCCATCAAAAACAAATTATTTTATTCTTCTGTGGGCTAACGATCGAACTTCATGCACTGAATTGATCAATTCTCACGAGAATGTCTAACGTTACTGAAAAACCAAGACGACCATATTGTTTCACAAGCAAACAGCCTGTTGATATAAAATTGTTCTGAATCCCCCCTCCTCCTTCCATGGTGAATTATTATCAAAATGATTCAATAATGCATTGCACTTAAACATAGGCTGGTCAATGGCATACACAAAAAACGATTTTACAGATGCTGGCCTTTCATCAAGTGTTTTATTTTGTGTATACTGTACATCATGTGTAATAACAGCAGTGAATATGAACACATTTCTTGTTTCCTGACAAAAGTTATAGTGGGATACAGATTTTTTCAGACCATATTTTCGACCTGCCAAAATATGTATCCCCCCTCCAAAATCTACAGATGATGGCCTATCATCAAGTGTTTTATTTTGTGAATACTGTACATCATGTCTAATAACTGCAGTGAATATGGACACATTTCTTGTTTCCTGACAAAAGTTATAGTGGGATACAGATTTTTTCAGACCGTATTTAAACCTGCTATAAAAGGTATCCCCCTCTCCATATTAGATGTGAAGGAATGAGTAAGGAAAGTACAGACATAGATGATAATAGAGGCATCCATAGGAATTTAATAAAAGAAATATATAACACAATAACAATATTAAAAATAAAACAACATTTAAATAATGCAAGATAGTACAGTAATAGAAATGTAGGCCCATATGAATGTACAGATAGGCCCATGTTATTTACAGGTGTCCAGTTTAAGATGCTATAGGCTACAGATGCAGGCAACAATTTTGAGATGTTATGTACAACGTGACAGTTATGAAAGAGTATAGTTATTAGAGTTTTATCTGTTCAGACTGGAGGGCAACAGTTCAGAGAGAAATTGGGCTGTGTGTGTGGGGTCCAAAGTGATTTTCTTAGCCCTTTCATTAACTTTGGAGGTGTAGAGATCTTGGAGGTTGAGCACTATCCGCTGCGGTCGGAGGCCCTATAATTCCCACGCCAGAAAGTGATGCAGCTGACTGAAACACTCTCTAGTCTATAGAATCTCTGTAGAATGTGGTGAGGATGGGTGGTGGGGGGCTTTCCTTGCTTTCTTGGCGCCACAGGAAGTGGAGACGTTGATAGACCATCATCTGTGGAATATGGAGAGGGGGATACCTTTTATAGCAGGTTTAAACACGGTCTGAAAAAATCTGTATCCCACTATAACTCTTGTCAGGAAACAAGAAATGTGTCCATATTCACTGCAGTTATTACACATGATGTACAGTATTCACAAAATAAAACACTTGATGATAGGCAGTCATCTGTAGATTTTGGAGGGGGGATACATATTTTGGCAGGTCGAAAAGACAATCTGAAAAAATCTGTATCCCACTATAACTCTTGTCAGGAAACAAGAAATGTGTCCATATTCACTGCAGTTATTAGACATGATGTACAGTATACACAAAATAAAACACTTGATGATAGGCCAGCATCTGTAGATTTTGGAGGGGGGATACATATTTTGGCAGGTCAAAAATACGGTCTGAAAAAATCTGTATCCCACTATAACTTTTGTCAGGAAAAAAGAAATGTGTTCATATTCACTGCTGTTATTACACATGTACAGTATACACAAAATAAAACACTTGATGAAAGGCCAGCATCTGTAAAATCGTTTTTTGTGTATGCCATTGACCAGCCTATGTTTAAGTGCAATGCATTATTGAATCATTTTGATAATAATTCACCATGGAAGGAGGAGGGGGGATTCAGAACAATTTTATATCCACAGGCTGTTTGCTTGTGAAACAATATGGTCGTCTTGGTTTTTCAGTAACTTTAGACATTCTCGTGAGAATTGATCAATTCAGTGCATGAAGTTCGATCGTTAGCCCACAGAAGAATAAAATAATTTGTTTTTGATGGGCCACGTGATAGCTGTCTTTGCTAAACCTCGTCGATAAAACAACAACAGTAAAACGATAACTTAAACAATTCACATGTTATAGTTTAATTTACCTTGGACAAAGCAATGACGCTGAATGCTGAATGCGAGCGCGCTCCCGCGACCGGGGATACACTTCCTTTCAGGGGTAAGTACCTTGGCACGACACCTGTCTCCCCAGCGTTTCTCAAACCTGCCAGCAAAGTCCGGAGCTCCTCCAGTGTCTATACACACACACACACACACACACACACACACACACTACAGATCCAGCAGGTTACCCAACTTTAAAAAAGACCAAAGGTTCCTGGAATTGAGAAAATTACCACAAAACAGTTTACACCCTAAGTAAAGTAAACTAGAGCCATGTTCTGGATTATTTTCAGAACTCGAAGATGCAAGTGGAAGAAGAAATTAAATGTCAGGGAAGGGGAAGCATTTCTTTCCGCCATTGCTTTTGCCTTTTAAAGGGACAGTTCACCCAAAAATGAAGATTTTGTCATCACGCACTCACCCACCCTCAATGTGTTTGATTCACAAAAGAAGATATTTTAAAGAATGTTGGTAATCAAACAGTTGACTGCAGCCTTTGACTTCCATAGCAGCCTATTCTTTTTTCCTATGGAAGTCAATGGTGTCCATAAACTGTCTAATTCATTCTTCAAAATATCTTCTTTTGTGTTTAACAGATTACAATAAATTATTACAGGTTTGGAACAACATGAGGCTGAGTAAATGATGACAGAATTGTCATTTTTGGGTGAACTGTCCCTTTAAGAAAGGAGTTTTACGTTCAAGGAACGTCTAATGCACCAATAACCAGTTTTTCTTTTTCTTATAAAATGTTTCCATTGCAAGAAGGATGTAAAACCCGATTTGCAACATTTTATGTGACATAGTTAATCTATATCGCCTGCTAGTGGACACACATTAATTTACACATGGAGTGAATTCCTCTTCAGTCCAATATTGTGAAGGGTTGTAAGAACATTGTGCAGGTGTTTTTGCTTTATTTCAGGTTTTGAATAATTAAATAATTAATGCACATTTAATCCATAGGCTATATTCTTTAGACTTTATTTAGGTAGTTCTAGTGGCAATAATCAATGCGATGTGTTGGATATTCTTTTATTTTTCATACATTGTTTTTCTTTAAAATAACATTGTTCTTCTTTGGACTTATTTGCAATGACTCTTCTACTTAAATTGATATTAAGTTTTTTATACTGATTTTGAAACCAATTTACACTCTTTAGATAACACTGGTTTTTAAATGTTCAGATGAAGAAAAAACTTTTTTGTACACTTTTAAACGAACAACTGTACACGGTATTGCAGGATGGTAGTTAGACAAATATGTTTAAATAAAAAACAGACATTTAAAGCTGAAATATATGCTCTATAAATAATCGACTCAAAGGTAACCTATAAATTATCCACGCTCAAGTCAACCGGATATTAACTTTAAAGTTTCATGTTTTCATAACATTATCCATGACATCACATTTGAGTGTCTCTGGAAAGAAATCTGAGCATTTTTCTTTTTTTCTTTTTTTTTTACCGTCATGTCCTTTTACTTATAACTTGTTTGCAGAACGATCTTAAGATCGACTATAGTGTAAAGTTGCAGAAATAAAAGAGATGATTTATAACAAATTTGAGTGCACACACAAAAAACTCAATAATCAATTTATGAACACCTTTAATTATATACACTTTGGAAAGTTAATGTTGTTATAAAATGATGTATGGGGAGAGAAAGGTTAGTGTGCAGTTGTGTAATTGTGAAATTTTTTCTGACCTAAAGTTTTGATAGTTACCTATTATCACCGGTGCGTCTCTGACCCGCGCGCTGCTCACCCGAGCCGGACACTGAGGGTTAGAGCTCCGCTGCCGGGCACCAGGTCCTTCCCTACCGGAACATCTGCATGTGAAATCGCCATTTCACCCCGCCACACTCCCTAATTGTTGTAAAAATTATTTGTGAAATTGCTTTCCACCAGGAGTGTTCGCCACGGCAATTTCCACACAATCTCAGCGCGCGGCGGTCCCACAGAGCCGGACACGGGCACAGCCATTCAACCTAAAGATTCTAGAGGGTTTTTATCATATGTGCTGTTATACGACTCCCAGGTCTCGCGGAAAAACAGGTGAAGTAACTTACACCCTTAAAATGAAGTTTCAGCTAGAGCCACGAGGGTTTTTCGATCATAATGAACATTTTCTAGTTGTTCAGAAAAAAAAACATCTGTACGGAAGAACCTTTGATTGGCTTTTTGGTAACACTTTGTTTTACAGTGTCCTTGTTACACAAGTTACATTTAGTTTCGGTAGAAATTACTATAAACTGTGCATATTACATATTCCTAACCCCAATTAATATTACTCAGTACTTGTAACACTACTGTAACACAGACACCTTAAATAAAGTGTTAAACTTTTTCAATCTCTAAAGAATATAGTCAACTCAACTCTATCCAGGTAAAAGGTATTCTTGTCATACCTTTTATTTTTCTAATATATCATATGTATTATTACTAACTATCAGTAGGCTATTCTATCTATATTTAACATGTCAAATGTTTCAGGACAAGTCTCTTCATCTGCATCAGTTCTCGTGCATCATCATGACCCTCTCTGACCTCAGGTAAGTGTGCTGAAGTTTTCAAAAAACTCTTCCTACTGTTCTTTATTTACACAGACAAAAAAAATAGAATTAGAATCAGATTCTACATAATACAATACTGCAAATTGATGGATATCTGCCGTGTTTCTATTTTCCCCCTATAGCCAACTCAAAATCCCTTTATCTTATTTAATAATGATGATAAACATAATTCCACGGTTTGAATCTATTAATAAAAATAGTAAGTTATGATATATTTACAAATGTCAAGTTAAAATACACAATTACAATCGTTTTACTGAACACAACGCACACATTTAGGATCACACATATTTTCACTACGAAGCCATACACATATGTTAGTTTTATTGTTTCAAGAGTAGTTTTTTGTACATATATATACAGTATATATATATATATATATATATTGATTGATTGATTGTGTGTGTGTGTGTGTGTGTGTGTGTAGTAGCTACAGAGAGAGTCCAACGCATTAAACTGACGTTTCAAATGAGAGATGAATGAAAACTCATTGTAACATTTCCTGTGTAGATTTAGAGAGGGAGTGGGAGGGCAGTGTGCTTGTGTGTTTTCTGCAAAGTTCCTCCCGATTGGACGGCAGATCTCGGGCATTACCCTTCCTCTCCATGCTGTAAAAGAGTGCCGAAGAGCCTATGGCAGCGCGCGCTTCCTCCTCCCACTATGTGCGCCAAAGTTGGCCACTTAAACTCCTCTCAGGCAGCAAACAGCAGCTGTAATCAAAACTAGCAGACCCTCTCACTAATATTTACTCACAGTTGCTTGCTTCAGAGCACATTGAATCCTTTACTCTGCTCTTGTTTTTGGGTATTCACTGTAAGAACAAATCTGACTTTTTCTTCTGCACACTGGGCATTGTCCACTGGTGCCTGCGTGTGTGTGTGTGTGTGTGTTTGTGTGTGTTTGGATTTCTTTTTAAATTCTTTGGATCCGTTTCAGTTTCCACGGCGCAAACAACACTGGAGCTTTCTGCGTGATTGATTTCTTTCATTTATTAGTGAGAGTTTCAATAGTTTTGGGAGTAGCTGGAATGGCTACTTTACCAGGAACCGTTCCTCGAATGATGCGGCCAGCTCCAGGCCAGAACTACCCCAGAACCGGATTCCCATTAGAAGGTACGAAAACAACTTATTATTCTTATTCTTATTCTTATAAAGAAATAGAAATTTAATCACATATTTGTCATTTTAAAATACTTTTTTTTAATTAAAAAATAAGCACTCTTTTACGCGATAGTAATACGTTTAAAGAAACGAAATAGTCATAAATATGACCGAACAAGAGTTTTAAAAAAAGTATAATAATAGCTCATAGTTATGAAATCAGTGATTTAATAATTGACAACAAAGAGATTTTTCTAGCAGGATTATGAGTAAAATGCTCCAGTCGGGAGGTATGATTTCCATACGCAGCTCGCGCATTAAATGGGAACGTCTTTCCTATCGAGTGAATTCGTGCTTAAGAGCAGTTTGACGAAAGCCTTCCAACCCACGATTCCTGCAATCTGTGGGATTTGCAGAAGTATCTCGCAGCAGTGAAGGGAAATAAAACTGGCTCAAGGCATCACACTAATATTTGTGTTGCATGACTGGGAATAATCGAGGTTTAAAGTGGCACATTTTAGTGCCTCTTGAATGGCAATTAGTGTCCTCAAGTGTTACATCCTCTCCTAACGCATCAGATAGGCTGATAGTATAGAATGATTCTTTCAGGAAAGAACATTTGTGAGAATGAGATTTTTTTGGATTGATTCTGCAGGCTTTGATTAATCATTATTCACATCTTCCAATAAACACAAAGCGTTACGCACGATTACGTGATACATGATATTAGCTGATATGATATGATTCATCAGAATGACAGCATGGAGATGTGTTTGTGATAAATTCGGTGCAAAGCCTGGATGACTCACAGAATTTGTGAGTTTATCCTCAAAACTCTGAGATAAAATGATCCACAAGTAGCTACTATTGTGTTTTGACAACATTGTGTAATTTTACGTTGCAAAACACTAATGCGTAATTCCAAGATATTCAACAAATGTAGATTTAGGTAATCATTATCACAAATTTAATTGCACAGTTAACATGGGTATTGTAAAGTGTTACTTTCTTTATCTTACAGAGAATGCTATTGTTTCCTTCTTTCAATCGCCCTTTTTGGGCCTGAATGTTTTCCCGCAGTCTCAACGCCTCTGGGTCAAGGTCGAGTGAACCAGCTCGGTGGAGTTTTCATCAACGGAAGGCCACTGCCGAATCACATCCGACACAAAATAGTGGAAATGGCCCATCACGGCATCCGACCCTGTGTGATCTCCAGACAACTGCGGGTCTCACACGGCTGCGTGTCCAAAATCCTCTGTCGGTACCAGGAGACCGGCTCCATTCGTCCGGGAGCAATAGGTGGAAGCAAACCCAGGGTGAGTGAACGAATTCAGCAAAACAAATGCTTCCCTCAAACATTTGGAGAGTTTATTAAAAAAGTTCTTAAATCTATATGGAAACGAAGGATTTATAGTAAACAGAATGCGCATTTCTTCTCCCTGTGTTTTCTCCGCCTCCACATTTTTTTTTGTTCTATACTAAAGCAAGTTGCAACACCCGACGTTGAAAAGAGAATCGAGGAATACAAACGCGAGAATCCAGGGATGTTCAGCTGGGAAATCCGGGATAAGTTGCTGAAGGACGGGGTGTGTGACAGAGGCACGGTTCCTTCAGGTGAGGCCTCTTCCGGTAAGCACCATTTCTTTCTTACTGACATTTAGAGGACTTTACGCACTTCACTGCATCTGTTTAAATAATGGAACATTCTGTATATTCGGTTCTGATTTAATTTGGAATTTTGGATTTTAGTGTGCTTTGATATATATATATAAATGATCACATTATTAGTGTTATGATTGTTACACTGGGCGTTACAGTGATTATTATCTCTCTTTATAGTTAGTTCCATTAGTCGGGTTTTGAGAGCTCGTTTTGGCAAGAAAGATGACGATGACGACTGTGATAAAAAAGATGAAGACGGAGAAAAGAAAACCAAACACAGCATCGATGGGATTCTCGGGGACAAAGGTCAGAGGCCTTTAAATTTCTCATTGTGTGCGAACCGATGCGAGGAAACGTGGTGCGTAAAAGTTGTGTATTAAAACTCGAAATCTGCTTTTTGAGGTGTGGATCAGTTGTACTGACAATTCATGATGGACTGGTGCTATAATTGGTGCTGCTGTTGCAATTTATATTTCATTAAGTAGTTATTTGAAAGGGACAGATGCTGCAGTCCTTCATTCTCGCCAGGGGGAATCTGTGCGCCCCCTTGGAAAAAATGGCACAAATAGCTCTCATTATTCATGCTGCTAGCTGTTCAGTACTTACTCAATTATTTATGTGAGCCCTGACGTCAGGTATTTAGCCTGGTAAATTAATTTGTGTGGCACATTCCATTTCCCTTGCGTTTTAACGACCCCCTAAACGACATCTGACAGTTTGACCCATATGAGAATCGATGTCAGTTTAAGCAACTACATTACGCGGGACATGTGGACCCGGTAGAGGAACTTGTTTTGGCAACATTTTTCATTTATACGTATTATATTATATTATATTATATTATATTATATTATATTATATTATATTATATTATGACCTTCATATTGTGAATTGAAAATATTTATTTCAGACCATTTTAATTTAGACTTCATATTTTGGGATATATTAATATATTTTATTTTTAGGCCATATGTTTAATATATGTAGCTATGATTAAACATACTATTTTAATTCGAAATATAATATTATAATTCTAAAAGGTCATATTTGTACTATTGCAATAATGCTCTAATGTATTTAATATTATATTTATAACAGGTCACAATACGCTTTTGCCTTTTTTCCCCCCTAAACGTGGTTATGAACAATCTCGTTTTAAGCCTTTGTAACCTTTAGACTGAGATACAAAAAGAGCAAAAGCACTGGAGCCGGGCAGCAAAAAGAGTAACTGGACCGGTGACCCCCCATTCAAAGATCCCAGAAAAGAGGGGAAAACTTTGTACAAAGGGTATAAGAAAAGAAAGGCAGATAAATTATTCAGTGCTCCCTGCTGCTAGATAGTTTTGTAATATGAAGGAGCGTTTAGAATTGTAAGCTCAACATTTCATGGTGCAAAACGACGTCTTTTGTGCGGGTTTAGTTGCGCGTAACTGCGCAGTTGGTTTAAGACAAAGTAAAGCTTCGTTTGCACATATCTGACGGAGCGAGCTTCTTTAATTGCTATAGAATGATTAATTAATTAATTGGTTACATAAAAAAATATATAGGATTATTTCTGTTTTCTCCTAATTGCATGATCTAAATTATGCAAAAGTTATACTTCATTCATAATTTTTTTTAATATGCGTTTATACACAGGGCGAATCTGATTTAAACAAATGGATGAAAACGAACTCCGATGTTTCTGTTGCTGTCCACTGGTTGTAGTTGTTAATTTGTTGGGAATGCTGTGAGTGCGTCATCTCTGGGTTAATGATTCCATAAATCTGTCATTTCCAGTGTCTCATCTTCGGCACAAACACTGAATTCACTGTTAAATTCTTTGAAGGGATTCTTTAAGTTTACCATCCGGATAACATTTAATAATGTTAAGACTTATTAGAGCTGCGGTGTGTTGAATGGGCGTCTGTGTCGCTGAGGAGTGTAAGAGCTCGCAGGCACCGGTGAGAAACACACTGATCCTCCAGCAGCTCTTCGCGCACAAACCCTAATGTAGAAGAGCTTTTA
Source organism: Semotilus atromaculatus (assembly GCA_031834385.1). Lineage (NCBI taxonomy): Eukaryota > Metazoa > Chordata > Actinopteri > Cypriniformes > Leuciscidae > Semotilus > Semotilus atromaculatus. Next base: position 1,961,924 of record JAULUF010000020.1, on the reverse strand, counting down.
AGCCCTGATTAAATTGAGCCCCTTTATTTCTTTTCACTTTCATCTCTAAACGGCTCACAGTGACTCGCCCAGGGCGTAAATTCATGAGATTTTGTGTTTATTTTGTATGTTCTGGACTGGTATTTATTTATTTATTTATTTGTTTACATTGATGGATTCTTTTTTGAAATACAAAATATATTATTTATTTACTTATTTATATGTTTATAGGGTGTTAAATTGATTACATATAAAAACTCAAAATTTGTTGTTTTTGTTGACTTTTTGGCATACATAATTGATGCAAACCTTTTATGTATGTATGTATGTATGTTTTATGTTTACATTGATAGGTTCTTGTAAACTTTTTTTGGGTGTACAAAAAACATTTATTTATTAATTAATTTAATTAAGGTGTTAAATTGACCTCAAATTTTTTATTTTTGCTGACATTTTTGGCATGCAAAATGCATGCAAACATTATTACATTGATGGATTCTTGTAAACGTGTTGGTGTATACAATATACATTATTTTTGGTTTATAAGGTCTTAAATTAATTACGCATTGGTCAACCTAGTTAATCAAAAAAGTCATAACTCTCATTTTTTTTATTTTGTTTGACTTTTTTGGTGCATATAAAATACATGCAACTTTTTATTTACTTATTTAGTGGCTTGTTGGCCGTTAGTCTGATTACGCAGTAGGCTAGCTGGTTAAAAAATCTTGTAGTTTTTTTTTTTTTTTTTTTCATATTGCATAAACTTTATAACATATTTTGTCTAATAATTTTTTTGGTCTAAATTGCCTCCACCCTGAGCAGATCTCCAAGTGCCTAACCTTAATAGCCTCAACCATGACTTCCACATTTGGTTTAGTGGCCATTACAATAATAATAATATTGTGCACCTGCCATCCTCGTTACGGAAATAAAAAAATATGATGAGCGACAGCAGAGTTAGCACAAACCTGCCAAACTTAATTAGTCTTTAATGGGTTACAGCCCCGCGTCTGACAGCTCACCTGGTGCTCTTTTTGTCTGGAGGAGCATCAGTTAAACGCGAGCGCGCGTCCATTTGTGAGAGTGGCACTGGACACTTCAGCAAATCTGTGGATTACCTGAGGTTTTCAGATTAATCAAACAGACTTCAGTCAGGGGTTTAGGAGTGTTGTTATGGGATAATGGTGATCAAAAACCTGTAGGCGAGATGGCTGTGGGCTCAGTCTGATGCCGGGGACTCACTCAGTCTGATGCCTACACAGTGTGCACGAACTCAGCGATATTTAGAAGAAAACTGAAAAATGTATTTTTAAAATGCAACATTTTCTTATGATATAGCACGACGAGAATATTCTAGAAAAGAGCGGTTTCACATAGTGTCGGTTTCTGCGCCCTAGACGCGCACCAGCAGGGCATTTTCTCTCTTGCTTCACATTTATATGAAAATAAAGCAGATACTTTCGAGCCTAAAGCCGCGCTAAAAGAGAAGCATAGGGAGACATTTTAAACAAATCCATCTGGAATAGAATATGTTACAGGGACACAGAAAGAGAGAGAGGAAGATTAAGTGAAAGTAAGGGGAAGTTATTTAGCTATTAATATTTTTTCTCCTCAGGCGTCGAGAGTGACTCCATCTGCACTTTCTTGCAGCTATTTTGGCTGGGCTGAAATTGTAGGAGACCCAAATGTTGGGCAGAGATAACATAACCATCAGAGTGTGGACCATCACTGCATTAAACACGGATTAACCTCTTCTCTCCCGTCACCCTGTCTCAACACAGCTCGAGAATTTGACTGGCGAGGGATTTTCTTTAGTGTATAGACTCCATGGTTTCATATATATATATATGTGTGTGTGTGTGTGTGTGTGTGTGTGTGTGTGTGTTATACTCTGGTATTAACCATTTTTTGTTGACAGGCGTATTAATAAGAACAGATATAAGCTCATAATAATATTACACTGCAGCTACTGATTTCGCCATTACAGTGCTGCTCATTACTTGAAATTCCGATAAAGGCAGTTCTAATTGCGAAAAATGTACCGAACCAGATGCAATTGACTATGATTTGGATTTAAGCATTCGTGATGGTGACATAAAAAGAAGAAGAAAAAAAAGGCCAGATCAACATACTAGAAGTATTTTTACCCAGGGCATTAGATGTTTGCATTTTATTATTATTTAGTTATTAATTTGACATAGGCTACTACTTCTTCTAATATCACTAATTATAATTATAACAGTCATTTATATCCTGTTAAATAATAACATAATTATCGTATGTAGCCTATTTTTCTCTTAGGTAACACTTTATTTTAATGTGTCCTTGTTACACGTTACATGTATTTATAAATTAGCATAATTACATGCACCTAACCCTAAACCAAACCCTAATCTAGTTAATCATTATTACTCAGTACTTAAAAGTATAATTACACTGTAGCAGCGACACATTAAAATAATGTGTAACCGTATAATAATGTGTAATTCTAAATATATGATCTGGTAACACTTTGTTTTACACTGTCCTTGTTACACATGTTACATGTACTTACTATGCATAATTACATCCAACCAAACCCTAATTCTACCCTAACCCGGAAGTGCATGTAGTTACTTAATATTACTCAGTAGGCTACTTAAATAATTACTCTGTAACAATGACACGTTAAAATAAAGTGTAACCTATAGTATAATTGTTTCTTGTGTGAAATACAGACTTGAGGCTCTGGATTGATTGCAGTATTTGGGAAGGTAACAGTTTACAAACCCCTGTAACAATTCAGAGCACTGACCGTATCACTCCATGGCATGAATATATTTAATGAGATGCGAGGAAATGAACAATATACAGTACTTAATAATTCTAGCTAGTGATCCAATGTTGAATGGAAAAAATGCAAACATGGCTGGTATTTTAATGTGGCTTTTATTGACTCCGCTGTAATTGGTCTCTATAGAGGGATTATAGACCAGTTAACAATGTCGTTTTTAGATTGCGCGTGACCTGTGAACTCCAGACAGGGCGTGAGTTTTGATGTGTTGCAGAGATGTTTAAAAATAACCAAAAGTGGGTAAAGATGATGTGAATGGGGGCTCAGGCAGTTCAAGGGAAATTGAGAAGCTTATGATCTTTGATCCGTGGATGTCTTTTGCTTATCAGAAACACTTGAGACTACTGCAGTACAAAGCGACTTCACATTACTGCTTGACAAGTCTGCCTGACTGTTCATTAAATGCGGTTTGCCATCTGGGACAGTGCAAATCTCTGCGCAGATGTTATGGAGAATATCATTCTCTTATATCTGAGAGAAGTCTTGTAATGGTTCGGTTTTCACTCCTTCGTTGTTAACGGGGCGATTCTGGAGTGCGCAGAAGACTTTACGCGCATAAACGCTATTATCTGCTCGTGCTAATAACCAGAGAGGATTTCATTTTTCAACTTTTTAAGTGCTTTGAACCCCAAATGTAATAGGTCTACTACATGAATCGCATAATACTGTATATCTGCTTGGATCTTTGTGCGTAATTCCCTCTTCGTTCGAGCAATTCTAATGGATATTGTATTTGGTGCGTTCGTATCTGGTTAATGTTTGTAATGGGGGCTTAAATACACAATTGATTCTGACATGTAAATTGTCATTTCCGTTTTAGCCATTTGATTTGCGAGGGCGGGTCACACTTGACACACACAAGCTGCGATACAGATGAGAGCATGTCTCATTAAAGTGTGTGTGTGTGTGTGTGTGTGTGTGTGTGTGTGTGTGTGTGTGTGTGTGTGTGAGGAGGGGGCCTGAAGATGAATCCAAAACTTATAGTGCGCAATCGTGTTAATTTTGTTGTCGTTTTGAACAAATGAATCATTAAGATTCGTGCGTTGCTAAAATATTTCACAGTGATATTTTATTTCGTTGCAGTTGTATTGTTGTCAATAGCACATGGAAATTATGGATTGTGCTTCAGAACACACAATAGTTTTGTGTTTCAGAATCAGAGCGCAACATTATATGCGCAGTGTAAAAATTCTTATTTATGTGATAAAAATAAGGTCTTTATGCCAAATGGTGTGTCAGAAGACATGCCTGCTGATGATTTAATTTAATGCCCAAATCGATGAAAGGCATGCTAGTTTTAGGATTATCATTAAAACATGTCTTATATGTTTATGCATTCGAGAATATAAATATAGTGTAACAATTTTTTAAAGTCTGGATCGTTAATATGGCAGAATTGTATTTGGGATCTGTTCCGTTGTATTTTACGCATTTGTCTTAGCAATCATTTACGCACTCTTTTCCAGCGCGCGCGTGTGGATTTAACTAATGGAGCGTTGCAGTCCCGTTGGTCGGTGTTTTAGAGATCCGTTCAAGTGGCTTTTAGGAACAATGGAGGATCCCGGGATGCGGTAAATGGCAGTGACCGGTGACCTCTCTCACACTCGGGCAGGTCATCGCGCTTCAGTGCGCGCAGCTGATCGAGCTCAGAGTTACCGCTGAGAAAGCCATTCAGCAACAAGTGATGCGCTGAACTCATAGAATTCTACATCCGAAAGTCAAATCACACTGATTGATGAATATAGTTATTTGCAGAACGATTATTGAATATGTAAGATTATTAAATGAAGCCCCTGCATATATATGCAAATAAGAAATATTAATAAAACGAAAACAAAGAGAAAAAAATCATAGTTTTACCATTATATTATATGAATGTTTTTTACCATTATATATATATTATGTTTTTTCATGTTCATTGTTAATATATTTTAGATTACTTTATTGCAATGTGTCCCTGTTACAGGGTATAATTATTACTTAAATTGTACATTTAAGTAGGCTAATAATTATTTATGTAATTATATAGTTAGGGTAGAATTAGGACTTGGTTTAGGGTTAGTTGCGTGTAATTATGCATAATTTATAGGTATTATATAAATGTATGTAACACGTGTAACAAGGGCACATTAAAATAAAGTGTTACCATATTGTGTAATACATTTATAATGATGATAATAATAGTAATAATTCGGGACACTGTTAAACTTGACCAGGTTAGACCGAAACAAACGCGTTGAACTTATAAAATCTAATTTTACGCTTCCTTCGCAAACAGACACGAACGATTATGTATTTTAGTATTTTCTTTTCTATCCTGTATTATTATTATTATTATTATTATTATTATTATCAGGCTATTATTGTTTATATATAGCCTATATGAATGTATTTATTATTATACTATGCTTTATAAAAAAATGTATTATGAATTTGTATTATTATTAATAAATATAATTATTTATATTAGTGAAGCACGAAAGGAGGAGTAGACAGCAGTTTTGCGCCTTATATTTTATGGTTGTTCATTTAGCAAGTTTGTGAGTTTTTTGGAGTCGTTGGACCCCACAGGCGAAAAGGCGAGACGCAACTTGGACTCTGGCGATCCGTTTTAATTGGGGATGAAATTCATTAGAGAAGACACCCATTTAAGACCTTTAAGTTTTCCACACATTTTAAAGGTATGAGAATGGATTAATGGCTTATAGCCAATGCTGAAATTTATTGCCTCTTTGAAATTTGTCCTGCCTGTCTAACGGGTGTCACAGGAAGCACTTAGAAAAATGAACAAATAAAAACAGATTTTTCAAGCATAGAATGAAATGAAGCAGGTGATTGTTTATGCATCCTTTTTCATATTTTTTTTATAGCCTAATGAAATTTGAAATGATCTCTGTTCAAATATGGTAGGTTGATTTGAAATGATCTCTCTTTTGCAAAAGTCTGCTCTTTGTGCATTGTGAACATATTTACTCTCTGTTTGCATTCTCACACTTTGTGTGCATTTGAATGTGTGTTTTTCTCCTTTGGAATAAGATATGAAGTGATGCTCGGATCATCCTCTCACTTTTGAATGGAGGAAAAAAAATCAATTGTCTCCTTCCCCTTTATGGAAAGCATTTTGTTCTTTTAATTGAATGCTGCCTTCTTCTTTTTTTGTGTGTTGGGCCTAAGACTCCTCTGAAGTCTAACAGCCTTCTCTCTCCATTGTCAGAGAAACTGCTCCTAAAAAGGAAAGAAAGAAAGAAAAGAGCAGAAGAAAAAAAGATCTCTGTTATTTTCTGTCTTGAGATTCAGTGCACAGGCTATTCAGGCCAGTTGATGAACTCCTTCAAAAAGTTTATTAAGGGTATGAAAACAATGTGGACTAAAGCTTTTGGGCTCGCAGGCAGACAGTTTATAAACTAGCGGCCATTGTGCCTCGAAGGCAGATGCATGAATACTTTTGAATGGGGGCTTCAAACTGACACGATGGGGCTGGACAGCAGCCTGTTTGGTGAAGAGGGCTTGTGGAAGAGACGGGCTCAGTGTGTTGTCTGCATTAATGTACATCTGTAGGGACTGGGGGTGAATCCCCACTCCAACACACTGAGATGGAAGCCACCAAGAGCTGTTTTTCCTTCCAGGGAATGTTTTGCTGTGCTGATACCTTTTATTTCAGTGTGAGTGAAGTCATCTGTCTTAAATGTCAGACAGGTTTTCTGATAGTTACATTTGTTGTACGGATCAATTTTGGTTCATGTTCATTTTTTACTCAAAATTAAAAAAAGAAAAAAAGCATTTTTTTTATTTTGTACTTGTAACTTGAAATATTTGAGTAAGATAATTCATACATTTAACTTAAAATTATCATGTAATCTCAACTTAAATAATTTTAGTACTTGGCTAAATTTAAGAAGCTATTCAAGAAATGCTACCTTGCTAATTTGTAACACAATGCTTTGATATCATTAGCACAGCAGAGCACTTGCTAAATGAGTACAGCAATATTAAACATTTAACTTTTATCTTTTAACTATATCACTTCTAATATCCACTCGCCACCATTGATGGTAACCATACAACCAACTTAACAGAAACTCTTCTAAACTCTAGCAACAAAACATTAAACACTACTAAATCTACCAATTAACATTAATCTTGCACCAAAAACATTATATAACACTTCAGTTTAGCATTTACTCTCCCTTTTGAGTGTCATGGCAAAGCATGCTGGGAAATAGAAATCCCAGCCCAGTTTCAGTTTCAGTTAAATTTAAGTTCATAAAACTCAAAACAAGGAAACAATTCAGATTACTAAAAATGTGTCTTGAGTTTTGTGAACTCAAAAGAAAAAGAAAGTTCTATATACTCATACAAATAATTTGTTTAATTTGAGTTGGCTCTACTCACACCAGTTAATTATTTTGAGCAGTAGGGTTTAACATGCATAAATGTCATGATGACAAAGAAAGCTATTCATGAGGTGGGCTCAAAGTCTGAGACTACTAGTGAAAATGTGCACTATTTTTACAAGTTATACTTATTTTCTGTGGCAGCATTCACAGCATTAGAAAACCTGATGATCTTGTTCTCCAGTATTATTTGAGATTTTCCTTAGAGCATCTTATGCTTTATTAGAAGCAAGACAATCTATATACAGAGTCACATGTTGTCATGTGTCAGAGTCATTTTGCTCATTTGATTAAAGACATATAAATATAGCGCACAATGTTAAATGTTCTTTATTTTACGTCACCCTCAAAATCACCAAAACTCTCTGTGTATTCCCAGGTTTAAAAAAACTCAGTCTGTATATTGACGTCAAATATCTGATAGACCATCTGAACTCTTCTGTATCTCTCCTTCAACTTTTGAAAGAAGACTCTCCCGTCTTCTATCTGTAGAGTAAAGCGTGTGGTTGGCACTGGGAATCTTCCTGAAGAGATCCAGTGTAGCCGATCTGCATCAGACTGCAGTGAAGCACAAACAGCCCTCGCTCTGGCAGGTGTCAACATTAGCAACACAATCACCGCAGCGAGCCGGCTAACTTTAACTGTGTGAAAAGAGGAGCGTGAAGAGGTTACGGAGGGGAGGAGGGAGATTATGCTTTGAGACAGCTATTAGTGGGGATGAGGCTTTTCTAAACAAACAGCGGAGAGAAAGAAACCCAAGAAAAGATCAATAATGTGTTAGTTTTCTAGGCTAAGCCATGATGGATCTCAAGTGCCCATTTTTTCTTTTTTATTATTATTATAATTTTTTTCATTCTCCTTAGAGATGTAGTTCTTGATATTATTGTTATTGACAATCCAATTTGGGCGCAAATCATAATTGATATATATTCAGCTGATTATCTGAATGCATTAAAATTGTTATTTTTCCGAGTTTGCTCTTTCATAGTTCAGAAACATTCTCAGTTAACTTTGTTTCTCTATAATATACACAAAGAAGTAAATTTTTTGACATACAGTAAGAGAGCTATAAAATAAATGTGAATAGAAGAAAAATGTGATGAGAAATACTTAAATTCCCTAGTGAAAAAAACTATACCAAAATGTAATTAAAATACATATATTTCAGGCAAAGTAGAATTGCAGGGTTTTTAAGTACATAAATATGTTAATTTGTAGTATACTTGGGGTAAAATAAATGTCTTTCAAATACATTTTAGTATTTATTTTTCAGTAGGGTTTCTATTAGCTTTCCATGTAATCTAATTCCTGTCTAAAAAACAACCAACATATTAAAGAGATATCAAATTTTTCCTATTCCTATTGTGCATTCACCCTATTGCAACGGCAATTTCTGTAGAGCACAGGACTTTTTGAAAACTTTACGATTGGACAAATTCTGTAATCATAGGGGTAATCGGTCTCGGTCAGTGTCAAGAAAGTGTTGTTTTACTCAAAGGCGGGAGGAGATATTGGTTAAGGAATGAGTTGACATCAGGGTTGCATTCTCATGTAAGTGCTTGTGTTGACAAGAAAAACAATGTTTCCAAAAGTAATTTATCTATCTTCCTATCTATCTGTCTGTGCTTGTCTGGTGGGTCTTGACTGTGCCATTGGAAAGGACAAGAGTGCTCAGCGCTCTATAGTAGTTCCCATGGGGCTTTGACTCCATGTTTTTTCTAGAGTGAAGGCAATTTTGCTTTAATTGGTTGATTTAGACTCCTTTCTTGTCACACACTCAGGATAGCTCTTCGAAAAACAAATAGAAAGGAAAAGTGTCTCTTGTTTTCTCCAGGGTTTTATGTGAAGCACATTGTGAGGCTCAAAAAAACGCTTCTTGTTGGATGTAATGATACTGAACGCAGAGCTTTATATTCATCACAGATAATACGGATGATACGATGCATGATGGGCTTTGTTTTTACATGATTAGAAAAAGAGACATTTTCTCATTGTTTTGTAATTATGCGTCTGCACGCATAATGTTTAATTTTCAAAACTTGGTCATTTATTGGCATAGTCTGGTGTGATTTGAAAGCATGACTTCATGCACATTATATACCTTATAATTGAACTCATTGCATCAAGTTTCAATGCACTAAAAGTCTTGAAATTTGCTGTATTGTTAAAACAATGAAGCATCTGCTCATACCACGTATAAATAAGTCTGTAAAAAATGCTGTAGGAAAGTGTCCAGTATTTTTATAAAACTACACCAACAACATCAAAGATCTTTTCACCCATCCTCCATCTGTCAACATCAGATCATTTTTACCCTTATAAACAAAGCAGCATATTTAAATAGTTGACTTTGTTTTGATTGGATCTGGTGTCTCTTAAGATCTGTGTGGTCTATTATATTTGTGGTATATTTATATTCAACCACTGCTTGTGAAAACATTGTGATTTCTTGACTGATACATCAGAGGGGATTCGCTTGAAATGCATGCCATGTTCAGTGACAGACATAACATTGGTTATTCTGTGTTAAAGAGTTTCTGTTTTCTTCACTACCCATGTTAGAAGAAAACACAGGATCACAATAGAGCTAAATGCCTAAAAAATGTCCAAATCCCCCCTGTGTTTCTCCCCGTCTGCCATAGATGTAAAAGTTTTTGACAGTTGGCACGGACACCGGCGGATTATTGTCATCCCCGTTACAGCAAGGCGTGTTAGAAAGTACAGCAAGCATTCTCTCTAATTTTATTACAATGGAGAAAATGCCCCACATAATGTGCAACACTAATTAAGTTTCGAGCCGTGTGCCCAGTCGCAGAGCTGATGAATTAGAGCCATTCACACCATGCTCGACTGCTTTAAAATCACCATTAGCTCATGCTACTTACGGCCATAACATCGCCCATTTTATGCTTTTGACCTGCTTCGCAAATGGATTCTTCATTATTTTCATGTAACGTGTGGCCGCTCGTTTTTAAGGCTGTGCAGAAAGACAATAAACACGTTCCTAGAGTGTTGCAAATCAGAAATGTGTTTCTTCTTTCCACCAAGTTAAAAAATACGCAAGCGTGGACCGGTGAGCTTAGAGACAGCGAGCGGTGAAGAGCGAGCAATCCCTGGAACTTCAAAGGAAAAAAGCCAAGCCTTCCATTTTTAACTAATGGGTTTATTTAAGGCGTCCCCAGTCGGACCCTCCCTAGGGGAATGTACACTCTCATTTTGAAATACCCTTACGGTCCAAAGACACAATATAGAGCTCTGATCTCTGACTTTACCATCAGCTTCTGTGACTGTTCGCGGATGTAAACTCAAAAAACAGGAAATATTAAAGACCTCCTTATGTCCTGAAGAATGTCTTGGGAATTTCATGTAGGCTAGTATGCATTGAATCAAAAGCGGAAAAAGGAAAAGGATTGATGTTTGAAAGCTGACCCCCCCCCCCCCATTAAATTACATTTCTTAACTATCTCAATAGTATTAGACAGGAGTGAGAACAATGTGAGACATTTGCTGTAGTCTGTTGCTTCTCAGATGTTTTGTATGTGAAAAAGTCTGAAATCAAATGTGAAAGATCTCGATATGAACATTTCTCATTACATTCTTCTGCTATGCACAAGACAGGTAAAAACAGGTTGTTGTTTTTTTTCATTCATTGCTCAAATTTGAGATTTTGGACTTCAACAACATGTCTTATTTCAGGCTCCTGGAAAGAAAACATCTGAAATAAACACTTAAAGGGATAGTTCACCCACAAATTAAAACTGGGGTCCATCAACTGTCTGGTTACCCATATTGTTCTTTTTTTTGTTCAGCAGACGAAAGAAATTCATACAGGTTTGAGGGTGATTAAATGATGACAGAATTCTCATTTTTGGGTGATCTATCCCTTTAAGTGTTTATTTGATTACACATACATTATCTATTTGCGCCAGTAGATTTCAATTTACAATTCATTTCATTCAGAAATCTTCACTTCACTTTACATGCACCAAACCTTTATTCCAAACTATATTCTGAAGGTATTCTGGAGTTTGTTCACATAACATTCCCCTTATATAACATTTTATTTCTGGAAAATATGGCTAAAATTTTTTACATTTTTCTTCGGTAGATTTTTAGGAGAAATTTTAGCATACATAGATGAAACGTAACATTTCCTGTACATCTCTTGAGCTTTGAAAGAGCAACCTATGGGTCATCAATGCAAGTTTTGTACCTTCCAGGAATGGCATCTTTTGATAAGGATAGATTAACAATTGGTATGGAAATTAGATTTTTTTTTTACCCATAATATCTTTTGGGGGCTTTTTTGTTTTGTTTTGTTTTTTGCCGATATTCTCCTCCAGAGTGAACTCACACTGAGTTTTGACTGTACTATATAACCACTTTATGATGAAAGAATTATATGCCTTGACTCCGAAGTGGTCCTTCAGGCACATATCTCAATCCTTGAGTGCATTCTGTCTCCTACCTAAACTCCATCCTTTTACATTCTGGATAAAATAAACAGGCGCGCCTCAGAGCTCAGAGTTAGTATTTGATTTCCTGCATTGCTTTTTCCCTTCACATCCCTCTGAAGGGGCTTCTGCACTATTGGCACAGACCCCTTGGGTTCCCTTTTTCGCTTTGTGGTCCTTCTTAATTTCATTACTTTAGCTTTGACCTTAATTAGCAGGGACCTAACCCCAGGAAACAAAATCCCATTTTGGCAAAAAGGAAGAATGTAGAGAAAACTAAGCCTCGCTCCCTCGGAACAGAGGTAGGTAGGGTGACCCTCAAGAAAGCGTCTCGGGGAAGCATCCTCCATTTATCATTTGTCTCACTCCCTGTGGTGACAGGAATTCAAAATGAAATTTTCCTGCTCGGACTGTGCATGTGCACTGCCAAGATTGAATTTTCGAGAAATTCTATGCAACTTCAGATTTTTAGGTTCTCTCAACTATTACTGTTCTAAGTAACCCTTTGTTTTGTCCATTTGAATTCGTTCACTAAATACAAAATTCCTCATTCCTCAACTACAGATTTCCTGTTAAAGGGTAACTAAACCCTAAACAACTTTTTTTAGTTAATGATTTGTAAGAATGGGGCTTTATTAGTGCTGTTCATTGATTTGAGTATCTTTTTTGACATTTGGGTTTAAAGTGTTTTAATTCTACAATATATGGTCCAAAAACGAGTGCTGTTCAGGTTGAACGGTGGCTACTGCAGTTGAATTTTCCTATAGAGTGCCGAAGATATGACGCCACTTTGTAGGCCAAAACGCGGAAGTGAGTTAGCATTTAGCACTTCCGGTTCCCTCGCCCTAAAGTCTATGGGTTTTTTGAATGGGTTTTTGCTAAATCCCCTGGAATAAGGTCTGTGGTTAACAAAGCCTCTAAATATTTTCACGTTATGATCTGACATAAAACACACCAGTTATAACCTGCTTGTGTTTTTTTTTTACTTTTTACCGTTATCATTTTATATCTGACGGCTTTATTTAGGCTTCAAAATTTATAAATTTTGGATTAACTTGTAAAGATTATCTTGGTAGACAAAACGTGTAAGGGTCACAACTCTTTGTTGAACACGGACCTTATTTTTTTACGATTTTCCAAAAGTCTATGGGGAAAATGCATAGCTTTTCGATCGAGGGAACATGCGCCGCTAGCTTCCGAGTTGTCCAACAAAATGACGTCATAACTTCGGCACTCTATTGGATGTTTGCGGTTGTTCGTGACGTATACGGTTGATGGTGACGTAGGCAGCTTCCAGCTCACCACGCCCAGTATAAAAACCATCTTGTTTCATCAAAACAAACCACTAGCGAGTCAGGAGAAAACGATCAGGATAGAGTATTTAGCATCTATATTTATCATAGCATTTATTTTTATCTAGATTATTTCGTACAGTTTAAGTAATTAGCATAGTTGTTATAGTGTAGTATTGTTAGAAGCATAGTAGCATAGTATTTCATCAGTTAGGATAGCTTCAAGTTAGCGTAGCCTATATTTATCTGTATTTAGTAGCCTACAGTGGTCAGGATGGTAACGCAATAGAGGTGGAAATGGGCTTCTCCACACAGGCAGCTCGCGCTGAAAAGCGACAGTGCCAAACGCTGCTCCTCCTGCATGTAACTTAGTGCTAATGGACTCTTGATGTGAGTGATAATGTAGGCTATATTTTAATCGCAATTTATGGTTAGGCTAAAATTAATCCTCTGGGGTCGACGAACGCGCCGGCGCATTTTGATGGATTTTTTCACATAGCGGCAGAATATGAATATGCCTACAGAGAGCGCGCGCTATTGACATAAACTCGACAGAACTCATCAGATGCCGATCGCGATGCGGGAGTAAAGACCACAGTTTGAGCCAGCGGCTGGAATTGATATGGCCCTGTGTTCACAGACAATTCACCCTCCTCCACTTCAGGTAAAGGTGCGGGAGAAAAGTCCTCGACTTCAAGTGAGTCGTGACCACTCTGGTGCAAAGCTTCTTGCGTCACTCCAGTCACTCTCCATTGTAGAGTCTGACAGCAGCTGTCAATCAATCCGTCGTCCCGTCCTCGGTTCGTCCCCTCTATCACCGCTGGGCTCTGCCCACTTTTCTAGCATTTTTCAAATGTTGCCAGTGGGTGGAGTCAGGCTCTGACCAGGGGTTTAGTTACCCTTTAATCAAATTTTAATTTAATAACACAATACATTTGTGCAAAAAAGTAAAGCAATAATCTTATATTATTCATCATTTATATGTTTATTCATGCTTCAATGCATCCTTGGAACTCACAAACTCTTAACATTTGAACAATTTTGTTCAGTTTCAACTTTTTAAAAAAAAATGTATTTTTTTAGTTTCAACTTTTGTTTGCTCAAACAAAACTGTGTTTGACTAGTTTGGACAACATTTAGGAGAATTCACTGTTTTTATGTAGTAATTCAGATTTCTTAGTATTTGTGACTCGAAAGGTCCCATAAACTGGAAAATATGTTTCCTTAGATTGTGTGTATAATGAAAAATTGCTTCTTCTGTGAATTTTTCTCCCCACAGGTGAAGTGAATCCAAATGTAATTAGGACGTCAACCGCTAAAATGATATGGACACTAAAATGATGTTTGCTAGAATACATTTTTTTTTAAGGGGCACTGAAAATATTTTTAGGACAGAGATTTTAGTTTTAGAAAAGTTTCTAAAACAAAGAAAGTTGTTTTAAAGAAGACATTTTGCGCTACACTGAAAAAATAATGGTGTCGGATGAACTTTGAAACTTTCTTGAACTTTGAAATAATTACAAAGGAACTGCAGTTGAATTAAATGTGAAATTTTAAGCTAGAAAGACTGAAATGGTATTTTAAATACTCTACTAATCGTTGCTTAATTTACAACAAACACTAAACAAATTTGTAAAACAGATGATGTGACTCCTCACTGAAATTTTTATCCTGATAATATGATTTTGCAGTGAAAAAACTAAATGTGAAAGAGTATAGGTTTCTTTATCGGTCTCAGACGGTCTTTTGGACCCCACTGTAAATTTGTATCGACGTTTTATGTATAAAATCCTGCCGTTCAAGTCCTTCACGCTCATATTTCGGCACGCCTGTCCCCTGGCACTGGGGCATAGGGAGTCAATATGTCAGCATTTATCGATACCCCACTGAGCTACGCGGGGTTGTCAGGGCCCTATTCAGGCTCTAATGGCCCCCTGAGGTGCAGCGTCTATGCAGGCTGAAAGCACGAAGGGGCCCGGGGCCCAGCCTGTTGTTGGACGTTAGGCGTGTGTTCCTATGGCCGCCCTGCGCCTTCACCCACATGACAAGAGCTATAAAAGACCAACGCCTTAGCTGCTTCTTCTGCGCCTCTCTTAAACCTCTTTTTTCAACCTCTCTGAAAGAAAAAAGCTCTAATTGTTTGTTGTGGGAGCCAAAGATTATAGACCCTCCCCTCCTTTTGCTCCTTTTCCCTTTCGTCTATTTTCTTTGGGCTCGTCTTTCTCTCCGCCGCTCTCGTCATTTCTAAAGGATGTGATTTTTATCCCGAATGTTGTGAAAAGGGAAGCAAAAGAGGAACGTTCCTGTGAGACTGCTTTTGACAATGGCAATGAGACACAAGAGACTGTTCAACTAAAGCTCGCAGTGGAATCGTTGACTTTCATAGGCTAAATATTAACTTTTAACTCAGAACTTTGAAGCAACTTTTGACTGCCTGATAAAGTATAAATTCTCTATGTAACTGAATATGTAACTGAAAATTGGATTGTTAACTAGAGTTATGTTTGGGTCGGAGGCTTATATTTATTTGACCTAATAATGCATTAGACCAACATATTTGAGTGGTCAAATACTTTCATTTGTATTTTAAAATCAAGTGCATTATCTAAGTCTGCCAGTCTAACTTGCACTTTACAGTACATTGCATTTTTAAATACTTTTTTTTAATGTTTTATTCTAACTAAAAATGCATGTAAACACCTTGATGGCATTGGCATGGTTTCTTTGCAGTATTGTCTGTAGGAAAGCAAACTCACAAATATGTCTTTAGTATCTGAATTGTTGAAAAGATGAGATCGATTGGAGGGCAAATGTAGACTTCTCCAACAGTTCTCCTGAAGAAAAAGCTCTTGTAGTTTCCGTTTCAGAAGAAATCTCAACCATTCTGTTCAAAAGCTGCAATCAAGGCCAGAGATCTCAATATGAGCATTTCTCATTCATTTTTCCAAGGCCAAATGATCTGAGCTGCTATCCACTTTTACTCGATGTATCTCAACTAGCCTATTCTCTCATTTGCATTGATTTTTTAAAGACATGCATTTTGGGAGAAACATGAAGTGAAGTGATTGATAACTGAACTAAGAACAAGCAACCTTCCTTTAGGGATTCTCTTTTCATTGTGAGCATGCAATATTTCATCATAGTATTTATATATATGTAGGCTATATGTATTTGTTAATCCAAGTCTTTTCATGGATTTTTTTTTTTTTTTTTTAAATGTTGCTGTTTGTACATTTCGTCAGATTGCCTTAACCCTGTGGGGGCAGGACCGGAAAAGTACGTTCAAGCTCCGTCTTCAACAATGCAAATTTTTCTGTCAGTTATTTGATCTCGCTGCTTCTCCACCTCCCTCTCCCACCGTAGGCACACCAGTATCAAAGGTTCAATCCCTAAACAGACCTGAGGAAACACGCAGAGTTTTATATTCAGGCCGCGAGCCAAAGAGATTGCAAAAAGAGGCAGATGGATGTCAGAGATATCAAATCAGATCGCACGGCGAAAACTCGGCTCATTACGGGCTGTTCGGCATTATGATTCCCCTCTCCTCCTCCTGGAGTGACAAAAAGTATAATTGCTCCAGTGACTCTCACAAAGGCATGTACAAAATAAACATGTAAACAAAAATTAAGCAGGGACGCTGTTATTTTTGTCCTGTGGGAATGTGGGGGGTTTAGGAAGATGCCGAAGGAAGAAAAGGAGGAAGATGTGTTGTCAGTTACACTCAACTGGTGTCATTTGCAGCTCCGAGGCTGGTCCTATTGAATGCCTGTAAAATAGCAAGCGTAAGACTTGATTGTAATTATGCTGGAACTAATATGCTTTTCAAAATGAGCCATTATGAGCTAATGCCGCACTGCAAAAAGCCCTGTATGTTTTTGTCACTCTGTCTTGGGTAGTTTGCAAGGTACAGCTGATATTGAGGACATTGGTTACGGTATTAAAAAAAAGGCTGCATAGAATTTTGCCGTAATGTTGAGCTAATACTGATTCAAAGGCAATCTTAGCAGATGAGGTTGGAGACGCCTCTACCTCCTTCTCACTGTGTCATGGAGGCTTTTTATTATCCGCCATCCCTGACTAATTCCTGGGATTCTGATGATGTCAAAAGCTGCACTTTGAATTCTGGCTCAATCGTGCTTTTCAATTGTCTTTTTTTTTTTTTTCCTATAAGGATCTTTGACATCCTTTTAGGATCTTAGGTTTGGTAATGATATATCGTACTCTATTTTCAGATGAGCTGCGCAAATCACTTTTGATGCTGTCGGGTGATATAATTAAAACGATATAGATAGATCATGAAGACAAAGAGACTGTTTTTAGCTGGGATTTAGTTATCCATGAATGTGTTTCGCTTACAAAAAGGTACTGTGGCATATAACATGGTAAAGTGGTGTATCAGACCATGCTACTAAATGAGTAAAGTAACATGGTACTTTTTTTTTTTAGTAGGCCAAATCATTTTGTTTGTATTTTGATTTAGCCATTCAGTCAGGCCTCTTTGTGGAGTTGATCAAATCTGTTTTATTGAAAGGATAGGTCTGGATTCTGTTGATTGAAAGGATTCTGTTGATTGAACACAAAAGAAGATATTTTGAAGAATGCTGGTAACCAGACAGTGACGGTAGCCATTAGCTTCCATTGTATTTTTCCCTACTACGGAAGTCAATGGCTAATGTCATTTTCTTTATCCCTATAACTCACTGATTACTTTTTTAAAAGCTCTTAGAGAAGAGAAGGAATGTCTTGTGGCTATTTAACATTGAGGTTCTTTATTGGCATCGATGGTTCCATGATGAACCTTTAACATTCATGGAAGCTTTCCATTGGACAAAAGGTTCTTTATAGAGGAAAATCAAAATGGTTATTTTAAGAACTGTTCATTGAAAGAATCTTTGAGAACACAAAATGGTTCTTCTATATGACATTGCTGCAAAAACCTCCATTTAGCCATTTTTAAAAGTTTATGTAAGCTACTTAAAATGGGAAATTTAAGCACAAAAAATCAATACGCAAGATAATTTCATACAGTAGTCTTTTATTCAACAGTTAAATAGAACTTTTGTGATATGGTCACATTACTGTTAAAGCAATAGTTCACACAAAATGCGAAAAAACTCAAGACTTCAATGTTGTTTAAAACCAAATGTTCTCAGAAGAAACAAATGCTTACTGGTTTGGAACATGAGGGTGAGCAAATGATGACAGTATTTTAAGTTTTGGGTGAACTGTCCCTTTAAGGAACATGCTGACTTTTTGGGACTTAAGCTTATTCACCATCCACACATACCCTTCTCATCTCCGTGTGTGCTGTAACTCTGTCTGACACACCCACTGCTAGCCTAGCTTAGCACAAAGACTGGTAGCAAATGGCTCCAGCTAGCATACTGCTTCCAATTACTTCCAGTCTTTGTGCTAAGCTAGGCTAGCGGTGGGTGTGTCAGACAGAGTTACAGCACGCACAGAGATGAGAAGGGTATGTGTGGACTTATCTAACTCTGGGGGATACGGTGAATAAGCTAAAGTCCCAAAAAGTCGGCGTGTTTCTTTAAGCCAACGTAAACGGTTGAGCTAAATGTGTATGTTGGCTTAACTGTATCAGATAATGGGCCCTAAATGGATAAGATTTGGCTTTAGTAATTCATGCATCCAAGAAGCAGAGAAGCTTCTTGTAGCGGTTTATCTTCTTCTAGCCCTCTGCTCCAAAAGGGTTTGGTTTTTAAATGAAATGCAATCTAAAATTCGTCAGAGCAATCTGTACGCACCTGATTTTGTTGCAAATTAAATACTCGGCACAAAGTCAACATTTCGTTAAAGATCACGTTGGGCCCTGGAGGAAAAACATTCAGGCTGTAGCACAGAATGAATGGAACATAATTAGGCTTTAATTGGCTGATAAATGAGCAGAGGACTTTATCAATATCCCCAGAACCCTCAAATAGAATTACAGCTCGGTTATTGTGTGGAGGATTAGTCAGGATGTACCTTATTGTTTTAAAACAGGGAAGAGTTCTTGTGAATTGACCTCACATCTTCTTGGGCTTAAAGTGCAAATTAACTGCTGCTTTTTTTGTCCCCTGATTACGGTGGTTATAGTGCATTTTAAACAAGGAATGAAAGCCTTATATTTTATGAAGTAATGGTGATAATTTAGTTTATAATAGAGTTCAAACTTTCATATACATTCAGCCATCTCATTTTGCACTAAAACAGCCAGCCTCCACGCTTACATTAGCAGCTAGCAGAGACCATATGCTTTGTAGGACATTACAAGACTGCCATAACCTATCTGAACCCATTTGGGGCTTCTGTTCCCTTGATAAAAGCTAGCATCCCAATCAGTGGATCACTTCGGGACAGAGATGAGGCCTGTACCGTGCCCCTCTCACTGCTCTATCTCTGCCAGCATCTGTTTCATTACCATAATCCTTTGCTGTTGTCAGGGGGCCTGTTGACCTTCAGTCTTGGGCTCGCAAGACGGCTGAGCTAGAGCTTGTGAGACGGCAACAACAACCTGAGTTTTGTTTCTGAGTTTTGCCCCTTGATTACATGTGTTGTGAAAAAATATTTCAGTACAAAAGACGTGCGGTGGGATTTGATACGGTTACAGTATGTTTGTAAGTTAAAGCAAAAAGTCTTTGATGTGTCCAACGTGTCGACAGAAAGAAAACAAAGAAGCGCGAGGGCAGGGTACGCTGACAGAATCTTGCCTCATGAATCATGTGGCGAAACTGTGCAATGAAACAAAAATCACAGCGGCACGTCTCTCCCTCCCCCTCAGGACGCCGAGGTGACTTTGGAAAGTGATCCGTAGACCACTGCGCCAGTCTCAAGTGTTGTCATGGTGTGTTAGCAACAAATCGCTCTGGTGCATCCTCATGAAAACCAACAAAGGGATATCCAGGATATGTACATATTCAACTTTGTATATTCAAGATTTTTATTTTTTTTTTGTGTGCTGGAGTGCCAGGCAGTGTTGTAAAAAATCAATCTTTATTAAATGGGGGAAGATGGAGGAATTGATTTAATGAATGCGGACTCATGTCCTGCGGTCGCATGTAATCCATTGAGAATCATTGAGCCAGAGCTTGGGGAGACAAAAAGACATTCTGTGAAGACTGCTCGAGTGGTCTGTAATGATAGTCTCCATATAATCCGCTAATTCCTTGTTTAATTAAACTCCAGAGCCGGTCTGGAGAATGCAGAATGCCGTCTTGAAGCTGTTACATTGCGAAAGGGTTTTTTTCTTCTGTTGTTGATGTCGTTGCACTATATACTTCCACATGCACCAAGAATACAAAATACAGTAAATACACAAAACCCTAGATTGTTTTGTCTTTTATATTTATTTAATAAATAAAATTATAAATTTTGCTTCTTCTATTTTGCAAGTATTTTGTTCACCTAAACTGACATGCACCAAGAAGAATACACGCATGGATACGCAAGCATGCACCAAATCACTTGTACGCCTGCAGTTTGGTTCTTTTTATTGTTATGGTTGCGTTGCGTTAAGTGGCTGTTTTTCCTCTATTGTCAATTTCAAGTGCACCCAATACATGCACATGCACAGAGAAGAATGCATTCGCCAATACGCACGGACACACTCGCACGCCCATGCACATACTAATATACACACACTTTCGCACTCCCACAGGCCTTTTTGTAACCTCTTTTCCTGGCAGCCTATCAGCCATAGAAGAGGCCTGGCAGATGGGGGTTTGGGAGAGATGATCAGGCTCTGGTCTGGCAAAAGGAAACAGAGATGCAGGAAAACTCGTGTGAAGTGGTCCAGGGTGCAGGAACCTGCTGATCAGCAGTGGGCAGAGAGCGCGCACGATGGCTCAAAGGAGATTTGTCTCCGTCGTGGCAGCTGTGGCGTTGCGGGGGAAGGAGCTCGAAGCCCTTCTTTTCTGTCTTTCCCCCGTGGATGATGCAAGACCAAAGGGCCTGGAGCAAGACTCAAGCTACGCTGCTTGTTAGCACTCATGCGTTTTAAGAAAGCAAATGTAAAAGTGTGATTTTTGTGACAGGACCTTTCACAAGCTTTCTGCTGCCGTGAATAGATATACAGAGGTGGCTCACAAATAAAGTATGATGCAATTTTAGAATCAATTATCATGGTAATGTATTTCAGTAATATATCTTAACACACTCCATATCTCTCCTTACAAACGCTTCTCTTGGCTCGGTCGTAGTAGTGTTCGTCTTTGTGCCGGGGAAATACTCCTCTGGCTAAAATGCAAACTGCCAACTGCGATCTGCACTTGTCTTTGACTGCATGCCTGAAAAAAAAAGTAATGTAAAATATGTTGTAATATATTTTGAACACTAGCTTGAAACACAAAGGGAGGGATTCAATGGCCCAGAAGTCTCATACATTCTTATTTCAAACACTTGCTCTTAGGAGTTAGCCCCAGGCCGCTGAAGAGAGAATAAGGCGGACGTGCTAGAGCAAGGTGTCTGGTGTAGATTACCCTAACCCTCACAGTTACGTCCCCCAGGCCTCTCCAGGGCTCAGTGGCAGGATTATGTGTCTGAAGACTTCTCACATATGAATAAGACCCAATAAAACGGTATCTAGCGCTCCATTGACATGTCGAGATAACGGAAGCATTAATATCGTCGTGATAGCCGGTCGTTTTCCGTTGACAAATGTGCCTCTATACTGCCGCTTAAAGATGACAGCTGAGGTTTTTAATTGCTGTATGCATCAAATTTTTTAAAATAACGTGGTATTTTTTAAAAAAGCTCGTGCTGATATTCGAAGCCACTCAAAGACTTATTTCCAAACTGTGCACACAGGTAATCGTACGGACGAGGGTTCAGATATAGAGTCTGAGCCAGACCTGCCCCTGAAGCGGAAACAAAGACGCAGCCGTACCACCTTCACGGCGGAGCAGCTGGAGGAGCTCGAGAAGGCCTTCGAGAGGACACACTACCCCGACATCTACACCAGAGAGGAGCTCGCACAGAGGACCAAACTGACCGAGGCTCGTGTACAGGTGAGATACGCCCACTTGCACAGATAGTTGTATTTCCCTTGGACAGTTTTGCAGTAGACCTTGAATGTATTACGTTTGAGTACTATCACATTTGTTTTACCTCCCGTTGGAGTCGTTTCTTCTCTTGTCATCCACATGCCTCTGTTTATTTGCAGTGTTTGTTATATTTATTTATTCTGCAGAGACTAATTGTTTGACCTCCGGGAGTACATCACTCTTGGTCAGATGTCAGTTGGAGCCCTATTACTTTCACCCCGAGTCTTTGGGACGCTTCGTGACAGTTTGTGAACCCTATAGTTTTATGTAACATCGCAAAGCAAATACAGTAGAATTATAGCAGCAGCTGCACTAGTGGGAGACAAAAAGAGGGATGGGGGAAAAAGAGAGGGGAAGAAAGAGGAACAGACAAAATGCATTCCTGATGGATTTCTCATCTCTTCCCTTGGCCGGCGATCGCTTCCCAGCACTTGAAAGCTGGCCGCTACTTGTAAATCCCTCTTCATATCAGAAAGGATCCCTCTGGTTTACTCTGGGGACTCTGTTCCCTGACAACAACATTAATCAATCAAGCGCTTGTAAAAGACTCGGCAAGGTGGGGGTCGGGGGTCTAGGTTTCTCCATACTCTCACCCTCATGTCGTCCTTCGTAGATCTCGACAATCTATCCTTAGGTTCCTCACCAGAACGTACACATAGGCAGGGTAACTGATTCAACATATGTCTTTGTCTGTCTCTTAGCATTTAAGAAAGAAGACATATGTGTCTAAATGGTTGCTTCCACACTCTTGGGAGAATGTTGAGAGATTTATGCTATGCCTGTTTTCTTGAAATATTTCACACATGATGTGTTTAGGGGACCGATTTGCATTGATTGTAGGTTTATGTGTGCTAAGCTCTGGTGTATGTAAAAGCATTTATTATTACTTAAACAGCATTGCAAAAGATAGTGGCGTCTTGGGGATTTCTAAAGGGTGAAATGAGAAAGTCCCGAGTTAAAATACTAGAACTCTTGGTCTTATGTACATTATCATCACTGCTAACATGGATGGTAGATTCATATTAGCAGTGATGATAATGAGCATAAGACCAAGAGTGTGAAAAAACACCTCTAATTGGTCAATGAAAAGCCACATGGTTGTCAAAGAGAGGCGTCTTCTGTTCCAGCATGTTATGGCAAAGAATGAGACATATTTGTAGGTCAATTGTGCATTTCTTGGCCCATAAGAATCCCCGGGGGTGCTTGGTGTATTTATGGTAACTGATGTAAATGACAAGAGATAGAACCAGAAGAAAACCTTGAACAGGCCAGAATAATGAAAAGGACACATCTCCCCCTCTCACATAATAGGGCTAAAGGGATATCATGTGAAAAGCTGAGGTATTTGAGTCATGGATATAATTTGTTAATGCAATTTTTCTCATAATCTAATTCTGGAACACTTTGAAAATCTCCAAAGGTCAACTCAAACTGAATCTTCCAAAAAGGTCACCCTAAGAAAGTGACTCTGGTTAAGCACAGTAAACAACAGCCATGGGTCTTCAATGTTGTTTGGCGCTTGGTCCAGTGTTTAGGGGGGATTGGGCCATTTCTCTGTGGAGTCTATTGTGAATGTTCTTGCCCTCCCCAAATCTGCCCCCCTCCAAATGGGGATTTCATGTGGTTTTGCCATTGACGTTTAACTGTTAAAAGAGTCAGTCTGGTGGAGTACTCATGTAGATTTACTCATAAAAGTGCAGTTCATCATAGCTCACACTTTGACCTCCCATTGGACTGACAATAAAGGGCGCTTGATGCGTTTAACCCACCCAAAACACTAATTCAGTGAGGTGTGCAAGTTTGGCAAGAGACCCAACAAGACATTCCACCACTCGTACATGCCAAGTTATGCCAGCTGCATTGGCATAGTGAACACTTTTTCAAGTGTTCTAATAAAATATGACATGCTGTTTCATGGCAAGAATGCTGTCTTTTTCATGCAGTTACCATTAGGGGAGAGGGTTCGCATAAGTTCCCACTGGTTTGGCTTCGGGTATGTCGGCAGGTTTCTGTATAGAGATTCCTTCCAGGCCAGAGCGAGATCAGACCTTTGGCCCGGCTGGTGACCTGCTCTGCCACAGCTGTGCAGACCCATCTGGCAGATGTCAGTGTAGTGGGGAGTGGAGAAGAGGGCATTGGGGTGAGACAGGGGCCAAAAGAGGGGCCTCTCCACCCCTGGATCATCAACTCCAGAGCGTGTTAGAAAGCCCCCATTCTGCAGTCTTGAGGCAACGATATGCATGGCAAGTAAAATGAAGAGCATGCTTGTGCACCATTCAGAATTAAACTAAGAATGCCTTTTAAATTCCAAAATTTGAACTGAGGTAGCAAACAGGATGCAGAATCCCAATTTAAATTTGAATGCAAGGAAGTAGGTTTAACTAGTACTAGATTTCTTAACTAGACTTTAAACATATGCTTTTCAAAGCCGTTATTGAAAGGGTTAAAATGCCTTGAAGTTTGAAGGTTTTAATGTTAGGTCTATATAACTGAATTGTATTTAGTTTACGTATTTCTTAATATTTAACCAAATAAATTTGACCAGTGTGTACTTTTTTAAAATTTCTTTGAATTGCAATTGAATACATTTCTCTTCCTGTCATTTAAACTTTCTGTGGGATGTGCCCAATTCAATTCAAATGCACACTCATGAATTTAAAGGAAGCCAATTCTACAATTCCGAATTTTTTTCAACTCTGTTAAAGCGTATATAGAATCCGCACGCTTGATTTTTTTGATCCTCAGTTTAGTTTTAGCTAACATTTTTTGTTGTATTGGTTGTTATTGATTGTATTGTTTTTCCTAAATTGTTCTAAAAAGCTAACAACAGATAATCAGATAGTTATGATAAATAACTGCACCAATTGAGATTTTCCTGTTATTTGAAGATCTCCATCCTGTCCATCTTCATTGAGACCTCTTATAGCACACATATCCTCTGTGGTTTTATCTGACAAATCAGGTAACCCAGACCATATCTCACCCGGTTCGGTTTCAGTTTGGTTTGATGGAAGCGGCTTGTTAAAGGGTTGTGACAGGGTTATGTAGCCTAGAAGAATCTTTCTCCCTGTGGCTTCACAGTCCTGCTGCTTTACTTCCATGAGGTGAATGAGCACCACA
The DNA here is from genome assembly GCA_031834385.1 of Semotilus atromaculatus. Lineage (NCBI taxonomy): Eukaryota > Metazoa > Chordata > Actinopteri > Cypriniformes > Leuciscidae > Semotilus > Semotilus atromaculatus. The sequence goes on along the minus strand of JAULUF010000020.1, from coordinate 1,936,814 downwards.
TAAATGCCATGTGACATCTGAGGAAGCCAAGACACTGCTCAGACCATTAGCAGAAGGAGACGATTTTGCAGGCCATTCTCAGTGTAAGCTTGGTGAAACAAAGGGAGAGTTTTCAACCAGCTATGGAGAGGCAGAAAGGCTGGTGATTGTTATAAATCATCTACGATTAAGTGAATTCTGTTCTAATTCAGTCTGAAGTTAGCAAGTTAGCAGTCATAAGAGAGCCACGCTGCTAGCTCCTGCTTTCTGACATAGATCCCCTTTCACAAGCAGTGCGCATTTTCCATGCAGCTATTATAGTTAGTAGAATCTAATAAGGTCTAAGCATTTCCCTTTATGAAGCGTAGAAATCAATTTGGCAGGAAGTTAGCCATTCTCTACCTGGGAGTTTTCAGTTTGAATGCTAGCATTTTACTGCTAACTGCTAGGAGGCTATGAAGGGGAGGCTGTGTAGTTTAAGGTGTTGGCCAGGATATTGCTGAATATAGTTAGCGTAGAATGTATTAATAAAAAAGAAAAAGAAAAAATTATTATTAGTGCACTTTGAAAAGGCATTATGTTTAGATGTTGTCTCTTTACGGTTCCTCTACAGTTTTTATAATACTGCATGCAAACTTGTGGCAATATTCCATATATTATTCCAGCAATTCCTTGCACCCTTAGACCAGGAAAATGTGAGCAAGAAAATCCCATCCAGCCCAACAGGCAACTCTGTTCCTGAGAGTCTTAGCTTGTGCACCATAAAAGAATAAATAGGATTTATGAAGACTGTAAAGAGCAAAATTGTTGCAATGTATCAGTGAGAATGTTCTAACAGTTTCGCATTATTAGAATTTAAATTACTTTCTTTTAGCCGCTTTGTGTTCGTTGATTCTTATCTAAGTAATCCCAGTCTCCTTTTTGCAATTCGCGTTCCCAGTAATGTTAATTAGCATAGCGCCAGACAGAGAGAAAGAGAGCGAGAGAATTCAAGCAGGCCACAGAAGAAAGAGAAAAAAATGATTGTTTGATGTAGTCAACACATTGCTTGTTAGACTGAATCACATTTGTTGGTATAAAAACAGATGTCGCCCTTGTTTAATGTTTATTCCTTTTGAAACACGAGGTGAACGGCCTGAAACCTTTTAAAAGCTTCCCTTAACAATATTTTCCTAAAGAAGAAACAGATTTCAGAGGAGACTGTTGTCGTGTCCAAGTCTGTCCTGGATTTACGGGCGACTGTTTGCGGTGACTTATGGAGTGCACAGGTGTTTGTGTGTGTGTTTTGGTGTACACAGTGGACAAACAAGGGAAACATCCTATATGAGACAGGAATAAGAAATATTGTGCGTGTGCACACAGGTTTACCCCGTTTATCCGTGACAGGTGTGTGCAGTAAACACAAATCTCCACAGACACCCGCATTGGACACAGGGACAGCGTTGAGCCCAGACGCTGCTCTGTCTTTGGGTTTATAGACCGTAATGATCAAAACAAATGTACACACGATCAGCCAGACACACATAGCTCTCACACACTTCACGATTTGAATTGACACACTGGTGAATTGATTGATTTAAAGTAGTAGTGCACTCAAAAATGTTAATTCTGTCATAATTTATTCGTTATCATTTCAAACCTCTATTACTTACTTTCTTCTGCACAACCAAAAGAATATTTTTTTAAAGAACGCTGCAGCATTGACTTTCATTGACATTGGAAAGACAATTATTATTCAGTAATATTATCAGTTTAACTGCACTAATGCTATCAGATGAGAACAAAACTGGATTGCTATTGATAATGACACTAACTTTGCAAAATTGACATTGAACTGAATTGAATCAACATTGAACTAACTTGAGCTGAATGCTGACGCCATTCCCTTCTGTAGAGCGGCTTTACAGCTGAAATTGAATTTGTTTCATACATTTTGGTAAATTCTACAGAAAATACTGAACTGAACTTGTTTCACAATTGATGAACTTAGCAACACTGACACTATTATTGAACTGAACTTAAACAACACTGAACAAAAATGTGACGTGTTTTCTGTAGAGCTGCTTTACAGCAGAAATCATTTTTGGTGAATTTTACAACATTAACACTATTATTTTCCCGTTTATTAATATGAAGCTGCTTAGAAATTATACACGAGACATTATTTCAAAATATCTTTTGTGTTCACAGAATGAAAGTCATTAGTCATTAGAATGAAATAATGCTTACGCAAAAATATATTCAAGTGCATGACCCTGCATAAACCAAACCTTATCATTTATTTACCGTTATTTCAAACTGTTTATCCTGTATCAGCCCCATTGTCTCAGCATTCTCCTTCTCGCCCGTCATCACATGCTAAGAATCGCTGTCAGCGGACACCGCTGAAACTCTTCCTCGTGTGGTTTTGGTGTGGGCTGGATGAAAACCGTCTCAGTGGAGGAATTAGGCTGGATTGCAGACAGCGAGAAGGGGAATCTGGGACTGTTCAAGGTGACTTTGTGATTGGGTTCCAAATCCAGCTCAGAGGGTACGACTGGAGCGACCCAAAAAACACACTCGCACATAATCCCGGGTCAGGCACTACGGTGACGCATCTCTCCCTCCTATAAAACAAAACTGTATTTATTTAGGCATATTGGGCTCAATGTTTAACTTGATAAGAGTTAACTTGTGTACCTCTGTGACGCCACGTTGTTTTAAAAAGCAGCAAATTCACTTAGACAGAAATGCTTCACAGGCTGCTGGTGTGATTAAGGCAGACGGGCGTCTTAGAGCACATGGTAAAGCCACAAGATCTGCTGGCTGTCGCAAACGCTCTGACACAGGGATGCAGGCGGCTCACTTACAACGATGGATCAGAAATCTCTTTATGAATTGTCAAAGCATTATGCATCTTACAGATTGTGTGGTCTTGCATGTGCAGAGATTAGTTCATGTGCGATGAATGTGGAGGAAAGAGATCGGACATAAAGCCTAGAAGAAACAATCCACTATTTAAGGCGATAAAAGTTCGCTTTGACATATTCCTGCAGAAAACAAAACCTCTTAGACTTTGATGAGATTAAATGACCTTTTGCTTAAAGTCAACATGATTGAATTGACTTTCTCAGCAGATGTTCCTGTTTTTTTACAGAGAGGCTTTTGGATTTCTCTTTTTACCACTCTTTTTTTTTTTTTTACCACCGTAAATCAGAAATAATTGTCAACAGCCTGAAGAAAAATCACCATGTTTATAGGAATAAAATGTTATATAAATCAGTCTGTAAAATAGATGAGATTTCTGACTCATTTTGAGAGAAAAGCCTTGAAAGACATGTAAAGTAATTGAAATCTACCGACGGAAATAGATAGTGTAATAAAATAAATCCACAAAATGTACATTTGGATGTTTTCGTTCAACTAGTGTAAAAGAGAACATGTTAAAGTCCCCCAGTTGTGAAAATCAAGCTTTTAATTTTGTTTATGTCTTTAATATGCTTTAAGACAAACCACCAACACCATTGCGTATTTTCTCCTTAAAACTGCAGTGAACCAAAGACACGGTTCGAAATCGCTGGTGTTTCTGACATCACAAACTACCTTGTAACCAATCAGATCAACGTGTGATCGTCAATGAGTGGATCTCTAAGCTGTGACTGAGTAGAGGCGGGGCTCATTTGCATATTCATAGAACCACGTACTAAATGAGGCAAGAGTGTAGAGTTACATTCAAGCTATTTTAAGGTACGAAGACATTTTTTGCAAGAGAAAATATGAAATTTGATGATCAAAGATGAGTTTTGAGGGACAAAATTATTGACTACAGGGGGACTTTAAGGAAGCAAAATAGCCCAAAAATGGACCAGTGCATGAAAAAAACCAATGCTGTGAACGATTCAATGTTCCTTGCTGATGTCACCGAAGAGAGTGTCTGCACTTTGCGGCAGAAGAAAGAAGGAGGATGCCATCAAAGGATTGGAGCGTGGGGTTCAGAGGTCATGGGTCAGGAGGCACAGAAGAACGAGACACTTTTGCATTTGTGGGGGAAGGCCACAGCCTTCTTCCATTCTTCGTAAACCGTTCCTCCGATTCCCACTAGGAGATCCGGTCCAATCCCAGCACATGCATTTCCCAAGTTTCTTCAGGACGCGAGACCATTTTATCTGTCTGGAACACCAGGTTTAGGCTCAAGGCAGACAGACGGGGTGAAGCGTCTCCTCCTAAAAGAGGATGACGGTCGGGTGGGGGTTTCACGTAAAATGAAAGATTCGAATCCGACGCATGACAGATGGGTAAGAGTCATCTTTAGTGGCATCAAACGTTGGCGAGCCATTGAAGTCATCTGAATGAGATGCTAGCTGTTAGTGGCCTGACAGTTTTGCACATGGACAATGTAAGCAACGCTTTGTAAGAAAGGGCCAGTGTGTTTTGTAGAGTGTGTCTACGGTGTCGTTGCATCAGAATAGAGTGTGTCCTTGTGTGCGTACCATGAAAGTGGAGCTTTTAAAGGCACGTTTAAAAAGGGACGCCCACTCTTTGTGGACACTTTTCAGCCTGGTGTATTGAGAGGCCTTTGTCCCCACCTTTCATCTGGACGCACAATGGACCGGCCCGTTTTAAACACAACGGTAGATGAACTGCCCTGACAGTGTATTAAACGCGGATGAATTGCCAGTGCATGGCATAGATCAATGTCCTCCAACCTTTCACATACACTGGGCCGCGGTCTTGTCCCTGTGAAATAGAGCGGGCTGCTTTCAGAGACGCTAATTATATTCATGTTTTGATGGTGGAGAAGCTGTTTAAAATGTGCAAATTGTCCTCGTTTCAAGACAACTGTCTGAAGTCAGTCTGGTTTAAATGAAAGGTTAGTTTGGTCTGACTTAAAGTGTGTAATTCTTTCAATGTTAAAATAATTTCTTGTTTAATGTGCACAACTATGAGTAAACATTTGAGGTCCCTTATTTCCTGGATAATGTAAACTCTTGTGACTCTCTGGTGCTTTATGAACATTTGTTTGGATCGACTTGGATTGGCAAATATCACCCTAGCAATGCATGGCAAGCACCACTCACATTTTCTTCTGAATTTATTTGATAAAATCTTTCTCTTTTTTTTTTTTTGGACCATTTAAGTGCCTCTGGTGATTAAAATAGGTCCTCCGTTTGGGTTCAAATTGACTGCAAATTGTAAAATATAGATTTCATATTTGACAAACTACAATAAAGTCACATCAATCAAGTAAAATGTATTAATATAGCACTTTTCACAATACACATTGTTTCAAAGCTTTGCAGAAAATCCTTGCTAATGTTTATAAAATCTGATTTATAGTTACATTTTGCAAAACTGGACAAAACAATAATATTGTTCACATTTTGCAACGATACAAGCAATCAAGCAGTTGAGATATGCAATATTGTATATATCATGAATATACTGTATGTATGTATGCATAAAGTTAGATGCATATCCATAAAGAGCTGGATGATAATGTAGTTACTAGATATTTACTAGTATACATATAGAATATTAAATTTTACAAAGCTTTTCTATTTTTCTCAAGTGTTGATTTTTGACAAATCTCATGGAAACCATTGGGATGTCAATTTGACGGCATCATAGGGAGAACATTTCTACAGCCTTACCAAAACACACTGATGTTTCAAAACTTTGCGTTCACATTCATGACACTAAATGAGAAAAGGTCTCAAACTTGTAGTTTTGTTCATAGAGTGCTTTTTAGGGAGGCTCAAAACCATCATTGTTCATTTACTTCGTCTGCGTATATTTAGTCAAGCGAAACAGTTCATCCACACTCGTATAGCTTGATTACGAATGTGAAATGTGAAAGATGTATGTGTGTGTACTTGTCCATGTGTGTTTCAGACAACACTGCTGCAGGAAAACTCTTTATAGTGTCCGACAGGTAGATAAATATACTCAAGATGTCTGTGGAGATGTGTGGGCTACCTCTGACCTGTTTACGACCTCTCGAGCTCAAAGCGGCCTGTTTATACAGATCACAGCTTTAGCCACTTAACTAGAACAACAGGGACCTCGCCATGAGCTAAGAGACGGTTTCCCATGAGGACGCGCTCTCTGCCACACACACGCACATGAACCTGTCTGGAAGACTACAGGTTATGTGGATGAAATCTTGTTTAAAACAATTAGTATTCGTCTTTGCACAACTGTCTGTCTTGTTTATTTTTCTAAATTGTACTTCCATCTTCTTTTATTAGGTCTGGTTTAGCAACCGAAGAGCAAGGTGGCGCAAACAAGCAGGAGCAAATCAGCTGGCGGCATTTAACCATTTGTTGCCCGGAGGGTTTCCGCCTACCGGCATGCCAACCTTATCCACCTATCAGCTTCAAGAGTCAACGTATCCAGGCACCACTCTCTCGCAAGGTAATCCATAACCCCCTGTAGATACACACTACCGTTTAAAAGTTTGTGGACAGTAAGAGTTGTATTTATAGGCTATATTTTTCGCAAGGATGCATTAAATTGATCAAAAGTGACAGCAAAGAAATTGTTATAAAATATGCTGAAAATTCAGCTTTGATCACCGGAATAAATTACATATTGATATAATATAATATAATGGTTTAAATTGTAATAATATTTCACAATGTAACATTTTTGATCAAATAAATGCCGGCTTGGTGAGTACAAGAGACTTCTTCCAAAATCATTAAAAACTCTTTTGAAAGGTGGTGTATAACCCTGCAAATACAACGTGCTTACACAAATTTTGTTACAATGGTTTCATATTATACTAAATGTTTACCATATTAATTGCAATACAATGGTACATATCTGAATTAATATGGTTTTACCATAGAGGTCCAAAAATATTCTACTACCATTTTGGTACTTAATGTTAGACACAAATAGCGGTAGCACTTTATTTTTCAGTCACATGTACATACTATGTACTTATTATAGTAATGATAATAACTGGGTAATCACTAGTTAATAACTCTGAACCTCCCTCTAACCCTAACCCTAGTTACCTTATGTTACCCTGTACTTTCTTATAAGTACACAGGAAGTACATAGCATATACTGTAAAATAAAGAGCTGTTCCTGTCTCATGGTGTGTGTGTGTTTGTGTCTCAGATGGCAGCAGTACTTTACACCGGCCACAACCTCTGCCTCCGTCCTCCATGCATCAGGGTGGGCTTTCAGCGGACACCAGCTCTGCCTACGGGCTCTCCTCCAACCGGCACTCCTTCTCCAGCTATTCAGACACGTTCATGAGCCCGTCAGCTTCAAGCAACCACATGAATCCCGTGAGCAACGGCCTATCGCCACAGGTTAGTGCAGAGGCCTCTTTCCAGTGTGAGAACGATGAATGAACGCCAGCATGCTTCAGAGATCAAGAACGCTGTAGAATTAAGCTAGCATCAGCTTCTTGTGTGGAAACAGATCATTTTTTCTCTGATGTGGAGAAACGAAAGCACAAACCCTGTGAAGTGTGCTTAGTTTCTTTTTCAGGCACAGTTTAAAGTCAGCTTTTAAATAGAGAGCACCTGCGTCAAGCATAAACTTTATTATAATCATTCCCATTTTTCCCATAGTCTTCAAAGTCAGCATGAAATGGCTTTCATTTTACTTTCCTTATGTGAAGTACAGGAAGATGGGACTTGATGGGAATCATCAACTGTGCTAAAACAATGTCTAAATAGAAATGTTGCTATTGGACAACATTTATTCCTGTGTGAACAGGGCTTGACATTAACACCCGCCAAATGCGCCTAATAGGCCTAATATATTTTTTTCAATCATAGTCCTTTTAAAAAGGCATCTGAAATAATAAACTAAGTACAATCTAGTGTTGTCAATACATATCGATACTGAACTATCTGAAACTCTTCCGCAGGACGCACCAGCAACGCGTCCTCCTTCTTTAATCTGTCCGACTGCGAGTTGACCCCATGGTTGACACTCTTTACAGTCTATGGACGACACACAAACCCTTTACTCTCTCCGGATGAATATTGTTGGTGTTACAGGGTGAGGGATTGCGCATATTGAGCATAATTGTACTCATTCCCGCAGATTTTGTGCTCACACCCAAAGTGCTTGCACATAAAGACAAGTACACTCACCGGCCACTTTATTAGGTACACCTGTCCAACTGCTCGTTAACACTTAATTTCTAAGCAGCCAATCACATGGCGGCAACTCAGTGCATTTAGGCATGTAGACATGGTCAAGACAATCTCCTGCAGTTCAAACCGAGCATCAGTATGGGGAAGAAAGGTGATTTGAGTGACTTTGAACGTGGCATGATTGTTGGTGCCAGAAGGGCTGGTCTGAGTATTTCAGAAACTGCTAATCTACTGGGATTTTCACGCACAACCATCTCTAGGGTTTACAGAGAATGGTCCGAAAAAGAAAAAACATCCAGTGAGCGGCAGTTCTGTGGGCGGAAATGCCTTGTTGATGCCAGAGGTCAGAGGAGAATGGCCAGACTGGTTCGAGCTGATAGAAGGGCAACAGTGACTCAAATAACCACCCGTTACAACCAAGGTGGGCAGAAGAGCATCTCTGAACGCACACTACGTCGAACTTTGAGGCAGATGGGCTACAGCAGCAGAAGACCACACCGGGTGCCACTCCTTTCAGCTAAGAACAGGAAACTGAGGCTACAATTTGCACAAGCTCATCGAAATTGGACAATAGAAGATTGGAAAAACGTTGCCTGGTCTGATGAGTCTCGATTTCTGCTGCGACATTCGGATGGTAGGGTCAGAATTTGGCGTCTACAACATGAAAGCATGGATCCATCCTGCCTTGTATCAACGGTTCAGGCTGGTGGTGGTGGTGTCATGGTGTGGGCAATATTTTCTTGGCACTCTTTGGGCCCCTTGGTACCAATTGAGCATCGTTGCAACGCCACAGCCTACCTGAGTATTGTTGCTGACCATGTCCATCCCTTTATGACCACAATGTACCCAACTTCTGATGGCTACTTTCAGCAGGATAATGCGCCATGTCATAAAGCTGGAATCATCTCAGACTGGTTTCTTGAACATGACAATGAGTTCGCTGTACTCAAATGGCCTCCACAGTCACCAGATCTCAATCCAATAGAGCATCTTTGGGATGTGGTGGAACGGGAGATTCGCATCATGGATGTGCAGCCGACAAATCTGCGGCAACTGTGTGATGCCATCATGTCAATATGGACCAAACTCCCTGAGGAATGCTTCCAGCACCTTGTTGAATCTATGCCACGAAGAATTGAGGCAGTTCTGAAGGCAAAAGGGGGTCCAACCCGTTACTAGCATGGGGTACCTAATAAAGTGGCCGGTGAGTGTATATTGGCTATTCAACATACTATAATGGGTCCGTGCGTCATGTCTTAAAGCAACAGCAGCCTAATATACCGGCTGCCAAATAATGAGATAACATTACAAATATATCTATGGCTGTGTTTCCCTATGGTATCGATGTCAAAATTGTGGCCAGTGAAAATGCAGAGTGGCTAGTAACTTTGAAAAACCACTAGCCACAGTGGCTGGTGAGCAAAAAAGTTAATGTCAAGTCAAGCCCTGTGTGTGGCTTATGTGACATAAAGAAAGTAAATGTGGTCATGTTCATGTTGACTTTAAGAGAAAATCGACTGTTTAAACATTTAAATAAAGACATTTGGTTGAAATCTCTGTTGCTTTAATGTCACACTCAGTTGTTATTCCTCTAGTTGCATTGGAGAATATGTGCTTTTGTACATGAATTGCTTTGTTTTGCGGATCTCTTGTTGAGTCTGGTTTGTTGTTGCTGTGGTTCTTTTTCTGCAAGAATTTCCCACTTATCCTCTTTGGTCCCCATTAATGAGTATTTAAGCTGACTTTCTCCAGAAATGGTTCTGTCTTAAATACCCCAGTATTAAAAAATAATGTGTATTGATGCAAATCGCATGTAAGGAGTGAATTATACACAATTATCCATCAATACTGGGCAGTCTTGCCGACCCTCACCAACAAGATGTGGCTAACAAGCATAAAATAAGATTGAAATGGTGTGTAAAGAGTTGAAAATGAATTTCAATGCTGCATTTGTCCACAATTACCCTTTCGTTCACACATGTTTTATTGGGGGTTTCCTTTTCTCTTCGCTGCTCTCTCAAAGCAGATTGAGAAACATTCTCTGTATTACCCTCTTTTTTCCAGAGAAGAAAGAATTAAGGATTTGGTGACAAAAAAGAGCTTTTCCCCTCGTAACTACAACGTCGGAAGGATAACATGGGCGTCTTACAGTGAGAGAGATTGTTAATCGTGGCACAGGGGCTTTGAGCACTAATGCCTTCGCTCCAAACCTCCGTAAATACCAGCAGACATGGAGGTCTTTTTTCTATTAATGGGAGCATTTAACACAGGCGATGGAGACGCTTGCCTCTCGCTTCCTTCTCAGCTGCTCTTAAACACTTTCTCTTACTAAATAGTACATGTTTCTTGCCTAATGCTGTGGATCAGGTCTGCAGGATTTAAATGGAGGAAATAATAGATTTAAGTTTTCTACAATGGCCATGTTTTGAATTTTTTAACACTATATTTCTGTATACTAACACTCAAATGTTGAATGCTTGTTTTGATTGCTTGATCTAAAGTGTCTGTTATCAATAGTTAATGCACTGTGAACTAACAATTTTTAACATAACATTAATAAATGCTGTAAAAATATATTGCTAATTAGTTAATGCAGTAATTGGTAACCAATTAGACCTTATTGCAAAGTGTTACTGATAGTTATATATATATATATATATATATATATATATATATATATATATATATATAAATTGGACCTATATATACATTTTTGTTTTATTTTAAAAAATTATGAATTTCAATAGATAGTAAAGGGGACAGCCAATTAGTTTTCTTATTTAATAACTATTATTTTATATAATAATAATAATAATAATAATATTTTGTAAATATATGATATATTGTTTTTTTAAATAACAGCAATAATATTGTTTTTAATATAATTTCAATTATTAATTATTTATTAAATTATTCAATTTTAATGGAAAATAATTAAGAATGAGTTGTTCAAACTTCAAACGTTTGAATAGTAGTGTATATTATAATATTTTTAAGGATGACCTCATTTGTCTTGTCAATGGTCCTGATACCTATCAAAACAAATAGCTTTTTAATTATTTTTAATTGAATTATTCACTTTAAATGTCATAATTTTTCTGATCTGGGACACCTCTTTCTCTCTGCATCTCTCGTCCATATGGGAGAGTCATCAAGCTCTCATTGTAAGGAGATAAATGCAGTTTCTGACAGGAGAGACAGAGTTCAGGCACAACTCAAACTGTCTGCACAATCGTAGCTTTCACATGGAAAATCCTCATCTCTGTTTCACAAGGTGCACGAGCATCTGCTGAGGTCAAGTCAGGCATCACTTCACCTGACCCAAACTTCATTCATTCTCAGTTCACAGTTCGACTAATATGTTATATTCTAGGTATAATATAGGTAACACTGTACTATAAGATCCCATTAGAAATGCATTAACACTGTAAAAAGTGATTAGTTGATTTAACTTAAAAATTCTAAGTGGTTTCCTCACTTTTCTTGAGTAAATAAACTTCATGCGTAATTGCAAAAAAAAAGTTATGTGGAATTGTCAAGTTCACATAACTTAATTTTTTCAATTACATGAAGATTATTTAATTAATCATTTTAAGGCAATGGGTTTCCTCTCTTTTTTTTAAAGTTAAGTCAACTAACAATGTATTACTTATAATAAAAAGTGATCACAGTATTCATTAATCTTTAACATTTATACAACTTTTCAAGAAGTTGTTTATTCTCAATATTATTAATAATATTTAATTTAACTATTTATTGAACATCGGTGTCTTTTATGCTCTTGCCACCATGTTTTTAACGCACTGAGGCACTTGAGGTCGTATGTCAGTAGTTGTTTAGTAAAATAAAGCTGGTTGTTCAATAAAAAGAAAGTGGATCTGTTACTGCCGGTAACCTTTTCTCTTTCCAAAACATCAGATGTCACCTTGCCACCTGTGACAATGTCAAAAAAGCGTATTTTTTAAAATAAAATGTGTTTATTTTTTAGATGAAAGATAACTCCCTTATATTGGAAGTTTGCAGACAACACCTGTCTGGCGGAGATAGGCGCATGTGCTCAGACCAAAGACCTATTTCTCCTAACGTCTGCTTTTGATGGGCTACTGGTTGCTGGTACAGATTGACCAAAATGTGGCGATTGGCTGTAAATGGGTTGTGGTGGCCGAGTGGCGGGCGGTAATGGACCCCTGCTGATCTCAGCACAGGTCTTGTTGTAACCCATCCAGACAGCGCACATTTTCCCATTACAGGCCAGTAGAAAAGCCATCCACCAGCGGTTGTTGTTGTCGTAGTCCTTGATTAGAAGTTTAGGCTCTGGGAGTGATGCAGTGTCAGATGGGGTCTATTAGGCATTAGTTGGCTGGTCCACAGTTCTGCTTTTGGGTTGAGGTGAGCCATATCGCCCCATTTCATTTTGTCGCACAGCAGGTGATGGATAAGAACATGTGCTTTGGGAGATGTCAGGGAAAACACTCTTTTTTTTTTTTTCACTTCCTTTGGGTAGAAGACATGCAAAAGTATGTGAAGATGCTGGAAAAGAAGTTTCCAATAGACAAAAAAATATTAATCTCTAGCTTTATTTTACAAATATTTTATATTTTGTCCCGGTGACCCTCCAAATGTCCATACTGATATTGCTAATACGCCTCAATGTCCCATAACCAAGCAGAAAATCTCTAATTGATGTTATCTAGAGAAAATAAGGCAGAAGTTTCCTGTTTCTGAACAGAGAACAGTAGCGCCAGAGAGACCACGCTAAACGTGACATCAGGTGTTCATGCTGGCTATTATGCCTCTCTAAATGGGATTTTAAGAGTGGTCCTGGGAAATGTGTTCCTTGGCAGTGGTTTGAGGTGGATTCCAGTGCTCTGCCTGACAGGGACACCTGCTGGGAGAGAGAGGAAAACAGCATCTGCAGACTCCACTGGGAAGTAATTGTTTCCCTATGAAAATTACTTTTCATTTCGAAATGTATTTTATTGGGGGTAAGAGGGATGCTTACAAAAAAAAGAAAAAGCTTTCTTTGACTTAATTTGACCCAGAATAACAGAATAACCATATTGATATACAAAGATACATGTATACATCCAATAAAAAATGCCATGGCAATATCATAATACTAGTCCAAAAACATGTGATTATTTTTTTACGACAGTAGTACATCGTGTTGAAAGATTGAAAAGGTTGTTGCAGACAGAATTTTTAATATTAAATCATAACGATCATATCGAAAGTATAATACTTGTGTGTGTGCGTACCAACAGTAGGAAGCAGAAGTGGCAGTGTGTGTGTGTACCTGGAATTTGCTGTGCTTTGGGGACCAAATGTCCCCACAAGGATAGAAATACCAGTTAATTTTGACCTCATGGGGTCAAATGCTTTTTTTATTTTATTTTTTTTTAGAAAAACAAAACAGTTATAAATCATACCAAATGTAGAGTTTTGAAAATGTAAAAATGCTAAAAGTTTTCTGTGATGGCTAGGTTTATGGATAGGGTTAGTGTAGGGGGAAGGGAATATATACAGAATAAAAATAATTACCTACTATGTTCCCATTAAACATGGAAACCAATTTATTGGTTTAACCCAATAGGTTGGTTTGTCCATATTTGACCAAAACATGGGTCGAAACAACCCAGCATTTTTTAGAGTGTAACAAATCTAAAAAAAAACTAAATTACACTATATGAAATATAATAGATTTGGCCTCGGCTAAAACAATAAATATAAGTCGTTCAGCATGCTCTGTAAGTAATTGACAAAGAGTGTGTGTGTGTGTGTGTGTGTGTGTGTGTATCCTATGTTATGGGGACAAAATCCTCCAAAATCCTTGTGTGGAAATTTTTTTGGTCCCCATGAGAAAACCAACTTATAAATTAGTTTTTTTTTTGAAAATCTAAAATGCATAAAGTTTTCTGTGATGGATGGTTTAGAGGTAGGTGTGTGCTTGTGTGTGTGCGTGCGCGCCTGTGTGTGTGTAAATGAGAGCCGTGGGAGTGTGTTTGTGCTGTGGAATGATGTTCTGCTCACGGACGGACGGATGGGTGAGTGAGTGCGTACGGCAGCGCACGAGCGGGGTTGAGTCTCGGCACCGGAGGGATCAGAGAGAGAAACTGCGCTCACCCGAGCCTCTCTTTGATCCCTGTCCCCGGGCCTGCTCGCCCGCACCGCACCGCACAGCATCGCGCTAACACCAGCCCTCGCCAACCGCTGCTCGCGACTGTCAGACAGAGATAAGCGCGCAGAAGCTTCAACCCTCTCCCTCTTCCATTAGTCCTTCTTGGAAAAAAGGGGATGAATTACGTTTAAGAACCCTGTGCTGGCGTTGACTAAAAAGGAAAGAAACCTACCTCAGAAATTTTAAGTGCTTGCTTCTCTTGCCGGCTCCCTCGCCTCGCAGTTTTGACAAGACATTAGGCTCGTGAATATCAATGAGCCGCGGAGACGCATGTAGTCCCACACATTATTAAAAACTTGCGCATTAAGCCTTAGACTGGGCACCGTGTCAGCTGGCACGCTCTCCCGACGAACGAATCAAAGCGGATGAGCGCGCGGCATTCATCCGCACCCCGCGCGCGCTCGCTGCGAGAGGGGGAATTGATACTTAATAATTAGAAGCCAGATACTGTTTATATTTGGCAGTAATGGAAAAGACCTATAAGAGGCTTTCCAAAAAAAGAAAAGAAAAAAAAAGACCTGCTTGGCAGCTGCCAAGAACATCAGACAGCCAAAATCATCACCACGGGCAAAAAACAAAACAAAAACTGTAGTTTTGGTGTAAGGCTTACGGCCGGGTTCGGGCGGCTCTGAGGAAGACATTAGGTGTAAGTCTAGTCTTAGGCCTGATGACAATGGAAAGGTATTGTGCCAATGCCAAACCATACCTGATTGATGGCTAATACCTTTTCTTGGACACTGGTTTGAGGGCCCTTGAACCTTTCTTTACTAATTACAAATGTTGTTAATGTTTTATTATACTGTAAAGGTTCTTCAGGTTGGTCTGATGGTTTCTGTGTTCTTTAAAGCATTAAAGTGTGTGTGTACATTAGAAAGATCTTTGTGGAAGCTAAAAAAGTTCTACAGTGGAGTAAAACTCTTTTAGGTTCCAAACTGAACTTTTAGCGTTCTTTTCTAAGATTAGGGTCACTTATTCTGTTTCTCAAACTTAGCACTGATTTTTGCAGATCATACAGTTTAAGTAATAAACTTTGGCACATATGCTACTATTCAAAAGTTTGGAGTCAGGTTAATACTTTGATTCAGCAGGGATGCATTGGATTGATTAAAAGTGACAGTATTTATAATGTTACAAAAGTTTTATATTTCACGTAAATGTTTTTCTTTTGAACTTTCTATTCGTCAATGAATCCTGAAAGCAAGGTAGGCCTATCACAGTTTCCACAAAAATATTAAGCAGCACAACATTTTTCATCATTGATAATAATCAGAAATGTTTCTTGAGCAGCAAATTTGCATATTCGAATGATTTCTGAAGGATCATGTGACACTGAAGACTGGAGTAATGATTTCTATCCTTCACATAGAAAACTGCTCTTTTAAATTGTAAAAAATCTTTCACATCGTTACTGTTACTGTATTTTTGATCAAATAAATGCAGCTTTTGTGGGCATAAGAGATTTTTCTTTGCTTTTGAGTATAAAAGATGCTCAAATCAGTAAGAGTAAAGTTGATAAAAAAAAAAAAATCTATTAGATTTACATTGAAGGAGGCACCAATGTCATGAAGACTTGACTAAATGTCAAAGAAACCACTCAGAGCAACTTATAAACTGGGAGCCGCTCACAAAACTCTAGCATTGTGACGCGACAAAACCACTCACATTTACTACAGTATATATACAATGCAAAAAAGAGTAGGTGCCTAACTGAAGATTCTAGCTCAGAAGAATATAACTGTAGGTGTTCTCAGAGGTGGTTATCTCATGAGTTCAGGTCACGCCTGTCTGTGTTCTTTAACCTCCATCTTTGGCTTCCCAGCAGTCACCCGTTGAGTCCAATACTGACATACTCTCTCATCTCAAAGAAAAAGCGTTCTGCTCTTTATTTATTTATTTCGCTGCACTTTTTCCTCCCCGTCCGCTTCCTTCAAGGCTGCTCAAGACAACTCTGTGTTGGTCTCTTCTTTCCCTCCCTCTCCTTCCCCTGGAGAGGAAGACGCTTTTCCCGCCGTTCAGATGAAAGGCTACGGCGGACAATAAAAATGCTATTTAAATGCAAGGCTGTTTGTATGCGGGTGAGAGATATTTTCCCCTGCCGAAAGTGAGCTGCCGCATCCTGATAAATAGCAAATATAAGGGAATGCGATTTACATTTATCTTGCAGAGGCAGCCAATATAAATTTCAGCAAATCCTAGGAGATAGGGATTTAAAGGAGGGAACGACTGAGACCAATTCATATGCCGTGTGTCCCACGCAACTGGAAATGCCCATAATATGGAGAATGGAGAGCGTATAGACACACACACACACACACACACACACACACACATACACACATGCATGCGTGCACCAATCGTATCTCCTATGTCAATTACTTCGAGACCACAAGATGCTGAACGACTTATGTTTATTGTTTTAGCAGAGGCCAAATCTATTATATTTCATATAGTGTAATTGAAGTTATTTTAGATTTGTTACACTCTAAAAAATGCTGGCTTGTTTCGACCCATGTTTGGGTCAAATATGGACAAACCAACAAAACATTTTTTTTAACCCAACGTTTGGGTTTGTCCATTTGACCCAAACATGGGATGAAACAACCCAGCATTAGAGTGTAGTTGTAGTTTTTTTTAATATAGTGACCCAATGAAGTATTTGAACACTAAAGTCCCCTTTTCAATGTCTGAATGTCATTGCATAGATAAAAAGATAAGAAATGCAAAAACAGCTGGTGTAGTGTTTAATATGAAGAAGTATTGTGTGACTGTGCTTGTGTGTGGTTCGTGGATTATGTTGATAGCTAATGTGATGGCCTTGAGGAGAACTGACTTCTGGTGAAAAATCACCAAAACACCAGCTGATTAAAAGACATTATGAAGAAAAGTAATGTTAGTGAAGAGAAATGATCCTTGATATTCAATGCAATGAGATTCAGACATTTTTAAGGGTGACTCAAGTGTCCAAAAGCTACAAGTAAAACACTCTTTACGATGCTTAGGCGTATCAAGTTCAGAGGCACGTTCGGTATCTTTTTAGTTGCTGCCGCTACAATTTATTGTCACTGTTGTAAAAGTGGATTTTAACACCTATTAGCAGGTGAAGCCGTTTTTTGCCAGGTAACCTTTGCCCGGTGGGCTTTTGCAGGGTCACTGTGGGGTTAAACAGACATAGATAAGCCTCCCTCGGTCTCCCATGGCTTTTTGGATGTCGTCTTAGTGAAATGTGCGTCGTGTTAGTTCCACATGCCACTCTGACAGGTGCACCGGTGTGATTAATACTCCAATGAGCAGTGTACCGAACTCAAACCCGCCATGCCAACCACACACACCTACACCCAAACGCTTCGGCCTGACCGTCGCTGGCTGAGCCGGGACACTGGAGGCTTCACGGGACAGCTGGCGTCTTGGTCTCCATGCTCTCTCACTCATTCAATGCATCCATTTTATCATCGGCCAGAGGAAAGATGTGCGTGTGATCGTGAAAAACGGATTTGTGAAAGTGATTCACCAACAGTTACGCAACTACGTTTAACTAAAACCTGACATGGGAAATAACAGTGAAATAAGATTAGACAAAGTATTAAAAAAAGTTTGCACATGTGTTTTATGTTGCCCATCATCTTTGATGCATCAGGCTTTTATGACTACAGTAGACTATACTTTTATGATTATAGTATGATATAGTGAGAATATTGAGCTCATGGTTGAGGAGGAAAACAGAAAATATTTTTTTGATGCAGATACTAAAAATGTTATGGTCAAAAAGTAAGATCAAATTTCTATAGCTTGTAAATCAGGGAGATCTTAATAACAGTATGACAGACTACTTGCATATAAATGCATATAAATATGTTGTCACTCTATATATCCCAGTATGTCTTATTATAATTATTTTTATGATCAAAGTTCTAGTTCTTATTGTGGGTGGCAAAACATAACATATGTATATTTTAAATTATTTATTGATATTCAAGTAAACCTAAGATGCTTCAGTCCAGTAGGTGTTCATCTTGAAATATTGCCAACAATATAAAAGTTATTATTTTCATTTGATGAAAATCAGTGCATATTTCACAGCAAAAAGACACGAGAACCACGAGCCGAAGGGAGGGAATGCTCTTTTACAATTACACTAAAACGACTTTTACTTGCTAAAAATGTATAAACTATCAATCAGACGACAGAAGGCATGTAGTAGATTTTGTGAAACAGGTTTTAAAGCAAAGTTTTGATCATGTTGATAAATTAGAAGCCTTAGAAATTCACAAATCACATATGATGCAGTAGGCTTTCTAGGGTTAATCAGCCCGTTCTCATCCCAAGGCGTCATATACTGACGCTCGTGACATTTCGTCTACATTCAACGCGCATGGCACCCTTTATCGTCAATATGAGACGCAGATATATATGGGTCAGAAGGCGCCTCCTAGCGGTCTAACCCTAACCCTACCCCAGACCTAAACCTACCCATATCTGGGCGTGTTATATTGACGCTAAAGGGTACCATGCGCGTTGGATTTAGACGAAATGTCAAAAGTGTCAGATATGACGCCCTAGGATGAGAATGCGTTGGGTTAATATTCAGTATTTAGGGCTTGTTCAGATCACTTACTCTGAGTATAAGCTATAATAAAAGTGATGCTTGTCTTAGCAAACCCCAAGTTCAGTTGAGTTTGTCTATTTTTCCTCATGTTGGCTCAGTCTCTGTAGAAGGAGCCTGTAAGCGGTTGGAGTCTCAGCTGGCTATCTCACACGAGCAGTTCTTTCCTCTTAGACTCCAGCTGAGCACTATTTCACTATTTATTTACATGTAATTATTGCTGTGAGGTGCAGATATTAACACTGTCAAGAACAATTTGACCTGACATTTTTCACTGTGCTGATCCCCTGCTGATTAGCAAACAAACCTCCTGCCTCTCTCTCTCTCTCTCTCTCTCTCTCTCTCTCTGAAAGAGCTTTGGTGTGTCTGTGTGTGTGTGTGTGTGTGTGTGTGTGTGTGGGGTTTGGCTTGTTCCTGGTGGCTGAATCCATCCCATACTCACTCAAGCATATCAGTGGAGAAGAATAGACTATTGTGACTCCACACGTTGCAGTGCAACCAAACAGAAGGCATATTAACCTTCCGTTAGCTGATAGACTGCGGCCATGATCTGTGGGGAGATTTTAAATAGGGTTACTATAAGGTATAAGGTCAGTACACTGACTTTTTGCTTTTTTAAATCATAGATGCACTCAAATAGGATTTTTCACCAATAAAATTATTATTATTATTGGTGATAAATATATAGATGTTTTTATATTATAAATAAAAAAGCCTCTTATCCTGACATTCTGCTTATCTCTTGATTATCTCTATGAAAACATGCTTAGAGATAGAACAGTGATGTATAGAAATGCTGAATTATTTTTATTTTTGTTTTGGCCAACATTATGCAAGTTTATATTTTCAGTTACTGAATGATCAGTTATTGGTCAGTTTTTTATTATTACTTATTTATATGTACAGCGACAGATTATAGATGAACCATTGTAGAAATATATAAATTCTGGAAAAAACAATATGCAAAAATGTAATCTGATTTTGCCAAATATTACAGAAATCTTATATTATAGAAAGTTTTGTAATTTATCTGACCAGAGATAGATGCACCCATGTAGAAATATAGATATTTGGTGCAATATTGATAACAGATTATGTTACGATAATAATAAGGGTTTAAAATACGATAATAGTGTCTGTAAATGGACACTAAGGATCAAATCTAGAATTTTACTGCTACACACTAAGTATCGAAATATTATAGTGTACAGTAGAAAAAAAATATTAATGCTTATGTTTATATATAAAAAAAATAGTGTGCTGAATGAGTGATCATTTTAAAACACTAATCATGGCCGATGTGATGTGATCGCCAGTATATCATACATCAGAAGCCTTTTTGAGCCGCGTTTGTCTGCGTCTGTCAGAGTGTTTGCTGACGTGAGGTGTGACTGACCAGAGGAGAGAGGTAGAGAGCATATGCACACTATTTAGTACAGTAAACATCCTCTGAGGACTGACAGCTTGTTTCAGCAGCCGATAATGGCTTTCATCTGTGTCCTGTATGTCAGTGCCCAGATTCTGTCAGTGTCAATCAGAGTGTAATTGAGCAGGATTATCACACGCTCCCTTCTCCTCCAGAGGACCTGCGCCCTGGTTCACACCAGATCCTACCTAGACAGCATTTGAAGGAATCATAGAGACTTCCAAAAGAGATTCAGAGGCAGCAATCCCAGAATGCACTGTGGAAACAATCATCCAAGGGGGGAATCTGTAAAATCATCATTCATTAACACTTTCAGTCGCATCTGATCCGACTCTGGGTGATTATCTGGGCCATCCAACCCCATCTCACAGCAATTTTACGAAGTGGCTAATTCGTACCAATTCATACGACCTCACTTGTACGAGATTTTTGCTAAATCGTACTTATTTTACGAGTTGCCAAATTCGTGTGAATTCGTACGAATGACCTACCCCTGACCCCGCCCCGTGGGTTTAGTTAAATCGTACGAGCGAGGTCGTTCGAATTAGCCACCTTTTAATCACTCATACGAATTCGTACGAATTGGTCGTAAGATAGTGTTGGGCCATCCATGAATTTCTTGGCAATGTTTTTTCCGGGATAGGTCACCAGGTCTTTCCCCAACACGCCACATTACATGGCTAGGGACTCACACTCACGCATGCACACCTATGGATAGTTGAGCATCTCCAATTCACCTGTACTGCATGTTTTTTTGGTTTTTGTGTGGGAAAACGGAGCACCCGGAGAAAACCTATGCAGACACAGGGAGAACATGCAAACTCCACATAGAAGACTCTAATGCTAATGTTAAACTCTATTTAAAGTCAATTGTAGAGTGTTCCAATTCCAAATCAGTCACTTATGATGTTCCATTTTGGTTATGCTGTCTTAGAAGGCTACTGACTCTTTAGGCGGCTGCACTGCGCTTTGGACCAGGGTACTGTTTCTGCAATGCAAAAGCTAGAATGCTTAGTTTATTGTAACAGGAACGTTCTAGTTGTGTCATATTGCATGTCTGTATTCTGCTCCTTCATTTTCTGCACCTCTCTCTGTCCATCTTTCTCATTTCACTTTCACCTCCACTCCCCAATTTCTGTCCCCTCTTTCTCTTCCTCGTATCTCTCTCCTTCCCTTCTCTATTCAGAAGCCTCTTTTCAGTTTTGATTAATGTGCTTTGGCCAATTACGGCTGTGAACAGCGAGCGGCCCCGTCATCTGTTCTGTGTCAGCAGTCGGGCTGGCTCAGGGCTCCCAGGCTGCTTAATTGGCCCTCGCTCCCCTTCCACCGTGACCAAAAGCCTCTAATTGAATTTATGCAACCACTGTTATTTTTAAATAGTCATTTTGTCTCAGATGAGCACCACTATGGGAAGTGTAGGAGAGCGGTTAAGCCATAGTCTTGTTAAAAAGCCAATCCGTGTGGATTATATATAGAGAGAGATTAAAAAACAATATATATATATATATATATATATAGTTTTTTTCATATATTATATATTGTTTTTTTTTTTTAAATGTCCCCCCAAATAATTTATATTACTTTAATTGGCCATGATTAATGGTCAACCTGGAATGTGTTTTTAAATATCTATAAAAGCAGGGTATAAAATATTTTATATTAAAAAGCATTTTAATATTTCATATAAACAAATGTTTTGTCAACATTTTTAGCATTTGTTTTTTAAACAATGTTAATGTCTTTTAACTCAATGCAAGTTTTATTTTTTATTTATGTTACTAAATATCTATTTACAATAATAAAGTATAAAGAAATTACAACAAAGTATTAAATTTAAAAAAATATATATATATTTTTGTATTATTATTATATTTATTACAAATAGATATTACTCTGTACTTATTGAAATGCAAGATAAATTTAGTTTTTAAATATATTTTTTAGATGAATTTCGTAACAGACACGAGTAAGAATTAACATTTCTGTTAAATGACCAAGTCACGAGTATTGGCTGATGACTGGTCTAACTGACCAATATATTGGTCTAAAAATCATTATCAAACTAAATATTGACATTGGTGTGCCTGAAACATTTTTCATAATTTCACTAAATTGATTGCTGAATTATTTCCCAAGATTCTCTATTTTACATTACTCTGCAGTAATCCTGAATGGGTGTCAGTCGAAGGGGTTGATAAATTGCAGAAAGCGTTATTTGCCATAATCTTGGCCCCAGGACTGTCCTTTGAAACACAGACAAACAATCGACAGCAGGAGTGTGAAAAACCGCTCACAATTTCCAGTGCAGGCGACAATCAGTCGCACAGATCTGTGAAGGGAAGAGATGATATTCTGTCAGTCTCAGATAACTTACACACACTGAGTGGGCTTATTCCCCTCCGTCTGCCCTCCTGACCTGTACTAAACTTGAAGGGACCACTGGAGGGCATTAGGGTTGGGGGAAGTTAGTGAGAGGAACTCTCTAATCCACTCTGGGCTAGATTAAGAGTAGTGTGTGTTGTGTGCGTTTTGTGTGTGTTTGTGTGTGTGTGTGTGTGTGTGTGTGTGTTGGCCGAGAGCCTGGCGAGGGTGCAGAGGCCTGTGCTATCTGCTCTGTTGGCAGGCTGGCCCTAAGGCAAACTCAGTCCTACTGGAGTCTTTGTACTCTTAAAAACCCCCTGTCTCTCCAAACCCCCTCCTCAAATCCTCTCTATCTGTCTGCCATCCCTGCGTTTCTCTCTTTGGATCTGCTGCTTCATTTATCTCTAGTATATTTAATTTTGAAATGTTGTATATCTGTTTTTTTTTTAGCTCGGTGATCAGATTTAGTCTAAGTAGATGCCATATTTATTTTGACATGTACAACAAGCTCTCGAAGGCATATTTGTAATAACACAACAGAAAGAGACACTAAAATATATTTGTTATATTTTGTTTAGTTATTGTTGGATTTTGCGGAAGTGCAAATGTGTTTAGGGTTCTATATAGAACTTTAGGGTTTTAAAGAACACTTCATGCCAAAAAGGTTCTATATAGAACTTTAGGGTTCTTGACTCAGTTTTAAAGAACACTTCATGCCAAAAAGGTTCTATATAGTAAGGACAAATGAAAAGCTATAATGTTATTTTTAATGTAGAGGAATTAAGAGTCCCATTTTCCAATACAAATTCCAGTGCTATTTCTTTTCTTCTGGTGAACATGTAAAATGGAGTGCATGTGCCGTATAGCGAGAGCTTAATGTTTGGCTTTTGGGAAAATTGCCTCTTGAAACATTGTCATCTGCACCAGACAGATTCCTTTTAGCTCCGCAGTTGTCGAGCTGTTTCTCCAGAGCTTGACTAAACACGAAAGGACTCGTCGTACATTTAAGCAGACAAAAAAAAGTATAATTTGACTGTTAAGGAAATTAGAGTGGTATGAAAGAATCCCTTTTAGTGTGTTGCACATGCACTATTTGTTTATCTGAAAGGATGCACATTGTATCAATTTACAATTCTGGGTTTGCACCGCCTCGAGCTGGAGGGTCTCAGAAGTTGGAGAATTAATTAGTTTTTTATTATTATTTATGGAGTAATCTATTTGGAGAGAGGAAGGCATTGCCTGTGGGCTGTGTCCTTTAAACACTGGAGCCCTGACTTCCATTATCTGCCGCGCACACGACGCACAACAAACCAGAAAAGCGCTGCGGAAGATACAGTCCAATAGAGAAACAAAGGAAAGAAATGTATAGTCTACTTGGGAGGGGATGGGGGGGAATGGGGGGGGATGGGGGGGGGGGGATTCAAGTATGTGAAATGAGGGTTTATTTAGTTGGTGAACTACAGGCTGCGTTTGCCGGAGGTGCTTTTTTTGCCATGGAGTCTGATATGTCACACACTCCCATATCAGATTAATAGTCTGAATGATATTGATTTTTGTTTATTTAGCTGTGTTAATGTTCTGGGTTGGCTAGATTTGTAATACAATCTCAGCTGAGCTTAATCTTTCCCCTGCAGCGAAGTTCAGCGGTTACGGCTCTTCTGGTCAAGGTCACACTTTCCCAATGTGTGACTATAACAGTTTAAAAAGCTGTTGAACACAGAACAACACAAAGGAAATGTTTTTGTTCAGTTTAATTAATGATGCATCCGATGTCTCTTAATTGGCCCTTGTGCCTGTATGAATCCTATAGAGGTCAAGGATTGGCTGGTTAGCATAGTCCCGCTGGTATATGCCATACTAGACCTTTCCTCATTGATGTCCATTCAAAAGTAGCCATCACTAAATAGCCTACAACCTATAAACTGATCAATATTTCAGTATGTTATAGATGTTTTGCCGGAGACCTTTTTGGAGAGCTCTTAATTCAATAAACTCCAGTTTTTACTGTATCATATCATAAACATTCACACATATCTCACACAAAAAAGGATGACTGAATAATTAGCCTTGTTCCAAATCCTCCTGAGCTGACTTCTTAGACAGTATTTTATGTCCTTATAGTTGAGAAGACTAGTCCAAAAGTTTATTTGTGCAGCTTTTCTAAGATATTGATCAGTTCAAAGTATTGCTATTAGCTTATCGATATGCTAATGTTAGGATTCTCCTTTGGAATCAAGTATAGAGCCATTTTTTTTCTAGTATTATTTTGTCTAGCATGCCTGTTGCATCACAATTGTGAAATTGAGGACTGATCCATATAGCAAAATCCGAGTGTGCGGCGGCAAACAGTTTGCTCCATAACATAGTTCACAAATTCACCAGGGAAGACAGATTAAATATATAAAATGAAACCAACAGGAATTTTATTAAGAAAGCATAGATTTCTGTTGATGTGAAATGTACCCCCAATTATTATGAGCCGTTAGGACGCTTTCATGCAGCAGTATTTTATCTTAAGTAAATGAGGAGTGTAACATTACAAAATGTGATAAAAATAACAGCTCTATCTATCCAGCAAAGGTCCAGAGATTTCCCTTCATCCGCTCTCTAAAGGAGGTCAGTGCGGCTCTGTTGAGGAAGCAATGCTGGAATTTGGTGCTTTTATAATTAGAAGCGCTGATAGAGGAGTCAGTCCTGATTGTCTGCCGCTTTAATTTAATGTGCATATAAAGAAGGAAGCAGTGTAATCAAGCTTCAATTAACCGTTGACTAAATCTGTCCCCCCCGCAGCTGCCGTCACGGCCCCCTCGTGTGGCCACCAACAAGGGCTACTTGTGCTTTCAATTCACTAATCTGCTATAATCAGGAAATTTATGAATCTTCCCTCCATATGGCCACATCTCATGTGTCTCTTATAAAGACACGGCAATGAATCTCCCACTTATGTGGATGCATGTCACATGTGCGTGGAAGGGGCTTCCATACTGATAGAATTAGCTTGAGGAAACCACTAACCAGAGTTATGCGTCCGATGTGCCTCGAGTCTTCCATATTTCCGGCAAGACATTTTGGGAATATTTATCATAATGCGATTCATTTTCCCCGTCCGCTCGCACGTGCCGCGTCGTCACCGAACGCAAGCTGTTGTTTTGCAGGTTGATTTTTTTTTTTGGTTAGCTGATATCGTCACGTGAACTGCATTTAAACTCACACATGTATGGGTTTGTGTGTGTCACGTCTGTGTGTGTTTAACCAGCTCCGTGATGGTCTAATTGGTTTAGCAGCCAAAGGGAGTCAAAGGGCAGCGTGGCGTATCGAGACGCAACGTGAACCTGATGCTGGGAAGGATGCTTTCTGTCGCCTGAGAGGGAAGACCATGTGTGAGGCTTCCTGGAAAACACTTCTCCAGACCCAAACACTATTTCAGCTTTCTCTCCTATGCTTTTTTTTTTTTTACGTTTTCTTGCATGGCCTTTTGACCAGACCCTATGTTGTAGAGCAACATAGCTAGAATATAGTTGACTAAATTGACTGTTTTGCGATGAAATACTAGTTTACGGCACACTGTTTCCTGCATAATGTATGCATCATAATATTTTAAAAATATTCTGCTATTTTTACATTTAAATTGAAATATTTTCTAAATATTTAATAGGCCCATTTTATTTTGGGCCTATTAAAGGTGTATTATTTATATATATATGGATATAATAAATGGATATTATGTGATAAAAACCTAGAATTAAAACATTTCTTTATTTATTATGTGATCATTGCTCATAAAATCACTCCTGTGTAAGTTGTCACTTTGAATTTAATGCAGAAATGTATGTTCCAATGGCTTTATGGACGATTGGCACAAAATGTGGTTTGTGTTTCATGCATGCCGTCCATAGTGTGAAATTGTATACTTTATAATAGTAGTTATCACTTGATCTTACTAATATGGTTGTTATCGGTTCCGGTTCATTCCCTGACACTGGGAATGGAGGGTCAACTCAGGTGCATTGCATTGTGGAATACAATATGTACAGTATATTCTGATGGTATACACATTTTGATGAATTTAGTAGGTCAAAATAGGTCAAACTTAGTCAGTGATTGATTGAGTTTGCCAGTGAATAATACACATGTTTGGGTCAAATATGGACAAAACCAACCGTTGGGTGTAAAATTGATTTGTTGAAATTAACAACTGTTGGGTTTGTATATTTTTGACCCAAACATGGGTTGAAACAACCCAGCATTTGTAATAACTGTATTGTTTCTCAATTCCCAAACAGATAAACAAGCAGCTTGAGCTCACATCAGTGTTAGTTTAAGAGCCGGTCTGTGTGTTCGGGATGGGAGATCATGTTCTTGGCTCTGTTCAGACCACTGCTCATTATTATTCATGAGCGTGGGGGTGTTTCTGGAGCCTGGGGGCGGGATTATCTTCTCCCTCAGTGCTTGTTGTGCTGGAGGCCTCGGTACAGGGGTCTGATGGGTCTGGCCTCGCTCCCGTCTCTTTCTTTTGCTGCATCACTCTCTCTGGCCGTTTCGAATCACTCTGGGACGCTGGCTGTGCTTTATTCTCTTTCCCTTCCCTCCGTTTGCACAACTATATGTCTAATGGTTGCAGAATTGGTCATTTTACACGAGGGGGAGCGTTTTCAGAGTTCCTATAACTACTGGCAGAGGTCCCAACTCTTTGACGCCTTTTGGGGAGACAAAATTAGCTTGTAGGGTCTAACCCAGCACAGCAGGAACTACCAGTGGTGTAAGTGTGTGTTGATTGACTAACTCTGGTGGTTTTCGGTAATTTTTTACCAAAAAATTTAACGTTTTGTTTTTTTAGAATGTATTACATCATCGGAATGGTGCGAAACTTGGTAAAGGTTTTGGCACTTGCTATGTGAACACACACACACACACACACACACTCAAATAATGGACTTGATTCTAAAAGGTTAAATGATCCTGAAAAAAATAGTCACAACTAGTCATACACGCCAAAAATTAGCGCTTTTTTCACTTCAGCAATAATCTGCCAAGTGTCGTATTTGAAAGAGATCAAACTTAAGTCTGTGCTCTAAAGCATTCAAAATTGACGACAGTTTAAGTTGGAAATTACATTTTCAGGTCTATGCTCAAAAAGTTATTAAATGGATTATAAATACTGCATACATATAATTTAGTACCATAAAATCACCTAAAAATACAAAATCTGAAATAAAAAACATTATGAAACTAAAATATAGTACATTCATTTCACTGAAATAAAAAAACATCTTTCATTTTTGACCAACACGCGAAGAGCACCAGAGAAGCCGTGAACACACAGTTTACTTACTCCTCAAACGAACTCCATGAACATGGAAACCAGCAGTAGATGCCTCGACGCTGAAGTCCAGACACTTCTCAACCTGTACGCTACAGACTTGTTGACGTTGTTGCCTTAGGGGAACTTTTAGTTTTTCTTACTGTGAAGAATTTGAATACTCTATGGAACCTTTGCACCTTTGTTCTATAGAAATGTGTATGCATAAATATTCTTCATATAACCATGAGAATGATGAACCTTTATCTTTAAGAGTGTTGGGCAGAATTCAATGCAAAATGGACGAAACCTGCCGATCCGTCTCTAAACACCCGCCTCTGTCTCTGTATCTCTTTAGGTGATGAGTATTTTGAGTAACCCCAGTGCCGTCCCGTCCCAGTCTCAGCATGATTTCTCCATCTCTCCTCTCCACGGTGGTCTGGAGGCATCTAACTCCATCTCAGCGAGCTGTAGCCAGCGTTCAGACACCATCAAGAGTGTGGACAGTCTGGCCTCGTCCCAGTCCTACTGTCCCCCCACATACAGCGCCACCAGCTACAGCGTGGACCCCGTCACTGCTGGATACCAGTACAGCCAGTACGGTCAGAGTACGTACTGTCCCAACATCAAACACTCTGTATATATGACTAAATGTCTCATGTTGTAAATGCCAGTAAGATGTTTTTGAAAGTCTCTTCTGCTCACCAAGCCTGGGCTTATATGATAAAAAATACAGTAAAAACACAGTAATGTTGTGAAATATTATTACAAGTTAAAATATCCGTCTTTTATGCAAGCATGTTTCCACCACTGAATAAAAAATTTAAAAGTGACTTTTTATCTCGCAATTCTTGAAATTGCAAGTGAGATAAAAAGTTGGAATTACATTTTTTTTTTAATCCATGGCAGAAACAAGCTTCCATAGTCTTCTATTCTGAATGTACTGTAAAATGTAATTTATTCCTGTGATCAAAGCTGAATTTTCAGCATTATTACTCCAGTCTTCAGTGTCTCATGATTCTTCAAAAATCATTCTAATATGCTGATTTTCTTCTCAAGAAACATTTCTGATTATTATCAATGTTGAAATCAGTTTCGCTGCGTAATGTTTTTGTTGGGCCCATGATACATTTGTCTTTCAGGGTTCTTGGATGAATAGAAAGTTCAAAAGAACAGCCAACTAATATTTAAAATAGGAATATTTTGTAACATTATAATTGTGTTTACTGTCACCTTAATGAATGTTTTGAATTCTGTAAAAAAATATCTCACTGACCTCCAACTTGTAAACAATAGTAAAATATCTCTGTTAAGACCATTAAGTGTTAAGGCTTTTTTTGCGATAAAGTAATTAAACCATTAATCGTCTACTTTATAGTTTAGTCTAGCTTGTGTTTGGTGCAAAAGCCATGTAGCAAATTTGAGATTCAGCTTAATAAAGTCAAGCTACGTGTTTTCTGTAAACTGCCTCTGTATTTATTCTTTATTTTTGAAAGAAATTTTAACTTTTATTCTGCACAGAATCATTAAATTGGCCATTAACCCATTTATAATGTTAAGCAGCCAATCATTATATTATAATGATTTCTGAAGGATGATGAGACGCTGAATACTGGAGTAATGATGCTGAAAATTCAGCTTTGATCACAGGAATATATTACAGCTTACAATATATTAAAATAGAGTTCAAATAAGTTATTTGTAATTATAATAATATTTCACAATATTGCTGTTTTTACTGTATTTTGGAGCACAACACATGCTGATCTTTTCAGTAGGGAAGCCAGTTTCATCACACTGATGCCCGTCTGAGTTATAGTTTATTTCCTCTCCGCCGCTGAGGGTGAGCAGCGCCCGACACTGACCATCTCAGGACACGCTGACCCCTGTGCCCATCAGACACATGCTCCTGATAAAGACCCCGGCATCGGCCCCGGGCTCCTCTGTTAGTCACAGCACTCTTCCCTGGACTGGGAAACGGGCACTTCAAAGCCCACTTTACACCCCTAGGGTCCTAATGTCCTTTTATTCACCTCTCCCACACACACACACACACACACACACACACACACACACACACACACACACACACACACAAGCTTCAGGACAGGAAAGAATTGATTGATTAAATTAACATAATCAGAGGCTGATGTTGTCACAGAAGTCAGTGGCTTGTCTCTACCACCATTAGATGTGTGTTTCGTTAAGTATATATCCAACATAAACTTGAGAAATTGTGTTCAAACTTTTTAATGGTGGTGTGGAGGTTATCTAAATCTAGCAAAACTATTTTTAAGGGTGTCTTCAAAGGTAAAAATGGTTAAAAATGCATACAGTTTTCTCTTAAGGTGTAGGTTGCTAGTTTGGGTTAGTCTATCAGTATAATGAGCTACCAACAACAGAGGTCTATGGGTTGTCTTCAGTTAGATAACTAGATAAATGTGTGGGTGTGTGAAGTAGTGTCAGGTCCATCAGAAGGTGCAGAAGGCTTGATTGAAGAGATCTGACGAGCGAATGTCAGGTTAATTATGAGTGAGATTGAGAGGACTGATCTGTTTAATGAGTCAGATGAGAGAGCTGCTGAAAATGAGGCGAGTATGAAGCATGAAATCTCAAACGCTTAGTGTAATAAAGACTGGCACATACACACACACACACACACTCACTCACACACACACACACACACACACATACACACACTCACTCACACACACACACAGAGAGAGAGCTGAATGAATGACACCAGGCCTGCCCGGTCTCTTTGGCCCTTGAATGGCTAAATGCTTAATTTAGTGTGTGCATTATCTTTCATTACTCTTTATTTAAGTAAACACTCTGGTCAGAGGTTTAAAAAAGTGACAGATGTCGGTATTAAATGTGTAATGTTGTACTACACATGTGGTGGATTGTGTCAGTGATATGATGTTTGAATCACAAATGACTCATTCATATGAGTCGGTTCTATTTGAATGATTCGGTTGAACCAGTGATGTTATTAACTAAAACTAAAACTATTCAAAATGTCTTTCAATAATAGAAATAAAGCTGGAATAAAATAAAAATATTAAATGAAAACTTGTACTCATCAACTGAAATAAGTTGAAGTAATTAAATTACTAAAACTAAAACAAATAAAATAAAAATAAACCTAAATATAAAAATAAAAAAAACTAAGGCACAACAAAATTCCTAAAATTTTAACTATTAATACACTGGATTTACAAAGTATGTACAAAACATGTCAAATAACATCATTTGGCACTGTTTGTTTTTCATTTTGTAAGCATAATTAGGTCTTTTACGGTAAAAACAACCAATATATAACGAAAAATGAAAAGCATTGTGATTTTGTATCTGTCCATTTTATAAAACAACAGTGCATGTTTTTAACAATGGACATTTGGACAGTTTTTGAACCGGTCCGTTGAAACAAACCATTTGAACGAGGCAGAATGAAGGCCTTCCCAATGCTATAGTGTGTTATTGGTGTGAGATTGCTTTAATGTGGACCTTCTGCTCATGCCAGTGTGTCTGTGTGTCGTTTCCTACAGCCGCTGTGGACTATCTGGCCAAGAATGTGAGTCTGTCGACCCAGAGAAGGATGAAGCTGGGTGATCATTCGGCAGTTCTGGGACTCCTCCAGGTGGAGACGGGACAGGCTTACTGAGCCTTCACACACCTTCACACACCTCCTGAGACCAGCTGGAGCTCTTTACCGCGTCAGAGCTTTTTCTCTGATTCCCAAGACAAGTCTCTTGCCATTCCATGTGACGTGACGTTCTCGTGATTCTGGGCTTGTCATGGCCCTCTAACTCAGACCAGAGGACCAGTTCGACGGACGGCAAGAACGCATTCCCAGCCATTTTCCAAATCGTACTTTCACCTTGCTGTGCATAGTTGTGTATGAATCAGTGTCATTACAACGGATAATCTCGCTTGGTTTCTATCGGTATTGTTATTACAATTGCCCTTACAGTTGTTGTAATTATGATTATCGTAACTATTGTTTTCGTTTCGTTGTTTCAAGATCCACACGTAGCATTTGTTTATTATTTTCAACGCAATGTTTTTTTTTTTATGTGAAATGCTAGCAGTGGGCTAGTGTGTGTGTTGAAAGTGTGAGTGCTGGTTTTCCGCTCTCCAGGTCCCCCTCACCCCGAGAGCCGTGATGTTCCCGAGCGGTTTGACCTTCTCCGCCTTCATTTTCCACTTGACATTCCATGCAAACCTGGCCACTCTGTGGGAAGTCTGTCTTTAGGCATTCTGCTGGGAATTAGCAGTGCTTTTAGAGGACCAGGCGTTTTTCTCTCGCTCAAATGCCGTTTTGTCCACAGTCATCATCTGGGAGGGGGGTGGGGAAGAAAACAACATTGTTTGGAAAACAATTGTGAATTTTATTCTTGAATTTTCTAGAGAGATGCAACACTTTGTCCTCGAACTATGTAAGACAAAAAAATCAAGTCAAGAGATACTGTTTCAGACGTGCATATTATGATTTTGAGTTAAGCGATGCAAACATTTTGTTAACTATGAAGAACACAAGTGGTTTTTAGACCAAGTACACTACCGTTCAAAAATTTGGGTGTTTTTGAAAGGCGTCTCTTATGCTCACCAAAAAATGCATTTATGTGATCCGTAAAAACAATACATTTATTGCGATTTCAAATAACTGTTTTCTATTTGAATATATTTTAGAATGTAATTTATTCCTGTGATTAAAGCTGAATGTTCAGCATCATTACTCCAGTCTTCAGCGTCACATGATCCTTCAGAAATCATTCTAATATGATGATTTGCCGATTTTCTATTGTATCAATGTCAAATGCAGTTTTTGCTGCTTCATATTTTTGTGGAAACCATGATGCATTTTGTTTTCAGGATTCTTTGATGAATAGAAAAGTTAAAAAAAGTATTTTGTAACAGTAATATTATAAATGAGTAATATTATAAATGTCTTTACTGTCTCTTTTGATCAATTTATTGCATCTTTGCTGAATAAAATTATGAATGTCTTTCAAAAACAACACAACACAGTCTAACTGGCCCCAAAGTTTTGAATGGTAGTGTATAATTTTGACATCATTCCTTAACCTCTTTCTTCTTTTTCTCTCCGGTTATCCGTTTCTCTGTTATATTACAAAATGATACAAAAACACACCCAGGGCTCCTGTAATTAAGATCTCTTGCATTCACGAGTTTGTACAAAAAAAGTTGTGAACGTTGGACATTTGTGTAGCACTCGCAGGTGACATTTTGACACATAAATGGAATTGTACAGTAGATGAAGCAGATCGTTTATTGTTTGTTTATAAAGAATATGTTTTATACTAAAACAGAAAAGGTGTTGTGTGTTAGATGAAGCAGGGGATATCTGTAAGTCTTATATTGTAATTTTGTGTTTATATTTACTGCTTTGGTTTCTTTGCTTTCAATAGTTATTATGTATCATTTTTCTTAGGATTCAAGTATGTGAGAAGCTCTCGATAAAAGACATTCACGCTTAAAACTGAATGCTTATGATTCTGTGCTTCGGATTTTCTCTGCTTAAGGAAGAGCACATTTGTGGATCCATAGTGAAGATGAAATATTGACATTCGAACCGTTTGGAAGCTGAAACTTTGCAGTGGAAGTGACTGATGGCTCCTTTAACGGACTGTGGGAAACACAGCAGTGTTTGGTGCTAACTGAATGATTCTGACTCAATGAATCCTCAAGCGAATCAGAACCCTTAATGAATCCACCTGACCCAAACCCCGCCCCCTTCATCAAACGAGCAACGAAACTGAAATGACTTCTAGAATAGAGCATCCACGGCTAACACGGTTAATCAACATTCGGATATTAAAAATATTATCCATCGTGCCCCTCTGGGACTTCAAACTGGGAAAGACCTGCTTTCGTTAGCATTTGTGTTTATGCTTTCCTCCCATTTCCTTTCAGCATGTGTGTACGTTACCATGGTATAATTTATTCTGCTGTATGAAGTAGTAGCTTTAGTGGGAACCTTGTATTTGGTATTTACTACCTTCAGCCTGTTGGTGTCTTTACTGTTACACTGGCGTAAATGTTATCAATTAAAGATCTAAAACTGAAATAAGGATCAAACGTTCCGTTTCCAGAGTTTGTCTTTAGTATGAAGTATATTGAGTTTGCTTAACAACATTTTTTAAAGGTTTTAGATTATATTTGTATTAGGGCTGTCAAATGATTCATCACGATTAATCCCATCCAAAATAAAAGTTTGTGTTAACATAATAAATGTGTTTGTACTGTGTAAAATAATTTTGTATATATAAGTACACACACGTGCATTTATATATTTAAGAAAAATGTGTTATTTATATATAAAATATTTATATATAATATACATTATATATAAATCTATATATAGTATATACATGCAAATATTTCTTAAATATATACAAGCATGTGTATGTATTTATATATATAAAATAATTATACACAGCACACACACATTTATTATGTAAACACAAACTTTTATTTTGGATGCGATTAATCGCGATTAATCATTTGACAGCCCTAATTTGTATGCATGTTTCCATGTTTTTCTGTGGTTTATAGAACGCAAAGAAACTTTGTTGTTGGAACTGCAGACAACTTTGAAATTGTCTATGCACAATGTTAACATACGTTAAGGGTCTTCGTTTCGTCCAGGTGGAGATATGAATAATAATAATAATTTGATACAGAGACAGGAAGTAATTCAGAGTAGTTTTCACTCACATGACTCAATTTCCATCTGTTTCAAGCAATAAATATTTAGAAGAATATTCCTCTAAAAAAATAAAACGCAAGTTTTGGGCACTTGTGATTCATATACATCACCTGCTGCCATATGTCAATCACCTAAAACTGATTTATTAAAAAAATGTAAAAGACATGTATAGGCAAAAACATTTTTTATTCATATTTATTATTTAATACATTTTTAGGCTACTTTTTAAACAAACTTTCTATAAAGATGATTATCAACTATATGTTCTGAAAGATATAACAACATTATTTGATGTATCAATGTCTGTAAACATGGTCATAGATGGGTATATTCTATATCACTGTAAAAAACCAAAAACAAATTAAACTTAAAAAAAGATGTTCGTGCTGCCTTCAATTTTTAATTTAAATGTATAATTCCACGTTGTCACTTGGTACAACTTCTCATTTCAATTTTAATCAAATTAAACTTTTAAGGCTGCATGACCACTTACTTTTTAAAGTTGAAACATTTTTACATTTTTTACAGTTCTTGGGGCAACAAGTACTGAAAAAAGAAGTGTACCTTATAATGGGAGTAATAACTCTGCAACCTTTTTATAAGAATATCTCATATTTCATAGAAAAATTAATATATATTTTCTTTCCAGATTCACATATCTCCAAAAAATGCCTGATAAACATTCTGTGTAAGGGTTCACAGCATGTTAAAATCGATGCCCTGTTTCGTAACGGAAAGTCATATTCTTATAAACCCCATAACGTTTTCCTTTACCTTTTTATTTATGACAAACGGTTTGTTAAAAAAAAAGGTCAGATTGAAATGATAATTACAAAATATTATCATGATTCCTTAAGAGTTCTACATTTGATCATTCAGTCAATGTCAGTCATTTTTAAAGACCATAGAGAGGGAGTTGTCATGGTGAAACCTCCAAACATTTACAGCACATCCAGAGCTAAATCTGTACATGTACTGTATGGTCTCAGAGAAATTCGCTAAAATATAATGTCCTCTACAGAGGTCAAACTCAACAGTCTATGCCTGGCTCTCAGAAACACTTAACATGAAACTTTGTGCGTTGCGTTTCTTTTCTGGGTTCTTCTGCTTGCCTGCATTGTATCCATCATCAATAAGGTGAATATTTAACTTCACGGTTTTGCCCTCCAGGTGGGCGTTCCCAGGGTGTGACGTCACGTTGTATGGATGAGGTTTGCACCCTCGGTTCTTTCGAGAAACTATAAGATTGCTCCATTCCTTCCAGAAAATATCATGTATCATGTTCCTGATCTGTTCTTTAAATCATCTTCGGTCTGTCAGAGCTTGTAAGTTTTCCTTCAGTGGATGCCACCTATAATGTACATATTATTGTTAAAAAAAAAAGCATGTTCATCAAGAACATCCCTTAAATGATTAAAATCTCTCAATAGGTTCTTTGTGCACATGAATAGACTCTGGAACCTACACTGTAAAAAAATCCCGTATTTTTTACGGAATAATGCTGGCAACTTTGGTTGCCAGAACAATTCTGTAAAAAATACATTAAAACTGTAATCACCTTTACAGAGCAGCATGTAAGTTTTACATTTTAAACTGGTATATTTAATAATGGATTTCAGCAATATTGACATGGGCATAAAGTTGAATTGAAGTATTAATATCTGTTTTGTACCATTGTAATACACTGACAACAAACAATCACATCAGCGATGAGAGTCACATGATAAATCAAAGCTCATTACAAGCATTTCCACAATAAAGTTAATACTTATATTTTGAAGCTGCACAGTGTCATTCGCACAAACATTAAACACCATCATGGTAACACACATGAAATTTAAAAAATGCAATAAACATTAATTTAACAACATTAAATGTAACATAAAACCCTAATGTACATAACTGATTAGAAAAAACAAAAAAAAATATGAAGAAAACTATGTTGTTATTTCAACAAAAACACATCAAATGTGAAGTGTCACGCAGGGAATTGTGGGAATGTCAATTTACGGTTTTTCACTGTAAATTATACAATGAGTTGTTCTTTTTCTCTTTCAAAAACTGTAAATTTAACGGTATTTTACAGTAAAATGTACCATTAGATCTATCACAGTTATTTACCGTATATAATACGGAAACTTTCTGTTAACCATTTAACAGTTTTTCACTGTAGCATTTTTACAGTCTTTTACCGTTAAAATCACGATCATTTTTTACAGTGTAAGTTACAGTATATGCACAGCTGTGGGAAGTCATTCATTCACTGTCCAGTTATGACATTCCTCCAGAACGTCTGTCAGTCTGTCTGTGGTCTGGGTTGGCCTGGACTCAATGAATGTTGGAGACGCTGACACATAGGAACTGCTGGTATGCTGATGGCATGGATGCAGATTCCAAACCGCATGATACCAAAACCAGCTGCTGCTGTCCTACCAATTCTACACATACTGTGGGTGATTTCAATTTATCATGTTGATGATAGCTCAATGCATCCAGTGTTGCTTTCTGATAAACTTAAAAAAATAATGCCTTTTTGAATCTTTACTTATCACCACACAGTCAGAGTTTCACATAACCATTCACGTTTGACAGGAGTGAAAACGAGACTAAGGGATAGACTTACAGTTGATTCTACTGTTGTTTAACAACATATCGATTGTTCAGCTTACGAAATGACTTTCAGGGAAAATAAATCAGTAGACAAAAACTCCATAAAACAGTTTTGAAAGTTGTGAGTTGTGAAAATGATGTGATCTGGGATCTCTGTTGTAAAGACACACAGCCTCATTTTGATTCCTGTCAAAAAATAATTACCCTGATTAAGGCCTATAGCTCATTTCCAAAACTTTCATAAGAAGCTAATTTCAAGGGCAGTATCATATCTAAAATATTTGAAAATATCTACCATAATTGTACCCATAAGTGACAGATTGATAAAGCTCAATAAAACACTCTCCTTTCGTGATCTTCACGAGACGCAAGTGCTCATAGTTGATTCCAACAATGTTTGCCATTTGGATGTTGGCAAAAAAAATTGCATAAGATACAGTGAACATTACCATATTGGTTACACTTTATTTCGATAGTCACTTTAGACGTTCTACTAATTATAAGTAACTTTGCAACTACATGTCAACTAACTGTCATTAGAGTATTAGTATATTATAGTAGACTGTTAGGTTATGGTTAGGTGTTAGGGTTCGGGTTAGGAGAATAAGTTGACTTGTAGTCACCAAGTTACTTATAGTCATTGAATGTCTGTTGGGGGACCAACAAAATAAAGTGTTATTAAGCAGACAGTCTATACTAATACTCTAATGACAGTTAGTTGACATGTAGTTGAAAAGTTACTTATAGTTAGTAGAATGTCTAAAGTGGACTATCGAGATAAAGTGTTACCCAAAAAATTTATACATTTTTATTTATATTTTTAATATTTAATAAAAATGCAAGTATGCATTCCTCTCAAACCATTAAGCTGAAGCCGAACTCGGCCCTTTCCAAGTAAAGGCTGGAATACACTACACAACTAGTTCAAACCAGTCTGAGGATTTTACGCACGTAGTTTATGATGGGTACAGAATTTTAAAAAAATTGCTTCAGACTATGATTCCATCCAGTCAGAGGATATGAAACACGTTTGATATTTTGAGCTGATTATAGAATACATTTTGTTTTTGTTTTTCATGCGACTTCTAGTAACAAGGCGCAAGTTTTTGGATGAGTTTGTTGTTTTCGGAATGATTGGAAAAGTCTGGTAGTGTGTGATTCTCAGCTGGTAGTGTATGGGCATCAGAGAAACTGGGCATCAGTTTTTTTTTTCTCTGTAACCATTTACAAAGTTGGTGCGTACACTAAAAAATGTTGTTGATTTTTTATATTGCAAATAAAACAAAAAGTACTATTTCACCCTTTCTATTTCAAAATTGTAATGTTTAATTCAGTATGTTTCTTTGTGAATAACTGTAAAAATTTACTTGCAATTTTTGAGTGAAAGTACCTTCTAAAACATCATACCTCTGTGATTAATTTGACATTTTATGCATTTGGCAGACGCTTTTATCCAAAGCATCCAAGACA
The DNA here is from genome assembly GCA_031834385.1 of Semotilus atromaculatus. Taxonomy (NCBI): domain Eukaryota; kingdom Metazoa; phylum Chordata; class Actinopteri; order Cypriniformes; family Leuciscidae; genus Semotilus; species Semotilus atromaculatus. Next base: position 1,898,053 of record JAULUF010000020.1, on the reverse strand, counting down.
TACATTTGATCAGTTCATGCATTCCCTTAGAATCAAACCCATGACCTTGGCGTTGCTAGTGCCATACAGTGATTCATTTCAATGGCTCTGCAGAGCATAAATCTATAGGTTGAGCTGGAGTTTTAACCTCTTGACAGCCTCATATGATTATGTTATGGTCTTTATCCCAAACGCTTTGTGTTTTCATCGTCAACTCCCCTTGGATGCATGTGTGAGATGTTTCAAGTCTCTTCTGGATTAAGCTAAAGCATGTGTTCTGGCTGTCCCGTCAGCTCTAACACCGATCCTCAGGCCTCTGCGTCACTGCTCTTTCTTCGATTCTCTTCCTCCACGAGGCACCGCCCAGTCGACCGTGTGTCCTCGTCTTTGTTACCCTCTCCTCTCTCCCCTTTTGATCCTGTAATTGATTGACTACAGGAGGAGGATTCAACGAGACCCACAAGAGCCAATTCCCCTCGCTTCTCTGGAGAGGTTCTGATAAAGTGCCGGCCCGTATATGTGGTCCCTACACCAGACGTATGGCCATTGAAGGTGGCTATGAGCCACGGTGGCTTAGCCGCGAGCTTTCTCCAGGGGCCCGGGCTTGTGTCCTGCCGGTAATGGGCTTGTTTAGATCAGAGGGATGGAAATGAAACTCTTGAGCCGCGGAGAGGAGCATGCCGGTGGACTCCTATCTCCCAGGACGCAGGCCCCACAGCGAGAGGCATCTGCATAGACTGAGCTGGCCGCTCGGAGAGAGGACGGCTGATAGATTTGGATCTCGTTTTAAGAGAGCGAGGGCTCAGGAAAGCCAGCGGTGAGCAAGCAGGACTGGACAGGCATGGAGAATGAGGAGGTTGATGGACCTGGCCCAGCGAGAGCCAACAAACTGAGTGAAGGACAGTTTAATGAAGCCATTATTGCCCCACTTTCAGAGTTCTGGAGAAAAAAGAACAGCAACAAAACATTTCAAAGGTTGCTTATGTAGCACAGACTTTCATTCAAGTTACTTTCTCTCAGATTAGTATAAAAACATTAAGTCTTGGAAGAAGTTGATTTTAATTCATAGTAAAATATCAGACTTTTGATTAAAGATTTTCCAAAATTTCATGATGACTTGAGTTCTCAGTTACGTTTCATTCAAGTATGAACTTTGTCTTTGTTTTTCCAAACAAGAGTTTTCGAGGTGACCACTGTTTTGCATGATATAATATCTGATGAGCAATAGTTGTGGAAGTTTGCGTCTGTTGTTGTTTGATTTGTTTGGTGAGAGTAACATGTTTGAGATGCGTTAACAGGTTTATTGGAGCTTGTTCAATTGAGTTTTGTTTCTTTTTGAGTACTTTTTAGTATGTTTAAATGGAAAATTGTGTACTGTATGTCGAAAAAAGGTAAAGTAAATCAGAGTAAATTTCGAGTAAATCAGGGCAGTGTATTGTTTTAGTGTTATCTTTCAGGTCGGTGTTGTCAGATCTGAGCACAATTAACGGCGCATTTACATTACACGGTTCAAGGGACCAAATTCCGTTTTTTTCCTCCTATGTGGCACAGATCGGATACGACCCACGAACGTGTAAGCAGGAAAAAAGCATATGCATATGGATTCCGATGTTCTCAGATCAGTTTCAGGCCTCATTCATATGTGAAAATAAATCTGATTTGAATCAGATCAGATAATCTGCCATAAGTGTATATTCCCATCAATGCGAGTCGTACGTCATTGAAAAGGCGACGGGCGAATGATTCAATCAGGCTCTCTGTTTTCTCCACCTTAAAAAAAAACAATGTTTTGCTGACCTTTAAAGATGTTGCATAAAGGAAAAGCTTGCATTATCATTTCGAGTCGACATTTTTACTTCCTTTTTCTGAATCTTTTCAGGGTCAGTATGTCTACCTTAGTCTATCGGACATGGGTCAATTTTAAAAGAAGATGTAAGCTGGTCGACAAAAAAATTGAATATACTCAACAAATCAGAATTGGGCATCAAGACCTGCAGTGTGTAAATGCGGCTTTTGAGACCTTTCTGAAACTCTCCACAGGCTCTCCATTCATTCTCATTGCCATTTAGGCAAAACAATTAGGATACTAAAGAGATCTCAAATGTGATCTCACATTTTTTTTAACCTAGGCCTATGGATCCGAACAAAACAACAAATCGGCATGATTTCATTTGAACACATCTTGGCAGAGTGCCTTTTTTATATCTACATATATGTAAGAAAATGAGGGTTTAAAGAGCCACAGAGGACCTGATCCAGTCAGATTACACTGGAGGTGTTCTTCTCTGAGGCTTATGTGTCTTAAGAGAGCTGCGCTGTTTCCGACTGTCATGGCTGTCACAGTGAAAGCACTTACGGAGACCCGTAATTCTCTAAATCCCGTAATTATTCCACGATACATAATGTACCTGCGCCGCGGCCTGTCTGACGTCCTACTTTGACTCCAGCTTTGCGCAGACAGAGGCCTCTGTAAGCTGGGATTTCAGTCTCATCTTTGGCAGCGGGAGATCTCCGAAAGAACATCTTCCAATATTGCCTTTTTATGTAAGGCCTTAAATTTGCAAAAGCAAGTCGAATTAAGATATTTCAAGTCGATTCGTTTTGAATGTGTCATTGTCATCTCGGGCCGGATTGGGATAAGTCTTCGGGAGACCAGCCGCTGTCTTACTTTGTCCCCTCGTTGAAGTCGAGTGCATCTTCAACTTCTAAAGCAGAGCTTGAAGAAGTTCTCCACGTCTCACCTCGAGTTCAGAAAGGAACGTTGCGCATCTTCACGACGGAATTGTTTATTTTTCCCATTCTGTTCTTCACACGGATGGCATCACACAAGCACACGCGCTCACACACCTCTCTCCTCTGTAGATAAGCGGTTAGCGTGAGAATAAAGGGCCACTGAAGTTGGGAATCTGAGAGATGGTTCGCCGAGATAACGCCGCTGTGAAGCCAGGTTCGATTTACATATAAAAATCTGCGTGAGCTTGGCTCGCAGACTAATTAATATTAATAACTCAAATGCAAATGAGCTCAGACAGAGGAGGCCCTTACGGAAGAACAAACCGGGGTTTTGTTGGGGATTCACACATAAGCCTCTTCTGAACGTAAGAGGGCTGCTAACAGCCGTGACGCCTGGGCATAGAGCGCAATACACAGAGACAATTTTTCTAGATAATAGCCTATCACGCAGGATACAATTTAAATTAAAAAATGCAATTTTCACCTTGAAATGAACAAATGATTACAATTTCTATACAAATTAAGGCATCCAGGCTGTGGCTCAGTGCAGCGCCGGGGCCATGAAACCTGACATAATTGCCATGAAATACATTTTCAAATATTTGTATTTTGTCCATCGCTTTAAAACATGCCACTCTTGGCTTCTGTGGGTATGTGATCTTACCTTCTGGCGGAGAAAAAAAAAAACATAAAAAAGGAGAGAAAATCATCAGAGATAAAAAGCTCTTCAACGGGGAAGATAAAATGTGTAGAAGAGGAGGAAGGCAAACACACACACACACACACACACACACTGAATCGGAGCTCTGCAACCCCTGTGGCTATCTCTAAAAGCCAAATTATGGTTTCTTATCAAGGCAATCATATCTAGCAGTTATCTGCCACTATGATAGACACCCTCTCCTCCCGATATCTCATTCTCTCTGTCTGAGCACTTATTTATTTGTGATTAGGGACAGCCTTTGGAAAATAAATAATTGTGGAGGAGAGCCAGACTTTTCCCTGGATTTTGAACTTTAGAGGTTCTTTCAGATGATGCCAGATAAGTTTCTGTACGCTTCAGGCAGATCTATAGCAGGGCCAAAATCGCAAGATCTCCAGTCTTTCTTGCTGCCTCGTTTTCTTTCTCTCTTTTTCTTTTATTTGTTAGTGTGTGTTTCATGTTTGTTTGTTATCTAACATCTTTGGTTCATTTTTTTTCCCCTTTCAGAATTTCAAACATGTTTTATGAAATTGTGTAGAGAACCGTACAGGAAGGCACAGATGTTCTAGATGTTCATGTTGCTCTTTTCCATATACAAGTAAAAAAAAATAAATAAAAAAACATAATAAAAGTCATCATAAAACAGACATTGTGCACTATATTACAATCGTGCGTTAGCTGTGTGAGAAACAGACTTAAATTTAAGTTCACTCAAAAATAAAGGTTTCCAAAAGGGGATTTTCACAGCGATGCCATAGAAGCGATCCCCAAAGTCCTTTCAAGTGAGCAGTTCTTAAAAGCGTTTTTCTTAGTGAAAATATAATTTTAATAATCTAAAGAACCCTTTTCCACTATAAACTAAAGTAAATGTTGTGCAATTAATGGAAAGAGTCCATAAATGTTAAAGAATCTTCATGGCTTCAACTATCAATACCAATAAAGAATTCAATTCAAAAGAGTCAATGGAGAAGCTCTTAAATCTTTCTTCTTGTGCAGAGTAAAAAATAAAAAATAAATTATTTTTTTGAATGTCCATCAATGGACAAAAATATGCTTTTTCCAGATGATACAGTTACAGGAATCTACCAGCTGGGGTTAACCAGCCAAACCCCGACCCTTGACAAGTTCCATTGACTTATCCTCTGTACAAAACATTGTCAAAATAGTTCCGGTTCACAAGGCCACGCGCGGAAGCGATACATAATTCTGTATTATATTTTTTTAAGGCCAGACAAGTAATTTGTTGAGGTCAATTTGTTAAGAAAGACTACACGCCTGCACACATATTCAAATGCGCATAGCCTACCTGAACACATAATAGCGGGCCGGAGCGCGTTAAGGGTTTTCTGTTGGAGCGGTGTTGTGTAAGCGGCCCCTAAGTTAATAAATATGATCTTTGCAACGGAAGTGAATCAATCAAAACTAACTTTAGCTGGACAATAACTTTATTTTAGAGCTGCTGCAAAGCCAAAACAATCTATGTTACTTTAATTTCCTTTTATCACTGTAAAGCTGCTTTGAAACAGTCCATATTGTTAAAAGCGCTATATAAATCAAGCGTATTTATATATCAATAATTTATAAATACAAATGAGATTTATTAGCTGTGGCATAAAACATTCTGCTCAACATTTCCATTTGTGTTCCTCTATAGGTTGAAACAATATGAGTGTGAGAATGATTATATTATTCTTTAGTGCTTTTGTATTTATTGAGTGTATTTTTTTATATTTAAAAGAAAGAAAACAAGCAGTAGGAAACCATTGAAGTAGATTGCTTCTTCAGTCACTCCTGTCTCCCCTCTTCCTTATCACATGCTTGGACAAAATGGACTAAAGCTCTGACAGTGATGTGACAACGGGCCCATTAAACCCTGCTCTGCGCCCTCCCTCCTCTTTTCTCCTTGTGAAGGAGATCCTGTCGTCCAGAGGTGCACATCAGATTTCAATAGCTGACCTCTTAATGCCCGGGGTCAGCGCCGCACCGGCAACAATTTCACACTGAAGATGAAAGGGAAATGAACAGGCGGGACGCTGGGGTGACGGAGGAGTGCAGTCCGAGCCGCTCCAGTGCACTCGTGGCTCAGGGTGTTGACCTGTTAACATCAGGACAGGACAGAGACACTGAGAGGCCTTTAGAGACACAGCAGGGTAACACACCTCAGGATGACTGCTGAACTGAGACCAACAACCAGTGTTGCGGAGTAACTTCTACTAGTGTGAAGTGCATTTTCAAGTCAAGGTCATTTGTGCCGTAATATATTGGGTAAAATGTCTTATTTAATTATAGTTTTCTTTACTACAACATCACAGTGATGTGGACATATGGGTGAATTGACATTTTTTATTACTTTGGTTTGTAAATCCAATGGATGTTGTCATTTTATCATGTCACCAAGTGCTGCACTTATTTCTCACGTGAAAAAATACATTTTATTAAAGGCATTTTATTACTCTCTAGAGGTTAAAAACAACTGCATGCATTTTGAGGAAGAACATAGTTTTGGTTGTGCTTGAATTTTGAATGAATATGATTATCCTTCTGCTCATAACACATTTACTGCTAGGTGTAAGATATAACCAGTTTAGATGGAAAGGATCTCAAGCTGACTTGCCATTACTGTAGCTTTACCCATTAATGGACACGATACTTCCTTGAAAATAAATTCCAGCACAGAAAATGAAACGATCCTTCACAATAGATAATGCTTAATGATCTCTGTTAGACAGCTATATGACAGTTTATCTGTTCAATATAACACTTACTCTCCTGTTGAGTAATAAAACACCATCATCTCCACGTTGCGTTTACAACATTTCAAATCCCTCAGTTCTCCATCTCTGAAAAGCCAAGCTGATGTTGATTCTTGTTTTATTACGAGCTCTGTCTCGTTCTCTTTCTCCAGCAGACTCTCCTCTGTTCAATGTTTGTTTTAAACGGGTGATTCGCCGAGGTTGGAGATTTAGCGGCTCCATGTCAACCTTTCTCACTCGTTGTGACACTAACATCTGACCTCTCACACACACACACACACACACACACACACACACACGCGCGCGTGCACACACACACACACACACATGCATACACACACACACACACACACACACACACACACACAAGACACGCGTCAAAGCAGCCGGAGTAACTATTCTTTATTTATAGATATAAAAAGACACACATGGGCGAGCATGTACACAATTTTGTGGAAGAGAAATGTATGGTGTATCGACTCATTATTTAAATGTTGTTAATTTTGAATGTACATAGTGTACCTTTTCTTCAAATTTTCCTTTACTCTAATCAAAATTGTCATCCTTTTAGTCTTTAGTAGTATACCTTTAACATAAGACAGTTCCTTAATGACATCATCATCATCCAGGAAGTGACATCATTTTGGAGGGGAAACATCAACAACAAAAAATCAGTAAGTATAAGCAATGGATATGATGTATTGTGTGCTGTTTTGTGGCATTAGTTTGTATCTGCTTGACAAAATGACAAAGCAAACAAAGCACTCGCGTCGCTTCATTAAATCGAGGTTAAGCCACTGGAGTCACATGGATTACTGTAATGATGTCATTACTACCTTTCTGGGGCTTGAGAGTGTCAGTTGTGAAGCTGTCAATGGAGGGACAGAAAGATGTCAGATCTTCATTTGTGTTCCGGAGATGAACAAAAGTCTTATGGGTTTGGAACAACGTGAGGGTGAGTAATTAATAACAGAATGACCATTTTTAGGTAAACTAATCCTTCAACATTGAACAAGTGAGTCATCACTCAATAGTGTTCATTCATAGCATTTTATTTTTTCTGTTTATTTTGAAATACATATTTAGTTAAATATTACTTTTTATCGCTGTGCTTTCAATTCAGTTAGGCCGGACTGAAAAACGGAAACTAAAGAGATTGAATGTTTCTGTAACATGTGGATTGTCAACTTTTCCCCGACTTTTATTTTATTTTAAGACATGTTTTTTGTTCTGACCAAAACAAATGCTTATTAAAAGGCCCTTCAATATGCGTGTATCCTTTCTTGTTATAAATTTAGTCAGTTTTATATATATATATAATTTTAATTTTTTCAATTGTCATTGTGAAATGTCTTTAGAGAGAGAGAGGCAGAGAGAGAGAGAGAGTGTGTGTGTGTGTGTGTGTGTGTGTGTGTGTGTGTGTGTGTGTGTGTGTGTGTGTGTGTGTGTGTGTGTGTGTTGCTGGCAGACAAACTCTCATGTAACGGCTGTGATATGCCTGATTCTCCAGAGATGCTGAGGCAGGGGATCTATTCACACGTTTAAACCCTCACGGAGGGGGTCATCAGTCCTCTGAGTGCTGTCAGGGGGCATTTAGCCAGTGATCTGCCCACAACAATGAGGTCAGTTGATTGCTTGTGGCCGGGTTGTTTTGGGGTATTTTTACTGGATCTGAAGCTTGTGAAATTGCTTCAGTGGTTGTTAACAGTGTTGGGGAGCTACTTTACAATTATAGCTTACCAAGGAACTCTTAAGTCCACATCAAAACAAAAATCAGAAACCAAAAACGACCCTACACTCTTAAAGATAAAGGTTTTGTTGTATAATATTTTGTGCAATGCGGATGTTAAAGGTTCTTAATGGCACCAATAAGGCCAACAAAGAACCTGCATTTTTATGTTGGCATGTATGGTTCCATGAAGAACCTTTAACAAAAAGGTTCTTTAGATTATTAAAATGTTCTTCACAAAAATAAAAATAATGGTTCTTTTAAGATTTGTTGACTGAAAGGTTCTTTGTGAGACCCAAAATAATGCATGCACGAAAATGTCCTTTTTTTAACCTTTATATAAGATTTTCAATTCAAGGTCATTGATTTGATTTTGACAAATCCTTAACTCTACAATTGCAATTATCAGTCAGAAATTGATAGTACATTTCACAATTAATTACACAAAAACGCAAGTAATAGACTGAAGAAAAATAGAAAGACTGAAATAGTATTTTCTTGTAAAACATACTCCAGTAATCTTTTTATTTACAAACTTACTTTCCAGTGTAATTATCAAAAGTTTCCCTATTATGCATTTTTATAGGTTCCATAATGTAGTTTTGGATGAGGTTTATATGCATTTAAGGTGAAAAAAAAGAAGTTTTTTTTAAAAAACACTTTAATTTTCTCATAATGTACATTGCACATCATCTCATTTCTCATTCGAAGAGTCGTTCGAAGATTTAGTCTCTCTAAACCCCTCCTTTCCGCAAGCCTACTCTGCTCTGATTGGTCAGATGTCCCACTCTGATTGGTCTACCTCTTACAGGACATTTCAGAAATTAAATGTTTATTAGCATATCTGAATTTCAGCTCCAGATCTTCCTCAGCACTTGATACACAGTGATACGAACAGTAATAATGTGATACAATGTTTTTTCTGTATCTTATTTTTCTGACTTCTTGACATGAACAACACAAAACAAACTCTTCCAGTTTCAGCTATAGTGTATAAGGGCGGGTCAAAGAAAGTGGACGTCATTCGCGGGCCGCCAACGAATACCATTATGCAAATATTACATTGTTACGTAGGCATTACTGGAATTACTGGCGACTCGTTTCGGCAGATTAGAATCGATTCTTTCTTTTAGGAGACAATAACTTGATATAAAGTTGCAATTGTGTGTTATAAAGTCAGAACTGCACAATTTCACTTTATATCATGCAATTCTGACTGTATATCTCCCAATTAGGCCTATATCTCCCAAACTTTATATCATGCAAAAGGCCATGAGTCTCTCTCTCTCTCTCTCTCTCTCTCTCTCTCTCTCTCTCTCTTGAGGGCAGCGGCAGAGAAACTCCTTATGCATTCATGAGAAGAGCGGAGGATAAATAAAAAGGTTCATTACTACGCTAAAGTGTTACTAATGATATGTACCCACCCAGCACCTCCGAAAATCTAATGTGACACACTAGAATGGAAAATCTATTCCGCCGCGGTGGGCCACCAGTGGTGCCACAGTGCGCCGTATGGAAATTTCCCACAGCCTGCCCCTCCATTTGTGTCTGTCTCTAACCAATATTTACAATTGCGCCGCTATAATGTCCTACCAGGACCTTTATGCCGCTGTCACGACCTCCATATTAGCCGAAAATTGGTCTTTTCAAACTTAGCAGGGAGCGTCTCTCGCCGCTGTAGATGCAATGCTTGGGTGCACAGCATGGGGGCATCATGGGAAGGTTCCTCGACCCCCCGCTCTAGTCTGTTTCTGATAGAGACCATATAGATCCCTTCTCTACCTTTTTGATTGGAAAAACTCCCTCTGCATTCAGAAAAAATCTGCATTTAGAAAAGCAAATCCTATAAAGCAATAAGACACAGGAGGTCATGCAACACAGCTGTGCCTCTAGCCTATACGAGAAATAACCATGTTGAATGAACTTTTGAATGAAACCATGGTAAACTATCAACTGAATATGAAGCAGCATAACTGTTTTCAACACTGATAATAATCAGAAATGTTTCTCGAGCAACAAATCAGCATATTATCCTGATTTCTGAAGGATCATGTGACACTGAAGACTGGAGTAATGATGCTGAAAATTCAGCTTTGATCACAGGAATAAATTACACATGTGTGTGTGTGTATTTCCTGTTTAGAAACACGTTCTAACTTGCTTCATACAATAAGAGTTTATACAATAAGAATTCTAAAAAAAGCAACATTTAACAGGACAATTCAAAAGGGCCAATTTCCCATTTAGATGCTTACCAGTCCTTTATCAGAGCTGCATTAAATGCATCAGCTGTTCAATATTCAAGACTCTCGGCTTCACTCAGGTTGAGCGCTTTACAAAGGCTCAAACTAACTGAGGCATTGACTTCTCAGTTTGTCGTAATTAACTTATGTAAATAGGCATCGTTATCCAGTGTTTCTAAACAGCAGTCGGGATGTATGCTTGTGTAATTATCTCATTAATACAGTAGACACGGATGGTGAAGCAACAGCCTGTTAAAAGCCTGTGTGCGGTTGCCATGGAAACCAGGCTTAAGTGGCTTATTGGTCGCTCAAGTGAGCTTGGAGCATCACAGGAAGGTAAATCACTATGTGTGTGTTTGTGAGCACATAAGTGTGTGTGTGTGACAGCAAAAGGCCCTCGAACTGCAAAAATCATCACGTTAATTATTATTTAAATTTGCCCCATGTTCAATTAGAGATGGCAAAAGTGTGTTTGTTAGCAGGATCCGCAAGAATGGCATTGTAAATAGATAGTGTGTACACAATATTTACCACACCAAACGTTTACTGCTCCATTATTACGTCATATTTAAATATTGATTTAAATATTTATATTGTGAATATTTTCTCATCTTAAGGGCCGGAATGACAATATATTAGAAATAATTTCCAAATATTTAAGGTATTGTAAGGGACTGTAATTTCATTTTGGATAGTATGATATTTGATTTTTGTCACTTTCTTATGATATATTGAGATAGCCTACATACATCATACATTGGGACAAATCAAGCATTAGAAATATACAATAAATCTATTGACACACTCCATATTGCTAATGGTTGTAATTTCTTCTTTTGGCTAATATTGATCTGAAATGTTAGGAAATTAGATACGGTCAGGTAAAATTATTCCAAAATGACACCAATGATGTTTAGAATCATAATTGAGCCCAGTGTTGAATGAAGACAGGCATAATTCATGTAAATGAGCTGAATAATGAACTTGCCCTTTGGACTGGGAGGAGCTAATATTTAAACCAAGATCCCTTTTCCTCATTTATTGATTTTTGTTGGGTAACGAAATATATTACTTGCATTTACATCAGGGTCAGTGATTTGTCAAGTTTCCCAAGGGATCTCTTCAGATCATTCACAATCTTTTCCTTAGAATAACACTGCTGTTTTAGTGCTATTTACTACACTTTATAATCAACATTTTGAATTAGCTTTTATTTATTTATTTTCTTTCAGTTGAATTTTTCATTTTAGTAAATTTTTTTGTAATTTCATTATGTGCTCATTTTACATTTATTTTAAAATATTATCACTTTTCTTTCCATTTAATAATGTTAGTGCTTGAACTTAAACTTATTTCACTTGGTTAGCAATGTGACATATCCAATTTTCGTTTAGTTTTGCGTCTACTATTTATATTAGTATGTTTTATTTCCTCTTTATTTTAATTAACAAGTTTTAGGTAATGATAATAACCCTGGTCACAATGGAAAAGAAACATGGAAAAGTTACCTAAAGGCAATATTTCTAATTATCATTTGGTGTGTCGTCAAATATTTAATGATATTATTTCATCTTTATTTAGTTAACGCACATGTTTAGATTTTTTTAGTTAAAGATTATAAACCTGGTTAGTCGAGATAAAAAAATAAACAAATTAACAGAAGAAACTCATACAGGTTTGAAACAACACGAAGGTGAGTCAATTATGAAAGAATTTGCATGTTTTAAGTGCACTATCCCTTTAAATCCATGAGGTCATAACCAAATAAACACCAAATGAGATTCAAATATATATTGCGTGCGCGCGTGTGTGCGTGCGTGCGCGTGCGCGTGCGTGTGTGTGTGGTCAAGCAGATGCAGCTGTTCATGTGTGTCAGTAATTAGGTAATTAGTGGGGTTCTGAGTGGGGTCTGAACCCTTCAGTCGATCTGCCTGTCAGTCTGTATTGAACTCTCTCAAACACCTCTCTGTTGCCCCCCTCAGACGGGCTGGTTAAGAGCTCCCTAATTTAATCACGGGCCTCATCAGTCCCCAGGAATGAATCAAACGTCTGTAAGCCCAACATGTCCACCGCTGTTTGACTGATTAATTCATATGACGCCAAACGGAATGTTCTGGCTTGTTTGTCATATTATTGCTGCCCAGAGCCCTGGCTCCCTGTGTTAATTGAACAGTTTGTGGGCCTCCGGTTGGTTCCAGCCGACACCCTGCGAGCGCATGACTTCAAAAGGCTCTTTTCATGATGCTGGCAGCGTGAGTTTCTAATTATGACTATAATAAAAGGTAACTGTGCTCTGGCTGGAAGCCGCAGCCAACAAGCCAAATCTGGCTATGGATGTCTCTGTCTCTTTCTCTCTTTCTCTCTTTCTCCAGCTTATGGCATCAGTGCCCCTCCTTGGCCAAGCGACACACAATAGGAAGATAATTAGGAGAAAGGGAAATCCGCCTTGTGCTGATTTAGTGTATTTTTATAATTGTAAGATCACACAACTCATGACTTCCACAATAGCTGGCACAAGAGGGCTCCCAAAGGCCCCGTAAAACCTATTAGCCAGTGAATAACACTGTCTGCATGCTACAAACACAGCGGCAGAGATGTCCTGTGATCCCGAATTGTGGAAATGTCCTTTGGGAAGGGCTGGAGTACAGACGACATTGGCACAACAAACGTCACTTATGATAATAATCTTAAACTTGGCTTGATATTCTTCAATGCTGACTCTTAAAAATAAAGATTCTTTATCAATAGTTCCAAGAAGAACCTTTAACATCCATGGAAACTTTCCATTCCACAAAAGGTTCTTAGAGGGTTCTTTAGATTATTAAAGTGTTGTTCACACTAAGAAAAACATGGTTCCTTTTAGAAGTTTTGACTGAAAGGTTCTTTGTGGAACCATAAATGGTTCGATAAATGACATCACTGCAAAAAAAAAACTTTTTGGAACCTTTTTTTTTTTTTTTTAAGTGTGCAACTTAAACAAACTATTGGATAACATGATATTGCTAGTGTTTAATAAGCTTCCAATCGTGTTTTCGCTGGTCAAGCTGGACTACAGTTTCCAAAAGTTTGAAAGAAAATATTTTTTCTTCACCAAAGGACGCACTCAATTAATGCAAAAGTGACAGGATTCTTCTATTCATCAAAGAATCTTGAAAAAAAATATTTATCATGGTTTTCATAAAATATATTAAACAGCACAACCATTTTCAACATTAATAATGATGAGAAATGTTTCTTGAGCAGTAAATCATCAGAAAGACAGATGATGTTGAAAATCCAGCTTTGATCACAGGAATAAATTACATTTTAAAATATATATTCCAGAAAACAGTTACAATATTACTTGATGAGTATAAGTTGACATTTCAAAAATCTTACTGACCCCAAACTTTTGAATGAGAGTGGATCCATAACCAGCCCATTTTGGAATTTAAAGAAATAGTTCGTCCAACATGAAAATTCTGTTCATTTATTTAGTCATAATAATGTCCAGATCTGGCCAAATTATCCATAATTTGTCAATATTGATGTAAGACCTGGTGCAATGCATCTTGGCAATGGAAACAGTAATTGAAATGCATGTAGGCCTAGCTCAATTATATTTGTAAACCGACTTAAATTTAAATCTGTTTCCTTGTGCAAATTTTGGTTGCACTTTATTTTACAATACGTGCACTCACATGTACTTACCTAAAGTGCTGGTTAATATCAGGTAACTACATGGGTTAATGTTAGGTTTAGGTGTAAGTTAGTAGTTAACACCCAGTTATTGCAATTATAAATGCGACTGTAAAGTGCTGCCAGCTATGATGTGACAACTGAAGATTTGGAATGTAGTTCAAAAGTTGTATGCAATACGGTTATGATGATTTATCGTGCTTTGTTGTTCTTTTGTATCACTGCATTTGTATTATGCAAATAACTAAAGAGCAACAAAAACACAGAAGAAGTGTCGGTTTTAAACAACATGAGGACAGAACTTTCATTTAGGTGAACTTTAAGTTGGTCATGTGCTTGTTAAAAGTGTTTTCTTGTCTTCATCCTGCTAGGCAAAGGTCATATGGATACTTTGTTCTCAAACAAAACTGATAGGAAGTCGAGCACTCGCAATCGGGTCACAGCGACAATCCCTTCTCCTCCACAAATAAAGCCAGAGAGCTTAAACCTGTTACTGTCAGCTTTTCACCTGGATCACAATCTCTCCGGCACTCCGCTTGCAAACCAATCGCCTTTATGTTCTTTTTTCCCACCGTCCCTCAGCTTACCGAGAGCTCCCTGTTAAAGTGGATGGCAAATGTAACCTATAGAGTTACGGACAGCTAAGCCAGGCTGGCGATCAGCACAATAGCAGCAGGTAATAACAGCACCAGCACTAACCCCTGTCTTCTGCCTTTCCCCGGGCTTCATTTCCGAACAGCGGCTGCCATTTCACAGCTGTTAAGTGCTGCCTCTCTCTTTGTTGTGATTAGGGCTAAATTAATAGATGCCTCCCGGTAATCATCTTCCATTAGGCCTGTCACATCCCTGCTGTCAGGACGCCGGCTGCAGTGGACAGGGAATGTTCACCCTGTCACCGAGAAGCACATTAGCCGCGTCTTTAGCGCTGGGAAGAGAAAAAGTGCCAGTTAGTGTTGCAGCGCGATGGCGGTCGGTTATCGTGGGAAATGCATTTAGAGTGGTCTTCACTGGCAGGCTTTAATTGACCCGATCATGCTTAAAATGTGCTGTGAAATGTACAGGGGGTCGAATAATCGATTTGCCCTCTTAAAGCAGAATCCAGCACCGGGATGTTTAACGGATAGATGAGTGCAGGACGATCACAGAGATAACAAACACCTGAGACACCTGAGGTGACTACTGCTACAGCACAGTAAAATAAACACACACACACACACACACTCACCTTTCACTAGAAAGAGTTCAGCTACCTTTAATTAAAAACAATGATAAAAGCAATTGATCAGGCAAGACACTACAGGTGAATAGGGTAAATTATAGATATCACCATACTTCACAGTTAATTCATCAAATCTAATTGTTTTGTATTACAAGTTTTCTGAAATGTTATATTTAAATATGCAAATTGTGCATTATCTAATTAAATATGCACTCATTTGCATTCATTTCCAGGACATAAATTTGAACATTGGATAAAGCCAGGTTCAGTTTAATTTTGTTGACATATTAAAGGGACAGATCACCACAAAAATGAAAATTCTGTCATTAATTACTCACCCTCATGTCGTTCCAAACCCGTAAGACTTTCACGCATCTTCTGAACACATATGAAGATCTTTTTGATGAAATCTGAGATATTTCTGTCCTTAAAATTGACAGCTATGCAACTGACACTTTGAAGTTCCTAAAGAGATCGTAAAACGAATCCATTTGAATTAAGCATTTTACTGAAGATACTCAATCGCTTTTATGATGAACAAACTGAATTTAGGCTTTTATTCACATAAACATTGATCAGTGAACATAGTAAATGCATTTGTTATATTTTAGAGTAATATTTCAATCATCAGCAACACATAATTGCACTTATTAAGGTAATATTCACATTAAAACACTTAATGCTGAAGATCAGATCTAGAAGACAGCAGTGTTTGAGTGTTTGACCGCTGCTGAGAACATGAAAGAGTGTGAAGAGCTCTTCATGCAGACGTCTGTTCCTGCAGTCTAAACCGGTATGATGCTGTAGTGTGGGCCGGCATAATCTAATTTGGGTGGACACAAATGACACAGTTATTCACAGTTGGCAGAATACACATGAAACGAGTCATTTCTAGGGAGACCTCGCAGATAATTGTGAAGAAAATCCGTTTCTTTCCCAATTCAGAGACCACTATTAACAATTTGAAATGTCGCTGGCATTCCGGGAATATCATTATTGACTATATCTTGAGATTTACACTTAGAATTTTGAGATGAAACAAATCATTTCTGCATGTTTATTCGTTTACTTTCTACACTCTTTGGATTCCCTACTTTTTTCTTTTCTTTTCAGAATAACACAGCACACCTCTGAGAAGCATGTAATGAACTGCATTAAATCCATGCGTCAATATTTATGGAAATACAGACGGCGTTATTCAAAATAAAAAATATGGGGCTGACACAGTGCGTCTGTTTGCATTATGGGTAATTACAGAAGGATTGGATGTTCTGCTGAGGCCGAGCTTTAGCAGGTATATGCCGATATAAGGGATTGACTTTGCCGTTCCTCATTACGGCCACATATGGGAAACCCAGCTGGGATCTGAATTGGTGAGAGGGAGAGAGAGAATCGATTTCATTTGCAGGATTATTGAAGCCACTGAGTTGCGGCGTGTATGAAACATAAAGTCTCATTTTCGAGTCCTCCGCAGAGGCAGGAGAATGAAAACGTATGGCTGTTAGGGAGTTATTTTCATGCCGTGGAACAATAAGGAAATTGTGAAGTTTACTAACTTCGGCTGAAGTGGCCGACTTGTCTGTCTTGGATTGTAATTGTGTTCTATCAAGAGGCGGCTAGTTTATCTGAGCTGCAGAACATGCTTGAGATGAGAATGTGATATAGCTGGGTCTCAAATTAAAGGGACTTCAATTCAAAAGATAAATATTTTTTTTGAACGGAAAGGGAGAGACTTCTGACCATGATTCCCTTACTGAAACTTTATCCTATAACAAAAAAAAAGTCTCACTTTATATCAGAAGCACCAAGTGGGGTCAAGGTTTGGCTGGTGAACATGGTTCAGTTATGAAATTTATACTGTAATTATACTGTAATTTATACGACAGTAAAGACATTTTTAAAGTTTCAAAAGATAAAGAATCCTGAAAAACAATGTAACAGTTTCCACAAAAAATATGAAGCAGCACAACTGTTTTCAACATAGATAATACACTGTAATCCTTTACTGTAAATTTACAGTACAACGTTTTACAGTAGTAGTTCTAAAAAATACAGTATGTGGCTGGCAACCCAGCTGCCAGTATTTTACTGTAAATTTACTGTGAAAAGTTTTAGTGTAATCTTGAGGAGCAAATCAGCATATTAGAATTATTTCTGAAGGATCATGTGACATTGAAGACTGGAGTAATGATGCTTTGCATCAGAGGAATAAATTACATTTTAAAACAAATAACATTATAAAAAATATATATTTTTGGTGAAAAAACTTTCAAAAACATTTTGCGCACACTGTAAAAAATATTCTTGGTTTAACTTAAAAAATTAAGTAACCTGGTTGCGTTCAAATTTTAAGTTCATTGAAATTAAAAAATTTAGTTAATACAATGATAAAAATTGGTTTAATCATCAGAGACTCAAAATATTATGTTATCTGAACCACATAAATTATCTAAGTTGATTTGACAAAAGAAAAAGTATTGTGATTACAAATCATGAAAATATTTTTTTACAGTGCAGTAGAGTAGGCCTATATATATTCATATAAATCCCCAAAAATATATATTGTTGTAGGTTTTTTTTTTTCAATGCCCTATTGTTTTGGAGTATGAAATGAAATGTCACACCTCATGATATAAACAGGAACTGATTATATAAATCTGAAATTTATTTTTGTTAGAAAACTTTAAAATTACATTGACATGAGAAGCAGAGAGAACAAGCATTTCCCATGCTGGTTTAAATCTAACAGCTGGATCTTTCACTGTCTTCATCTGTGGCATGTTGTGTTTTCCCACAACCCTTGTGCATGTCCACCGTTTCTGCCATAAAAGCCTGATCCAAAGCTATGAGAGAGGGAAGTTTTGCAGTAGGTTTATGTCACCACACAGACCCAGCTGGGGCAGGAAATGATGTCATAGAGGGGCAGCTGAGAGCATTAGTGAGTGCTGACTCTGAGAATGGCACAGTGATGTAAGAAGTGAGCGGCCACACAGATCTTTCTGGAAGTGTGTGTGTGTGTGTGTGTGTGTGCGTGTGTGTGTGTGCGTGTGTGTGTGTGTGTGTGTGTGTGTGTGTGTGTGTGTGTGTGTGTGATCAAGAATCACTCTAATTATTTCTCATAATTTGCAAATTTGTGCTACAGACATGAGTGATGCTCTTTGCATGCATAACTGTTCAGTTTCGGGTCAGTAAGTAATTCATTATTTCATTCATCAATTAAATTGATCAAAGTATTGGGAATTTATAATGTTACAAAAGATTTATATTTCAAATAAATTCTTTTGAACATTCTGGGGCCGGTTGCATAAACTGCTTAGACTAGTCTTAAATAGCCTACATAAAAAGGTAGATCAGTCTAATTTGAATCAGAAAAGTAAGACTGATTACCTCTTGACTAATTTCTAGTTGGCCAAATTAGTTATTAAGACACAGTCTTATCATAGTGGCTAAGTTTATTCAACTGGCCCCTGTTCATCAAAAAATACTGAAAATAGAATGTATCACAGTTTCCTTAAAAAATATGAAGCAGTACTTCAACATTGATAATAATCATAAATGTTTCATTCATTCTATTAGAATGATTTCATGTGACACTGAAGACTGGAGTAATGGTGCTGAAAATTCAGCTTTGATCACAGGAATAAATTACATTTTAAAATGTATCAACCTAGAAAACAGTTATTTTAAATAGTAGTACTTCACAATATTACTGTTTTTACTTTATTTTTGATCAAATAAATGCAGCCTTGGTGAGCAGAAGAGACTTCTTTTAAAAACATGAAACAATTTTACCCCCAATATAACAAAAGTGAGGAGGGAATATAATAGAGATAGAGGCCAATCTACCTAAAGCCACTCAGAACACTCTTCCACAGGCAAACACCTCCACATTTCATTCAGAAAATGCAGATCTAGCAATCCTAAAAACGGCTGAATGCACTTATTAATAAAGGAAATGACTGAATTCCAAGATATTGGACTCGTATTGTGGGATAAAGGCAGACAGAGAGCTCTGGCTGTGGGATTGAAAGGGGCCCGTGTTTGGATATGTGCTGTAGAGGGTCTGTTCTGCGGGGGAACGGGGGCTCTGTCTGGGACAATCACTACGGCACCGTTATGGAGCTTAAGTCTCGATCCACTCTAATAAAAAAGACTCAAACCAAACAGGCCCTAAATTGGCGTGGTCCTGGGAGCTACCTGCAGGCCTTCAGCGGTGCTTATTTAATAAGAGACGCTGCCGAGGGCGGGACCCTGCATGCGGGACACCACTGGTGTGGGGCGTTCTGTCCCGGATTGATAAAAGGAATGATCCATCACATTAGATCAAACAAGATATATACGGATAGTATATGGTGGCCAAAAAGGAATTTGTGCATTAAACTCAAACTTAAAACTATCTGATTTTCATTGCATTAGATAAAAATATTCAAATCAAATGTCTTTATGTGTTTATGGAATATTGCAGTATTTTTATTACAAAGTTTTCATGTGATTATAATCTTTAATCAAAATAACTCCCCCTGCCTCTTGCAGTGGCTTCTCTTCTCTACTCTGATGATGTGGGCGGGGCAACCTGTCACTCACATCAGGTCCACCAATAACAAACCACAACCATCCAATCAAGTCCCGCCCACATTTCTCCTCGTTTGAGAAGCTGTTTAACTCAGATATACGTCACAATAGAGAAGAAAGAGAATCGCAACTTCTGGTTCATGCCGACTTAAAGCAATACAATAAAGGTTTGAAATGATCAAATAATAAAAAGATAAATATAGAACACTTTGTTTAATATTTTATCTAATAATGCAATAGCTTTCATGATTTTAGGAACAGCTTAAATTGTTTTAGTATTATTTATAATACTGTATTGTTTATTAATATTTTGAATCAGCTTTCTTTTTTGAAATATACATTTTTTAGTTTAATTTTATTTATTTATTTCAGGTTTAGTTTTAGCTCCATTTAAGGTATGTTTACATGACAAAAATCTAACTAAAAATCTTTAGTAAAAATCTTACTAAAAATCTCTCCTTTTTGTTTTTGGAAAGTTACTTGTACAGACGACCAAAACGATTACGTTCTCATGGATCCACGAAAATATCCACATATCATGGGTTCTGCTGCCAGGCCAGTAGTTGGCGATGTCACTCTGTAAAGAAACACTATAAAGACGATAATTGTATGGTTTTTAAGAGTCAACAATGTACTAAAAACGGAAAAGCTTTTCCTTTGTGTTGTCAAAACGATCCCTGTTCACACGGATCCACGAAAATGAGTAAAAACGCTGTATTCAGATGCCAGGCCAGTAGATGGCGAAGAAACACCCTGAACACGTAATCTTTTTCACAATTTCGTGTTTTTGAGAACGGTTTATTTTCCGAGAACGGTATTGTTTTTAAAAACTTGCACTTCTAATCACGTTTTTAAAAGTTTGCGTTTTCAGGCCCCCGAAACGCCATTGCTGCTGTGTAAATGTGCAAGTGGATTTTTAGTTGAAAATGGTGACGTGTAACGGCCCCTTAAAATTATTTCTAGTTTCGTTTAGTTTGTTTTTCACCTAATACCTATATTCAATTTTATTTTATTTGAATTAACAAAAATGTTTTAAATAGTTGTACGTGTAGTAGGCCTTACTCAGCACTGTGCTCCTTGTGTTCTGTCTTCCTGTTTGTATTTCCACAGCATGAAAGTAAGATCTTACGGATTTATGAATAAACCGCTTGTTTTAAAATCTACTGACATTTGTTATGACATCCGCTTCAAACATTACAATGCTCATGATATCTTTCAGTAACTCTACAAGAAAATCTTCTTCATAACTTAATTAGCCCTTACTTTGATGACATAGAAATATATAAAGCTACCGCAAAAATGAAAGTTCAAACACAAAATTTTTTGTTTCTCTGGCGCATAATCTCTACACTAGTCCAAACTCATTTATAGGGCCACTATATTCGGAAGTAGCTCAGTTTGTCTATGTTTTGGTTTAATCTCCTCTGTTCATTCACCCCTCTGTGAACAGATAGACAGACACTCGGAAGGAAAGAGAGAGAGAGGCAACTTAAAAGACTTGTGTTTTCCCACTATGTAAAACAGAATGAAAAGTAACATTTGTTTTGCCGCCTGTTGGATAATGCGCACAATCAAGGCCACAGAGGAGGCTAAATGCATTATACATCAGCGAGTGGCACCACGCACTTGGCCCGGATCCTGCCGCTGTTGTCACTTTAGGTTATATGAAGAGGAAAGTGCTTTAGCCAAAGACTGAGCGCTTTTCTCTCTCCTTTGCATATGAAGTGGAGGCAGGCTATGAGAAGCCAAGCTTAACTGCTACCCTACTGAGAGAGAGAGATGCTCTGAGCTCTTCTAGAACTCTGCTTTCACACACCAGGGTGTCAATAGACTTACAACACGCAGATCATTGCGCAATACGTGTGACAAGTGTGTCTAACTGAGAAGTTTCATTATAGCTAAATAGAGGACGTTTGAGGTGCTGCTTGTCAAGAAATCTTGCAATAATTGATTTAATATAATTGATTTATATTTTATAAAAAAAATTATTAGGCCTAATATTTATTTATGTATTTATTCATGCTTTTACAGTATGGGTTTTCGTATGGTTATGCTATCAATAGAAAGTTTAGTCTAATTAAAATGGACTGTATTTGTGGGTTCTGCATATTTTTATATTACAGTATCACATTGTTAGCTCAGCGTAATGTTAACATCAAATCGTATATTTAATTGTTGTCTTGAAGTGATAGCCAAGCTTATTGTTAGCACAAATGCAATCTTAAAATTTGACTCTTAGATTAATGTGATTAGTTTTAAGCTTGACATTTCGTATTAGTGCCACCTGCAGGTCAATCAATGAACCATCATCTCTAATTAGTCATTATTAATGTTACTTATACTTGAAATTGGGATTTTGATTTGAGACTCTTTAAATTAATATAAAATTGCCTGATTTCCAAAAATTAAATGTTTTCTGAAAAGTGTTGCAAATTCACTGTGTAGTCCCTTAAAATAGTTTAAACTAATATTTGTTGTTTTACATTCCTGTAGTAAACCTATAGTTCTTTGACATCAAGAGCTGTTAAACTTCATAAATGTAAAATCAATACAGAGATCCATGCAAGTTTGTACAACAACAAAAAAAAGCAAGTTCAACCCTCCTTCATCACATTCTGTTTTCTTCAAGGCGAAAAATGTGAGTTTTATTCCATTTCTGAGCCAGTGAGTCCCACACAAACAATCTCTGACATGGATGTACCATTGATTTCACATTCCCCCGTCCAAACTTAAAGAGACGATGGGATTGTGTGTGAATCCTCAAACCTGTGTGCAACCCAGACTCTGTCAAGCTGACACCAGCTCCTCTCTCTGTAAACTGCCGAGATTATTCACTCAACAGGATCTTTCCCCTTTCATCCGCTGAACCGCAGGCCAATCCGTGTGCTGACAGCCCTGCGATAGTATACAGATGGAAATAAGGAGGAAGAGTGGCTCTGTTTGTTAAACATGCCACTAATAGATGGTTGGTATTCGTCGCTCCTTGACATAATTCACCTGACCAGCAAGTCAACCGTATAAAAATATGACATGTAAAGCATTTAGAAAGAAAGCACAGCACGTCAACTAACTCTATAATGTCAAAAGTGGACGATCAAAATAAAGTGTTACCAGATCTTTATGGATTTTATTTTACAGTCCTGTTCCCCATGTACATATATGTACTTATTATAATAACTAACCCCTAAACCTAACCTTAATCAATGTAGTTTCCTCAAATTAACCTGTACACTTGTATAAGTACGTAAGTGCAAGTACTGTCAAATAAAGTGCAACCCAATCTATTTCCAATAAATCACAATTTGTTTTGATTTGAACCCCACAGAAGTATTTTTTTGCTCACCAAGGCTGCATTTATTTGATCAAAACTACAGTTAAAACAGCACAATATATTGTGAAATATTATTACAATTTAAAATAACAGTTTTCTATTTGAATATATTGTAAAAATGTAATCTATTCCTGTGATCAAAGCTGAATTTTCAGCATCATTACTCCAGTCTTCAGGGTCACATGATCCTTCAGAAATCACTCTAATATGATGATTTGCTACTAAAGAAACAGTTCTGATTATTATCAAGTAGAAAACAGTTGCTGCTTCATATTTGTGGAAGCCGTGATATCGTTTTCTGGATTTTTTGTTGAATTGAAAGTTCAAAAGAACAGCATTTACTTGAAATATTTTGTAACATTATCTTTACTGTCATCTATTTTTGAACCATTTAATGTATCCTTGATGAATACAATTATTAATTTCTGACCCCAGCTTTTGAATGGTAGTATTTTTTATGAAAATGAAGGTTAAAGAAAGAGTTTTGACATCTGTCCACTCTTTATCATATAGTTCCTGCTTTCTGCCTTATCAGACCTTTTATTTTTTTTCAGAATAAATGATGTGCTCCTCTTAAAAAGGAGGGTGGAGAAGAGGGCTGGTCTGGCCTGATTCATGTCATACACACTAGCTGGCTATTATGCACGGAAAATTGATTTCTGAAGCGTCAGGGCCGGTGTTGGATCTTGATGGCGCCGCTGAAATGTCACCTTACTGATGTTACAGTGCGGGAGATATTAAAGAGAGCGAGATTCAAAGACTTCCATTTGTTTCTGATCCACTCCCACTGTGTGCTTGAGGAGGACACTGATCATCTGAGTTTATTTCCTCTAGTTCTGATGGTCGGGCTCTTATCTGCTCGAGACAGTGAGCCGGCTTCTGTCACCGCATTGAACATTTCCAATCGAGGACTTGTATCGTCCATGTCTTTAAAGTGGAAATCCAAATATAGAGTCGGTTTTCTTTCTTCTTTTCTACTTTTTGAAGACATAATTAAGATATCAGCTATATTGTGCATGCATATGTATGTGATCGAGGGAATATTTAATACCCCAGGCCTAAAGTTAAGTTTTAGCCCTGAAGCGTTAATTATAGACCTACATACATTACAACCCAGTTAAAAGCATTTGGATTAGAATTAGAGGATAATAGATGAAGATTTTAGAAACATTCTGTTTAATTAAACATTTATTTTGGTGACAATATGGTGCAATATGAAAATCTGTGCAATTGCCCTTTTTTATATAGTGCAATATAGTGCATTGAATTTAAATAAAAAAAAATTACCTAACAAAAAAAGTACTTTGGTGTACCATGGTACAGTAATGGTGTCACATGGTGATTACCAGGGCTTCTACATTACAAGAAAAATGATTAAAAAAAAAAAAAACTGTAGTAGCATACATTTGATAAAATATTCATAAAATATAAAAAAATATTGAAATGCTGTTTTTATTGAAGAACATACAGTTCTGTAATAGAGAGCATAACATCTGATCACAAAATGAAACATGGTTTATTAATTAAATATGCAAATAACTAGCCATGTTATTAATTCAGTACAGTATATCAACAAAAAAGTTTGAAAATAAGCTGCTTTGTCGTAATTACAGCAGAAATACTGGAAATGTCTTATGAAGAGTGGCCTTTGAGTCAATAAGGATATGTAACCTAGTAACCTATTTTTACATATTCAATTTATTTTTGACTGTACGTATAGGCCTTAAACCACAGCAACGGTTATATTTTAAGATAAACAAGTGGAGGAAACTAGGTCTCTCCGCCATATAATCACTGTGAACGAACATGTAAATATAGCCAAGTATTAACAGAATGATTTCTGTCCATCCTCTCGTATCTCGCCCCATCAGATCAGCGTGACTGAAAGAAAACGGCAACAGATTTTAGTCCGACAGAAATGCCATGTTGAGGGCGGCCGCTGATACACACCATATGTGTTTAAGTTGAGAGTTTTACAGCAAATGATATTAGTCTTAGCACAACATAAAGCAAGAGGAGCCAGCATGTTACATGGCTGAAGACAGCTACCGTGTGATGGGCGTCTGTGTGTGGGAGGGTGATGTCATGATCTGTCACACACTTCGTTTCAGGACACAGCTGCACGCCTCACCTGCCAGCTGTCTGCAGCCCATCCAGAAGCACATCAACGGCTGACGCTTTCTTTTTGACCGTGTGCCATTTTTATTGTTTAGAGAGTGGATTGGTGACAGGAAATAATGAGGAAATTCTGGACGCGCACCAGACTCGAACCTGCATCACCCACATGAGCACCACAGCACAACATGAACTCAAGGCCTTTTGGTAGAATTGTAAAAACGTCCCCCTTCAGGTTGAAGTGTCTTTTTGCTTTGAATCTCAATCATCATTGTATTGCATTGTATGTTTTGCCCCCCACAATAAAACTACAGACCCCAAAGCAACTTTGACATCTAAAAAATATGCTAAATGTATTTATTAGAAGAATTAATAATAGGGCTGTCAAATGATTAATCGCATCCAAAATAAAAGTTTCTGTTTACATAATAAATGTGTGTGTATGTATAATTATTTTATATATATAAATACATGCTTGTATATAGGCCTATTTAAGAAATATTTGCATGTATATACTATATATAGATTTATATATAATTTATATTATATATAAATATAAATATTTTATATATAAATAACACATTTTTCTTAAATATATAAATGCACATGTGTGTACTTACATATACAAAACAATTTTACACAGTACAAAAACATTTATTATGTAAACACAAACTTTTATTTTGGATGCGATTAATCGTGATTAATCATTTGACAGCCCTAATTAATAAACATCTTCAGAGTTTTCAAAATGCATGTACACATTTTTACCCAGTCGGTGATGTCTGGGTACATTTTGACCTCACACAAAAACTGCTGAAATTTACACATAACAGGAGGGTTAAATATAATCACACTAAGATATAATATTGGGAGAAATGGGCCTGGTTTTAAAAAACCAGGGTTAGGCCTTAGTTCATTTAAGACGTTTAAGTAGCTTTTATGATTGTACCTTAGAAAACATTACTGTGCATCTTGTTACAAAACAATGGCAGTGACATTTTAAGATATGCCAGTGTTACTTTCAGTTAAAACAGCTCAAACATGCAGTTAGTCTGCTTGAGATATTAAACCTTGTCTGTGAAACCGAGGGATAGCACCTGATATTTATATACATGTTTGCAGTCTATTATACTGCTATACAAATTTCATTGAGTGCAGTACATTACAAGTGATCAGAATTTCATCGTACTTTTTGGCCGTATAAATATCCAAAGCATAAGCAGCAAATTGCATATTTTTGCTCAGTTTGGGCTTTTTTTCCCTCCTCAAGTATGAGTTTCATATTTTCCTCCTGTATCATGAGCCACAAAAGTAAAATATGATATTCTCAACAATGTCTTAGAAGTGTGATCAATAGCAATGCACGTTTTAGCTTATTGACGTGGACAGAAAAGCTCAGAGAATAAAGTCTGAAGTTGCTGTTTGTATTGAGATCTCATTTCATATGGAGTTCATCTGAGCTCTTTTTGAGACTCCAGAGATGAGATTAGGTGTTTTTCTCAGGAGGCCAAACTGAAGCCAAATTCCCAATTTTAACTTTCATTAGAGAAACGATTAAGACATTAAAGAGATCTCATTTGCATTTCCCTAGCTGTAAATTTTTCAATAAAACTTTTTTTTTTAAATGAAGTGACAAATCACAGAAATGTTCCTGGCGACTTAAAGATATGTACTCTTGCGCAATTAGTGGCATGTTCTCCCTGTAGCTGTGGATTATCCCACTCACTGTTGCCCCTAAAAATCAATAGAAAATCATTAAATAGGTGCTCAAGCAAAAGCCCTGGCATATTCTACACCTCAAGCTGTCTGAACCGGAGGGCCACGCTTGTGAAGATAAGCCGAGGACGGGCCCAGCTGGTGGGCACCAGCGTCAGCCGTTCTACACTCTAATAATCCCTGTATTTGTTACACCCACCTCGGAGCGCTGGCCCCCATAGGGCCCTGCTTCAGGTCTGCATGTCATCAGCGTGCTGTGTTTGAAGATAGGCCCTGTGTGTTATTATGAGCTAATGAAAGCAAAAGGAGAGTGGGACCTGCAAATCCCACCGGGAGTATTACAGTCTACAGGCCGCGCACGTATCTCCGTGCACCCATGGCCTGGAAGCAGCACATGCATTTGAAATCATGTCGTTTGTGTGTGTGTGTGTGTGTGTGTGTGTGTGTGTGTGTGTGTGTGTGTGTGTGTTAGAAAGGCATATTAACATATATGCATGGGACGGACAGACAACTGTGATACTACGTTTTAATGCAATGCGCTTTATCTGAGCGGGCTTTGACTGCTTTAAAGAAAAATCTAAGACTCAAAGCTCTTAACGGTAAATGGCAATGAATGTCACAATGTCACAAATTATTGTGAGTTATGACTGGTGCATCTTTTAGACTGACAACATCTGGATTGTTCATTATGATTACTGCAAATTAAATCATTCACCTGCTAGATTTGACAGAAAAGTTAGCAGTGTTTGTAAGTCAATCATCACTAATAAAAAAAATCAATGACATACCCTGAAGAAGTAATGATGTAACATTTGTGCTTAAAAAAGTTACATGCATGTTCCCAAATGACATTTTATTGTCTGGTGTTTGTGCAGACCTCAACATCCTTAAATGAAAAGCCTATAGGATTAAAATGGTTTAATATTAAAGTTTTTAACTTGTGTAACTTATCCTGAAGCATTTGTGTTATGCATGATTCCTCAAATCAAATCAGCCAGAACACCAGAAAACCATTTGTGCATAAATGCCCTGGTAACCACCCAGTACACACAATCATTATGGTTGCATTGAGTAAATATGCACTCATATACATACATACTATTATGTGCATGGATGCCCAAGCATTGGTTGCAATGAGTAAACATGTTCAGGAAAATGAGTGAGATATTTTGACCTGTAAATATTATGAACATGTAAATATGTATGATATGCAATTGAAAAGTTATGTGCACTTTAGCAGCCTGAGATACAGTACAACATTTGAATCTGTTCTTGTCAAGCTATAACATTATTCGTCCGCTGTCTGATGCAGATGTCACACAGGTCTGTCTCCTAGAAGCACGGTCTTCTTCTGCATGCTCACTCCTCTGGAATAAATAAATAAATAAATAAAAAGGCAAAAAAGAAAGTGTTTATTTTCATGTTTACACCGTTTCATATTCACAGGGCTGGTAACAGGATTACTCAGTGACAAACAAGAATTTGTGGAATTCCCTGACTTCTTGCATCTGTTGGTTGCCTTCTTTAAAGGAAGAAAAAATCCTCAGTATTAAAGAATCCCCAGTGGTAACATTCCAGAAGCCCCTGAGGTTTGAGCGGGAACCTCTGCGCCGCGTCAGATAAAGCGGGAGTCTGCAGAGGGTCTGGCAGATAATGAAGCATGTTCCTTTAATTGCACTGAGGGCTCTTAGGCTGCTGCGTTAGTCAGACGATCTCATCGCAGATGAGTAGGAACATATCAGACTGCTATATCAGACAGAAATAAGAAGAGCTGTGTTTGCTGCCAAACCCATATGAAAGGCCCAGCACACTTGTTCTCATCCCTTGTTCTACATTTGTTTCAGCAGTAAATGTGTTTTGCATTACTCCTCTTAAGCTCTGTGTTTGTGGGACATGACTCTGGGAGGCTTTCGAGAGTGCGACGCACCATTTTGAGTTTCTCGACTTCTTCCTGAAGTCCACACACGGTTAACTGGAAACAGACTGTATGTGGAAGTTTCAATCTGCTCACATTTCCTTTTCGCTCCATGACTGAACCTCGATTGAAAAGTTGCGTCTTGCAGCCTGATGACATGCTTGTTGAGTTGTAAATCAGAGAAGAGAAAAGCAGAGTTGTTTAAACAGATTACTGGCGTTAAACTAAAAGTCAGCATTAAACCGGCTCTGTTTACTGTCTAAATGCGTGTTCTTGGACTTTACTGCACGATTCATAAGCATGTGATGCTGAAAGAAAAAAAAAAGAAGTCTGAAGAGACTTTCCTTTTCTGCTGACATCACCATGGCCTCTATTTTTTGGTCTCTGTCCTGTGCAGTTTTATATTTGAATCTCTCTTTTTCACTTGCCGACCAACACAGAATGTGTTTTAGCATTAGTGCCACCAAAATGAAGAGCAAATATGATTAGGTGTTTAATTGATATTTTAGATGATTGTATTTCATCCTTCCCCTGCTGCCACTGAGACTGATGGGAAGTGTAGTGTTGTCGCAAAAGCCTTTCATGTTGTAAATAAAATCACAAGAATTTGACAAAACGTTCTCTCCGGTCCATATTTTGAAAAGAAGAATTGGCAAATTATCACTGAAACACATTTTTGAATAGTTATTGAAACATAGTTCAGAAGTTTGGGGTTAGTACGATTTTTTTAATGTATTAGAAATCTCGCCAAGGCTGCATTTATTTGATCAAAAACACTGTAAAAACAGTAGTATTGTGAAATATTATAACAATTTGAAATAACAACTTTCTATTTAAATATATTTTGAAATTAAAAGTAAACTACTGGAGTAAACTAGCATTACTCCAGTCTTCAGTGTCCTTCAGAAATGTTTTTAATATGCTGATTTGCTGCTGATTTTTAAGGTTAAAAAGAACAGCATTTATTTGAAACATAAATCTTTTGTCACATTATAAATGTCTTTACTGTCACTTTTGATCAATTTAATGTGTCCTTGCTGAATAAAAGCATGAACAACTCAGACTGCGGTGCTGGATGCGAAACTCGACCGCTATGAGGAGCCAGTCATAACAGATGTCATTTACATATAGGAGTCTTAACTGTAAAATCAGAGAGATTGAAAGTAGTCATGGACACTAAATTAAGACTGTTTTGGTACAATAACCCTTATTTTCAGGGAGAACAATTAAACTCCAAACCCAGCATAAGCACGCATAACTCTATAGGCCTGTTTTACAAGGCGACAGCAAAAGCTGTGTTGAGTCCAAACTCAAGGATGTTCTCTTTTGTCTTGAGAATGTGTCAGTGCATCTTAACCAGCGCGAGCGGCTGCCAGCAGAGAGTATGTTGAGGATTGTGCACAGATGGTTCAGCGGGCGACTGCACATCACCAGTGTTTCAAAGCCTAATCCCTCAGTATACCAGGGTCACCTGTTTTACAAACAACTTTAATTGCCATTTTGTATTTACAGCACAGGCACACATACACTTCTTGGGTAAAGAGTTGTGGAAATAATTAAATAAAGAGGTTTGCTTAGGGAAAATAAGCTAGTGCTACTATGTAGGGTGAGCTCAGTTGATCCCAGTTGCATATGCTGGTAATCACCACTGCCTGCTGGATTTGCACACAGGCACGCAACAAACAGGCCTCTGCCAGGACCCTGCGCACTGTGTGTCCTTCTGACTGATGCATTATATATCAGAGTCCAAATATGAAATCTCCAGATGCTTTTTCTGTAACCGCTTGAGACTTGTACTTCCTTTATGTCTTTTAGGGTGCAGGATTTAGATCATTTTGTACTGGGCGATGGAGCAGTCCAACCTTCATCTACATCTCATTAAAATCAACAGATTCATGAAACAATTCTTTTGAAATTATTGGAAATTTGCATCTGGGGTCAAAATTTTTGTTGCTCATAGGTGATGATGAGACTGAATGCTGTTTTAGGCCCATCAACAAGCCAGTTACAAATACAATGGTCTATAGCGTCCTCTAGTGGCTCAAGGGCTGCATTTCTCCAAAAATACCTGCACTGGCTTTTATGTTTTACCATTTTAAAAGCAAATAACATTTACTTATATTATTTTAAGTTTAAATAAATAAACAAACATTTAAGGGATGGTTTACGGCATCCAAAGACTTGGTATTTTCCCTCATACTATGGAAGTCAGTCAGTCAGTCTGGTTACCAACATTATTCAAAGTATCTTCTTTTGTGTTCAGCAGAAGATAGAAATTCATAGAGGTTTGGAACAACTTGAGGGCGAGTAAGTAATGACAAAATGTTCATTTTTGGTTGAACTATCCCTTTAAGCCAAGTGAAACTTTAAATGTAACATTACTGTGGAGACAGTCGACAGTCCCCTATTGTTTAAAAGTTAAGAATATCAACCTAAGGATATCCAAACAGATAAATCATCCCCCCCAAAAAAGAACGAGACATAAGGAACCCTTTTATTCAGGTATTATTGATCTGTTGTTATTGTTCTAGTTTCCCCTCCATACCTGAAAATAAGTAGCCTATGTAGTGAAGCATTTAAGGGTATGTTTAGCTTAACGGGCCTATACATTTTCATCCATCTCTATGGTGACTTTTTCTAGTAAAATAGATTTTCACACCTGAGATACTGATAAAGTCTGTAGTATTTTGCAATAATTACTCTTTTATTGTAAAAAAAAAAAGAAAAAAAAAAGAAGCTTTTTTCACTTTGTGATTTAATACGCATGATTTTATTTTTGATAACACAAAGGAATTAGGAATATAATACATGAATACACGTTTATTCGAAAAGAGTGTAAGAAGACTTTTATTTTGCCTGGTAGTTCCCCACAAGTAACTAGACCCGGAAGCACCTTTTATAATAAATGTGTCATACGTGAGTGGGGTAATATTGCATTGCAGACAGACACAGGCCCTCGGACTCACAGTAATGGCCGGTAAAAGAGCTCTAGTGATTCTGGCGAAGGGAGCGGAGGAGATGGAGACGGTGATCCCGGTGGATGTGATGCGCAGAGCCGGGGTCTGTAACACACGTTATATGCCACTGAATGCATATCTGTGGGCATCTAGTTATATATTATTATGCATGCTCTTCATTTTTACGGTGTTCTTTGTAAAGTGAATGCAGGGATCAGGTGTTTCTTTTGCATGGATGTTGCTCATGTGCAACTGTATATGGGCACATACTGCTGCCACTGTGTAAATGCCAAAGTTTGCAGAGAGTCAACTGGACTGTGACATTATTACATAATCAGATTTTTTTGGGAGAGCGTGATACCTTATGCTAGGATGCATTACATTGATCAAAAGTGACAGTCAAGAAATTTATTATGTTAGAAAAATTCCTTTGAATTTTTTTAAACTTTCTATTTATCAAAGAAACCTGGCACAAATATATGAAGCAGCACAACTGTTTTTAACAGTAGGCTAATAATAATCTGAAATGTTTCCTGAGCAGCAAATTAGCATATTAGATTAATTTCTGAAGGATCATGTGCATGATGCTGAAAATTCAGCTTTGATCTCAGGAATAAATTACTTTTTAAACATTATTACATAATGTATGTGTGTGTAATATTAATGATGAAATATCCTGTAAAAAGTAAGTCCTGTAAACCTTATGTTTATAGGACTTACATTCTGTTAAAATGTTAAACTTTTTTTATATAACAACTTTTGGAGAAAGAAAAGTGTCACATTAGTTTCAAATGTAAAAATGTACTGATTAAGAGAGCAGAAACATACAATATCTTATTTATACAACATTAAATCTTAAATGAATTTCACAATTAGGTTTGGCTTTAGATGTATGATTTTGGCAAATGCCAGCTATTATACATGACCCGCATATCTCTCTCTTCTTTCTTTCACACACACACACTCTCTCTCTCTCTCTCTCTCTCTCTCTCTCTCTCTTCTCTCTCTCTTCTTTCTTTCACACACACTCTCTCTCTCTCTCTCTCTCTCTCTCTCTCTCTCTCTCTCTCTCTTCTCCTCTCTCTCTCAGATTGCTGTTACTGTGGCAGGTCTGGCGGGTAAAGAGCCAGTACAATGCAGCCGTGAGGTCATGATCTGTCCCGACTCCAGTCTGGAGGACGCCCGCAAACAGGTTCGGCTTTAACTTGGTCCCCATAATTCAAAGTTAGTTTGAATCACAATTCTTCTGTGATCTGATTTGGGCTGAATGAAGATGAATGGAGTGTTGTCTCCATCTACTGGATAAATAATGCATTGCCAATAAAACCATACCATTCAAATGAATTTAATGTACACTTTTTAAAAAACATTTTCAGTTTACCCTTGACATGTACAAATGCACATCAGCTATATAACAAAATTGATAATGAAAATGTTCATGGTTTGCCGCTTATTGCAGATGAATGTCATTTTTGTGACAGGGTCCATATGATGTCGTGCTTCTGCCTGGAGGTTTGCTTGGAGCGCAGAACCTTTCTGAGGTACAAATACGTTTTAATTATGTGTATTTAACAGTTGAATGGATTCCATAGGAGAGTTTTACGCCATGCACATCTTGCGTAACGTTATGCCGTGTCCCTCAAATAAATAGAAAACATCTTTGAGTCATCTGCTGAGGTTAGACATGCGGTCGTATTGTGAAATGCAAACATTGCATAATCATGTAAATTTAAGAGGTGTTGTAACAGTGTGATAGTGATTTCAGTAATGTACATTATATATGTGTGTGTGGTAGTCTCCCGCTGTGAAAGAGGTGTTGAAGGACCAGGAGGGCAGGAAGGGTCTGATCGCTGCAATCTGTGCAGGTAATCTTCATATCGTGACCTCTGTGCGCACATTAACCTTTCCCTGAATTAACATCATTTATTTCAACTGTTTCAGTGCTGCTCCATTATGCAAAATGTCGGGAGGAGAAGTTGTATGTTACCTTTTTCCTCCAGCATGAATTTCCCAGAGGGCCTGTGGTAATTTTTTCCCATAGGGCCTTTGCCCCCGTTTGTACACCTGAACCGTCTGGATAATTTCTGGAAGATTTCTGTGCCACATATCTATGTCAATATGATGCTCACAGCTCAGTGGATTATAATTACGACTGCCGATCTGTAAAACTAAAAATCTGAAATACAAATTATGAGGATAATGAGTTGTAGTAATTGGCAGTATTAAGCACGTCCATCTTCATTTGGAAGCGTATTGAACACAGAGACGTGTGCTATCAGCTTGGCTGTTCAAGGGCTTGTGAAGGACGTGGTGAATGAGGACAGTGAGCCCATGTGGCCGTAGAGCGCAGGAGAGGGGAAGGCGTCCCAGAAAATGGCAGATGTCCCTAAAGGGATCTGTACTGAACAGAAAACGGCTTCATTTAGTGCTGTGGAATACCTTTAAAACGGAGTATATTCGTGAATTCAGAATGCATGATTACATTGTCAAGATTAAATTAGCAAACACAATTTCTCTGGTAATAACACTATCTAATTTGAAATCTGCATCCAAGTTTATTAGCTTCAGTCCATGCCTGTAACCTTTATATGCTATATGCAAGCGTACTCCCAGTTGACAAACTAAACTTCAATATTAAACACACACACACACACACACGTATGTATATATATTTAAAAAATCACTTGGATTATAAATTATTGCTATGTGTTTGGATCGAACAAATATTGTTATTATGTTGCAATGCCATTATATGCCCAGTTTTATTTTAACATTGTTGATATACTATTATGTTTTTTGTTTAATTTTGAATTAGATTTTTGTAAATAAATTTTCTGTTTAAATTAAGTTTTAGAGATTTTGTTTTTGTCATTTAAGTTTTTTATTTTATTTATTATATATATGTCTATTCTAAGTTGTATTTTTTTTATTTTTAGGTATAGCACTTCGTTCAATATATATTGCCTTGACACCTATCTGAATTAAAATAAGTTTATTTTTTATTTAAAAAAAATACATATATATTTTATTAATGTTTAGTTTATAGTTGTTTTATTTCAAGTATTGAAAAGGATTTTTACGGTTTTAGTTAATGAAAATAACCTTGCATGTGCCCTGTCATGATATGTTGCAAGCAAGCTTGACTTTTCAAATACAGTATGTTACATGTAGTGAGCCTTTGAGACCGTGATTGGGACATAAAGGTCTATTATACCTGCCTGTCTTTTATTTCCTTTTGTGGACTGAGCTTCTGACAAGCAAGACCCGTAACCGTAGATGCCAGGGTCAGATCGGTCAGCAGACGTCCTGCCAGAGAAAGTGTAATCACTAGACCGCACTGGGCGTCTGCCAAAGTGCACAATCAATAGTTAAGAGCTCTCTTTTCATTAATGTTCAGATGAGCTTAGTGCACAGCCAGGGCTGCAAATTCGGCTGTTATTTTTAGACTCTATTTTTGCTTCCTTCCGTTCGTTCTTCCAATGCGAATTGCAGAATTAGATGGAAATTGTATACCTGGTTTATTTTGGATAACAATATTTTGATGTTTGGCTGATGGTGGTATGATGAGCATCATGTAAAGTCACTTTGCCCCTCCCAGGCACTGAACACTAAATCATGACAGATTTTCAGACTTCAGCAACACCACAAAAAATAAGAATAACAGGATAATTATTTTCGTCATAAATTCCTACTTTTAAGAGAAAACAGAAGTGATTATCTAACTTTATATCATTTTTTTTTGTCCTGTTGCAGGCCCGACGGCACTTTTGGCTCACGGTATTGCATATGGCAGCACAGTTACCACCCATCCAGGTGCCAAGGACAAGATGATGGCTGGAGGTAATGTCTCTATGTATACCTAGTCATTTTCTCACAAGCATTGGTGTCAGTGATGGAAACTTGCATACTTGAAAGGCATGTCATGGGAAAAAGTCACAAGATAAACATCCAACAGAGGGTGCTGTAGGTAACAGCACAATGACAAGTGTTAAAGTCACAATGGGTGAACTTAATGCAAAATATGCACTGTTACTGGAAATGTATGGGCAAACTTTATTGCATTGTAATATTAAAGGTGAAACTCGAAAAATTTGAATATCATGCAAATGTTTGTGTATTTCAGTAATTCAAATTAAATGGCGAAACTAATATATTTAGTATATATAACTATATATATATGCATGATTATACTTCTCAAAAGGCTGACATTGCCTATTTTTTATTGATTTCATGTAATATTCAAATTTTGAGGTTTTGAATTTGGGGCTTTCATAAGCTGTAAGCCATAATCATCAAAATTATAACTTTTGCACGATATTCTAATTCTTCGAGTTTCACCTGTATGTAGGCTACTGCATATATCTATAAATGTTGTTGGTCATCCGGGATTTCTGTGCATACTTAATACAGTGCACAGTTTGTAAACTATGTTTAATGTAAAAGTAGTATGGCATCTCATGCAGACAAACAGCCTAAGTATTTTGCAGCAGGAAAACAAAGATGGTACTTGTAGGCTGTGGTGATATCTTTAGCCATATGAATTATTTTGTGTTCTTCTAGATCATTATAAATATTCAGAGGCTCGAGTTCAGAAGGATGGAAACGTGATCACCAGCAGAGGGCCAGGAACCAGCTTTGAGTTCGCCTTGACTATAGTGGAGGAGCTCATGGGCGCAGACGTCGCTGCCCAAGTCAAAGCCCCACTCATCCTGAAAGACTAATCATCAGACTGTGAAGATCTGCACTGTTTAAAGTTGCATTTACAATTGTATTGCTCTGCCGATATGAAAGGGAGTTGAATTTAATTGGCTTAGAATGTGATTTTTTTGATGCATTGAAAATTGAATGTTTAATGAAGCTACTTAAATATATTTGAAGAGAATTATTGCAGATTGACCATAGATTATCTAAATGGCAATTAAAGTAAAAAAATTTTTTTTTTTTTTTTTTTGTAGATTTCTGTCAGATTCCTTGTTTTCTTGCTTTGCACTTGTAAACTTCTGTACCAGAATAAATTATTGTGCATTACATTCATGAAGTCTCAACTTCTACATTTAACATTAATAGATAAATATCTGTGTTGCTTGTTAAAATCTTGAGTATTTTGACGCCACGATAGCGTGTGTGTGTGCGCGCGCATTAAAAAAAATCGAATATTTAATCTATTCGTCTTTAATGCACTGATATTTTGATGGTAGTGTATTGATCAGGCCTGCATAACTATTGGTCGCTTGTAACATTTCCAGTGACGTACTGCAAGGCCAGCCAATCAACCGCCGCTGTCTTGTCGCGTTGCGTCTCAACCAGCCAATAGGAGCGTCCCTGCGCAGCGCGAGTGTTTCTTTTGTAGCGCGTGCCGAGATTGTGAAAGCGGCACAAAAAAAGTCCTTCGTTGCAGCTTGACCAACGTCCCTATGACTGAACGAACACGCGACATCTCATAAAAAACTGTTTTTAAAGCTGAAAATCGATAAACGTCATATTTAATGAACCCTTATCTCCCTGCAAGGTAAGAATAAGATATTATATCCGTGTTTAACGTCTGTTATGCAAGAAAAAAATACGACTAGAGACTTTTTTGCTGCAGTAAATCGCTGTATATTTCATATAATGACGTTAAACTGCTGTTGTCTATGAGGGCTTTGTCAGGCTAGAGACTTATAAAGTTCGGAAATGATAACCAACTACTTTCTGTTGAATATTGAATATTTTACTATTCGCCTTCAATTTTAGCTGGTTTATCGTCTCAGAGAGGTTTGCTTTTGAGTTTGATTTAAGCTTAAACTGTTATTTCGTGATGAACAGCATCTGGAGCTGCTGGAGTCAGCATCTGCTTCCATAAAATAATAATAAATGCCAGCATTTTGTTTACCATCTTTTAAATGTGGTTGCAGAATATTCTTCACATCACCCTTTAGCAATATTTACCATGGTTGCTATATTAACGTTACTCTAAAACACATTTTTTACTGTTACGACTGCCTAACATGATAACGTTAGCTTACTTAGACGGTGAAAGAATATTTCATTTAGTTATTTTTTTTATTTGTGATGACATTGGTTAATGCCAGGTTAGTTTAATTAAAAAAAAATTTGTATGAAGGAACTACCTAAAACATATGCACATATTAGCCAAACCATGTAGGCCTACATTACATTTATACATTTGCCAGCTTTTATACAAAGTGACTTAGATTGCATCCAGGGATAGATTAATTCCCTAGAAGTCGAACCAATGACCTTGGTGTCTAATGCTACAGTTTTTAACTATAGGAATGCATTCAAGGATATTGAGGACAGAGTTTTGCACATTTGCTTACTCGATTTACCTGGATTTTTGACCATACAGATTGACTTGAATTAATCTGTCTGAAATGCACTCAAGAGGCTGAACGTTCACACTGACAGAGATTTGCAGAGCAACTGAGCAGACATCAATCATTTTCAGTAAGAATTAAGAATTTGCTATAAGGGTTCTGGAGACATTATTGACACTGGTGATGTGACATTATGCAATTGAAAACTTTATGCAAATGAGCAGCCGAGATAATGTGGTGAGTGGTGACTAGCAATGCCTGATGCAGTTGTATACTGCGGTGAAGTAGGAATGCCTACTAAAAGATTGCAACCGCTCACACAACAAGGATGTCTTCACTCTCATTGGTAGGGAACAAGATGCTCTGCATTTTGACAGTTTGCATAAAAAATTACTTTTCTTCGAGTTTCTGGATTTGGCCACATCCTGTCTGCAATAGTTGCTCATTTACTGCTGGAAGCTCTCTTTTAAATTGAATGTGTTCTGGTCATTTTGTCGCTGACAGTGTAATGTAAAAATGGTCTTTACACAGGGTGAATGAATATAATAAGAAGTTGCTACAATATAATGCTGTATAAAGTTAGAATATTTTCAGTATTCACTTTTTTTAATGGACAAAAATGTATACAGCATTCAGTCCAAACTGTTTGGCAGTCAGAGAAATACATTTGCTTTGTCAAAAAAGATTTAAAACGGGCTTCCCCTGTTTTCACACTTCAGCTGGGCTGCAGTTTTTTGAGCCCGCCCCTCAAGCCACATGTGAATGTGCTTTTCTCAACTCGAGTGCAGGGACAGGAAGGTGAATAAAGTGGCAAGAGTTCTCCTCACAGGCTGCATGAAAGCGCATCTTTTTCTTCTTCTTTTTTTTTTTTTTGCTGGCCTCTGCTCCGTTACGCTGCAGCGCTGCAAACCAGTGTATAAATAGAAACCACTGTCTTACTCATCTTTTAACAAGCTGCATTTGGGACTAGAGTACTGCCAGGAGTCATCCAAACAGTTCCTGTAGCTCAAACAGTAGAGCGTTCATGGTTTCGACTCTCAGGGAAAGCAAGAACTGATAATGTAAACGTGTACCTTGAAATGCAATATAAGTCGCTTTGGATAAAAGAATCTGCCAAATGCGTAAATGTAAATGTAGGCTAAATGTAAACAAAAGTGTAACATTGCACACAAATGCAGCACAAAGAGTATTGCTGGTACCGCAGTGTATGTGATATATAATAGCTTGCATAATTGAGGGTTGCCCTTGAAGAATGCACAATTACATTGTAATAATGTGAATTCATCTAGAAAAGATGGACAGTTAATTCCACTCTCTTCCTCAAAGATATTTCTGGAATATTAGCATATTTTGCGGCACATTATCCTGCTTGAGTAGCTGTACAACAGAGAGCTGGCGGCTGGACTCTGGCAAAGAGTGGCGCTATTAGCCAGACTGAGTCATTCATTGGTTCAGCGATGCAATTATGTGAGTTCATAATTGCACTTCCCTGATTGGATCTTCCTTCTTAACCATATCCGTTAGTTAGGACGAGGCCAGCACTTAAAAGGATGTTTCACTCAAAAATGTTAATTCTGTCATACATCACCCTTGTTGTTCCAAATCTGTATGAATTTCTGTCTTCTGCTGAACACAAAAGAAGATATTTTGAAGAATGTCGGAAGCCAAACATAGTATTTTTTTCCCCCTATACTATGTGAGTAAATTATAGAATTTTCACTTTTGGGTGCACTATCACTTTAAGGCTCGTTCACACCAAGGACGAAAACTATATAGCCTACCGTTTTAATGATCTTTCCAATTCTGTGAGAATAGAATAAACAATTATGACATAATTAAACAACACAGAGGTTTGAAAAGATATCGATGGAATCACTTTCAGAATAATTTTTTCCAGCTGATGAACAATAAAAACACTTGCAGCCAATCAGAGTCCACTCAAGATTAAAGAGCTCGAGCATTAAAAGCGGCAGACGACAAAACTGCACAATAGACAACTTTAGCATGCATTGGTGTGGATGCTTATGTAATTATCGTTATACTTATCTCTTTATATTTATCGTTTTTGGTTTGAATGGGCCTTTAGAATTCCGAATGGAATGAAAACTTAAGGTTTCAGCATTGGTTTATACAGGTGAAACGCGAAAAATTTGAATATCATGCAAAAGTTAATGTATTTCAGTAATTCAAATTAAAATTTTTTTAATATATTAAAAACCTAATATATTTAGTATAACTATATACATATGCATGATTATACTTTTCAGAGGACTGACATTTAAATCCTTTTTTTTTTGTGCACGTAATATTCACATTTTCTGAGATTTTGAATTTGGGGTTTTCATAAGCTGTTAGCCATAATCATGAAAAGTATAACTTTTGCACGATATTCAAATTTTTCGAGTTTCACTTGTATTACACGTTTACACTCAGAAACATAATACCCTCTTTTCAGAAATGAAACCGTTAATAGGAGGAAACACTTATCCAGTTTAATGGTTTGGTTTTATTTTAATGGTGTCTCAAACCGTGAGCAAAAGATCATGTTTGTGCTACTTCAGAGTAAATTAGATTTTTTTTTAACATTCAAATTTGTATTTAATAATTTTTTTGTTTTGTTTAAGGGACATTGACATTCTCTCACCTGTCCTTGTGATGCCCTTAGGCCCTGTTTACACGAGAACGATTCCGAGTGAAAACGTAAAAAATATTTTATCGGATGTGCCTTTCGTTTACACGGTGACGCCGTTTTTATGGCTTAAAAACGCAAAAAAGTGAAACCACCCTCCAGAGTGGAAAACTTAAAAACGCTCCACCGTCGCGTTCCCGTGTAAAGGGTAAAAACCGGTAAAAACGCAAAACTGCCCTCGATCACGTGCGCGTTTACGTCACAGGCATTCGCCAGTACAGGAAAATAATAACTAACATGTCGGATTATTTCCATACGTCGGACCTTCAAGTTGCCACAGCAGCTCTGATAAACATACAAGAGTCTTTTCAGCAGTTGCACAAAATATTCTCAGATATTGGTGTTGTTGTGTGGCAGTGCTTCGTTGCCACCTAGCCGCCTGGAGTGCACACTACATCGAATTTCACACACTTTTGCGTCACCATATGCACGCAGATTTCCCCTTCATAACGCTCGTCTAAACGCAGAATAAAAAGTGAAAACGCAACGCCACTTTTGCGTTTTCTCTTCTGATCGTTTCCGTGTAAACATAGCCTTAATGTCCTTAGAGCGATGTGATATCCAGTGTTTTCTAAAATATTAGGCCTATGGATGGTTGATTGCTGTAATTTGTCATATTTTATCTCCGTGACATTTTCAATTGCAGGGGTTAATTAGAAACCTGTCAGATGGTACGATGATCATCATTATAATAGTTACTTTATCCTTGTGGTTATGTAATTAGCTGTGCAAATGTAATTCCTACATTTCCATTTCTAGAGGGACTTGGATTTTGAACACTCTATCCATAATGTGCAAAAATGACCTGGTCGTTCCCAGCATGGGCTTTACTGTTGCATCTTTTCAAGGTCAAGGTTGTGTTAAACATCTTTCTTAGAATTACAGCAGATTGCTGAAAACGAGCTCACCTGCTTCATTACTTTCTCAAACTATTGCTTTCCAGCAGAGAAATAGACGCAGTCCTGCAGGAATGGAAAATACCTCTCTTGTCATCATGAGAATGCTAGTGCACATCCCAGTGGGATGTTGCTTGGTGCTGTGACAATTTATTGTCTATTCTAGGTGCTTTTTAATCTGAGTCAGGGAAAGAACAGTCTAAGGTGTTCAATGTGCTATTATTTGTGATGTATCTGACAAATGTTCCAGGGCATTCACGTGTATAAGCTTTGTTCTTGTCCCATGTAGTAATTGTAGCTGTTTTTTGTGACATTCTGAGGCAAAGGAAGTTTCCATCACATGTGTAAGTGTAACTGATACTATTATTTTCGGGGAAACCTGCAGAATTTTCTTTGGTGGCTGTATTTAAAAATGTTGCTAAACAAAAGATTTACATTATTTTTAATATTTATTCCTTTCCTGATGTTGCTGAAGACAACCTCTTGAGCTGTTTTGTCTGTGGACCTATTAAAATGATGGCTAATGGATTTCTATTTAAAAGGAAACCTCATTGGTTTTTAATGTTATAACTTGTCCATCAAACACTGCTGCATTGAATTTATAGATTCATTTGGGAATTTTCCTGACAGCATCCCAATCCAGTTGATCTTTTTGCTAGTCCCACTTATACATATTGTGACGAGAAGAGCCAACGACAGACACAGTGGGAGTGGTGTCAAGCCTCGGAGAAGCATTTATTAAATTAAATAAACATAAATTGTCCAAAAAGGGGGAAATAAAGTGTTAAAATAAAAGGGGATCTGGTGTCCTCGTTGTGCCAGGGAATCGTGAAGGAAGGGTAGTGAAGAGATGGGATGGGTCCAGGTAAGGGGGCGGTGTCCGACAGTCATACGTGTCTTCCCTGTCTCCTTGCGTCGAGGCGCGAGTGGGCAGCGGCTTCGGCATCCTGGTCCGTTAGCGGCGTCACGCGTCTTCTGTGCTCGGACCGTGGGTCCGGCCGCTTGCAGCTCTGGCAGTGCGGGAATCCCTCCGCGCTCCCTTCCTGGACCCACGAGGACACCACAGGGAAGAGACCGGTCCCTCGAGGAGAGGCGCGCCCAGCATTTAACAGGCGGCGGTGATGAAGCTTCATTCTCGTCAGGTGTGCCTCATCACACGCCGCCAATTCTCCTCATCAGTGCCCCTCCTCTTCAATTTCACCCTCTCCAGTCGGGAGCCTGGTGAAGGGCGGCGAATTAAAGGTTGTATCAGTCACTCAAAACCAAAACAAACAGTGTTCCAATCAATCACCG
Source organism: Semotilus atromaculatus (assembly GCA_031834385.1). Classification (NCBI taxonomy): domain Eukaryota; kingdom Metazoa; phylum Chordata; class Actinopteri; order Cypriniformes; family Leuciscidae; genus Semotilus; species Semotilus atromaculatus. The sequence goes on along the minus strand of JAULUF010000020.1, from coordinate 1,855,215 downwards.
ACAGGGGCGGGTGTTGCTCCGGCTTCGCGTCCAGCCGTGAACGAGCTCAAAACCTCACAACACCCGCCCCTGTCGGTGATTGGTTGAAACACTGTTTGTTTTGGTTTTGAGTGGTGGTTGTACCCATTTGTTTTGTGTGCAGATTTCAGAGCCTAGGCTGCCTACAGAGACGGCATGCTTATGGGGCGGGCAGCTAGCGGATCGTTAGGAAAGATTAGGTGAATGTGATCATTTATGTTTCTGCCTTTTTTGGGCCTGAAATGACTGATACAACCTTTAAGGGACGGGGCACCGCTGATTATCGCATCGCAGCCCTCTAAATCGCAATCAAATTGTGAGGTGCCTAGAGATTCCCACCTCTATAAATGTCCTTATTAAACTAAGGCCTAATCCTGGCTTAATATAAGCCCTATCTGTGAAACCATGCCTTGTTCTTAAATTAACAACAGCATTTTTTTTGTCAAAATTACAAAAAGAGTTTTAATGAGAAAATAATGTCCCACTGTATGTTCTTTGTTTCGCAAGGATACATTTCTGATTATGGAAGCTAAATGCATTGCCGTTTAATGTTATCTTTGAAATTTATTCGAGAGAAGTCGGTGTCCTTCGACTCAGCAAATATATGAAGTCCAACATTATGGTGAAGAAATGAGTGTAGAGGGGCGATTCCACAGTTTTGGTCTAACTGCAAGGACAACAGCCTGCAAAATCAATCTTCATGGAGAAAGCCATTGTCCTCAGGTTAACATCCTGAGAAAACCTGGGCTACAGCTGTGTGAAAGGCAGGATAAATCTGGCAACGGTAAACTAGTAAACTTTGATCAAAGTTGAGTTGATGTCAAATTTAACGTATGTAACATGGACGGAAAAACAGTGTAAGTTCAAGCAGAAAGTGTACTTAATCTAATTCAGTTTAATAAAATTCTGGTTGAATCCAAGTTCATGTTTTTCTTTGTTCCTAATTTGGTATAGTTATGAGTCATGTGTTGTGTATGGTTCACAAAACTGGTAATATGACTTCCATGAAAGCAGGGTGGCCATCTAATATTATCTGTTCTATAAACTTAAAGGTGCATTTTTGACTCTGGTATGTTCATAAACTTAAAGCCAGCAAAATTACTAACAAATACTATAGGTATATTTTTCAAATTTATTTGCCAAATGTAGAAGACAAAAGAACTCCTAAGTGTGCAAAGTTATAACGTGTGTAATGTGGACGGAAAAAATTCAACAATCCTGCAAGATTGCCTCTGTAACACAAAATAATAACATTTCATGAAAACTGGCAAAGAATAGAACAAGTTCATAACACATTAAAATAACCTGTCATCATACTATCAAATTTAAAGATCATACATTGTGAATTAAATAACATTTGTAACGTGGACAGATAAAATGAGTAATTCTGCTGAATAAAGCACCAATAACTCTTTATGCAAAGTATCCCTGAATAATTGTTTTTTGGAGTTGCGGTGAATTATTATTATTTTTTAAATAACCTATAAAATACTGAATCTAGAGCTGTGCATGCGAGACAGAACAGAGCCGACTGTATGTGCGCCAAACCGTGTAGCGCGCGCGGGAGAGAGCGAGAGACCTTGCGTGTGAGAACAATCTGTCAAAATGTATACAACCACCATTCATGCATGATCTTTCACGATGAACACGACGCCGCTTTCGGTCCGAAACCACTCGCAATCATCCGACTTGCACACTCTTTTATCCTTTCTCACCACAATGATCCAATTTAACGTTTACTTAACCAAAGTTTACCACGTTCGTAACAATTTAACGTTCGTAAACTTTTGGACAGAATCCACAAACTTGCCCACATTCGTCGAAATCCGTGAAATCCTGTTGAACTCTTCCTCCCACGCAGAGCGTCCGTGACATAGACGATCTTATTTCTGACATGAGAACCGTTGAGACATTAGGAGATGAAATTCAGCGTCAGAATAAAATGTACGAGCGTTATGATTTTTGGACAGAAAATCTCGGCCCCTGTTTTATCCCGATTTATTAACAATTTATCATGTAGCAACGCATATGAGAATTTAACCCACACAAGATGTTTTTATCGTTTTGCTACTGATAGAATTACATGGAAAAATTATATCTCTGCTTCCTTTAGAATCATAGTTTAACGTGCGTAACTGTTTGGACAGAAAGTGTAACGAACGTTAGTAAATGTTTCCATTGCATCGTGGTAGATTAAGGGAATTATACTTTCAGTGTTAGTAGTAGTATTTTGTAGAAGACACACCAAAATAAATGTTATGCGCCAAAATTTTGGATTTTATTCAAGCAAATTAAAGAAATGACTTTGGAAAAATCCAGATGCACTGAATGTCCCACCCTGACATCTGCAATTTCTGGGGACGGAAATAAAATAAAGTCTCATTACACGATAATGCCAAGGCTTAGTGGGATAAAAATAACTTTATTATTTCTTACATCTATCTTTAACAAAATAGTGAACTAAAAATAAAAAAATGACAACAACTGGGTATTATTCAATCTATATTGTTCATTACACCCCTTGTGGACAGAAACTGTGGAATCGCCCAGAGGCATTTCCAGAACCCTTTACCTGTCCAAACACTTTTTAGCAGTGGGTTTTTATGAAGATATTTTAAACATGCTAGCTTAAATTTGTTTGTGTCTGCTTTCTTCTCTCTCTCTCTCTCTCTCTCTCTCGCTCTCTCTCTCACTCTCTCTGTTCCTCCTTGCACCCGTTGTTCCTCCATATGGTTATGTTGCGCTGACAGTGCAGAGTGCTGTGTTCGAGTGATGTAAGAGGGAGGGACCCTGCGTTTAATGCATCTACTGTGCTCCACAGTCTCTATTCTCCGGCATTGTCTCGGGAGACTTGCTCACACATACACTCTGCTTTGGTCTCTCTCTCCTTCCCATCCGCCCCCTCTCACGATCACACTCATGCACTCAGGCATACAGGCACACACATTGACAGGGTAGTGTGGAGGATAAACCCACTCACCATTCCCGTCTCATCTCCGCTCCCTCCCTCTCTCTCTCTCGCAGTCGTTCCTGACGCTCGGCGGATGCAATCTGTCTGCACACACCCAACTCTTCTTCAGCCTCGCCGAGCAGGACACACTGCATCAGGCATCGCGGAGGTGGGTAGTCAAGCAACAAGACGAGCTCTCTCTTTCCTCTCCTTCTCATCCTGCTCCCCACTTCAGCGTGAGTGTGTGTGTGTGTGTGTGTGTGCTGTGCGGGCGAAAGGGAATCCTGTCTTTCCGTCTCCTTGTCTCGGCATCTGCTTGCTGCGTTGTGAGGCATAACCATATTGCGCAGGGAGTTATTCTTCCTGCCTGTTTCCCATTGTGCTCAATGATTAATGCATGCTGTCTCTGCTTAAATTAGCATTTGGCATCATAACAATCAAAAATTGTGCCTTGAAAGGAGCGATATCTGTGAAATTCATTGAAGAATAAGCATTTGATGGCTGAATATGAGCATCATGCTCTCACCTGCTGCAGTGCCCATCTGTTGCCCACAAATACAGGCTTTACGCTACGCACTCCGACATTGACAATACGTGTACTGTTACGGCTTCAGTTATAGGTGCTAGATAATATTGTGTGGATGTGTTATGGTTTCTTTGAGCTGGCATGGTATTATGAGTACCGTCTGCTGGAGAGGAAGTGGTTTTTCCTGTTAGGTTGTGTGTGTACGGTGTCGCTCACAGGGCCGATGCTGGAAGTCGCAGGAATTTGGTGCAGTAAGTTTTTAATGGCAGCTACAGCATTAAAGGAAAAAGGTGCTAGGTCTCTTGTTTTGAATGTTGGAGCTTGTTTTTTTTTGTAAATTATGTCTATTTATTTTGTATTGTGTTATCAAAACCATGTTTACAAGTCCTTTCTGGTCAAAAGGGATACCACTGATGTTTTTTTTTAACTTTGCAGTGTTAAACTGCATCAGTGACTGGAATGTATTATGCACACATAGCTCATCATTTTCATAAGACATACTATTTCCTTGGTAATATACAAAATAAACTGCTGTCATATGGTAAATGTTACATATTGCAAGTAATGCTTGTCTTATATTCCTCTATGCAGTAGAGCTGCACGATTCTGGGTAAACTGAGAATCACGATTGTTTTCGTTTCAAACAGAGATTACGATTCTCCCATGATTCTGAACAAACAACTAAACAAAATAACGTAATCTACCATTGGTTCTGTCAAAATGTTAATTGCTGCAGTCTATTTAAAATGTTTAATTAATCTAAATTATATTAAAAAATAGGTTTGATTTGATTCGATGACTCACTCATAAATACTTCACTTGTTTCATTCCTGGATTAATCAGCGTTTTTGAATGAATGTCTTGAATGAAGGATTCAATGACAAATAAATTTTTTAACAGTCACTTATTGCCATCTGCTTGCCATCATTTTAATCGTTATTTGAAGCACCAAGTTATTCAAAAGGTGATTTGCTTTATTTTGAACGCTTCCATAGACATCAGTGTTTTTATCCAAACTATAAACTTATTCCAGTACTTCTGTGATAATACGAACATTTGTAACACAGAAATAACGATACTGCAACGACACCGTACACACACAACATAACAGGCATGCAAATGGAAATGATCGTGGCCAGAAAAATTATCGAGCTAATTTTTTTTAGCGTGCGATTAATTGATTTAATGACTATCGCGACAGGCCTAGTTTCACATGATACACATGATAACTGCTTTCCCTGGGTCAGCACCAATGCAGATTTGAATGTTCTGGTTTAATAGACGCTGGTGAATCGATGTCGTTTAATTACATTGCGTGGGTGTCTGAATCAAAATCATGATGTTTTAACAAATAATCGAGGAGGTCTACTATGCAACATTGTATTTTGTCTTTTGTAAAACATAAAAATAAATCAAAGTCAAGAGAAATTAGAGAGAGAAAATAACGTTTGTCTGTTATAGGACAACTTAGTTTGAATAAATGAGCAGACATTATTTAAAATGAACAGCAAGACAACTAGCAGTGAATGTGCTTTCCATTAAATGAATCACACACATTCACAAACAAATCCTTAAAAACAACAACAACAAAAACACAGGCCTATTCTGGTGGGTGCGGTGGAGACGCGTTCATGTAACAATAAAGCGCTGCCAATAAAGCACCTAAGATCTGTCACAAAGAACCGGCAAAAGTAATGATTATGAATATGTAAAATTTAGCAAGGAGAAGTGTTTTCTTTCTTCAGTGTCGGCTGCAAAGATGAAGTTGACGATGCTGACTCGCGATCTTCGCAGTAGTGAACGCGCAGAGAGAAATGCACATTTCATACGGATTACATAAGCAGAGAGCAGTCTGTGTCGGTTTTCGTTCGTTTTGAACTGTTCTGTTTAAAAGTAGACATGTCTGTGACTGTGAGGAGAGAAGGCTACCTTATACACTGAGTTTCAGTTCATTTATGAGACGAGCTCCAGTTCACGCGCCGGCGCCTCCGTTTCGTGATTATCTATCGTCTGCTATATTTACTTCTTATTTATTAAATCCAGGCAATTGGTTGATGAAACATTGATTAAAATTAAGATACAATTAATACAAAACGAAATTCACTTTAAAGAAAGGTTTTGTGCTTTCTGTTTGATGTCTCTGTGAAAGTTTAAGCATCTTTTAGTGCCGCTTTCAAAGCGGTCATGTCCATAACATTGTTTTTTTCCTCATAAATGCGAACACGAAAAATAAAATAAATATTTTATGTTCTGTGGAGACTACAGTTTATCATAATTTGTATTCTGAATACATAACGCCGGTTCATGTATTCTGTTACTCCCCAACACTGATATTATATAACCTTATCTGCAAGATATTTTAATAAAACGGTTTTGCCGGTTATAGAGTTCTAATGATGGTGTTCAACTATAACCGTCGGTCTCACGGTTATATAGTAACCATCACACCCGTAGAAGGAAGCTCTGCATGTAGATTTAAGGTTCTCCTCGGAGAGAACGCCTTAACAGTTCTCTCTAACCATCCTGTTGTGCGTACGCAGAGCTGCTGTCTTGCTGCATTACTCGTGTTTTGGGAGTACCACCAGGGAGAAGGTGTGCATTTGCAGATCTGGGTAACCTACGGCATTTATCACACCTGTCTTCATTGCAGGTGTGTGTGTGTCTGTGTGTGTTTCTTTTTTCATTTAGACCACCCAGTCATGTTGCCAAATAATTTTTAAGTATAGACTATACAAGGTCCAAAATGGACACTTGCCAAGTGCCAAATGTGAGTAAAACTTGGCCAGGTGACAGTAATGTTTTTTTGGAATTGCAAAACTGAACACTTTGTTGATTGATGCATGTCTTCAAAGTAATTTAGGGTGCCAAATGTAACATTTTGTGGAACCTTTCTGATAACATCGTTTTCCTTTTTTGTCTTGAAGTCTCTTCTAACTAAACAGGAAGTTTAGGCAGGAAATATTAAAGGACTTGGGCCTGGTTACAACAAACCCCTTAAGCTAAGAAAAATTTATAATTAGTTATAATTTAGGTTATAATTAAAATGAATGATCACTAATTATTTCTTAACTTAAGGGGTTTGTCTGACTGTTATCCATTTCTTTTAATGATTTCATACTTGCTGTTGCTAGTTGGCTACAAAAACTGACACACAAATATGTAGTTAGTACTTTAATTTACTTCTATTTATTTAAATTATAAAAGTGCAGACATAATAACATTGGCTCAATTAATTACATGAAAGTTTTGAGGCAGGACTTCCTGTTTTCCAAACAATGGTAGACAGGGGAGTGTTTGGGACAATGCTTTTAAATCATGCAAAACACATTCATGGTCTGTGCATTTTCTCAATTCCCACTGCCCTGGGACTATGAATTTTGCGTCAGGCCTATTTAAGAGTGAGTGTGAGACAGACGGTCCTCTCCAGGGGTTCAGGATGCAGACCATCCCTCCACCTGTTCCCTGGCTATATTAAGGACAAAAGTGCTTTAGCATCGGCTGATAAACAGGGTTCATCTGCTTTAATAGCAAATGGTTCAGCTGCATTAAAGTTTGGGATCTTGTAAATTTTTCACTGACCTACATTTGCATGTTTATTTCTATCCTAACTAGCACGTTAATTATGTCCAGCCTCATTTGCCTAGAGCAACGTTTCAGCTGAAATCACAGTAGAGTTAACATTTATTTAAAAAAGGAAGTAACTTGTCTTATTACAACCAAAGCCTGCAGATAGATAACTTCGGTTGACTCGATTATTGTTTCTACATTGCCTACTTGCCAAAAAAGACAATAATGCAAAAGAGCTGAGTATACTAATTAGGCACGACTCCGTTCTGTCCTCATTATTGTTTAACTAGAGCACACCCGCTTGTCCTTTTCTTACCGTAGACAAACATGACCATATAGATTGCGCTATTGAGGTCAAGCATCGCTATAATTTTCAGCACTGCATCATCGTTGCCAATATATTGTGGGCCGCCTTTCAATAATGGAAGCTCTGGTTCTGATAAAGCACTAAATTGATTCCATTTCATGAACAGATTCTTGTCAGGTCGCTGAATTGTCCCCTGGCCTCCCTATTCTTGTGGCGTCAAGAACATTTTTCCTTGGGAATCGAGGTCATTCCATTGAAACATTTTCTTGAAACTTATTAGCATATTTAATGCATTATGAAAGTAAAATAGATCTTGCAACTCGTTGTGAGAAAAAATTTATGTAATTTAGGTCATCAGTGAAGAAGGAGATGAGAGGGTTAGTAGTGCTAGACTGTTGAAATTTTTTAGCCAGATGAGCATTGAAAAACCGAGTTTAATTTATGATGTTGATATTAGTTGTAGCATTTTCCATCTCAACATGTTTTGGATTAGGGTTATAAGTCACTTGACAAATGATAAAAATAACATTACTTTTTTATTGTGAGGCATTATGATTAAAGTTAATATTTTGAAATAGTGGGATTAAAATAGTTTTTAAAATGTTATAAATATCTTGTATAAATTGCTGTAAAAACAGGTGGGCTAAACTGTAGCGTTACGTGATTACTAACCTATGAGCTGCACTGCTGTTCAAAAGTTATGGGTCAGTAGGTTTGCTTTGAAAGAAATTTACACTTTTTTTATTTAGCAAGAATGCATTAAATTGGCCAGAAGCGATGATTAAGAATTCCAATGCTACAGACATTTTTCAAATACTGTAAATGTTTTGTTTTTTTTACTTTCTATTCTTTAAAGAATCCTGAAAAAAACACCACAGTGTCCACAAAAACACTGATTTCAACTTTGATAATAATAATAATAAATGATTTTGAGCACCAGATCAGCATATAAGAGTGATTTCTGAAGGATCATGTGACACTGACTGACTGGAGTAATGATGCTGAAAATTCAGCTTTGCCAAAAATAAATAGCACTTTTAAGTATATTAAATAAATATAGAAATTGTTTTATTTCACAATACTTAGAGTTTTTACTGTATTTTTTTATCAAAAAACTTTGAATGGTGGTGTAAATTTGCATCACAGCATCATTGGATGTAGGGCTAGGATAAACGATTATTTTTTAAACGATTAATCTAGCGATTATTTTTTCGATGCATCGATTAATCTAACGATTCGGTTTTTCGGCCCGATTCGATTCCGATTCGATTATCGATTATCTCCCCATTAATTGACTAATAGCAGTTTATACATGTTGATTTACATATATGAATGGAAAAAAAAACATGAATATATTGCATTATATGTTTATTGCTCTTAAAATTCCAAAATAAAAGACTACCGGTATACAAGTGCAAAGTAATGCATTCTTATTTTCGTAACATTCTAATTTTCCACTAGATATTTTCCTCTATATCTCATCAGCAATTTCGACTTCGGCACGCTCTGCAGCAGCTGAGCACTAAGGAGCGAATGTACAGTGACGTGACATCACTGCCAGATTCAAACTGTGCTTTCGCGCGATGGCTGGCGCTGAGCCAAAGACGGACGCGCTCAGCGCTTGTCATATCACAACTGTTCAGTGTTTTTTACCACATAATGTTTATTTTAGGTTTCAGACATTGATTTAAGTAAGGGATCATCATGTATAGCGTGGCGGTTGTTATAGCGAATACAACTCCGACAGGCTGATTATGACCCCGACGCGAAGCTATATAAATTGTCTCTGGTTATACTTAGCAGCGGTCTGTTATCAAGAAATAACAGACCGCATTCTACATTAGAATTCAACCAAGCCATGTAATAAATACATATAATTTATAGCAAAACAATAACGTTATAGTTTGTAAAATAGCCTACACAATGGTGAGGAAGCAGCAATAACAACCCATTCAAATATATTTGCCGACATATCAGACACACAGTGTAAATAACTATAAAGTTAACTCTATTTTTCTCCCAGTTCACCGGCCACTTACTTTCATGTATTTCGGGAGAAACTGATGAATTCACGCGCTATAATAAATCCAACAGACAGGAATCTCTGAACTGCAGCCCAAACAAAAACATGACGGCGCCCATCTCACGTTACAGATCAAGTTCATTTATAAAGGCTTTTTAAACGACAAAACAAATTCACTTATTTGAGAATCGGAATAGGGATGTTCGCCGGAGTCAAATGTGACGTCACGATATGGGCGTGGCCGCGAACTGGTTGGCAGAAAGAACCAAACTCAATGCAGATGGCCTGTGAAGAGAATGAAGATGACATTCTCTAGTCGTGCATTGTGTACGTAATTCGATTTTTTGATCCAGCCACTTTTTATTTTACCCTTTTGTCTTGTTTCAGCCCCAAACCCCATCTCTGCAATACAAATTAATAAAGGCTGGTTTGGTTTCTAAAGTACTTCTTCCAGCCTCCATGTATTAATGTTCATGGGTAGTCTGAATGGGTTCCGTTCAGACCTTAACATTAGGTATTTTACTGTAAGGTGTCAACAAGATTCAACAAGACATTTTCACCTGGCTATACCCAATGTTTAGATCTGTTTGGGTATTTATGCAAATTAGCACATACGTAATTAGATTATGCACCGTTTGTCTATGTTAACAACAAATGTTAATAATGTTAATAACTGTTAACAACAAATGTTAATAATGTTAATAACAAACAATTTCAAAAAAACTTGTAATACATTTTTTGTTTGTCTTGATGTAATCAACTCAGTACTTATCATGGTGATATCTGGGTTTAAATGTGTACCCTATTCTAGACGCCTAATTGCAGAAATCCACAGCTATCTTCTTGATTCAGGTTGTTTAGGTACGCGGTAGAAGGTTACTCTTATCGAACCTGTTAACAGAGCCGATCTCACAGCACGATACAACCATTTGTCTTCTGTGCGCTGCGCAGCAAGCCATTACTTTTCTTTTTGCCAACCAGAGCGCATCGTGACGTCACGGCGAAGATCCCTATAGATAGGGAGGGAGGAGGGGGGGTCTGACGAATCGACGCGCATATTTTGCGTCGACGTATTTTTTGCGTCGACGTCGTCGATGACGTCGACGCGTTGTCCCAGCCCTAATTGGATGTTCACTGTTTAGATATTTTAGATGCCAAACGTATAGAGCATATATCCTAAAACATAAATTATAAGGACAACGTTCATTGTCTGCAACATCCATTAACGTGAACTTCAAGTGCACCTTTCTAAAAGACGTTTTTCACCTTAAATAGTTTAGTATACAGATGCTACATTATTTTACTGCCATGTGTATTTGCATTTGTCTTATATATTCATCATATTTTTAATGAACCTCTAGGCAGAGGCTGTCCGGATGGCCTTTACTGCTGACTAAATGCTGTCCTGTATCAGTATCAGTCAAAGATGAAGAGGTCACATTTCATCAGCCAGGTCTCTCTGGACAATCACATGTGTATGTGCTGCAGGGAAAACCCGAGGCAGGAAAGGGAAAGATGGGGAATGCAAAAGGAAGAGAAGGAGGTAGAGAAAAGAGGATAGGACATCCACACACACCCACACATCAGGACTGAGAAAAATGTTATTCAGAAGAGAGAACTGGAGTGGCACAAGACAGAGGATGACTATTGCTGAGTAAAGCTGCTTCTCTGCTTTGCAGTCGGTCTCTAACCAATCGCAGCTTTGCTGCGTGACTGAACTCCCCAATTGGATCAGTGTCTGTTTATGTTCTGGTGTGTGTGTGTGTGTGTGCGTGCGTGTGCGTGTTCGTGTTCGGGCACCTTTGCTCCAGTATGTCCTGTTTAAGAGGTGAGTGAAAAATTTATGTTATCAGTGATGCTGATGGTTTTGTTGTAGCAGAGAGTGTGTGTGTGTGTGTGTGTGTGTGTGTGTGTGTGTGTGTGTGTGTGTGTGTGTGTGTGTGTGTGTGTGTGTGTGTGTGTGTGTGTGTGTGTGTGTGTGTGTGCGTGCGTGCGTGCGTGTGTGTGTGTGTGTGTGTTCTGGCACCTTTGCTCCAGTATGTCCTGTTTAAGAGGTGAGTGAAAAATGTATGTTATCAGTGATGCTGATGGTTTTGTTGTAGCAGAGAGTGTGTGTGTGTGTGTGTGTGTGTGTGTGTGTGCGTGCGTGTGTGTGTGTGTGTGTGTGTTCTGGCACCTTTGCTCCAGTATGTCCCGTTTAAGAGGTGAGTAAAAAATTTATGTTATCAGTGATGCTGATGGTTTTGTTGTAGCAGAGAGTGTGTGTGTGTGTGTGTGTGTGTGTGTGTGTGTGTGTGTGTGTGTGTGTGTGTGTGTGTGTGTGTGTGTGTGTGTGTGTGTGTGTGTGTGTGTGTGTGTGCGTGCGTGCGTGCGTGCGTGCGTGCGTGCGTGCGTGCGTGTGTGTGTGTGTGTGTTCTGGCACCTTTGCTCCAGTATGTCCTGTTTAAGAGGTGAGTGAAAAATGTATGTTATCAGTGATGCTGATGGTTTTGTTGTAGCAGAGAGTGTGTGTGTGTGTGTTCTGGCACCTTTGCTCCAGTATGTCCCGTTTAAGAGGTGAGCGAGAAATTTATGTTATCAGTGATGCTGATGGTTTTGTTGTAGCAGATTATGATGATTCACTTTTACACTATCATCGACCCACTGAAACACTGCAGTTTATTGACAGAACTATCATACTGGGATCAGTTTGTACAGAATGCCGATTCATGCTAGAGATTATGTGCCATGTGAGCAAAACATTGCAACTCTTTCAAATCTTATAAATGACTTCATGCCAGGCTGATATTTGGTCATTTTGATATTATCAGCATTAGCAAACAACTGTGCCATGCTTGGCTGATTAACAGTCTTAATTTGTTACACTTCTTTAAATGTAGCTAAATAAAGAAAATATCAATTACATTTCTGCAGTTATGCATATAATGTGCATTCATTAGAAAATATTTTATATTTATGAAATTATAGTGTCCTGCATTTTATTGGCAATCAGCCACCCTGCTTTGTAGATATTGATCATTGAAAAACCCATATTTGTTGACCACTAGTGTATACTTTTTTTTTTAATTGCACAAATCAGTATTACAGTATTTTGCTGGGGCATTAGTATGCACACACACACACACCATGCAGAGTTTTACATTAGTTTTCTTCAGCCCACACAATCGCCACTGCTGCTGTATATACAACTGCAGCTGACGCCCGTTCAAAGGCTTGCACAATCACTCATAAGTGTCTCTGTACAGACCCCCAGCATGCACAGCAAACCTGAGCCACTTGAACATCTTGTGGTAATCTCTGAACTGTATATGGCTGTTTTTTTTTTTTTTTTTTTTTTTTTGCTTACTACTCCTGAACCTAAAGCTCCTGTTCTTTGCTGCTTTCATTTCTATACTGTATGCGTGTGCATTTCTTGTTGTTGTTTTTTCTGAAGCATATTGTAAGATGTTGATTAAGTGTGAAGATTAGTTTTTTTGTTTTTTTAAAGAGCAGTTAGGAAACAAATGTCCTTCAGGCAAATGCATTGAAAACAGCACAGATCTGAGTCACATGTGTGGACATGTATGTAATTAGACAGATGGGCCGTGTTTTTGTTCATGTGTTTATGGATGTTATATATAGATGTTGGGAGGGTCCTTCAGGCAGAGTGGCCAACACATTGTGTCGCTCCGGTTAGGGTCGAGTGTAAATGATGTAACGTGTTCTCTTGTGTATAGTATCATTTTGATTTGTTAGTCTATTGCTAACTGATTGTTCAGTCCCCTCAGTCGTAGATGGGCTGCGTTTCCCAAAAGCATTGTAAGCCTATGTGGACAGTAGAACTGCCGCCAATGGTGTCTGTGATCATCACCTATCACCTAGAAAGGAAACACAATTCGGTACGCGCTGACAGGCGACAAATGCACACACAGAAAACCGCAACCAGTCTGACTCTGACATGGGTCATATGTCAGTACTGAATTGAGTTCTCTTTTGTGGTATACAGCACTTTTAATAACTCTTATATACTATCAAACATATCATACTTTTTTATTTGGTCATTCATCCATTTTTCTTGATCGCTTCGCCTGGTCTTTGGCGCTTACGGCAGGTGAGAAAGGTTTGCTTTGTTTCACACAGACCATGACATAATGTATCCTCTGTATCCTCATGAAAATAATGCATTACAACTTTAAAAGTGGGGTATGTGATTTCCAAAACGGCCGGCAGATTTTGAAAATACACAACTCAAAAGGTCCTACCTTCTTTCCTCCAACGCTGGCCCTGACTCCACCCATTCGAAGAACATGGACGCGCAATCATGAGCGAAAACTCAATGCGTGAGACTCAGCCCTGGCGTCTATTTAAATCAGGATTCATAGCAATGTGCTTTGAGTACGCGCACGAAGGGGTCACGACACGCGTGCGAGGGGGAGGGGGGTATGGTACGACCGTTTGATTGACGGACTTACTGTCCAATGATTCTAGGTGGTCTTGGAAATTATTGGCTGGAGTTTTTCGAGTCCTGCCCGTTCCACAGATGAGTAAATTTATTAATTTTCATTTCAGTGCTTCTAACTCAGTGGCTGTAAGTGGGTTATGAATAGGATTTCAAGTGATTTTGAAAAAATGGACAAAAAATAGAAACCCCACCTTTAAGTTAGAGATAATTAAATTAGATGCTGTTATTTTTCAGTGAAATGGCAAATTATGCAGGATCGCCAAAAAATGCTACATTTCGTTTTTTGCGTTGTATTCAGCAATCGCGGAATCGTGAAAAATGGAGGGACTGTATAGTGTTTCTTGAGTAAAAAAACAAAACAAAAAAACACTGTTGTATTGCCGATGTATTGCAATAAATTTACCGTTGTATTGCAATAAATAAGCAGAGACCGTGGCGCATGCAGTTTGACTTCATTCATGATAGAGGCGGGGTGGAGTTACGCGGTTTTATAGAGAGTTTGAGGATCCAATGGAGTTACAAAGGTTTAGTCACATGCTCTTTTTTTAATACTTTTAAAATGGTTAAATATTTGCAAAACCCACAGACAGACATAAAGGATGACCAATTGTAATGTTTTCTGGATTTTCCACATTTCCACTCAACAACATATCAGTGTTCTAAACAATTCTTGTCATATTGTACTGAATAAATACAACTAAACTGAATACAATTATTCATGAATATTTATTACAAAATGCATTGCTTTTAAAGCTAATGGAGCGAATAGTCTAATGAATTCTTCTGGTTTTATTTAAATTAGTCTACTGTCTTTACTAAAGGAAAGAGCAAGCTCTTAGGCAGTTCTCATGTGCATTCATATAAAGCACATTAATTATAATGTATCAGTGTGCTTGGTGTATAGCAAAATAAGCCTATGTGCAATGAATGTCTGGTGATATATAATGATGATTGCATTGTGAGATGTAGCAGTGTTTTATTTATTTATTTATTTATTTTATCCATAATGATGAGCTGGTTTGGTCTCTTAATAGGTGCCGTCCCAGTGGCATGCATTTGTCTATTGCTCGCCAGCTGTGGGTAAAGCTGCCTCACGTCTCTTCTACCTTCATCACTGTTTGAATGGCTGTGCCTAGTCAGCTCTTTCCTCTAATCTCTCTTCAACTGCAGTTTTCTTTGCTTCCCTCTCCTCCCTCCTCTTCCTCAGTGTGTGTGTGTGCGGGACAGCTGCTGCAGGCAGGCTTTTTCTGGGGGCGGGTTTTTCAGACTGCTTACAGCACTCAGCACGGCGTGCTGCATTTGCACCACGTTTCATTAGTAATTCTGGACCATTCTCACAGGATTTTCCCCCTCAGTTAACAGCCGCATTCGTCAGAATGGTATTTTAGCATCCTGAGGGGAAGATTCAGTCAGTTCCTGCTCACACAACAGCTACCAACTGGAACAACCAAAAGAACACCAAAACAAAACAAGACCAGGCAATTCTGAATTATTAAGCAGCACTGCATTTTGAGAGATACTGACGTGCAATTGTAAAAACAGGCTTTAATACGCCCTGACTTTCTCCACCACCCCTTCACGAAGGTTAACATCACTACGCTTATCTGGCTTCACTCCATGTTTCTGTTTATAAGTGCATTATTGTGTCGAGGATGGATGACTACTGATTTGTCAGTGTGTGCTCTTAAGAAAGGCTTGTCAGTTTACCTGCGTCAGTGTAAGTCCTCCTGGTGATTTGAAGATCTGAATGTTTGGACAGCTCGTGTTGTTTTGACATAGCCAGAGGTGTTTCATGCACATAAGGAGTGAGGACTTCTCTCTTACACACACATTTAAACTGGCCTTTCTCCATGGGTACAGGTGACTTCTCTCACCGGTTTTATATCAGTGACTGTATTCGTCACAATAGCATGTTGTTGTTTTTTTTTTTTTTGATAGGGCAATATCTCAATTATGTTAGAAATTCTAAATTTCTTTTAGAATAGAGTAGAGAATATTTTGACCATACTTGTGAATTTTAGATTGTTTGCCAATCTAGTAAGTTGTCATCATCCCCTGACTGCAACCACTGCTCAACTGTCCTTCTCATGCCTTTCTCCTCTCCCAGACAGAAAGATATTGATCTCTGGGCTATTCTTTACATTACGGAGTGCGCCACAGAGCACAGAGTTATTTTTAATCTGTCCCCGCCTCCTCAAATGCACACCTATGCAGAACCTAATCCCCGCCTTCCCTTTGTATCAGTGATCCCCACATTATCTGCATTTCCCTTCACCCTTCATGAAGCACCACAAAGCACATTGAAGATCTGTGACCTTTCAGAGCGCTGCACGCTCAAGTGGACAATCAGCCTGACACAATACATCATGCAGGGCTGATTCAACCATCTCCTAGATTACCAACAAAGGAAGGCAGTCAACTTTGTGAAGTAGGTGTAGCCTAGATTCATCTGAATACTTCACCTTGGCAGCAGTGCTGTTAGCACTATGGCTCTCTGCAAGGCCAGCGGGTTGAGCAGAGCACATCTCTGGTGTCGACTGTGCCAAATGCAGGGGAGTAAAGCTGGCACAGCGTGAGTCTGTGTTTTTGGTGAGATGGAAATGAAACCGAGGGTGAGAGCCAGAGAGGGCTTCCCCAACCTTACTGCCGCAGTACTGAATGGAAAACAGTGTAGATGTAAGCCGAGTAGAGTTAGAGCAGTTACTGATCTATAACCAGCTCTCTGCCGTCCTCATACTATTTGTACATTGAGACGTTTTTAATCGAAGAACATTTTTAATGTAAACATAATTGTGTAAATCAAGCAAGAAGTTGTGTAGATTCACTTTTTCCTAAATCCATTTTATTTTACTCAATCATCTATTGATTCATTGATTTATAGTAATGTCAAATAGTCAAGTCAAATATATTTATATAGCGCTTTTCACAATACAGATTGTATCAAAGCAGCTTCACAGTATCAATCAAAACAACATAACAATGTTTGTTTATTACTGGAAAAAAGACATCCACGTTTGGTAGGGCTGATCAATGGTAATAATGATTGGTTATTTCATTTGAATATCCCCAATGTGAATTTAAGGGATTTTCCTTTAATTATTATGTTCCTGGTAGAAGTGTAATTTTTTTTTTTTATCATACATATTGTAGTTCTTAGGTTTTTTGGCAGCTATATTTTGTTTTTGTAAATTAACTACTTTATTATTTAATATTTGACAGTATATTTAAGTCTTTCGAATGCAACATAAAACATTAATAGTTAGATTTAGATTTAGATTTTTTTATCTTTTGACCAATTTAATGGTTCAGAATTATTATTTGTTTGCAAGTTGTATGACAAGCTTTATGCTTGTTATATGCAATCAGCAGGGACAATGTAATAGAAAAATGTGTTGTCAAAGTGTTGTTTTGTGCCCAATTTATCTCTGTTATCACAATCATTTATGTGAGCATTTACATAAGAATGTAGATGGTCAAAATAACAAATAAAAAACTGGTTCTGGTACCAACCTTGCTCATTGATAGATGCTAACTTGTTCTCTCTGTCTCAAGATGAAAGTCAGAGCCAATTGCGAGGTCACCTCTGTCTCCAGCGTAGTCAGATAAGATAGACTGAGACCATAAAAAGGGCTATTTATGGATTAGGAGAGCTTTATACGGCATCGCCTTTAGGGACCAGTATCTGGACATCTGTTTGGAGGCCAGCCGTCACTGTGTCTGCTGCAGGATGAAATCAACATAGATTAGATGTTTGTGTCACACAGACCTTTCAGTGAAGTGATTCAAAGGCACTATGGGACTTGTCTTAAGTTGGAGAGGGCATTAACAATGGTTTATGTTCAAGGACGTAAAAATCCACTTTATTAAAGGCATGTTCTGTGTGAGTTAATGTAGAAGAATTTAGACTCTTCTTTGTAAAAATCATGTGTCCAGTAATGCATTCAAAGAGAATTTCAAAGTATAAATGTGAAGCTACGGTGGAAACAAATGTCCTCTCTGGGACAAATAAAAAATCTATATCTAAGCTAAAAAAAACTAAACATCATTTTTTTATTAAACAGTGGTTTACTGAACAATTACTGAATAATTTAAATTTTCTTAAGGATAAAAAAATGTCTCTGCTAATGCAATACATATCGTTTCAAAGCAGCTTTACAGAAAGTGGGTGTCTACATGACAATTTACAGTGATCTGTTATCAGAGGTTTGTGTAAGTAATGCATTTCAGAAATGTACATATACAAATCACACAGTTAGCTAACAATTTATTAATTCATTATTTTTATTTATTTAAGGCAAAAGCAAAGCAATGAGCTCATTGAATTAAAAAATACATGTTATTAAATGATTAGGATATATAGAACATTTTTGGAGTCTCATTTTTTTTGAGGTAATGTAATATTGTTAAAATGGATTTCATGAAATTGTGTAGAAAAAAGTATTGTTCAGGAACCGATATCGAAGTCAAGGAATCGGTATCAAAAATGTTTAACGATACCCAGCCCTAGTGTGTTTGTGTGTGCAAATGCATGCATTTGTTTAATGTATCCATGCACAAGATTGTTTTTCTTTTTTTCTCTGTAAACTTTTTTTCTTTTTATAAACAATTTTTCTAGAGATGCTCCGATCAGCATTTTTGGGGCCGATCACCGATTACCGATCACCAAAATCATGATCTGCCGATTGCCGATTACTGCCGATCACAGAATGGCAGGGGAATGGGAATTTTTTATCTATAATCTAGCAGAGTTTGCACCATTTGTAGAAATGAAACTAACTATGAATTATGAAATATTTGAAATATTATGAAATATTATGAAATATTATGAAATATTATGAAATATTATGAAATATGAAAACTGTATAAAAAATAAATAAAAAACAGTAGAAATAAATATGCTACAGTCAAGATCTTGAAGAACCACCAAGTGTTTATTTAATTGTATTTAGAAAATGAGATAACTTAAGGCTACTGTAGGCCATCTTCCCCAAATAAGAGTAACATAAAATTATTCCAAACAAAGAGGGGTCAGGCATCAACACACATTAGATCAGCTTAATGGGATGGGATCAAGTTACACTTAGGCATATTTGGAAATTGTAGCCTCTTAATATACTGCAGTGTTAATTTTGACAGCAAATTTTGATTTAGTTTTAGTCATATTCATTTGACTAAAATGCCATTTAGTTTCAGTCATATTTTAGTCATCTGAATTGTTTTATTTTAGTCTAGTTTTAGTCGACAAAATACAATAAGAATTAAGTTGACTAAATCTACAGTAGATTGAACATGCAATACAGACACAGATTTAGCACCGTGACATAAAATAATATCTTAAAATTAAATAAAAACAGCCTAAAACAGTCTTTTTTTCTTCAATGAATGATGCACTCTTTAACATACATCATTCTTTATTCTTTCAAGCAGACATATTTATTTGTAGCCTATGAATTGAATATAATTAATCCTTATTAAAGCTATTAAAAGAGCAGTGAATGCTTTTCTCTTTTTATTTTGTTGTTTGATTAATATTAAGTGTACAGAAGCACTGTCACTTTAAGACCGACTGTGCAGATTACTGTTAACTAGCAGAGCGTTCATCAAGTGCATGCAACTCGTGAATAGAATTAGAATACACGCTACAAATAGTTACATCTATGTATTTACTCTGGCCGTTAGCAACGTCTCTGTCAGACACTTTGAAAAACTTCCAGAAGGGAGAACTCATGTTGACACTGGCCAGCTGGTGCGCATGCAGGTGGAAAAAAGTCGCGCGAGTAATTTACGTCACGTGATCGGCTTTTTTGATCGGTGCTTTTGGGGTTCGCCGATCAAGCTATTTTTAGCAAATATCGGCCGATCATGATCGGCGGCCGATCAATCGGAGCATCACTAAATTTTTCCCACTGTAGTGTCTGCATTATACCTGCATTACAATGTTGGACATTTTCCCAGAGCCCTGCAGGGAAGTTATGTAGGTGACACCAGTACTCAGTTTGTTTGGCACTTCTATGGAGACAACCGTCACACTGTTTTGCTCTAACAATTCCTATTCCCCTAAATACGGAACGAGTCCCTTTGGTGATTGTGTCATCCACACTGCTGGGACCACTTCTCCATCAAGGCAGGAGTTCTGCTGGTGACCTTTCTTCCGTCTGGCACACCCTTTGTGTGTCTCAACATGGAGAACAGCAATCAGGCTGTTGCATGCATGCTGAGTCAGCTGACCTTTGCAGTCATGTGCCGTGCTGGATCTGTTTTAATGCAAAAAACACTACTTCAGCACTCTATTAAAGTTCGGTATTTTACACTTCAAGCCCTGTTTTAAGATCGTTTCTGATGAAATAGAACGGTTAAGATTGAAATTTGGACATTTTGAACTTTGTAAACTAAAGTTTAATGCGTTTTATGAAGGATTGTTCCAGTGCACCTATGCACCCAGTGTGGAGGTGGGGGGGGTGTACCACAGAAACCGAAAATTCTCGGGCCAGCAGCATGTGTCCAAATTTCAATCTTAACCGTTCTATTTCATCAGAAACGATCTTAAAACAGGGCTTTAAGTGTAAAATACCGAACTTGTCCTTTAAGTTTAGGATCACTGTACGTCCAAATCTAATCAAACACGTGTCCTTGAATGCAGGCTATTTCACTAGGTCAGAAGCACCATGCACCTCATCCATCGTCTCTGTCAAGTACTTTGCTTCCCTGACCCTAACAACTTCCCCACATATCTCTCATTCTCTCTCTCATTCATGCAGTTGTATGTGGAAGTGGAGTCAAAGGCCCCATTTACACTGCATGGTTCAAGTGACCCAAATCCGATTTTTTTCCTCTCATGTGGCACAGATCGGATATGACCGGTGAACGTGTAAGCAGAAAAAAAAAAAACGCATGGATTCCGATTTTCTCAGATCGGATTCAGGCCTCACTCATATGTGGTAATAAATCGGATATGAATCGGATACGTGCATTTGCGTGTGCCGTGTAAGCAGACAAATCGGATATTCCCCAGTAAATGCGAGTCGTACGTCATTAAAAAAGTGACGTCAACTCAGGTGGACACCACCAACTGAGATCACATGACTTATTATAGGCGCGATGGAGGACGAAGGATACACACAGTGGAGCAGTTTTCATGGTTTCATGTCTTTTGAGTGACAGTGCAGGCAAAAATGCAGGGTTGTTACAGAAATAAATTTCACGAGATATGGGGAGGCACGGTTTTAAGCTCTCCTCTTTTTTCTCCACCGTATACGAGACCAATGTTTTACTGACTTTTTTGCTGATTTCTCAAAATATTGTGGAAAGCAAAACACTGGATAATTTTATTCGCATCTGCATCCATTGCATTTCGTGCTGTTTTACTTCCTTTTCCGGGTCAGAACGTACACTTTCGGTAGTTTCAGCAGTTTATAGTGTAAATGAAAAAATCGGATACGGGTCACTTTTAAAAGATGATGCAAGCGGGTCGTCAAAAAAAATCGGATATATAGTCAGAAAATCGGATTTGGGCATCAAGACCAGCAGTGTAAATGCAGCCTTTGTGTTTCCCCTGTGTAAAACTCCCAGTCGCTGTGATCTGCTGAGTCCACCTTGCTTTGGTTTGACCGCTAGAACAGTAAATCTGAACACAAGCTATGCTGCAACTTTCAAAGCCTGAGTCTGCTCTCTTTCCGCAGCACTGCAGTATTCCAGCTATCACCATACCAGCAGCCGGGTCACTGTATCACTTTAGCAATAATGAGCTGCCAACAGAAGCTAGCATTTTTTTCTCATTCTTACATAAAAGGGTTGATCAGAACTTTTTAGCACTCTTGATTCGAAGAACTAAAGATGTTAGAAGCAATGCTTTATACTAAGATTTTTGATTCCTAAAATGCAGCTTAAATGTCTTCTGAATTATAAGACATGAAATGTCAGAGCATAGTTTATTTAAAAAAAAATCCTTTTTATCCTCTCTCTACCATTTCTTTCTCTATCTAGTAATGTTACCACACAACTTTGACAGTTCACAATGAGCCGTATAAACATTTTCTGGACATCAGACCTTTAAAAAATCCTAATTGGTGCTCAAGCATGGTGGATATGCCCTTATGTATAAATAAATGTCTTACAAAATCCAGGGGGTGCCATAAAGCAGCATTGTCAAACTAGTATAATTGTATGTTGCATTTTAACTGTAGATTTAAAGCTATTTGGCACTTTCAGCTGTTTCCAGGAGTGATGAATATATGGGATGCATGAATATCAGAAGGTATGTTGAAAGATACAGTACAACTTACTGAAATCTGTATCATGTCTCATCACATGTATACTCTCAATCAGTGTTTGGAAATATGTCAATAAAACAGCTTGTGAACAATGTCACTTAACATTGCATTTACCTTAGGAAAGGCATCCGATGTTCACAGCTTGTTAGTTATCTATAAAAAAGACACACTAGAGAGGAGCTTATTTACTGTTAATTATATATGTATGTTTAAATAAATTTGCCATGAAGACAAGTGCTTAAGAATACAACCTTATGTGAGTTTTATACAAATATTTCAGCTTTTATTTGGGAGTAAAGCAGTTTAATATAATACCTCTGTTGTTAATTGCAACCAATATTATAGTGTACCAAATGAGAGGGTTCTCTGTATAGTTTGCAGCATTATTTGGGAGAATTTTTTTTCCATAAGAAAAAACAAACAAACTATCGGTATCGGCTGAAAAAATTTAATATCGGTGGATCTCTAATGTAAAGCTTAGTATCACATTGAAGGTGATTTATTTATAGCCCATCTGAACAACATTATTTGCAACATGAGCACTTTGTGGGCTAATGAGGACTAACTGTTACGGTCACCTTGTGCTTCTCCCGGTGACTCCTCCTCGCAGTTACTCCACTGATGTGTGGCCTCAGCTTCTCTACACTACACTGCATACAGCGCGCTTCTCTCACGAGACACATCCATCCAGCGCAAAATGAGTCTTTGGGAAATGGAAAGACCTTATTCCTGGTGTCAGAGTGCTGGTATGTGGAGATGGATGGGAGGAACAGTCACCTTGATAAGCAGTATAGAAGCACACAATAATGTGTTCTTTACCATGTCCTTTAGCAGAACGCATGTAAGAGTATTAAAGGGATAGTTCACCCAAAAATGAAAATTAAGTCATTAATTACTCACCCCCATGCTGTACCAACCCCGTAAGATCTTCGGAACACAAATGAAGATATTTTTGATTAAATTTGAGCGCTGGATCACTCCTCCATAGGCTTCCTAAGGGATTGAAACTTGACGGCCCAGAAAGTCATTGAAGAAAATGTTTAAATATTTCATGTGACTACAGTGGCTCAACTATAAGTTTATCAAGTGACGAGAATACTTTTTGTGCGAAAAAAATAAAATAAAATAACGACTTTATTCAACTATTCCTTTTCTTCCTTGTGGGCCTGAGACGTGAGTTCAAGAGATTTCCACGACGCATGCGCGAAAACTGAGAAGAGGACGTTCTTCTTCTACTACTTCTTGTTACTTGTTACCATAGACGTCTTACTCAGTTCTCGCGCATGCGTCGTGGAAATCTCTTGAATCTCTCTGTAGTCACATGGAATATTTAAACATTTTCTTCAATGACTTTCTGGGCCGTCAAGTTTCAATCCCTCAGGAAGCCTATGGAGGAGTGATCCAGCACTCAAATTTAATCAAAAATATCTTCATTTGTGTTCCGAAGATGAACGAAGGTCTTACGGGGTTGGTACAGCATGGGGGTGAGTAATTAATGACTCAATTTTCATTTTTGGGTGAACTATCCCTTTAAGTGCTGAAATGAGAGGTGGCCGTAAAGAATGCTAATGTGTGTGTGTGTGTGTGTGTTAAATGCAAAGGTGTTCGTTAGAACCTCATAAGGGCCAATAAACTCCTCCGGTTTGGAAACAGTGCATTTGTCCCTCCTACCTGCCTGGCCCTGTGCGGAGGAAGCTGTTGTAGCTGTTGTGGTGGTGTAGACCTGAAATAATCCGATCCACAGGAATAAAAAAATGAAGCATGTAAATGTATGCTTGAAGTGTAATTAAAAAATACCTTGCGGACATTCGCAGTACCATGATGCTTATGTTATGCTTATGTTTACATGTTTTACTTCATATGGACGTGCATTTGCACCTCATGTCTTATTAACTGGTTTTTGAAGGAGACTGAGTATTTACTAAACTGCTGCCAGAAAAGCTCTTCTGACATTAATGTCAGCTTTCTTTCTTTTTTCTCTGTATTAGTTTCACTTCTCTCTTCTCTACCTTATAAAGCCCTTGTTCCCTTTTTGTCCCTGTCTTACAACCGTTATCTATCTCACACTCTCTCTCTGTCATTCACACTATCTGTAAGCCGTGGATCTCACTTCCATGTGTGTGCAACGCATGTTATCAGCACTTATGGGGTCTTAACATACTAAACAAATTAACACTGTTTTGTAACTTTTAAGTTTTTGTTTGTATTAAGAGCTACTCTGCTGTGAAAGTGTAACTTTAACTAGGCCTACAATTGTTATATGAACAACCTAGTCAGTAATTGTGCTGATTTAAGTATGCATAATACAGTAACGTTTCTCTATGGAAATTACTATGACTTGAAGTTCGGTAAGTGAGTCAGATGTTAATTCATTAATCGCATTAGTGGATTCAGTGACAAATTAGTTTGAATGATTCAAACGGATAACTTGAGAGTTTATGAATCTTTTTGACCAGCATTTTTTATTATTTTTTTTATCATAATTTCCTAATTCAATCAACAATGGTTCAATCTTCATACAACCTCAGTACTCAAGTAAAATGTGATTTATTTTGCTCTGGCGCAGTAAATTTAGCAGCTCAGAATTGTGTGAAACTATAATTTCTTTGTATTGTAGATTAGCTGCACAAACAAATTTCTTTGTTACAATCTGTTTTGGTGTATTGGCCATGTTCCACTCATCATCGTCATCATCATTTACCGTTGTGCAGAATCGCCCTCTAGTGGTGTTAATGCATTCTTACAGTGCAATTGCAGCACTGCAGTGCTGGTCAGATTTGTGTTGTATATTAATGCATTTGCTGAAACTTTCATCTGCGTTTGTGTTCTCAGAGGTCCTGTAAGGTGAGAGACAGACGTGTCGGTTGACAGGAGAGAGAGAGAGACCCCTTGGCAGCCTGGCCACACCCCCCAATCTCCCGTTCCCCATGTATCCAGAATCGACCACAGACTCTCCCGCCCGCCTCTCTCTCAGACAGACAGGCTCCCCGGGCATGGTCTACAGGTGTGTATGCACTCTCACACACACATTTGACACCTAAAAACCTGCTCTGAAGTGACCGAGGTGTTGTTAACCTCAGATTGTGCTGTTG
This sequence comes from Semotilus atromaculatus, assembly GCA_031834385.1. NCBI lineage: Eukaryota > Metazoa > Chordata > Actinopteri > Cypriniformes > Leuciscidae > Semotilus > Semotilus atromaculatus. Next base: position 1,830,021 of record JAULUF010000020.1, on the reverse strand, counting down.
CATCATTCATTTATGCTCATTTGTGTTTTAATTAGGGCTGTCAAATGATTAATCGTGATTAATCACATCCAAAATAAAAGTTTTTTTTACATAATATATGTGGGTGCACTGTGTATAATTATTTTATATAGATAAATACACACACATGCTTGTATATATTTAAGAAATATTTTCATGCATATACTGTATATAGATTTATATATAATTTATATTATATATAAATATAAATATTTTATATATAAATAATATTTTTTTCTTAAATATACATGCATGTGTGTGTATTTATATATACACAAAATAATTATACACAGTGCACCCACATATATTATGTAAAAAAAAACTTTTATTTTGGATGTGATTAATCGTGATTAATCATTTGACAGCCCTAGTTTTAATTTATTTTTTTACTCCATTATCGCTGCATAAGCCATAAACTCGGTCTGAAAAATGTGTTTGAATAACTTTTTATTAGCACTTTGCATATTTTTAAACAAAAAATCTTTTGTAAAATTACACTACTGGTCAAAGGTTTGGGGTTTGTAGGAATAAAAAAAAAAAAGAAGGTTTTAAAAGATGTCTCTTGTGTATTTATTTGTCAAGGCTGCTTTTATTTGATTATAAATACAGTAAAAACAATAAGAAATTATATGCATCTTTGCTGGATAAAAAGTAGTAATTTCTTTTTAAACCAAATCTTCATGACCCTATACTTTTGAACAGTAGTGTACATTTCATGGCTTTAAAGCATGACCAAGGGCTTTCAGTGTTGGACTTGTGTTTTTAATTAGCCTCATAAGTTTCCCTGGGTTAGATGGTAATATTTAAACAAACGTTCTGCACTTCATCAGGTTTATTTAAGGACATCAAATTGAAAGAGTTATACTTAGTTTTATTTAGGAGAATTTGCAAGTCACCAGAGCATCAGACTCTCTCAGAAACTCTGTGACTGTGTAGGACGTTGTGAGAAGTGTGACACAGATACACATGAAGCAGACTCACACGTCATGCATAAATGTGTGACCTAGCTCAAAGTTTCACAGAGCAGATGAGAGTCTGAAAATGAGCCACACTGCAAAAGCACATTGATTATAAATAACAGGTTTAAGACAAGTTATCATGTGAACTACCAAGTCAATTCTTATATTGCTGCATTACGGATAATCTTACGTCACCAGCCACATTAGTTGTATTACAGTGATAATTTTTAGAAACATGCATTTGCACCATTCAAAATCTGCTTTATACCTGCTGCAGGGTCTGTGTATATGCAATTAGTAATGTTCATCTAGCATACTGAGTGATTTAGGCTGCAGTTCTGCTGGGCTTAATTCATAACGCCAAGCTCACTTAATCAGAGCCCTGACTTCATTTCACCATTGCTGGAAACTTCCTGATGAATCTGCTCTGATCTTCTGTGACTGCTAGTGTTTTCATTCCCCTCAGGTTTTGCCAGCTGTTCTGGTTTTGAACAGCAGGAGGCGCTGCAAGTTTGTTTCCACCTCAAGTGTAATTTCAAGCATTCATTAAACTTTAAAGATTTAATGTTTGTTAGCTGAAAATAATGTTTCTGACCAGACAAAATCCAAGTTAGAGTGTTTGCAATACTCACTCAGCTTTTCATTACAGCTATTAATTTACTAATTTTAATTAATTCTTCTCAATAATTATTAGAACTTTGATGGAACCTAATGTTAACTAGTAAGAAAAACATACCGTAAAATCAGCACAATGTGTATGTTTACTAACAATGTTTACATTTGCAAGGCATAAAGCACATCTATATGGTTAGTGAACATTTTAAATGTGACAGAAACAGAAATAGTTGTTTTTTTTAGTAAAAATGTGTTAGCTTTAATCTGTATGCAAACATACTCATAAACAAATAAAATCCCCTTTTAGAAAATGGAGCAAAAATATTGATTACTTATGTTTCAAAAAACTATAAAAATCAGTAATGGTTTTTGAATTAATCTTTTAAATGTCAGGTTTTTGCTGAATAACAAAAAATAGCATTGTTTTTTAATGTTGTGGTGGCCATATTGTTCTTTCATTCTAGAACTAAATTCTTCAAATTTCTCTATTTCTTTCTTTATATCAGTGTTGAATCTATTTCTCTGAGCTCATGTTCATATGTCACTGCTAAAGCTGATACTGCACTTGCGTATATGTGCATGTGTTTGTTTAATGGCCTCTCACTGTTCTTTCCCCTTTTGCCTGTAAGACTAAGCTTTCCTTTCGGTCTTGTCTATCTCTCTCTCTCTTTCATGCGGCCCTCAGTGCGAGATATGGGAGCCCAAAACGGCAGCTGCAGTTTTACAGGTACCTCTTTTGTTTGCTGATTAATTAGCCATGGCCATCTGATACCGCATTCGTTTTCATCTGTTTTGGAAAGCACTTTCAAGTCATGGGTTCATTCTTAGTTTAGCTGCTCCTGATACCGGTTATGTCATTATACTTCTGAAAGCGCAAGGGAATAATATTCATAGTACGCATGTCTGCAGTGTTATGTGCTTGTAATGTTTAACAGCGGATAAATAATAAATGCGACATGTATTGTAAGAACTACAATGGGATGAATTGAGACTAACTGGTGCTTAATATTGCTGTATACTTGTAAAAAGGGATAGTTTACATTCAGTGGGAACATCTAATCTCACGTGTAATCTGTGCATGTGTTTGAGTTGTATACCAGTCTACAGTACAGTGGTGTGTGTCAGAATAACGCTCACTAAGTAGTGTCCCTAACACAAAGCTCTTAGGTTTAATTTCACTCCATGTAGAATTAAAACAGTGTTGCAGGTAAGTCATGGAGTTCAGGTTTCCTTGGCTGTGGAACACTTCTGAAACTCAAAGCACAACAAACACGAGCCCAGAGAAGCAGTGAATGTTCAGTAATCTCATATGAGGAATCATATTTCATCCCAAATTCACACTTGGTTAGATATTTATGCCGGTGTGTGTTTTCTATTTAAACATATTGGCTTTACCAACACTTGTAGAGTGTGGTAATATATTCTGTGCACTTTACAGGCTCTGTTATTTGGCAGATCAATTATTATAGGTTCAACAATAAAAAATATTTTTTAGTTGAACATGTTCTGTGAATATTGTCAGTGGCAACATCTTAAAGTTTGTTTTTATTTTATTGTTAGCAACATTTATTTTATTTTATTTTTTTATAAATATGCCAGCAACGAATATTGATAACTAACAAAAATAGAAAACTGATCAAAGCAAATAATTGATTAGGTCTTTTGTTATAATAAAATAACTATAGCCGGGAATCATTCAGCTTTCCATTTAAAGCTATTAATTCATGCTCTTGAACCAATTTTAATGAATTCTTCCTAGTATTTCTTGCAGTTTGGCAAAACCTAATGTTAACTAGAAATAAAAACACATTTACATGATTAGCGAACATGACGCACCTGTATAAGAAATCCCCCAAAACACTGACACTGTCACTGGGCCATCTTTGTTGAGCCCTGAGCCAAAATTCATCACACTTGACTTATTTGATTTGTATTATTAAGATTTTCACACTAATTCACTAACTTAGTTTGCATGCTTCAAACGCAAACTGTTCTAAAACCAGATATGGAGGTGCATGTACAGTGTACATAACTGTCAAGCCTTTATGACGTCTGAAAAAGCTGTACGAACACAATAATGGAGTAGATTTTTTTTAAGTTGCATATGCAACATCTTCCCTGCTGATGGCATGAGCTCACCTGAAAGCCATCGTGTCTGTGTCTGCTTTTAGCGATCAGATGAACGCATCCCTTTTACCCTCATCTGCAGTGCACTTTTCTCCCTGTTTTAGTGAGGGATCATATTTTTATGGGTTGAAAAAAAGGAGTTGTTTTTCTGATGGGCTCTTAAACCCCCTGACTCCGTAGCTCTGAGGCTAATGAGCACTCTATTGAATTTTGATTTCAGAGCCTTTCACATTTTTGTCCTTTTAAGCTCAAAGTCTTTTAACGTCGCATCACACAGATCCGCTTGACAGGAATTGATCACCATGTTTCACTCTAACACACAGATAGAGTGATGGGAAAGGAAGATTACCCCTTTCAATCATTATTGTAGTGTGTTAATGGTTACTTTTGTGTAGGTTTTAGTTGTGTTTAAATTGTGTTGTGTCTTTTTTTATTTTTATATGTATAGCACTCCTACAATTAACGCACATAGTACTGTATGAGGATAATATTGTGACTATTTTTTCTTTGAGAACTGAGATTGAGTAAGGAAAGCGTCTGTAACTGTTTGCTCTGTGGGATTTACTGCAGTCTTTTAAATGGCACACCCCTCATTGCAGCACATAATGCAGTGACTTCAATGCAGTGTTTTGAGGTCTGAAAAATACCAATCTGAACGGACACTAAACTACGAATAAGCTTTTAATCTAGGTTAATGTTCATTTCTAAATATAATTCATTATTAGTTGATCATTTATACATCTTGAAATGTTAAAAATACATTAGTATATGTCAAAATTAACTTAAAAGAAAAATATTGTTGATTTTGTTTTTTTGTGTTATTGCATTAACTATATGTTATGTTAATGTATAGAACCTTTCTATAAAGCCTTTAGAATAACTACCTCTCTGAACAGTGAGAAAAACAAAAACACACAGTCCACTTAAAAGTCTGGTTAAGTCCAAATCAATGCAAAGATGATACTGCATTTCTAATAAAAGATGGGATATATATATATATATTTGCATATAATGTGGAAGACTCATTTAGTTAACGAGTTGATATATATTCTAGCTCTTTATAAGTATTGAATCTGGTGATTTCCGGTGAGGGGGAGTTCATTGATTTTCAGGATGCATGTTTCAACATTGGCTGTTGAACTTCTCTTTCACTTTCATTTAGGTCATTAAAGATGGATGTGCAAGAATCGTTTCATGTGTAGGTTAAAGTGTCTAAAGGCTGTCATATGTGTGAACGGTGATGATTGTGGTTTGATGGTCGTTTACTTTTTGTAGAAAAATGCATTTTTGTCTGTTTTTGTGTCTGTTTTGTACTTAATGCACTTTAGTTATCCGGAAATAGTGCTGAGGTCCAACTAATACTTAAGGATATTGGATTGTGCTAAAGTGGAACTATTGCAAGTGCACTTTAGGTTATCTTGCATTTACAGTGATCATACTATCCTTATTAATAGTGATATTAAACACATTTTAGGCTTAATATTAAGAAATGTTCATTGTGCAATAAATAAGTACTCCAAATAAAGTTTAATTATAATATTTATATCAGTAAGTCTCACTCTCAAGCGATATGTCAGTAAATATGTAAGTTGTAGTATACTTAAATAAACAGATTTTAAATGCATTTTGGTGTTGTTTTTTTTCACTAGGGGAGATTTGGTTTCTAGTCAGTGGAGAGCCATTTGGACATTAAGGTTTTTATTATGTGTCTTGGATTTTGAATATTTATACCTGGCATATAAATTTTTGCTAAAATGGGCTGCTTTTGATTTTTACACTGATGCGGCTGTGTCTGTGTTTTTCTGAAGATCCACAAGCTCACACAGGCATTATTAGTGCACTAAAATGCCTTTATCTATTATCACATATGGAACAACAATCAAAAGCTTTTAGTGCAAAAGCTTCTGTGAATAATTTAGACCAGATATTATTTGCTGCGGTTGGCAGAAACAAATTGCTCCCCCCTCAAATGACATAAATGGATTTTCTTCATGGAGTCGGCTGGAGTTTAAGGCGGGATGGGGGTTGGAGGATGGGGGCGATGCTCTCTTCTTCACTAATTGGTTTAGATACTGGCATGTAAGACACACCCAGTTTGGGTGGATCGCTGGATTGCTGGCAGCTGAGTTTAAAAGGGCAGATTGACATTCATATGTCTTGTTCATGAGCCGACCTCCAAGACCTCGGGTAAGTTTTTGCGCTTATTCTGTCTCTGGTGCGACTGCCCACCTGTGTGTATGTGTCGGTCTGTTTTAAGGTGTTATTCTGCACGATGTCCTGTATAATAACAGCGACTGCATGGGTGCACCCCTTTTAATTTTCATCCCATACCTTCTTTTGCATTATGCTTCAAATGGCTACACCTGTTATTGTAGCATCACACGTTGTACATGCAATAGCTGTACTACTAGATGTAGTCTTTTAGTTCATTTTAGTTGCAATTTGTTTGAGTGAAGCTCTTTGCGTATGGAGGATCAGTACTCTGCAGTAGTTGAGTGGTTTTTGCAGCACTGTACGTCATTCAGTCAAGATTCATAGGATCAATACAGGCTTATGATAAAGAACCTTCTGTACTATGGAGATGTTGGCAAGTTTTTGGTGGCAGACCGTTTTGCAAAGGGGCAACAAAAAAAACCGGTATCTGACATAAAGGTATCGGTATTTATATATTATCGGTAAAGGTATCATTACATTATGCAATGCGTTAATGCATTATAATTATTTATTTATTATGGTTTGTGTATGTATTCATTTTTTATATTAAATGACATTATCCTATCCCAGTTCAAGTTGAGTTCACACTCACAGCAATTAAACCTTTGGTTTTTGCCTTGTGTCTGTACTTTTGACTAATTGCAGATGTTACTACTTGACTGCAGTATCTGTATCACCGTTATTTTTCTTGCTATTTGCAAGAAATTTGTATATTTACAGTTATAGTAAGTTTTAGTAATTTTGTTATGTGCTTTGTCATTTAAAAAAAAAAAAATCTTATTTGGTTTAAATGTATTTTTATTTGAGTTTTATTCATTTTAGTACCTAAACTTAAACTTTTTTTTATTTCAGTTAGTTGCCAAGGCAACATTTCTAATATTCATTTAAGTTTTTCATCTTATATTAGTGCTGCACGATTAATCATATCGCAATCGTAATCGCGATGTCAAGCCTATGCCATTATATGACACAAAATGCTGCGATTTTAGATGAAATAAACAAATTAGGACTGTTAACGCAGCATCTGTTATTTTTTTGTCATCCTTTGGCTAGTGTTACATGTTCCCGCTCTTATTCGTGCGAATGCTTTAAGTTTAAACAGTGTTTAAAGTTTAAACCAATGTGCGACAAGTCAAAAGAGAGCGCTGCTGCGTGTGAATGTCCTGAATGAAAGACGCGCACCAGTATCATGCACATGCACAGACCACACGCCAGAATACAGTACTCTTTCGCGCTTGAATGAACAATAACACACACAATTATGCCAAAATTTTGTTTGTCGAGTATCTTCATAACATAAGAGCAGTCATATGATGGACATAAAGAGTTGTGAGAGTGTGTGATCTGCGTCTCTGTCAGCATCGGCTGCTCTTAAAGGGCCAGCATCCAATAAAGCTTTCTGTCAGTAAAGTTAATCAAAGAATAAAGGGAACAGAGAAAATTACTCACTGCTCTTGACTAAAGAACTTGTAGCTTTAATAAGGATTAGTCTATATATAATTTATAATTTATGCATAAAGTTTGATAACTTCAATTTCTGTATATGTCATACCTGTTAGACAGGAAGGGCACAGGTAAAAGTTGTTTGAAGTTCACTTAAATTAAAAGCTGTTATATTTTTTGAAGCCTAATAAATGTTTTTTTTTAAATTAATAGCTTTCAATAATGATGGAATCACTAATGTTGGTTATCCAACATTATTCATTTTTATCCAGACATCAATGGCTTATTGATCATTCTAGGTGCTAGTTTGAGTTGAGAAATACACATTTCAGAATTATCACTAATCTGTGTGTGCATTTGCTTTAGAACCAAACAAGTTGACTCATGAAACCATTTGTTTATTATATCACAATCGCATATCGCAATCGCAATATTGACCTCAATAATCGCAATATGACATTTTCCCCAAATCGTGCAGCCCTAGTTACATTTTGTACACACTATTTTTAATAGTTCTCGTTTTAGTTAACAGTAACAACACTTAATCAGGTGATTGAATCTGTCTTTCACTGTCTTTACTCCTATCGGTAGTTGATGCACACCTCAAAACGCTGTCAGTGTAAATGTGTCTGTGTACCAAAAGCTCAAAACCCTTTTTATTAACCACTTGAATTTTTTACATTTTAATTGGTACTTAGACGGACCAACAGGATTTTTTTTCCTTTATTTCAGCTGATTGCTTTGAATGATTGATCTAATCTTGAAAATGTAGAATAACAGAATTACAAAATAACTCAGAGCTGTTGAATCCCGGCAGTATAACCAGTTTTAAGTGAATCACTTTCCCTGGATACACATGAATGGTGTCACTTTCCTCCCAGACGACCTGCAATGCATGTCTGTACATCGCATGTGCAGTCTAGACTGATGGGTTTCTTGCATGTGCCTAATGCGTGTGTTTTGTATGCCCTCTGGTGTTTCCTCTTACCTGAGGCTCATAGCACCTGCCTGAACCCACCTGAGTCTTGCTCCTGTGCAATTGTATTGGTCAGGAAAGAGGCGGGACCGTCTCTGGTTACAAGACGCATGGCCCGAGTTCTCTGCCACTGATAGCACAGACCTGTTTTGTTCCCTCCTCACCTGTGCTATTTAAGGCGATGCCTCAGTCTTGGTCCCAGTTTCCCAAGCCTGCTTGTGCTTGGTGCGTGTGTGTGCATGAGTGTGTATAACTGGTGGCAGAATCAGACAGGTGCGAGAGCGTCTGTGAAAAGTGTGTGAGAGCGGGGTGGTAGGGGACGGGGCGTAATCATGTTTGCGGGTGGTGGGTATGCGGGGGGGACCGTTGGGCGCCGGAAATCCACTCTTCCTTCCGAACACCTGCAGATCCCCAAACCGGCGGGGACGAGCGGCGTGCGTAAGAGCAGTAGTTGCAGCAGCGGAGGCAAGATGTTGTCCATGTCCTACAGCGAGAGTATTCGGAGCGGCATAAGCCGCTACCACTCGGACCAAGGTCTGAACCAGCCACCGAGGCAGACGGACCAGGCCGAGCTCCAGCGGCTCAGGGAGCAAAGAGTCGCGGCCCAGATCAAGAACATGGAAGACTTCCTTAAGATGAATGGCCTGGCGCTGGAGGAGTGTGTGTCGTACCAGACGGGCATGAAGTACAGGTAAGAAAGAAACAACGTAAGCCGTTGCGTCCACTGGAATTTGTGGTTATTCGGACAGCGTAGTTTCATATCGAAGTGCGTATTGAGCTATTTTTCTGATTCATTTTGTTTGGCACTTGATGGGAGCGATTTAGTTTCAGGAAGTTGTTCTGCTTGTGTCCGGTGTAAACACGTTAAAATGTAGACTATTTATGGTTGCCCAGTAGCGCTATAATGTGTGGTCACAGGTATATTCACAAGCTTGAATGGCAAGAATTAAAATGGCTTGGAACACATTTGTAATGCATTGCTGTTGTGGGTTTTTTATTTCTAATAAAAGTTTTACATCTTGAACAGAATATTTCTATTTAGCTTGCTTTAATGTTACTTATTTGAACCTATTTTAGTTTTAGTAATTCTAGTATTTCATCAAACTTATTTTATTTCAGTTAGTTGCCAGGTATATTTGCAATTTTATTTCTGCTTCAAAATGGTTTGGAACATATTTGTAATGTATTCCTGGTTTTTGTTTCTAATAAAGTTTTTTTTTTTTTTTTACTAGCAAAAATTATATAGTTTTCATATAGATTTTGTATACAGCCACTGTGTCGATTTTGGCCATACTGCTAAAATGTCCAAATTGAAACTTTTTAGCATTAACTCTGCAACACTGTGACTTTGGTGACTGTGGTCCATTTGCTCATCTCAATGCGAACAGCCAAGGTTTATTTTCATCAACTAGGTCGCTGGCATATTTGCCCAACAATGAGGGAAGGGCATATCAATCTCTGAGGCGAGGTGGAGGAAAAAGTGCCCAGAGAGAGCATCATCTCAGCATGTGGCAAGATTGTCTTCCGTATTACGGGATTGATGGATTCTCAGCATCCTTGCTTTGGGTTAGGAAATTTATATGGATCTGTGTCAGCTCCCTGTTGCAGAAAAACTGAAGGGTTTTGAGTTTTTACTCGTGCAGAATCATTGACAAGTGATGCTGCAGTATTCATGCATGCATCAGGTAAAAACAGTACTTCTGGCATGATATGTTGTTATGCAATGGATAGTGTTGTCATGTGCTGGTGTTTAGCTGTCTGGTGTTGTGTATCAGGGACAGCAGTCGGTCAGCGTGTCTATTGTGCTTTACTGTAACGCTCGCTCAGCCGACCGTTAACATCTGATCTGGTATCAGTTCTGAGAGCGGGGTTCGCATTACAAGGCATATGTTGGTTCTTCCATCATATTAAAAACAATAGGTCATAGAGCACATATGCATGATGAAAATTAGTGCCATTGACAAAAAGCACAATTATCTCTATTGCACCTCCAAGGCCAGTGTCTTTTTGGCTGAAATGCAGTGGCTTCAGGGCTCGAGTTTTGGCACATGATTGCTGGTATTACACATAACGTTACTCATTCCTGCAGGTTTCGCACTTAAAAGGTGGGAAATTCCTGCAGCCATATATATATTCAATTAGCTTGTTGTTTGAATGAGCTAATTAATCCACACAGATTATCAGATCAAATCAGTAATTTGAAAACTTTGTGAGACATAATTTCACAAACAGTGAGAGTGATTCAGCGTTACCGCGTCTTCTCTCTCGCTTTCAAAATACGCACATGGCTTCACATGAACGAACGTGCATCGTCTGTTCAAGCGAGCTGCACGCTGCGATATAAGACTTTTGAAACAGAATTTTTATTGTTGCTAAAGTTTATCATATGCACGACATGTCAATTTTATGAAATCATTCAGTAGTACTACTCGCGCTCTCTCTCTGATGGGCCGAGTGTCGGCCGACTTAGTTTTTCCGGTTTGTTCCACACCGTTGGCTCAAGTTGGACACGGTTCGTTTTTTTTGGGCTGATTCAGCATGTAGAATCGCTGGTGAGAGAGAGAGAGAACTCTGATTGTCTGTTCAGCTTAGTGAATGAGTCAGTGCACAAGAATAATGGCAAAACAGCAAGCAAAGAAGTCAAAACGGTACAGATAGAAGGCTGTTCTAATTCTACATCATCTTACCTGAGTGTTCATGGCTGAATATTTTAATATTAACATGAGCGGAGTGGAATAAAGAAAGTGATCAGCAGGATTGATATTAAAAACGGTAACCACACGCTGCTTTGTTTATGGTTTGTGTATCTGCAGCCTGCAGCGTCGGTTTCTCTTGTTGAATGTTGAATATAGATGGATATATCTGCAGAAATAGACAGTTGTCTCATTTACACGCAGGTGCAGAACGTGCATGCTAGTTGGCAGTCGGCTGTAGTTCTCTCGGTGTGTTGAGTGGAGCTTTTTGCCCCAAAGTGAGGCAACAACACAGTCGGCTTTCATCAGCGCTGGTTCTTTAGTGTCGGTTTGGTGAATTCCTCCCCATTTTCCATAATGAAATTCAGACACTGGGCTGTTAGGGTTGTGTGGATGCCGAATAGATGATGATATATTGTATCGTATAGCTAGAGATATCGTCAAAACATCAGCTATTAAGAGTATTAACATTTCCAATTAATGTATTCAATTATTATTATTAAACTAATATTAAAATTATATATTTCATAGTGCATCACCTCATAACCGTCGTGCTACAGGGATAATAAAAGATTAGATAGATAAGCTTACTTCTCATTTAAATTTTTTTTTTTTATAATTTAATTACATATTATTCATTGAATTATGTAATTAAAATAAAAAAATTGTAGCTGAAATTGGTCCGAACACTTCAATAATCAGTCATCAATAAAAATTAAGTGCAGCTTTATTTCAAACACAGACTTTCAAAAACAACTTGTTTAACACTAAATATGTTGAAGTAGATTCATCTTTCGTCTGAGAGAATATGCGCTGTGTCAGATGCCGAAAGATTGGTCAGTTTTTACTTTCACTTTTTATAGTGAATAATTACAATAAATCTCACGCAAAGTTTGCACATTGCTTGTGCAATGCATTGCTTGATATCCACTGGCTCGTCTTCATGGTTTAAAACTGAAAAATTTCCAATAATGTCCAAAACAATATAATAATGTCCAAAAATGTCGACATTACATTTTTCTTTATCACAATGTCATCTTTGCTCGCAAAATGATGAACAACGATTCACATTTCACGTGCATAATTTCCCCTGATAATAAAAGGAAGTATAATTAAGTGAATGAGTAAATAAACAGGTAAATTAATGATCCAATAAATGAGCAAATATGACGAAGTAAAAAAGCTTGCCCCCACACCCTGAAGATAATATCGTGTATCTGTGATCTCACACACTGACGCAAGAGGACTTGACCATGAGTGTCGCCCAACACTAGTGTCTGTATTGAATGACAGGTTTAGTCAGCATTTGCATTTGCTTAAATCTTTTCTTGAAACCATTTTGTGCTCTTAGAAACCCAAGATTTGAATGATTTCTAATAAAATAATTTAAATATTGGGTTTCTAAGAGCACAAATAACATATGCCCTGTTGTCACTATCAGAGGGGAGTTTCTTCCATCATTCCTTGATCTTCAATACAAGCTGCACCCGGATCAGGCAGAAACATGCATTTCCGATCACACTCATCACTAATTCAAGGATGGAGGGATAGATAGACACTGAAGCTGCGAAAGAGAATGCCTCTCATGCCTTACTGTATGTCTCCTTAAGCCGGACAATATGGTACTTGTGTAACATCAGTACTTACTAGGTTAACACGGGCAGATCTGTTATCAGTGTGCACAAGATTGGGCTTTGATTGCAGCGCACTTAAGTTTGACAGCAGCGTTAGTAGCCCATGCATCCCAAATCTGCTTTATTTATTTCACTTGCCTTAAAACAAAAGGCTGAATTTCAGTGTGCGCATTAGCCTTATATATATACATACACAGTCAAGAAGCTTAATATACCCGCTGTCGTCTGTCATTAATGTTAATCAGACAACAAAAGAGAGAAAATCTTTCTCTCCTCTTGACTGAATCACTTTTGTAACTTAAATGAGAATAAATGTATGCTTTTCATTTACATGAAGACTATGCAGTGTTTTTATATATATATATATATATATATACATTTGATTACTTTATACAATTTATGTAGTTGGCCTATTTCTAATTTATAGTGCTTGAAGTTTTCGGGTAGGTCTGTTTCATTTGTGTCTTTGTTCTATTGTAGTTTGTTTTCATATATGCTTGTAATTAGTTTCTTTATTCTTTTTTTATCACTGTTTACGTGTCTGTAGTAAGCTTGAGAGTTTTTTTATATTAGTCTATTAGTTTTTTGTGGTATTGAAAATGGTGACAAGAATTATGACATTTCAGTGGTATAAAATATTTTAATATAAAAAGAAAAACCTTAATTAAAACAAAAATAACTATATTGTGACATATATGGTTATTGTGAAATATAAGATTTTGGTCATATTGCCCACCCCTACTTTGTGTGATCATCAAATCACAACGGTTGTGTTGTAGTTATATAAATATATAGTCTAATGTACTGCATGTCTCAGAGTGGAGTACAGCACTGTGTTTTTGTTTCGATAAGATATTTCTATAATCAATGCAATAAAAATATTTGAATAAGGGGGGGTTCTTTTTTTGTCTTTAGCTGATCACATGCAGGTTAAAATTCACCCTTTGTGCTTCATTTAGTAAATTGTTAGCAAATAAGTGTATCTTTGTTGTGGCCTACATGTTGTTGTGTTAGAGTTGAAGGTGTATAACCTGAATGTTTAAGCTGATACGTAGAACACACTCTCCTCTCCTTGACATGCATCCGCCAGGGCAGCACTCAGTGGAATTACGTTTGACCCACAAAAGCGATTTCCTTACACCTGCTAAAAAACAGCAACTATCAGCTGTTGCGTTTCAAACTCCATTTTCCTTCCCAGAAATCCATTAGATGTTTACAGTGCTTTCACAAGCAATTTTATTGATTTTCCTCTTACTACTTAATCTTTTAAGTCTTCATTCAATTATTATTATTTTTTTTCAAGATAATTTCATGCTTAGATGAGCAATTTTGACTAGAATGTTGCATTACTAGAATCGCAATTATGCTATTGTAATAGTTGCATGCTGAATTGTAATTGGTCTTTTCTTTGTTGCATCTATTTTCACCTTTGCAATGGAAAGATGGCATCATGGGACATTTAATTAAGTAGCTTAGCCGAAACCTAAGCTTACCTAAATGCTGTTCTTTTCCTTTCTATCAGGTCTTTCCTTCACAAAAAGAATATCTTATTGACATTTCAACATTGCAATATCTAATTTGTGCAATTTAACACCATTCCTATGCACATATTGGTGTTTTCTAAGTTTCTGTTACACATTGACCATAGTGAATAACTGGACATAGCCAGATGCAATCTTGTGGTCAGTGCCTAATGGTTTCCCAGCCATTCACTTTTCCATTATAACCCCAAGTAATGACCTTCTGAAATCATGAGCCTTGATTTGACAGCACTGTAGCATTGGATGATTGTTATTACCAGATTTGAACACTAGGTGGAGATCAAGTTCTGTGAAGACATGATGTCAGACTCTCTCAGACAAAGATCAGCTTTCTCTCATCCATGAGTTCAAGACATTAATGGATGTCATGTGATGTTAGTGTGACGGCTGAAGGAGATCAGGTCAAACTTCTCAGTGTGAAAACAAAACAAAAAAACAATTAAATATTGACATTGTTTTGAGGAATGAAGTAAATCAATCCATTAAATGCTCTTTAAGTAGTCCTATAATGCCAGGGATGCAGCTTGTAGTTTATCAACCGTGTGAGACGCTATAAATTCAAAATAGTGTTTGTGATGTGTTGTGCGTTTCTTTTGTCAGCCAGCAGGGGGTGGTGTGTGTGTGTGTGTGTACAGGACTGACAAATTGACTAAAATCAGGTTTGGGAACAGCTGTGTGAGGACCAGCATGTTTGCAGATTTATATAATTGTGTTGTTCTGCAGTTGCTGTGTGGATATTAGTCAGAATGATGGTTGTTAGTAGCTTTATTGATCATTATGCAAACAAGCTGTTTTTAGTCTTGCTAAGAAATGAATGAATCTGTATTATCTGAGCCAGCAAAATAATCGAACTGTAATGTATGAGTTCTGCATTATGCCTTATTCCGTGTACCTCATTAGTGAAGCTTTCTTCTCTGTGTAAATGGCTCCATTTGCTTGTGTTTTTCTTCTAAATGTTGCTTGAGGAAAATTTACTGTTTACGATATTTAAGAGCTGTATTCTCAGTTTTCTTTATATTTCGATGTTGAACGCAGGACCGTTATGGCGAACAGTGTGCATCTGAAGTACTGGAGGAAATAATCCATTATTTATTGGCTTTAATAAATCGGCCTAATTTTCTTATCGGGCCGATAACCATAACATTAAAAATAAACATGTATCGGATAGAGATGCATGATATATCGGCTATCATAATTTAAAAATATATTGAAATAGAAAACAATTATTTAAAATTGTAATATTAGTTGACAATATAAATGATGCAGAGTGGTCTGCAAAGATATTTCTTAAAACTATTTACTCCCTTTTTGTTTTTCTGCCTCTCAAGACACCATTAGATCAGCAGTAGGGCTGTCACTTTTGAGAAAAATCAAATTCGAACGGTTATCGGATATCAAGCAATGTATTCGAATATATTTGAATTTCTATGAGCCCCACCCCCCCCACCAAAAAAAGAAAAAAAAGAAAAACACCGTAACGGAGATTCAATCACAAATGTATTAACAGTCTGACAGTCATAAACAGGACTCAGGCCTGTCTGAAAAAAAATCTTTGACTTAATGTTTTAAACAGCAGGTTATCAACTTAATAATAATAATAATAATAATAATATGTTTATTTTTTATAGCGCCTTTCAAGAACCCAAGGTCGCTTCACAAAGTAATACAAACAGTTGACAGGCAAGAGACAGGCAATCTGCTAGTTATAGCAATTAAACAAGCAGAAAAGCAAATGGAGACAACAATAATGAATAAATCAGATATGCAAGAAGTACAATATTGCAGTACCGCGCTACTGACAGGCCAACCGCAGAGAAATGCAAGTAACCGCAGCAACCGCAAACCGCGTTTTCTTTTTTCATAAGGCCACCCTTCGTAGTTCGTACTACGTGTATTGAATGTTAAATAAGTTAATAATAACAAGGCTGTTTATCATGGTGATTTGTACAGAGGCTTCGTGGATTTGGACTTACCGGTAGCCTAAGCCTAAACAGACAGTGAATGTGATCGACTGAGCGCGTGCGATTACCTGCGTCTGTCTTTGAAGTCAAGTCATGTATATTCGTGAAAAGGTTGCCGTTTCCAAGGAAAGCGAAATATTTGTTGTATCATCTTTTTAACGTGTAAGGCCCAGGGTATTTATTATGAATGGCGTCCGCGCTGGTCAGCATTACACAGCGCGCGAGGAAGCCGTGGGGGGAAAGCAGCGAGTCACGCATTGAATCAATGCCATTGGTCTCTATTACAGTAAGTGAAACATTGCTTCAGCTTTGCCCAAAAGTGAAGCATTGCTGGCCAGCTGAGCCTTGAAAAGTGGAGCTCAAAGTTAAAAAATAATTAACACCTTGTTTCATTATGTCTCATTTAAGGAATCGGCTTTTTTGAACGTTTTCGTTGAATGAACGGTTTAATGACTCGCTCAAAGAAAGTCCGTTGGCGTAACAATGTAACTGTGCGCTGAGTGACAGTCTTTCAATGTGCAGAGACGCGGTTACATTGGTTAGCCTACATTTGTGTATGCAGACCACATCATAACACGTATTTATATAGCAACAAATAAATAAATAATTAAATAAATGGCGGTAATACCGCATATCGCGCTATTGAGCCACTCAAAATTACCGCAAGGGAAATTCCTTCACCGCGACAGCCCTAGCAAGAAGACGTAATTGCATTTTGATGTAACATAGCATGTACCAGGCATGTAACATAGAAAAGTAAAATAGTGGAGGACAGAGAGATAGAATGAAAAACAGTTATTTACTGAGCATGGTGAATAAATGAGTTTTAAGCTGAGATTTAAAGGTCTGTAGGTTAGGGGTGGCACGAAGATCAGATGGTAGCTTATTCCACAGCTTAGGGCCGACAACACTAAAAGCCCTTCCACCCACAGTAGACAGTTTATACCTGGGTACAACAAGCAGATTATCATTGCTGGATCTAAGGGTACGAGCAGGGACATATGGTTGCACTAACTCAGCAAGGTATTGAGGTGCGGGGCCATGACAGGCTTTATAAACTAAAATTAACAGTTTAAACTGGATGCGATTGACCACAGGAAGCCAGTGAAGTTGGGAAAGGATAGGAGTGATATGTGCTGATTTTTTGTTAGATGTAAGGGCTCGAGCAGCAGAGTTTTGTACCAGTTGAAGACGATGTATAGCATTGGTGGGTAGGCCGCTATATAGGGAGTTACAGTAGTCCAATCTGGAGGTTATAAAAGCATGTATAACAGTTTCCGCATCTCCAATGTTAAGAGAGGGGCGTATGCGAACAAAATTCCGCAAGTGAAAGAAACACGATTTAACAACCTGGCTGATGTGTGAGTGAAAACATAACGAGGGATCGAACAAAACTCCCAGATTTCGCACAGTTTTTGAAGGCCTAATCTGGACACCATCAATATCAATAAAAAAGTCATGACCGGATAATCTCTGTGATTTAGGGCCAATCAACAGGATTTCAGTTTTCCCAGCATTAAGCTGTAGGAAGTTATCGGACATCCATGTTTTAAGGTCCTGAAGGCAGGAGACAACAGAAGTGGGTGGACAAGGTGGGTTGGGTTTAACCATGAAATAGATTTGAATATCATCCGCGTAACTATGAAAATTGAGACCATGCCGTCTGATGATCTGACCTAGTGGCAGCACATAAATGAGAAATAAAAGAGGACCAAGTACAGAACCTTGAGGAACATCATGAGAAATAGTGACGGTACGGGATCGATTCTCACCTATCTTAACAAATTGCTGTCTATCCGATAGATATGAAGTCAACCACTGAAGAGCAGCACCAGTGATACCTATTTCAGAGAGTCGAGAAAGAAGTATAGGGTGGCATACAGTGTCGAATGCTGCACTGAGATCCAGAAGAACCAGGATACTATGGGCACCAGAATCAGAAGCCAGGAGGAGATCATTTAGCACTTTTAAGAGTGCCGTTTCTGTGCTATGATGTGGACGAAAGCCAGATTGAAGTGGTTCAAAAAGATTATGTTTCTCTAAATGTAAATGCAGTTGTGCCACAACTACCTTCTCAAGTAGCTTGCCAACGAAAGGGAGGTTCGATATTGGTCTATAATTGTTCTGAATGGCATTGTCGAGGCCGGATTTCTTTAGAATTGGAGTGATGGCCGCTACTTTCAGATTATGCGGAACATAGGCAGTGGCAAGAGATCTGTTTATAATATGAGTAATAGGTTGAATAAGTGACGGCAAAAGAGTTTTTAAAAGGTATGTTGGAATAGGATCAAGCGTACAGGAGGAAGAATTTGATTTGATGATCAGTTTTTCAACCACAGATGTATTTGTGAGTAGAAAGGTGTCTAGCGGACAGCCTATCAAAGATGGGGTTGAATAGGAAGTTGCAGTTGGAGAAAAAGATTGATAAATGTTATCAATTTTTTGCAAGAAAAAAGACTGAAAACTTTCACAGAGATCGACAGAGCCAGTAATAGCTACAGAGGATGGTTTGACCAGTTTGTTTATCTCTGAGAAAAGAGTTTTAGGTTTGCACTTGGCTTTGTTGATAACAGTGGAAAGATAGTCAGAACGTGCAATGTTAAGTGCTTCTTTATATTTAACTACTGAATCTGAAAAGGCCATGGCATGTACAAGAAGGGAAGATTTTTTGTAAAGTCTTTCAAGACGCCTACATTTGGTTTTCATAACTCTAAGCTTAGGGGTAAACCAAGGAGAGGAATGGGTAGACGGGACCGTTCTCGTTATTAATGGAGCAAGTTCATTCAAAACATTACAAATAGATTCGTCATAGGTTGAAACTATCTCATCAGGACTCAGGAGATTGAGCGAGGTAGGAAGTGCAGAAACAGCAATAGCAGCAGAGAAATTGTCAACAGTTACAGATCTCAGGTTACGGTAAGATATGGTAGTTTTTGTTTTTGTATTTACAAGGGGAAGTGAGAAGTCGAAGGCAATTAGTTTATGATTAGAGATGCCAAAGTCATGACCCTGAGCATGCACATTTTCAATACCAACAGTACAAAGCAAATCGAGAGTATGACTGAGAATGAGTAGGAAAATCGATATGCTGAGATACTTCAAAATAGTCCAGAACAGACAAAAAATCTTTTGCAGCAGTACAATCAGAATCAACATGTATGTTAAAGTCACCCAGCATCATGATTCTATCATGCCGGGCACAGGCGAGAGTAAGAAGTTCAGTCAGGTCAGAGTAAAAGTTTGTATTATATCTAGGGGGTCTATAAATCAACAAAATCAGAAGTGGAGCGGGACCAGCAAGTTTAAGTGATAGACATTCAAAGCTAGAAACATCAAGAACGTCATATTTAGTCACTTTATAATTGTTCTTAAAGATCATTGCCAGACCACCACCTCTGCCACTAAGTCGAGGTTTTGTCAGATAACTATATCCAGGAGGAGTTAAATGGTTTAGTTCAATGAAGTCATCAGGCGTTTGCCAGGTTTCAGTCAAAAAAAGTAAATCCAGGTTTCTCTCAGTTGTAATTTCATTCAGCAGCGTACCCTTGCCAGTCAGGGAGCGAGTGTTCAAAAGAGCACAATTGTATCGATGGAGAACATGCGTTGATGAGTAGACTGCATCTCTGGTTAGTGGTATGAGAGTCCTAGCGCGATGAAGAGACGCATCGTTACCATGGTAACGTCTCGTTCTCGGCGACCAGAGCACAGGTATTGACAGAGAGGAGTTGCAGTCATAAAACCATCGACACTTAGCAGATCGATGGATATAACGTGCACGGCGTGCAATTCCGAGGGTAGTACACCAATCAAATGTGAAAGTTTCCAGTCGGGAAGGGCGATTTAGATTATGCAGTTGCAATGAAGTATAGCTGAAATCCATACCGTCAATGAGAAGAAAAACAAGCCCAACAAAGCCCAGGGCCAGCGATCTGAGTGCCGGAGAGTTATTAATAGCAGAAGACATCTCTTTGCACAATTTAAGACAGCACTCACAGAAAGCCAAATGGCCACCCACGTTACAACAACACCACGTTAGCCAAACCCAGCTGATGTTAAGTGTGATCCGCAAAACTAAACAAAACAGCTCGCCAAACAAGTGAAAACTTGCCTACCGGCTGCGTCGGATGTCGCGGAACTCACAAAGTACAGTGGCAGAGGGCTCGCGGGAAAAAGTAAAGTGATGCCAGTCAGGCCACAGCACTCCACGTTAGCCAAACTAGAAAAGGCAGAGCCACAACGAAACACTACTCAATGAACAAGAGGAAACTTACCCACCGAGAGTGCAGAGTGGCAAAGCCGTGACAGTGAGAGGGCTCGCGGGGGTTTCACAAGTGAGACGCTGAACAGAAATTTGCTAAATTGTCCAGGGAATGTCAGAGGGACTTCAGAAGATGTAATGCTTAAGTCCCAGTATCACATAACAGTTCAAAAACTTCACATAAACATCCAACACTGTTCCAGGTGTTATGTCCCGAGAAAGCACATCCAGAAGCCCTGTTCCAATAACGCTCTCGCTGTTTATCCAGGTTTCATATCCCGAGAAAATACATCCAGATGTCAACACGTTGACATGAACAAATGATGAAGAAGCGTAACAAATAAACTATTAACTATTAACAAAACAAAACAACGAATAAAGTATAACGTATAACAAATAACGAATAACGATGAGAAGCGGCAGCCAATTTCGCGCACAGCGTGCTCTCACCGGAAAAGTCTATGTCTTCTCATCTATATGAAGTGGCACTATGCATTGCCAATCACAAAATTAGGCTACATGGGAAAAAAAGACTGAATCGGAACAGCACGGCACAAACAATAACTTGACAGCTTAAACAGCAGCAGGAGTAAGGCCTAGTCTAATTCATTTCTTAATATTGTCTGCTAGAAACACCAATTTATCAACTTGATCTGGATCAAGTGCGGCTCTCTTTTTATTGGCGATGTTCCCTGCGGTGGAGAACGCGCTCGGAGCGCGTGCGCACACACAGGTATTTGCGCGTCAATGTTGAGAGAAGTGGTATCTACGGTGTAGAACCCAAAATATTTCCAGACACTACTTTGGGGTCGTAATTGTCCGCCTCAGGCTGGCCGTTCTGTGCGTTATCTTCCATTTTCAAAACAGGGAGACTATTGGCAATTATTGGCTTGATTTGGTCATGGGCCGACGCTACAATACGTTTAGAGCGCCCACTCCTGGATGAGATGGCAAACAATAAAATAAAAAAACAAACGGTCTAATCATAGACTGTAAAAAAAAAATGCGCTAAACATGGCACTTTAAAAACCGGATAGTTTATTTATAGTTCGAATACGGATATTTCACGTCATGTTCGAATGCATATTCAAATATCGAATAAAAAGTGACAGCCCTAATCAGCAGCAGAAGTTCTTACTGAGAGGAATAACGGCTCTTCAAATAAATTTCTCGGTCCACACGAATATGGCAGCATTACGTAAGAGGACTTTCCCCAGATTTTATGATCCTGAGATAACCAGACATCTTGCTTATCGAGGGGAACATCAGTAGACAGGGCCAGAGCCCAGAGGGACTGATACATCGCTCATATTCTTGTCATATATATGATTACTTAACATATTCTTCTTTTAGCAGATGCTATCTTGTCCAAACGGACTTACAGTTGGTTTGTACTTTTAGGGAAACCTGGAGCTACATGGCACTTCTGCGGTAACCCGAGTCATATTCCATACAAGTCAATGAACTTCTTCAAAAAGCTATTTCTTTAACTCAGGGTAAACGGTGAATGTAAGTGATGTAATAGTAGTGATTTTCCTTCCTAAGATTTTCAGATATTCAGCAACCATTGTACTGAATAAAACGAGCCCGATGATATAACACTGTTTCAGTGGCTAAGCGTTCTCTAACAAACCCAGAGGGAATTCAGTCTAACTATATACCTCTAATCTCCCATTTTCCTCATTCGTGCTTTGGTGGATTTTGAGATTGAGCACTGATTGTCTCTTCGCTGCGGTGATCCCTCTGTGCCTTGTTATAGGACACAAAAACAAATGATTCGCAAAGCGCTCAATTCTCTATTTAAAAAGAAAAAAAGTATGAGGATGTGTGTGTGTGTGTGTGTGAGTGTGCGTGTGCTTGTTTTTGTGATATATGAGGACACAAATGTGTATAATGACATGCATATTAAACTGGTATTACAACTTACACGTGACTTATGAGGACATTGCATGAGTCCTCATATTTCAAATAGCTTAAAAAACATAAAAAAACTATGTTTTTTAAAAAATGTAAAAATGCAGCATGTCTCCTGTGATGGGGAGGTTTAGGGACAGGGGCAGTGTGTGTGTGTGTGTGTGTGTGTGTGTGTGTGTGTGTGTGTGTGTGTGTGAGTGTAAGGGGACAGAATATATAGTTTGTACAGTATAAAAACCATTACGCCTATGGAATGTCCTCATAAATCACAAAAACAAAGCTATGTGTGTGTGTGTGTTTTAGGGAGTTTTCGCTGAGCACAGATTTTTGTGTCAGTTTAAGAGTTGAAGAGTCCAGTTGTGTGGGCAGGATTCGGCTGGCTGCTGACAGACTAATAGTGTGTGTTTTTGTGTGATTGAGGGAAGCCTTCAGGCAAAATTGTGAAACCCTGTCTCTCCAGAGGAGCATAAATAGTGTTGTGCAGGTGAGGCCATCGCCATCTTTTCAATCATCATATTCTTCCTGGACATGTCGGTCTAACAATGCCAGTGGGTTTAATAATGATGGCTCAGGTCTGTCAGCGAAGCCATTACGGGCCACCGGTGAAAATGTCACTTAATTTGAGGATGTTAATGCAGTTTCTTATGTGAGGTTGTTAATGTCCCCGTTAATCAGGTCTTCACCGCTCAAGTGTGAGTTGGGAGTCATATCGTCTTGCTCACTCTGAATATGAGCTTCTTAGGATGTGATTTTCACCAAGCAATAATAATTGTAACGGTTGTAACTTTCACGCCAGGATAAGAGCTGGATATTGTGTAGTCAGCACAGTGTTCGAGGAAGCTCGGTAGATTTCTTTAGGATGAGAGTGAGCTCTCATTTGGATCTTCAGCCTCAGTGCCTTTTATTTCTTGTACCCAAGAAGTCAATTGACACTCAGCTATGTTAAAGGTTTTTCAATGTTGCCGTATATCACTGTTGGATAGGGAGTCCAGCAAAACAATCTGTTGAGAAAAAAAAAACGTCCAGTTTAAATACATTTTAAGTGATATACCTCTCTGTTATGCAGTGTTTGCATGTACATACAGTTTATTTTAAATGCTGTAGGCTACATACAAAATTTATTTGAAAAACATTTGGGTTACACTTTATTTCGATAGTCACTTTAGACGTTCTACTAATTATAAGTAACGTTTCAACTACATGTCAACTAACTGTCATTAGAGTATTAGTATATTATAGTAGACTGTTAGGTTATGGTTAGGTGTTAGGGTTCGGGTTAGGAGAATAAGTTAACTTGTAGTCACCAAGTTACTTATAGTCATTGAATGTCTGTTGGGGGACCAACAAAATAAAGTGTTAGCAGATATTAAGATGACAGTCTACTAATACTCTAATGACAGTTAGTTGACATGTAGTTGAAAAGTTACTTATAGTTAGTAGAATGTCTAAAGTGGACTATCGAAATAAAGTGTTACCAACATTTGATATTTTTCCTATTTTATCATATGTACAGAATTACAAATTAAATGTATACAATGTTTATTTTATTAGCAAAAATATCTTTAGGTTTTACAGTTATATTTAACTTAGTAAATTCAAAATTATAAAATAATGCTTTTATAGTTTTTAACTCATTCTAACTGAAAAGACTGTACACGTCATTCTTGAAATTTAGATAAAAATTTAGCAGCTTTTAGCAGCTCGATGATGTTACCATGGTGACATATTAACATCAGCTGAATTCATAGCAACAGTGTTCATAATAACAGAAATTCCAATTTTAAGGTTTACATGATCTGCATATGTTTTTAAGGCATATGATCAGCTGGGCTGAAACAACACACTGGTTACTATCCTTACTTTTGAGCCCTGGTCTTTCTCAGCACAGATAAGCTGCTTTAATGTGTTTTCTCCATCACAGCGGTGTGTAGCACCGCTGTGCGTGTAGCAGCTGTTAGTTAAACATGATTTGCATGATTTGCATAATGGCGTTTTCAGTTCACAAGAGTCAGCTTGTGTTCGTTAGTGTGTTTTGATATGTGGTATTGCTTGCCAACAACTGGAAAGCTTCCATCTCCATGTCTCTCTGGAGAATAAAGTGTTTGTTTGATATTGGAATACTCCATCAGGGAATACTTCAGTGTCACACCAAATCATCCAATTATTTACAGGTTCAACAAAATGACACATGGATCCTTGATTTCAACATGCACATCTTGATTTTTTTTATTGGCTTTGTGATTTTTTCCTGAATTTTGTGTTTTGGTTCAGCCCTAATCAAAAAGCAATTTGTTTTCAGCCATTCTCCGTTCCACGGGAGACTGTTGAACCTGCACATCTTTACAACATTAATTGCACGTTTGATGTCTTTGTGATTTACTGTGTATCCCAGCAGATACTGATTGGTCCAAGAAGGGGTAATAAAGAAAGCATTGATTGGCAGTTGGATTGGTTTTTCACATTTACAGGCATTTACCAGACAATAAATTACATTGTGGTTCACTCTTCCACCAAAATCTAGCGTCAGAACTACAATATATATATAGTTTTACTATTTCTACTGTTTTGTTTTTAATGCAAGTCTTTCTTATAGGGGTGTAACAATATATCGTGTCACAATATATCGCAATACAAAAGTGCATCAATATGTATCGTAGATAGTGAGAGTATGTATTATTGTGTGTAGTTCACCCAAAATGAAAATTTTGTTTACTTAGTTTGTGTCAGTACTGCATTTAAACTACTATATATAATGTTGAATTTAATGTATAATAATGCAATAGGGGAATATTTGTGGGACCTGATAATGGCAAATGTCTTCTGTTACCAGTAAAAAGTGGCCTACATTATTTTAAATACATTTTGTCAGTGACAGAGTGCAAGCATATATAAGTCTAAAATAATTCTGTATTTTCAAATTCAGAATCATGAATATTTTTATTCTGGTGTCTCTATTGCAGTGCTTCTCAATTATTTTCTGTTACGCCCCCCCTAGAAAGAAGTAAACATTTTGCGCCCCCCAACTCTCCACCGCGACTGTAAATGGTATCATTTGTCTATAAAGTTGTTATAAGTACACCTCTGCATAACATTGTATCCTTATTAACATTAAAGAAAACGAAAAAAGAAAGAAATATAGATCAACTTACAACAAAGAATACCTTTATTAACATTGTTTTTTAGTCAGTAACAGAAAAGACTTGGAGTGTTTTTTTTTTTTTGCACTGAGCAATTTGGTATGCCACCTTATATGACAGTGCTCGCTGGTTTACACCGCGAGCAGGAGCGCCGCGTAAAGCAGCAGTGAAGCGGGGGTTTCGGCGGCGAGTCTATTTTTGCTGCGCTGCTCACGCTCAATTAAAGTGAAAGCACACTTTTGATGGACAAAATTAATATGATTTCACACAAAAAGTGTCTAAAACGCACAGAATTTGCATGTCTGGTGTGTTTTAACAAGAACTGCAGTATGTCAGAAAAGAAAATGAAGACTAAAATTTTATAGAAAATGTACCCACCCATTAAACTTGTTTAATTATTTATTCAGTTTGGGCTTTGAACAAACTTCAAGTCTATCAAGTTTATGACCAACTTCTAAAAACAAATTTAACAAAAGTCTTTGTGAAGAAATGCTTGCTTATATGTAGCCTGGGAGCCGCTGTTGTGACGCTGTACAAACGCTTCCAGTAGTTGCGCTGACGCGCTGCTCACGCGCCGCTCATGCTTGCGGTGTGAAACGGACGTTACGTTTGTCTCATTATCTTTGTCTCTCTCCGCCTTTCTTTTCATCCCTGTTAATTTTTTTTCCATGGTGTCTCTTAAGGGTTTGTTATCTGCACTTCATATCTCCTGTGTGCTCTTTTTAGGTGAAAAAAAAACCTACTTCCTGCGGCAAAAAAAAAGATTCCCCGGGATCATGCGCGCCCCCCCTGGCATCGCTCAGAGCCCCCCCCAGGGGGTATTGTGAGTTCAGTATCGTGATATGTATCGAATCGTGACATGAGGGTATCGTTACACCCTTACTTTCTTACATATATGTAACATATAATTAGTTTGTTTTTTCGTATTTGTAGATTTTAGGGGTGTAACGATACACGTATTTGTATTGAACCGTTCGGTACGAGGCTTTCGGTTCGGAAGTCGGTACGCAAATACAAACCATTTTTCCTGCCGACCAAAATTTAGTTATTTAAAATGTAGGCGCATGGCAAGCGCGATGGCGTGACCACGACAACATTGCCCAACATCAAATGGCAAACTTAATGAAAGCGGAACGAAACTGCGCTTCTCGTTATTTTGTGTTTCACAGACCGTTTATCAGTTTTGGACCAATGCAGCGCGAGCCGATCAAGCGACACTGTTACTACACAGCGCTGAGACATCCAGTAAAGAAAGCATTTGAATTCGCCACAAATAATATCGCTGCGAGATCTAGTGAGAAGCGTTCACATTTCTCCGTTATTAACGGATCAAACAGCGCTGACGTGGACACCAGGAAGAAACTTTGTGCCATGAATGAACTATCCAGAGGTCATTCACAGTGGATTTACTGTAGTAACACTGACTGTAACCATGGAGGTTTGGCAGGAATATTAGGCTACAATGCTTTCAAGTAACGTTACGTCGGTTTTATTTCGACATTATGAATAAAATTGCTGCCCTCAAATGTTAATCTGAAATAAAAAATAAACCTTTTTTTTATAACTACTACAATATTACATTTCATTTTTTTTCAAGGAGCAAGGAGCTGTTTTTGTTTTATATGCTCCTAAGAAGAGTCAAGTGTAGCTCCATCATTGCTCAAAGTAAAAAATGATCATACTTTATGGATGTTAGTTCTAATAATAATAAAAAAAGGAATTTTCTCTGGAATTTCTTTCTTTTTGCTGTATCGAAAACGTACCAAACCGTGACACCAGTGTATCGTATCGAACCGAACCGTGAATTTTGTGAACCGTTACACCCCTAGTAGATTTGTGAGACATTTTCCATAGAATGCAGCCTAGCATGGATGAGCGCAGCAATAACCCCCCCTTAGGGTAAACAGAACAGAACCAACATGAATATTTTGCAGATATCATTAATTCAATATTTGAATGTACAACATAATTTGAGAATTTAGTCTGATTGAAGGGGAATCAGAATGTCGATTCCTGACTGAGACAGGAGGAGCTGGGGAGGGAGGAGGGTAATGAACTCCTGAGAAACGCGATCGCTGCTGATAATACTGAAGAGCTTGTATATGTACACTGTGATCGGTGTCGTATTCCTATAGGTAGACGTGGAGTCACTGATGTGAGCTTGACTAACGTGACCTGCCAGAATTGATGCTACGCTTGATTATTATAAGATTGTTTGTTAAATAGAAAGTTCAAAAGAACAGCATTTATTTGAAATTAAATTCTTCTGTACTGTCACTTTTGATCAATTTAATGTGTCCTTGCTGGATAAAAATATTAATTTATTTAAAAAAAAAACTTTTGAACAGTAGTCACGGGTACATATTTACTTGTACTGTGATACTGCATCTTTTCTTAATCAGTATTAATGTCTTGTTTTCTAGGTAAGATGATATTCATCGTATCAGTAAATGTGTTTTGTTTTAAGGATGTTAAGATATTTATTCTGGAAAACAAGCTAAACTTGCAGCTAGACTAAATTGTTGTATTTTTTAGTCATGGCCTTTTCACACACACATATAGTTTGAGAATATACATTCAATCTGGCCCAGAAAGTTATCCTTGGACATTGTGTGGATGAAAACTTCAGTTGCCATAGAGATTGCACATCCGCCTTCTCAAATTCACAAGGACTGTGACCAGTCAGTGTGGGAAGAAGACTTATAGGTTTCTAAATCAGTAAAATGGCACTATGCATAATTTCCATCTTGTATTAATCAAACTCTATGCCTCATTTCATTGGCATCTTGCACGTCACAAGCTTTCATTGATCTCCCATTATCACATTTGACCAAATCATGAACCAATATCAGCCAGGCCGATGAATCGATGTTCTTACTGAGGCATGATGGTTATGAATCGTTTGTTACTTGGCAACTAGAACCCACACACACAGGTCAAAATACAAGTGCTTAAAGCGAGCCGCTTCCCAGATGGCTCCGCTCATCTGTGGAGGGTTGTGTGACAGTGGTGTGGGTTTCACTTTGATACTGTACGTGCTGATACACAATATGATTAAACCAGGCCCTTGGGTTTGTTCGGCCTAATACACTTTGTGTTGTATTGTGTCACAGCTCCTGACATGCCGAAGCAGGCATCGTCTTTCCCACACGGTCACACGTGTGTGTATTCTGGATGTAAGCCACTTTTTTTTTATCATTAGGCCTTGTAAATAAACGGTGTATTACATTTTAAAATTAACTCTGTACGATGCATTTGTGTCCGTGAGCACATGCACAAAGTTTGGTGACCCTGCTGTTTGATCGTAAGAAGAGCTGACATAGACAAAGCCTCTCGCTCCACTTGAAGAGTTCTGCATCGTCCAGGGTTGCGTACGGGTGACAAAATTGCTGGCTGAGTTTGAACAAGTGTGGCATGTGAGCCTCCCACTGCCCGCTCGCCCCAATCCATCACCGTTTAACTGGATGCAAAAAAAAGCCAACAATATTGAAGAAGACTTCTAACCAATCTAGATGTTTGCATTAGCCACTTTTTCATTTTTGATTTTAGTCAAGAGCCTGGAATGGTTGTTGCACACAAAGCTGGACAGTTTAGTGGTCCACTGAAAGATGCACCACTGAAAGTCTACTGCCACTTGCACATCTGTGTTCTTAATTTTAATGCAAATATGCTAAGGATAAGTGTCAATGTCCAACATTAACATTTGCCAAGCTGCGAGTAATTGGCTGAATAGGAAGAACTCGCCAGTTGGCCGGTAACTTTAATAGGATATGCAACATTACCTGGTTAAGTCAAACTAATTAAAGGGATATTTCACCCAAAAATGACAATTCTGTCATTGTTTACTCACCCTCATGTCATTCAAAACCAGTATCCATTTTTTCTCCAATGTTCTTATTATAAAATATTTCGAAGAACATTGGGAACCAATTTCCAATGTATGGACAAAAAGCATTTCTCAAAGTATCTTCTTTTATGCTCCACCAAAGAAAGTAAGTCATACAGTTTGGAGTGACATGAGGGTCAGTAAATTATGACAGAATTTCCTTTCTGCGATTACTACCCCTTCAAATCAAAGGCATACAAATAGTTCTCTAAGCAAAATATCTGCTTTTTCAACCAGCTTTTTCCTCAATGTAAAATTCATTAAGCTTTTTGAATAAGCTTACTGTACATTTAAAGTAAGATTACATTTACAAAACATTTTTTAAAGAATAATCATTTACATAATCATCTACGTCTAAAACAAAATAACACTATTTGAATTTGTAACATATTTATAAAATAACATTTTATATATATATATATATATATGTATATGTATATATGTTATATTTTATTAGGCCATACAATGAAAGTCAATGGTGTCTAATGTTGTTGGACCCCATTGGCGTTCACTGTATGAGCAAATCATCCTTCAAAATATATTTTTGTGTTCTACATATTTGGAACAATATGAGAGTAAATGATGACAGATTTTTTCAATTTGGGGGTGAACTATCCCTACATATGGCAATACACAATTCCTGGTATTAAGCTTGTGACAGTTTTACTGTAAAGCCAGACTGATTTATCTCATATTTATATGATGCCCTAAGTGACAAAACTACCTGGTTTTCATACATACATGATTCAAAAACTGATACATTTCATGACATAAATATATTTGTCCAAAAAAAAAATGCAAAATACATTTTCACGGTGGGTTAGAACTATTTATGGATGGTAATTTTTCTCAGTTCACAAAAACTGTTGACAGGTCTGGCAGAAAGTAGGTCTTCATTGGATATACTTCATTATTTTGTTACTATAAAAGTGTGCACCATCAGCATGTACTTTATCCAGTCCTGCGCCCACTCACAATTACCACTAAATTTCCTTGCTCTGGCAATATTATTTTCCAGCATCCTATGTCATTCCTGTCCACATTGATTCCCATAACACAGCTAATTGGTCTCTGCTGTGTGCTTCCAGTCTTTACCACATCAGACTCTGCTGATACTGACATAATTGGACCACTCAAACACTAACAAAAGTTTTGAGATGCATGAAATTTTCCCCACATTTTAAAGGGTTAACAGGGCTGTCAAGGTAATAGTTTGGCTTACATATTCCCCTGTGTGCATCTATTGTCTGACAGGAAGGCAGGAGAACTATAATGATTTAGCGGCTGCGCTGTAATGTGCTCCATCCTCCCCTGGCTTTGATACACATTCAGACAGATCAAGTTGCATAATGAATATTTTACACATGCCTGCACTGCATGCATATATGAAAGATCCTGCCATGCACAGGGTGAAATTGTTTTTGCCTCTGCTCTTTTATTCTCTTGTTAATTGTCAACAGTTTGAAGTCAGAGTGGACACCTAATAACACACGAGCCGCTATGGTGGCATCAACTGCAAGCAGTGCAAATAAACCTCCTGTTGTTGCTTTCAATCTTTCGTCTTATTCTCTATCTTTCGTTCTTTTTTATTTTATTTAGTGAGGTCGATTGACATGACAAACTACATTTATATAGAGTACAACAGTGACCACTGACTATTAGTAGCTTCTTTGGAATTTTTGCGACATTAATAAATAAAATTCTCTAAGCCTTGAGCCAAAATATTAATCTCCAGTATGATTCACAATTTGCTGGTATTTGAAACTTAGCAAAAAAAGAAATGTACAAAACTGTATATTTAACATCTTATTATGAAGCAATAAACTATTCATCCTGTGAAGCATTGGAAAATTATATGTATACACAGTGACTTGATTACACAATTTGGCAATGGCTGCTCACCTCTGAGCTCTTTTGGTATTATTTTGCTATTATCTCTCTTCAGGAATTGTAATTCTTCACCGAAAGTACTGGAATTAAACGTTGTTGTTGTTTAATTGACTAAATCACATTGACTTGATTTTACCAAAGCATATGTCATCGCTTAACATCATCGGATTCTTGAAATCTGTGGTATACACACTAGCCTTCAAAAAAATTATCTATTTATTTTTTAATTGAAAGTGAGAAAAAAAATCATTGTTACAAAAATAAATTATATTTCATAAATGTTGTTTCTATTCATCAAATAATAAAAGTATTATTATAAAGTATATATTTAGGTTTTTACTGTTTTTGATTAAATAAATGCAGTGTTGTTGAGCAGAAGAGATAATTAATGTAGTGTACGTTGCCGGTTAACGTGTGAAGAAAATGAATGGGATTTTTACTTCGAAAGTAAAACATCTGTTTTCTGCAAAGCATTTGCAGCTTAGCCACGTGCAATTAAAATAGTGTAAAAATAAGAAATATAAATTAAAATAATGTTGAAAGCACAGCAAATATTAGTATAAATATGACCAAAAATGATCAGTGTACAGCAAACCTGTTTCTGTACTCTCTCTTTCAGCTCCCCGTTGCTCCTCCCACCCTCTCGTACTCGTTCACTCATGCTCTGCCTCTTTGTGTCTTGTGCTCTGAATGCACTTGTAAGTTTAATCTCCACTGAGGAGGAGGAGGAGCGCCAATGCATGTTAGGTATCTCAGTAGCTGACAGATACAGAGCTCACAGGGGGAGGCATGAGAAGACATCTTATCCATTGATGCATCAATTTGTTGCTTAATGTTTGAAATCTGTTTGGCCATTTTTTTTTTGTGTGTGTGTGCTACCACTGCCAAGTGATCTGAAGCACTGAGCTGAGATTACAAAGAAACCAGCTAGTGTGTTTGGATATGCGCTGTCTTTGATCAGGGCTGAAACAAGGATTTGAATGCAAAGAAAAAAAAACGTTGAAGGAAATAAAGACTAGGATTGTGGACATTATACTCTATCAAAGCCTCTTATGTGAGACTATATGTGACATGGAAGCCGTGCAGGTGGTCTTGAGCAGCAGCCCATTTGATAATCGAGCTGTGAAGTTCTTGTGCCGGTCGAGGAAGCAATGAAATGGGATTCGCGGCATCGCTGAAGACTGCTTTATCAGGTCTTTGCAAGTCTAGTTGAGCAAGTCAGGCTTCAGTCGGATCAGCCCTCCTGCTATTAGTGAGGTCTCTGAGCAGGAGTTAAACAACACATTGCACAAACCAGTAGGACTGAGAAACTTTTAAGTTTGCTCTGCAGAGGATCTGGATCTGGCTGACTTCTCTTTGTTTTTTGGAGACTCCACTCTTTCATTGAATTTTCTCTGTGATAACCGTGCATCCTCTGAGACGGGATGCAGGTGTCATTTGTTTGCACGGACCACCGGTCCATGAGCCGTAGCACGGATGACAGGCTCAATCGACAAAATGCTAACAGTCCGAGCACTGGTACCCGTAGCAAGTTCAAAGCCGTGGCCATGGTGGCCAGAAGCCTAGGGCAGCTGTCCGTCCAAAGCGTGCCCTCTTCAAGTGACCAGAGCATGAGAACCGGCATGAAATATAGGTAGGAAAACTAATATAATGAAAGAGATGGTGTTGTGACTGTGAATTGTGTTGGATAATATCCAATAATTAAATTTGCAGAAAATGTTACATGAGTAATAATACAATTAAATCGTTTTTATGTTAAAATATCATTTGTACACATTGGAGTTAAAAGAAAAAAATAATGCATAATTTTGTCATCATTGAATGCTAAATGGTCCTATCAGGTTTAATAGCGTTATAATTGACATATGCTGGTGCCTGTATATATTACAACAAAGTGCTTTGATTGCATATAATGAAATCAGACCCATCAATTTGACTATTACTCTTCAAATCATTCTGCAAATGCAGCTTTAACTGTTGGAGGATAATGGCTACTGTTTTTCTCAGTCATTTTAACCCAATTGAGCCTCTGGCAAAATAGATTAATGTCCCTGCATTGCTGCTATCTGCTTTTTCATGAAATTCCCAGAGCTTTTTGTCCTCATAGATTGACTGCACAACTGCTGACACATGTGTTTTATAATCATTCTCTTAGGTGTTCATAATATATAATAGTATTATATAATTTCATAATTTGATGCCCGTTTTGTATTTCCTTTATTTCCAAGAGTTCATTCTTCTGTTTCATTCAAATGCAAAACAAATTGAAATTAAACATTTTCTACATTCATTAGCAACAAACCTGCAAGTATTTGTTAATTTACATAATGAGTGCTACAGAAACTGCCAGATTGCTTTCAGCTGTCATGTTCGTTTGCACACACACAAAAAAAAATCCTGATAACAGCTCTTAATGGAAGCATGTGATCTTTCCTTCCTATTTGAAATCAGGATTGCAAAGCGATTTTGTTGTCAGAGGCTCCAATTTATGTCAGGCTTAATACTCGCTCCTGTAGAGCGAGAGAGTTAGCTAGACCTTGTTAATTTCATTTATGCATTCATTCCGAGTTACTTCATGCACTATCACTGTCTTGAAGCCTTGTCTTCCCATTTTAAAGAAATTCTTATTTACAGTGTTGTTACAAATTTTCTAAGGAACAAATAAAGAAGTAAAGCTCTTTGCACAGCTATTTCTGTACAACAATAATAATGGCCACATATTTCAAGCTCCAAAAAAGTAAATAAACACCATAAAAAAATACCAATAGAATAATAATCTTATAGAAGTAGTTCATAGGACTTGTATTCTAAGTGTTCAAAAGGAATACAGTAACTTTTTTTTACTTTTTTTATAGAAACAATGAAATTCATTGAAAGTCCTCTGATAGTGATTAGTCTCTATATATATGTAAGTGGTTACCATAAACTAAAATGCCTACGTACAGCATACTGGTTTAGAATGATTTTAGATGAATATTTGGGTGACCTATGCCTTTAAGCGAGAGGTAACTTCTTTCTATTGTTCTAAATTCTCCAAGGCAAGCAGTATTTGATTCCAGCGCCTTCTGTTGTCTTGAGATTGAGATTGTAGAGCGATTTTCCCCGATGCCAATAGTCAAAGATCCTTCCGGCTCTTAGAAGCCCCCCATATTGACTGCAAGGTCAGCATCTGATCTTCTGCCAGAGGATGTGTGTCTGTATGGATAAACTAGAGCATCGCTTTGAGCTCATCTTCTCTAATGAAGCTCGGGGCGTCCCAATCGAGCCCTGCCAGACGCTACTGTCAACATGTTCTTTGTGAGTTCATGTATATGCGATGAAAGACTGTGAGCAGTTTCTTAGAGTTTCTTTGAGTGTTTGTTTATGTGTGTTTGAGAACTGTGCCCAAATACCCAGAGGAAGAAACAGCCCGGGACGCACTGCTCTCTTGTCAGGGTGAGTTTCAATGATGTGCCATATTAAGTCCCTAGAGCTGTTGGTAGCAGAAGTGGGCCATTGCACTCAAGGTTCAAGAATCTGAAACTGATGCACAGGAAGTTACATCATTGACCACTTTTAATGCGATATAATGAACATGCTATTTAGAGAAAACAAGCTGCTGGCTACTAGAAATACAGGTGAAGAATGTTCATGCCACATTCCTGGGAAAATAAATGTGTTTCAGTATAATTTGCTTTTAACTCTGTAGTCTCAAAGGGATAAAAGTCCTTCCAGTCCTGTTTTTCAGGATTCACTCTGGCAGACCGGCACCTTTGTCTCACCTAATGTAATTTCTTTTAGTCAGTTTCAATCACAATCTCATTCTGCCCAGATGAATCGAAGCAGACAGGGCCATTGTAAAGAGAGAAGAGTGGAGGGGGGGCTTTCAATTAACCAGCACCTTTCCCAGTCCAGCTCAGTATTACTCTGGTCTCTCTCCACCGTTAGATAGACAAAAGCATTGTACCGGTGGGTGTAGAATTGGGAATGATGCCATATCGTAGATTGAAGTAGCTTATCCTCACTCTATGTGGAGATGCTTCAGTTTAGCTGTGTGGACAGTTTAAATGGCTCCGGTCAGGATTCGATTAATGATTTATGTAAATGGGCTTATTTTGTTGGAGGAGATCCTATTACACTAGGTGCTGCAAAATGAGCTTGTTTATTTCCGTGGTTCTCAACCGGGGGGGGGGCATAATTCATTATTTTTATTATTAATATGTTAAATACAAAAATTAACAAAGCACCACCTCTCTTGAAATACAGACTGAAAAGCGACTCAAAACACCCAAACGCTTCATGAACATATAATACGCAAACTACATCTCTCAGTTGGATAAAGAAAACCAGTGTCGCTAATAAAGTTTTGATGGAAGATGATTGTAAAGAAGACGATTACAGTGACTTAGAGGAGTCGTACATTAGGCATTATTATTGATGCACAAACTTGCTCTCGGCTCACTGATCACTATAACATCGTATTTCTGCATGAACGCAGTTAAATATATTCGTGTACTTGTCAAAATTAATGTACTGTGAGTGTTTTACAATGGATGCTCGCCGAAGAAGCATGATCATTTTTTTTCAGGATTATTTGAATAGAAAGTTTACAAACAGCATTTTTTTTACATTATAAATAAATGTACTGTCACTTTTGATTTAATGCAACTTGATTTCAACACAATTCAATACATCCTTGCTGAATAAAGTATTCATTGAATAAATTTTTTTTTTTAAAAAGTCTTAAATTTTTTTATGATCCCATACAAGGTCATATAAACAAAATTTCATTCAGTCTTCTGTATAATTTCTAAGTTAATTTAAAATGTACTTTGAATGTAATAGTTTCCCTGGAAACATTCAATGTCTAGAGTTTTATTAGATGACGCACCAAACACACTTAAATAGCATGTGCGAAGCATAATTGGCTGTTCTGAGATGAAAAAGTGTTGAGATATATAAGATGGCGCAGTAAGTGTTAAAGTGTTCAGGCGTTAAAGAGTAGGCGTGTTGAGAGATTTTATTGCACTTCTGTATCACTATAACTGATACTACCTTCAGTTCAGACTCACTCCCACATGAAATAATGCCTGATGAATGTTTGTGAGGAACAAACAGCAGCCTTTGCTTCTACAAAGCCACACAATACCACTATAAATGCTATAAACGTCTCATGTGCATTTCTATTTAAGGCTTGAGGAGTGTGTATGTGTAATCCTTCACTCTGATAACAGACTTCTTTTTTATGCCTCTGAACTAGGGATGGATGGCTGTATGTTCTGCTCTCTGTGCAGTGCTGATAGCTTTTAATTAAGGCCTGCATGTTTGCGCTTTAAAAACGTGTGGATTCTCACTGGCAGCAGAATGTCTTTGTCGTTTTCATCGCGTTCTAGGAATAGATTTATTAATCCTGACAGGGCTCTACCAGAAATAAATGCTTTTATTCATCTCCCTGCTGATTTGTGTTGTGGTGGACTACATGTTTTTGCCTTAGAAAAGGTTTGAACACTTTAGTTTTTGTTGAGTAATACTCTGTTCAGAGAATAAAATCTGAATAATTTGAATGCTGTGCTAAGAGAGGAAATATCCTTTCATTCAATTATGAATCACATTTACAGTCAAAATTGGCTGTATGAACTTTTAAATGCACGTTTCTAGTGTTATTGAACACAATACACATAATAAGTGCACATATTTCTAAAAGAAAATGTTTGTTTTCATAATCTTTCATCAAATCATTGCTGAAATGATTTCAGTTTTAGCTGACGTCTCCAAGGGTGCTTAAGTTTTAGCCAGTGGGTTCAAATGGGTTGCAAACAGTTTCATGTTGGCTTTCAATTATCTGTGTTGGCCATTTTGCATGTAAGAAACTACTGAGATTAACTGCTAAAAATTGTGTTGTTAGACTGAATAACAATATTTCTTTTATGACCTTCTATGGGTGTTATTAGAGGCCTCCATAAAGGGTGTTGTTCTTTAAATTGAACGTAATAAACTGAATACAAGCAAAATACACGGCATACAGCTCTTAAATGTTATGTTCTTTCAATTTCAATGTGTAGCTCTAAAAGCTCATTTCAGATAGTAGATCCGAGTATTAAATACTATATACTATATATACTGCTAAATATTATATACTAAACATATAAACCGACTACAAAAAATACTAAATGAGACTAAATGCAGCCTTTGTGAACATAAGAGACTTCTCTCACAATCAAAAATATTACTGACCCCAGTCTTTTGAATAGTGTACATTATCGATACATGCATACATAAATGAATCACATTAGTGAGAGGCGTAAGTGAGTGAGCAACATACAAAGGCCTTTTTTATATCTGGGTGTGTCCAACCTTTTTATCCTGAAGATGAGGGAATTGTGTAGAACTTTGTGAATGATGGGCGTTCCAGTTCTGCAGATCTCCAGAGCGTTTTGTGTAATTGTGCACGTGCAGATTCTGTGTGGGCCACTTCATAATCCTGATAATGGTAACGTGAACTCTTATTCACAAAGTGTGTGTGGAGGCTTTGGAAAAAGGGGTGGTGTTGGTGGAGAAGAGGGAAAGATGTGGGATTAGAGATGGAACTTTCTGACTAGAGCTGAAGCCGTTCTCAGGTAGAGATACTGCTTTTTAGAACAGGGTGTAGGAGGCTTGCTCACAGTCTGAATTGCTCTTACATAAACACAAATGTCATAGAACAAATCCGCACGAGGCAACCATCAGAGTATTCGGATGAAAGAACGGTGTGCATACAATTCAACACATTCCCCACTGTAGATTCCTTCAAATTTCTTCTGTCTTCCATGACCTTTTAGCCTTTGCCTGACATTAATAACTCGTACAGTAACAGCAAGGCTTGTGCACTACTTCAAATAATGCTCTCATTTTCTTTTGAGGACCAGTTGGCTACCATTTGGTCATGTGAAAAACATTTGCCTTAAAGGAATAGTTCACCTAAAAATGAACATTGTCATCATTTATTCACCCTTTGGCATAAAAAACTAGTCATATGACTTGTGCACTATATTTCAAGTCTTTTGAAGCCATGCAATGTCTTTATTTTAAACATGGCACATCAATACATTTTGCACCAAGGGTTTCATGTCAATGACAATTGGAACCAATAGCATTTCTACCATTTATAAAGACATGAGAGTAAATTATGACAGAATAATGTTTTTTTTGGGTGACTTATTTCTTTAATGCCTGACAAATGTGTGCTGGAAAAAAAATTGGTGCAGGAACAATTTTCACTCTGTAATTGCTAGTATTTTATTTTTTTTAAATGACAAAGAAACAGCAGGTGGCACATTGAATTAAGTAGAAAGACTGAAATAGTATTTTCTTGTAAAATGAACTGCAATCATCTGTTTTATTTACAACTTTGTAAATAAAATAAAAAATTGACACTGTTTTGACAAATCATGTTCTACTTTTAGAGTGAGATGTCCTGATGTTTTGAGTTCAGAAGCTGACTGAAGCAGGGGGTGGCAGTCACAATCCTACAGAGACCGAAGTCATCTGAACTCTGAAAAGTTGAACTCCCTTTGATTCGTAAACAAACCTGACCGTCCGTGTTCTCTGCATATCGTTAACCTGACTAAAAGACACAGGTAACATTTATTGACCTCTGGCTTGATCTCTGCTGACTCCTGGCAAACCCAATCTCCAGCGCTGCACCTGGGTCCAGTTGTGACTGGGCAACTGTCCATCATGCAGTATTCAGATCCGGCCTGTGAAATATTCAACACAACACAACACTGACAACAAGGAAACAGTAAGAGTTTACTGGCCCTGAAAACACCAGATTGTCTTTCGATTTACTCGTACCTTCAGTCCAGCACTCTTTTAACTGGATCTGCTTATTATTTGAGCTGCCTTGACACCGTTACACAGCTTCAGTCATGTGTTTATTGGTGTAGACAGCAGTAGAGTTCCAGTTTAATCTGTACTAATCATGTTAGTGAAACTTTTATTTATTTATTTTATTTATTTATTTATTTATTTATTTCGAGCAATATATAATTACACATGACAAAGGCAATAAAAAAGCATTTTGATTAATCTATGCAAGCCTTTAAATTCATCATACTTTCATCAAACTTTAAAGAATAATTCCATCTATTGCTCGAAACGGAGTGGGTAGAAGTCAAACTTATTTGAACCCACCCATTCAAATAAGCCCATTACCATTAACAGGAAAAACAAAAACAAAACCATGGTAGCTGCTTCCTTTAACATTATCATAACACTCAATTACAATTTTTTATGTAAATACATATGAAAAAAAAACATGAGAAAGGAAAGAAGGGGAACCCCTTCCCCCCCACCAAAAAAGCAAAACAATACCAAAAAACTAAAATAAAACACAACATATCCTAATTACACACCATATATGACCTTAGGTAACAATTATAATAATACCAACAATGGTAATCAGAATACCTACAGGGTAATATAACAGACTATGAATACATGAATACAACACCACAAAATTAAACCATGCCCACCACTTTGCTTGATGTCACAAACATCAAATCACGAAAGGAGCCCTCGCCTGATCTCCATATCTCAGATCTTATTCACTGTACATATTATCAGCAAGGGCACAACCAATGAATGAATCATAAACAGCCTTGGTATTTATCTGTGGCATATTGTTTGTTTCCTACTGGGTGGTATTTGCTGCGTATAATGAGAATAATACACTCTTCAGGCTCTTTTTTGGCAGCTTGAGTTGAGATAGGAAGTCTTTGGCAAGTGCCTGTTTTCATGTTTTGCACAACTCAATCACACCAAACAGAGTAATAATTTATTGAATGGCTATCAATCATGCAAAGACACAATTATATGTGTGTGTGTGTGGGCTGAAACACCTCAACAGAGTGCAATTTATAGGAAGTTTGGAAGGAAGTTTTGAGGGTCTTAAAACGTGCATATTTCAAGTTATTCAAAATGCATATATTCACCAAATAGATGCTCTCAAACTGAAGTCGAATTCGCCTTAGAAGGTAACCATAGCAACAGAGTCATTTTCATTAGGATCATTATTGAAGGTACATTGGCGAAAAATAAGTACTGTTATTATGTATCACTTTGTTATTACAAATAGAAAGTGTATCGCTCAAAAAAATATTCTTTGTAAGGTTTTGTGGCGCTTTTATTTCAGCACAGATCAATCCTTATGACTGATTTGAAATATTGAAAAAGTAGATGTGGAAAGCTGTGAAGTGCAGAGAAGAAAACGACAACTGTGTCTGATCCAGTCAGTCTTATTTTACCTATAAAGGAGTTAACAATGTATCAGAGGTTCACAAATGCACTCTGCAATGTATAATTGCATGCAACAAACTGCATACATTTTGTTAGCTCACTGTATATTACAGAAATATCTGTAATTCAATGCACAAATAAATGCCATACATTTGCTTTTGCATTTTTAATAACTTTTAACACTGTTATTCCACACAGTTTTTATTTATGATGGAGTACATCCTGTGAGTTGTGTGCGTGCGTGCGTGCGTGTGTGTTACATGCAAGGGGGTAATCCATCAGCCGGAAGTTGAAGCTGCCTCCGGGGGCCGCCATTGTAGCTGGCTATCACCCCCTGTTAGCATCCCATTGACTCCCATTCATTTTGGCGTCACTTTGACAGCGAATAACTTTACATCTGAGGCGTCCAAAGACTCCATTTGTCCATAATTTATTTCTAAAGAAACACGACCATGTATAAAAGGCTCCATTACTTTGTATCTTATGTTATTGCCCCGTAGAAGCCGTTTTTGTAAAAATAGGCTAATGATTGCGTCATAACCACGGGACTCTCTGTCGCACAGTCGAGAAGTTACCGTATAGACAGAAGGAGAAGCTCGTAGCAATCTTTTACTGTCTAAAGTCAGCACATACTTCGACCTTGGAAACTTCTGATCATCATTCAAGACAAGTATTGTGTTATAGTTGGTTGTTGCTCCAGGTCACGCTTCGCCGTCTCTGCAAGATTAGGTGATTCAGATTTGTCTTGGCACAGCTACTAGAAGATTTACAACTGTCAGTCAGGTTGCTCACGTCACATCTCCGTCGTCCAGCTCAGTTTGAGCCTGCGCAGAACGCTTGGCTATCAGGAAGTGAGTGCCCATGTTGGGCTTCAACTCTCTCCGTTGAAATCAACGGGGTCGCTGTGTCCATTTCTTTTACTGTCTATGGTTACATGACCCTTTAGAGGCGATGTTGTTTTTTTTCCCTGTCCCAGATTAATATTCAGCTATTTGGTTGAATTCCCCAAAAAGTGTGAACACTGTGGCTCTGTGCTTCTATAAAGACTCTGCTCAGAGTATCTTAACTCGACACAGCAACATTGGCTCAACCAGGTTTGGGGGCTGCAGACAAGAATAACTATTTTTGCGATTCTGTCAGATGACTGTATGGTTCAGAATTGACCGTTCGCAAAAGACCTGCCCCCCCTTAGTTACT
Source organism: Semotilus atromaculatus (assembly GCA_031834385.1). Classification (NCBI taxonomy): domain Eukaryota; kingdom Metazoa; phylum Chordata; class Actinopteri; order Cypriniformes; family Leuciscidae; genus Semotilus; species Semotilus atromaculatus. Next base: position 1,788,303 of record JAULUF010000020.1, on the reverse strand, counting down.
GTCGCTATGTCCATCAAGCTACGCCGCTCTCTCACACACACACCATGTTCTCACCAGTGTTGGGGAAGTTACATTTAAAAAGCAGTGTTTGCTCGTTACTCGTTACTTCTTTAAAAAGTCATCCGTTACTTTACTTAGTTACCCCCTTTGGAAAGTAACTTTTTACGTTACTCGTTACTTTTACGTTACTTTTATGTTGCTTGACTTTGGGCAGAACCCAATATCTGTTCCTAAATGTGTAGGCCTACATACAGTTCTACTATGAACTCTACTTATTGAAAAACTAGAAGAAAAAAAATAGAAAAAAGAGAGATTTTGAGATAGAAATATATATTTTTATTTAAATAACATTTGAAAAACCTGTATAAACTGAACACCAAAGAACAATATTAACTATTGAGCGGTGGTGACGCGTTCATGAAAAATGTCACCAAGAACCGGCAAAAGTAATGGTTATGAATATGTCAAATATAGCAAGGAGACATTTCAATTGTTTATTAATAAACAAGTGTTTTCTTTGTCAATGTCGGCTGCAAAGATAAAGTTGACGATGCTGACTCGCGATCTTCGCAGTAGGTGAACGTGCCAGAGAGAAATGCACATTTCATACGGATTACATGAGCAGAGAGTAGGCTAGTCTGTTTTCTTTCGTTTTGAATAGTTTTGTTTTAAAGTAGGCCTACACATTTCAAGCTTTCTATATATTTCTCAGATCTTTGAGGCAAGTAGCTTATACACTGAGTTTCGGTTCATTTATGAGACGAGCTCAGTTCACGTGCCGGCACGGAGCTCCTGAGAAGTCCTGATTATATTGCCTGCCTGCTATATTTATCTCTTATTTATTAAATCCAGACAATTGGTTGATGAAACATTGATTAAAATTAAGATACAATTAATACAAAACGAAATTCACTTTAAAGAAAGGCTTTCTACAAAAACAAACCTAACTTAATCAAAATCATGTCTGCCCACTCCATTGTCTCCCAATTGCGCATCTTATGATCTTACTCATGCTTTTCACTTTTCATATAATCAACATAGATGAAATAAATAAATAAAGTATTTTTTTCAAACATAAATATGAAACTAAATCGTTTTCTTTAATGACTAGGCTACAACACGTAGGCCTATACAGAGAAACGTACATCTTACCGTAAGCATGTGGGGGGAGAGGTACGATTTTCGAGCAATCATCGAATATTATTTTGCTTGATATACCAATCTTTAATGTTTGGTGTTTTAAATGCCTGTTTGAGGTCAAGGTCTCTGTGAAAGTTTTAAAGCAGTCTTTTAGTGCCGCTTTCAGAGCGGTCACGTCCGAAGAACTGTTACGTCCATAACGTTGTTTTTTTCCTCATAAATGCGAACATGAAAAATACAATAAAATGAATATTTTGTGTTCTGTGGAGAGCCAAGCCTTCTTCATCCGGTGGGTAGTATTACTTTTGGTTTGCGCAGTGTATTCACATTGCTCTGCTACCAGCCTCTGTCATGTAGGCTACCGTGTGGAGCTTGTGACTATTGCAAGCGCGCAGCTGAGGAGACAGTGTCGCTGTCAAATCTGTCCCTGGGAAAAGTAACGTTGTGCGGAATTGAAAAAGGAACTACGTTTCGTTACCACATTTTCAGTAGTAACGCATTACACTACTTTTTACTCGAAAAAGTAGTTACGTTACAGTAACGCGTTACTTTGTAACGCGTTACACACAACACTGGTTCTCACGCAGTGAAAAATACATCGCGGAGCAGAGAGGACAGGCCAGGTTACTTTTGATATTAAACATATTAAACAAAGTCTCACCTTTCAAATTTGGCCATTTTCTTAAATAAATGTAAACAATAAATACCGTTTTGTGGCTCTTTAATGTGTCGTGACAGATCGCTGTAGAGCATCAGTTAAAGCTGCTCGTGAACCGATCATCTCTTCCTTCTAGTTCATTTATAGCATCAAATAAACATGAATGAACATAAGAAGGAATGTTGTTTTAACCGCGGAAAAGCGTCAGTATATTCAGTTTTTCAAGTTCAAATCCTCCAATGTTAATTTTGGACAAAATGGCGGATGGCGACGTATGATTGGTCAGATCACCTGTCAATCAAGCTCCAGCTTGTTGTCAGACTCCTCTCTGCTCCGCGATATATTTTTCACTGCGTGAGAACATGGTGTGTGTGTGTGAGAGAGCGGCGTAGCTTGACGGACATAGCGACAGTAACTAAGGGGGGCGGGTCTTTTGCGAACGGTCAATTGACACTCTTCATATTTCAGATATTTTGTCTGACTGTGCTATACAGCGGCAGGATAATACACAAGAGGTATTTACGCTGAATTAACTGAACCATGTTGCATATGTTCTGCCCAACACAGAACAATCTGTCTCACCACAAGGTCTAATTAAAAAGTTACGAACTTTTTGACACTGACCTGCCCGTTGTTGATTAACCACATGCTTTTTTACTCCATGTTAATTGCAAAACTAGATTTGAGCATTTTTTTTCCCCCTAGTGAATTATGCCTGGCATATAAAGACATTTACTTATTAACTTCAAGATTCCCACATGTCTACAGGAAATAGTGCTTAAAAATGTACCAAACATTTCTATTTGAACTTTTGTGCTGAGGTGCCTGGAGAAGCAAATGCAAAAAGCTTCTATGAATAGGATCTCATGAAAAGAAATGTCCAATCTGCAGGTTACTTTTCAGATCCAATGCAATGTGTTGCCTTCTGCGGTCTGTCTTTCATTGAAATCTGCCACCGGACACCTACATGTTTCTAATCCAGCATAGACACCCCCACAAAAACACACAAAAACCCCACACACTCTTACAGAAACACGCACATACATGCCTTGGACTCCTACACACACAGACAGCTTGTTATATCATCTATAATCCCAGTTACACACTTCTGTATTCATGTACATGATTGTGTTCAGACACTACAAAGTACATTCACAATATATTTTAATAAATGTTTTAAATAAATCTTTATATATGTATTTCACTAAACAATCAAAATACAGAACTAAAATATATTTCATATTGTTGAAGAATGATATTGAAGGATTTTTACTAATACGCATCAAATTAACATTACATAGCAATATTTACTTGTTTGTATTTTTATTTTAAAAAACTCAAAATATCCCCTAGCCCTAATACACACATGCACAAACATGTAGAAAAGTTCAAGTAGTCTGTTGTTTTTCTCATTCCAGAAGTCTGTGGCACAAATCCGTTGTTTTATGTGTTCTTGTTTTGTTTTCCTACTGTGAACCTTTACACACTACTGTTCTTTTTGGCGCACAAGTATTCTTGGGAGGGGGGAAAAAAATAGGAAAGCTAAAACAACATAAAGGCTTAAATAAAAAGTAAACAAAAGAAAGTTGGGTCCAAATTCCTGCAGTGTGAGACCTGCAACACTTCTGTCCTCTGAGATGCTCTGGACTCTTTCAGAGGATTGTAAACCTCTCCTGTGACTCTGGGCTGGTGAGCCAGTTCTCTTCATTAAAGCTCCATACTCTTCCTCACTCCCAGAAGCCCCTGGGTTTAGTAATCTGCCCTCAGGCACTTCTAAGTGTCATTTTCCCCATGATGTACCATGTTTTCTGGTTTGATGAAGACAGTAGCTCTGTTCTAAAACCTACATGGGCCACATCTCAACCGTGCAGGAAGCTTGACTCACAATTGATTCCAATAGGCCTATGTCACGAAAAAATTGAAGACCGGAAGTTCGTCATTTAGTAGGGATACGGCTCTTCCGGTTAGCTTTTTACAATGGTGGAGTCTGATAGATACCGCTCGACCAAATCTCTCCGCAACCTGCCTGAAGTCACATATGACGATGTGGTTCGGATGGTAAATGAAAACTCTCAAGTGTACACTACAACAACAGCTGCGGGTGTAGCCTGCCATTGTTGTTATAGCTCTAGCCGTTCGCCAGTAAGGTAAACGTTTCTATGGTAACAGCGAGTTGGACCAATCAGCAGACGTTGCTGCTACGCTTAGGATTGTGGGTAGTGTAGTTTGTTTTCATAAGATCGTGGATAAAACATGTTTTGATTTCATACGAACTTATAGCTTCTACAGGAGCAGAAACCTTCGTTTCACAACCTCATAGCTCGTGGTCGGTCTACCTCGGATGGTTTAGACATTATGGCTGATAATCTAAATCCTTATCGAGAAATACTGTTGACCGGAAATTCTGTATCCCTACTCCGCGTTCCGGAAGCAGGAAGTGTGACATAGGCCTATAGAGTTTGAGTTTAGAATGTTGCTAAGCAAATGGTGTGAAACTCCATGTCCATGAAACATGTAGCAAATGTTGGGTAAAATATTGTATACTATTTTTAGAAATCCGATTTTTTTAAAAAAATTTTATTTATATATAATTGATTTCATATACATTATGTTTATATTAACACATTCTTATATTTTAATTATTTCATTAGATTTGTAATCAAAAATCTGAATTATAATAGTATAATATATTTTGACTATTTTGATTTTGTACAAAAGAAGATATATCTTATAAGGCACCATAAGTCTGGCTTTGGGAACAAACCTTTTTGCATTAAAATGCAGTCTTGATGGGCAGATCGCTAGGTTTTGGAACAGAGCATTTTTATTATTATTATTATTATTATTATTATTTATTTTTTTATTAGGTTGAGGCGGCCAAAGCTGACAGTCTTATTTAGTACTGCAATGATCTTACGCTCACTTCTAGATTGAACAAAGTGATAAAGAAAGCAGGTTAAAACCTATTAATCATCGTCTTTATTTCCTTTTTTCCAGAAACTTGGGGAAGTCTGGCCTGAGAGTCTCGTGTCTTGGATTAGGTGAGTTTACGACTTCTTGGTCAAGGCCTATCATAAAGTAGATAAAGAAACCTGCAGCAAACAATACAAGCTTTTGTAGTTTCTTTTTCAAAAGATCATTGTTTTTCCTAACTACCATATGATATTAGTGTTAGACAACCATCCAGCCAGGGTTTTCTGTTCTCTTCAGCAGGGAATTAAAGATTATCCATGTTATCTGTAGCTTCATCTTAAGGCTTTACTCTTCAGTGTCATTGGTGGATCACTGATAATCATTTAAACCTTGTTTATCTCGTGAAAAGCAGCTGATTCTAGATCTCTTTACAGGAACATGGGTGACGTTTGGAGGACAGATCACAGATGAGGTATGATGAGCCCTGATGTGAAATTGTATATTCTTGTGAGAACACTTACAGGGATACTTCACCCAAAAATATCATCTACTCCACCTCATATATGTCCAAACTGGAAGCAATATTTATTTATTATTTATTTCATGGAACATAGTTTAATTATATATTGTTAATCCTTGAACAGTATCAAGGTAGTCCATAAGATTCATGTGCTATATTCCAAATCTTTTGAAGTATGTGAGGAACAGATCAGCTTTAAAATCTCATTTATGCTTCGGTCATTCAAACATGGCATCAAGGCTCTTTGCTCAAGGATCATACCATTGATTTAAAAAATAATCTGCCTCACGACTGCAGCACAACACATTTGAATGTTTTGAATTAAATATGGAAGAAAAATTATGGTTGGTAAAATGCTCAAAACATTTTATTTTTTGGGTAAATTAACCCTTAAAAACAATGTCTGTGGATCCTTAAAATGTATGAAAACATCCTAAATTTACTTTTTTAAATTTAAGGCTAAAAAAAAAAAACTTCTGATATCTTAATTAACAGTTCTAAAGTAAAATAAGTTATTAAATGCACAATTTAATGGTGAATATACCCATATTCAGATTCTATGTAAAAAACAAATGTGATTACATAATATTGCTCCATGAGCCACAGTTCAGCTGAACTTATTGTTGTGTTAATAACATTTTTGGATGTATCAAATTGTTTTATTGTGCTTTGATATTAAATATTTCATAATAGGTGTTATTTTTTGTCTGCTTATGCACTATTTAGCATGTAGTGTTTTATTGCCAGCATATACTATAAATGTACTTAAACATATTAAAGATGACTTATAGACTGGCATAATGCAGAATACAGCTTTTAATAATTGATTAGACAGCAACACCTTGAATACTGTATTCCTCTCTCTTCAATCCTCCTGGCAGATGGCAGAGCAGCTGATGACTCTGGCGTATGAGAACGGGATCAATCTGTTCGACACGGCAGAGGTCTACGCGGCTGGAAAGTGAGTGCGCCAAAATGAACACACAGCTCACCCCATCAAATTAATGTTTGTAGACTGTAGTATTGCCATGTGCTGAAATATGTTCTTTTTGTTTATCTTGTGTAGGTATTAAAGGGCACATAACACAGTTAGGGCTGTTACTTTACGTTCGAAAATCGATTCCACAATTGATCGGACCAACCAACACAAGTTTCGAAAATGAAAATAGGGAATCGATTTAAACGTCCTTTTTTCTTTTCTTTTTTTACCAAAAATGTGTTTTAGGTGGACAGATCAATACAGTACACAGAACATGTAGGATGTTGGAAAATAACAATGTCTTTTTTGTTAACAAAATGCTTTTTAATATTCGCTACTACTTCAATGCAAGTGAATTTGTTGCTTAGTGACGTGTGTGTTCAAGCAAGCTAGAAATGCGAGGACTCACGAGTTGCGTATTTGCGCTAAATCCGCGCAGCTTTGGCCACACGAACTTCCCCAGCAAAGTGAGTAAACATAGAAACACGGCAAATTGGCTCGTGATTTGACAGCGTTACCCGCCAAATTTAATTTTTACCTGCATTTGGCGGGTTGGCGGATGTTAATTTCAATCCCTGAATGTTGCTCTCCTGTTTGTCATTGTGCACGAAACTTCACGCCAATAAATCATCAGAATTATTTCTGACTTGTGCACGTCTCAAGCGCCCTCTTTACGCTCGTCCTAATGCCTGTTAGTTGTCCGTGGATTTGTCTATATTTGGTGTTGAAAATGGAAACGTCTTTAGACATGGAAAATCGATTTTACAATCGATTCGATGAACACTTATGTCTCAAAAATCAAACAGGATTTTTTCACAAAAGTGACAGCCCTAAACACAGTTTCTGTCAATCTCATGTTATCCTTGAGTACCTATAAAGTAGTAATGCATCCTTCATATCTCCGAAGAGTCTTTAGTTTTATCAGATTTATAAAAGACAGATGCGCTGTACCGATTCTTTCAGAAAACAGTCGTGCTCCTGGAGGCGTGCCGTAACTAAGTTAGCAACTTTGTTGGTTGCAATGCAATTTCCGATTGCCAACCAACTAAGTTGCTAACAGGTTAGCAACTATGCTTTTGGGAAACGCTCCCCTGATTGCCAACAAAACACAGACATTTCATGCAGTTTTACTCACCGCCTGCAGTTCCGATGACCGGGATCTTTTATCGCTTACAATTTCAATGAGCTGCAAATCCAGCGTTGAACTGGGCTTTGCTTATAAAACATTCGTCAACGTGAATGCCGGGAACACACTTGCACAACTCCGTTGCTTCCCTGGAAAAACAAACTGCATCCACTGTTCCCTTACCCTGGGTTTTTTGAGATGCTGAACAAGGTTATCTTTCCCTCACAACCAAAAACACACTTCTTTTGGTGACATTGTTGATTGAGTCTAAAAGCAAAATAAAAACACAAATCTTTCTCGAGCAAGTCCTACGCTGCCGACGACTTCCGTAACCCGAATAAAGCACGTTGAGGGGCTTTGCTCTCGCTCTGGTTGATGTGTGCATGTGCTCTTCCAGGAGAAGTCCCCAGACAAGATATTTAACCCTTTATGACGTCATACAGGGCCATGCGCGAAAAAAACTTTCCGAAACTTATACAAACCCCGAAGAAGTGTATTTGGCACTGAAATACTTTGTCATACGTCCAACTTTTTTTACTTTGGCCATTTTTTGCATGAGAATCCAACACTTTAACTGTAAATAAGTCAGAATGCATGAAATAGCATTATACATCCCCTTTAAGTAATGTAATATTCGAAGAAGGTTACATAACATTTGCAGACCACCTTTGAGTAATTTTTATTTCAGATATGGGTAGCGTTTGCTTATATTTGGCACGCCATAGCAACTATTCACGGCACTGTAGCATTGTGGTGCTGGCACTGCTCATGTCAAATCTAGTTGTCAGTTTTATAAGTTCATTTGATTCTTTTAGCATGAACTCTCTTCAAGTTTTCTTTAAAACTAGGGGTCATTTCAAAAGGTGAATGAACATTCAAATGGCAGCTGAGCCAGAGCGTCATTGGAAATGTTGTTCCTCGTCTGGGTCTTGCGTGGGAGTTTGTGTTGAACTTGTCATAAAGACTCAGTACAAAGCCACCAGATCAGGGAAGGGCTCTAAACTATCATGTGCATTTACTTTTATGTCTAATATCACAGTTTTCAGACTTGAGTATTACTTGTAGTTGGATCTTGAAATGATAGCATCTCTTAATGTTTCAAACAAGTGAGATTTATCAGCTGAGCAAGATGAAGCACAATAATCAGTGGGATTGACAATACGATTACCTGACCTAAACTGATACTATGAGGAAAAAACAAAGAGATGTAGTGACCCAAAAATAAGATTATGAAATACTTAAATGTTTACCTTTCTGTTTTTATTTTTCATTTATGTGTAGGTCCAGAGGCCCATTTTACAAAGTTAAAACACTATCTCTCGCATTATATTTCAATGATATATCTACTGTATAATAGAATACTATTACATTACAATATTATTTTTATTAAATGTACTATATATTAGAGGTGGGAATCACCAGAGGCACCACGATACGATATTATCCCGATACTTAGGTCACGATACGATATTATTGCGATTTTAAACACATTGCGATATTCTGCAATATATTGCGATATTCTGCAATGTATTGCAATTTATTACGTTTTTCCAACTTCAAATTATGTCCGCAAAGGAAAACTTTCTCAACATCTGTTTGTTCATGTCACATACATTTTATTTTATCGTTTAAATTATCATACCAGGCATGAAAACGGGTCAGGGGTAAAAAAGGTGAGAAGGATACGGCAGCAAAAAATCCAATCCAATCATCTTTATATATATATATATATATATATATATATATATATATATATATATATATATATATATTTTAAAAAAAAAAATATATATATATATTTATATATATATATATATATATACAGTACTGTGCAAAAGTTTTAGATCGGTAAGGTTTTTTATGTTTTTAAAAGAAGTCTCTTCTGCTCACCAAGGCTGCAATTATTTGATAAAAAATATAAAAAAACAGTAATATTGTGAAATATTATTACAATTTAAAACAGCTGTTTTCTATGTGAATATATAGTAAAGTGTAATTTATTCCTGTGATCGAAGCTGAATTTTCATCATCATTACTCCAGTCTTCAGTGTCACATGATCCTTCAAGAATCATTCTAATATGATGATTTGATGCTCAAAAAACATTCATTATTATTTTCAATGTTGAAAACAGTTGTGTACAATTTTTTTTTCAAAATTCTTTGATGAATAGAAAGTTCAAAAGAACAGCGTGTGAAGTATGGCACCCAATTGAACGAAGTTAAACTGAGAGAGCGTGCGTGCGTTCACAGACACCAGAATGTTGTTCACAGTAACGTTCATCAGGCATTAATACAGTACATTCAGTTCACGTTCGCCTAAAATATGAACGAATTCATGAACTATCGTTCAATGAACGCGTTCAGGCACAACACTGAATTTAAATAATAAAAGATCGATACTTGGCGCCCGTGTATCGATACAGTATCGCCACAGAAAATATCGCGATACTATGCTGTATCGATTTTTTCCCCCACCCCTACTATATATATATACATTGTCCTAAATATTGTTTTTCAAAGTTTTAGTTTGGGCGGCTTCATCAAAGAATGTTCCCTAAATGTTAGGGATCCTAGGTCAACATCTGATGGTAATTTTTGTCTTGTATTTCCAATTTGAGAGATTTGTATCCTGACAGGAACGCGTGTGTAAATCAATGGGTTAATTTCAGCTGTTATTCCCTACAGTGCTGTGAATCCATATTAGAACACACACATTTTCCTTCCTCTAAACAAGGAAAGTTTCCTGACACATGATGTTTCATAAATAAACTGTGCAATATAGGTGAGGGTAGCAGTTGGTGATGTGCGCTGTCATTAGCTCAGTGCTGGGCGTGGGCATCACTGATGGGGTGAGATGAGTGGGAAGGCCTGCTTTATTTATCCGTTTGGAATAAACACGGCTCTGGCAGCATCTACCATACAGCTGCGGGTAATGCAGTGTGTTAAACCCACGTGCCGTAACGGGACAAACACCCCTGCTTAAATATATCTCACCAAAATGCTTAGACCTGCAAATACACACACACATGTGCTGGCACACACGCGTGTATCTGCCCTAGCATGTGCACACATCAGCCTCTGTCACCTCTCTCTCTGTCTTTCTCTCCCTTGCACATAAGCAAACAAAAACACAGGCTGAGTCGCCCCCTCACACATCTGTGTCCATCTCTGTTCGACACGCTAACACAAGCATACTAGCATTCATATTCAGATATCCTCAACTCACATTCACAGCTTTCTGCCGTCTCAGGAACCTCCTTTGAAGTTGGGACTTGCGGTGTCGCAGTGGGCCGTACATTCATGTGGATTAATGAACCGCTCTTTTCAGCTAATGACCACTGAATCAAAGCACCACAGCTTTCTGTTTTCATGTAAAGCCTGGATCACTTTGAAACACTGAATCAATGTTCATGCATCTTTTTGATCGATTGACTACACAACTCTGGAATGCTTGATTCTGAATGGTCAGTCATAGCTTTTCTGTGATCAAATATTTATATGTACACAGCCATACAATACAGTATGAGATGGATTATTTACAGTGAGCATGTTTGCTTTATGTTGGTTGTGCTTAGGTTTATTTTATGATAATGACCATTCATGTGTGCAATGAAAAACATGCATATTTTATATTTACGTTTAGAGCTGTTTGTCCATAAGAAAATAAATGGAGATGTTGGTTCACCTGATGACAGTGATATTTATTTTTTATTTTTTTAAAATACTGTTATAGTATTTATTAATATTTTGAATTATTTCACTTTAAGCACTGTTTGTGCTTTTAATCATTTTATTATTATTTTTAAAAACATTTCTATATCATTTTAATTTACCTATTCAGTTTTAGTGATTTTGGTACTTCAACTTATTTTGTTTCAATTAGTTGCCAAGTTAACATTTCTAATTTTGGTTTAAGTTTTTTTTTAAAAGTTTTTCATTTAAAATATTTATTTTGTTATTTTACTTTATTGTTTAAGGGTTAGCAGTTAGGGGATGGATATTGTATCATTTGTTGTTTTTGGAGCGTGACAGCGTCTTGCTTCATTCACTTTCACTATATGGCAAAGAGAATCACTAAAGTGGTCTTTTAAAAATATTCCTTTAATATTCTCTGTCTTCCCATAACATCAAACATTTGAAAGGACAAACAAGATTCCAGAAGGATTTTTAAGAGAGATTAATAGTAAAGCAGTGGGATTTGTGGCGTCTTGGAGCATTGACTGAATTACAGATCAACGGTTCATTGACTAGTGTTTGGCCTGGGAGTGATCTCACTCACCGGGAACATCACAACCCGATCTGTATCCTCATTGGGCCCAATTTAGCACCTTCAGCACCACTAATGGCTGCCAGAGAGCCTTTTAGTCTCAGGGCTGTTACTGACACTCCTCCCTGTCTGCAAATATAAAGCAGGCACACTTCTCAGGGAGTTAAAGATGCTTTTAGCACCCAGGTGTTTGTTAATTACTCATTCACATGCCTTATCGCATTAAATGTTGTCTGCACTCTCTCCAACTGTAACTGGAGATACTAGCCTTGCGTAAGCCTCAGATTTAACCAATGCATGCGTTACAAAGCAACCAAAAGTCATTGAGCACCCAGACCCAGAAATTGTGTAAAGCTAGCCACACCTGCTGTTTTAAGAAAATTCTTGTCATTCTTTTTTTAATTTTTTGTGCTAAGGATCAGACAGTCCATGAATAATCCATGAATGTGCTGTCTGAGGTTCACAGTAACAATTTGCCTGTCCACGCTGAATGCAAATTGATGAATGACATGACAATCAAAGCCAGATGAAACATATTGGATATTTAATATACAACTGTTTACATCAGGGATCTATAGATGGATAGCTAGATAAATAAACTCTAGAGAGGAGCATTAGTTAAAAGAGATTTTTTTTTTCCTTGAAAGATTTACATGTGCTGTACCTAATATATATCAAAATGAATCAATAATGAATTGAATTGAATTGAGATCCGAATTAAACCTACTCGCAAGCTTGTGATTTGAATCAAATCAAATTGAATCGTGAAATTTGTTAATACCGAGCCCTAGTTTTTATTGCTTGTTTATGGCAAAGAACCACCCTGAATATGAAAATACCTGGTATGTTTTCATAAGAATTATTGGTGGAGTCTTTTGGCATTGAAGTGTGTTTTTTAATGAATTATTAACATGAATTATATTATATTTCTGTCTTAGAAGAGGTGATTTACAGCACTTTGAAAGGCCTGTTTTGTTGGCTGTAGATGTCAATAAGATGACGGATTAGTCCGATAACCATCTGGTTTTCTGTTGCAGGGCGGAGATGGTGCTTGGCAACATCATAAAGAAGAAAGGATGGAGGTATGTTCATTAACAGCATACAGCTTTTCATTTCCTTCGGCCGTCTCTTATCTTGTGCTGATAACTCGGCCCAGTGCCTCAGAGATTGTGCCACCGCAACCCAAGACAGGCAAAAGTATAAATTATTAAAGCCCTGTAGCCTGGTGGTACGTCCCATCTAGATATTGAATTATAGAGTGGTCGTGTGTGTGTGTTTGTTGTGCAGTTGATGTCGTGATATGTGTTTGTGTAATGTAAAGCAAGCTAAAGGAAGTTCATTGGTTAATTGAAGCCCTTGTTAAGATGTTTTAATTTAAAGCAGGGTGGGCTCTCACTGTTTCTGCATAATGAGATGAAGCGTAACTGAGCTCTCTGATGGAAAGTGTGTGTGTGTGGTTGTGATGCTTAGTCATCCTGCTAGTCAGTGTGCATCAATATCAGGGCACACAACCCCTTACATAGCGTGTGTGTGTGTGTCTGTGTGGGTGGACTTTCTTAGTTATAGTTTGTGAGTATGAAGTGAGATAAATCTGATAGACCTAAATGTGTATATATATAGGATGACTATATATATATATGAAAAACATGCATTTCATATATAAATGCAGCTTTACATAAAACCAGTAGATGTCTGTTGCATGTCCTTATTTAGACAGCCAAGTAAACGTGTGTGTGTGTGTGTGTGTGTGTGTGTGTGTGTGTGTGTGTGTACATGCATTCCTTTGAAATTAAAATTGTTACCACAAGGTGTTACTCAGTTGTAATTATTTGCAACACCTTAGTTGCTTCCTAAAAGCCTTTCAAATATATAAATAGTGTGACCTAATTTAAAATAATTGTCCTTTTCTTTTTTGCAGACGCTCCAGTTTAGTCATTACAACCAAAATATTTTGGGGTGGAAAGTATGTATATTTATTATTTATTATAAAATAAATAATGGTATGATATGTAGCTGTATGTGATTCAGGTTAAATTGAGAATTTTATTTCAAACAGAGATCACAGTTCTCACACAATTCTGAACAAGCAACTAAACGAAATAACATGTAATTTACCAGAGGTTATGACAAAATGGTAATTGCTGAAATTCTATTTAGAAATGTTAAATTCATTTGAATTATTTTTTTAAAGAAAAAATCATTTCAATGATTGATTCAATGACTCCCTCATAAAGACTTGTTTCTTTACTGGATGAATCAGCTTTTTTGAACAAATCTCTTGGCTGGATGATTCAATGACAAATATTTTTTTTATCAGTAACTTGTTGCCACCTAGTGGTGAACTTCACCTAGTGAAGCGGCAAGTTACTTTCAGAAGGTGATTTGCTCTATTATGATCGCTTGCATACATCAGTGTTTATATCTGAACTATAAACTTTTATCCCAATACTTCTGTGATCATTTAAATATTTGTAACAGAAATAATGATACTGTGTGACCGTTTGTGAAACTGTTTCCTATACATGATAACCGCTTTCTCTGGATTAACGGCAACGCAGATTTGAATGTTCTGTTGTGATTTTGTCAAAGGTTTAATAGACACAGGCTAATCATTGTTATTTAGGAATGAAATTGTTGGGGTTTTAATCGAGATCGTGATCTTTTAATGCTCTAGTATGATACAAATAATACTTTTGAAACTTTGACGTTAAGGAGGTATTATTTTCCCTTATGAATTATGATTAAATGGGTAATGTACCTCTATTAGTTTCGGTAAACAACACTTAAATCTTTGAAATAGTGTTATATTTTGCATTGAATAAAATATCATGGCCTCAGTTCTAATATCAAACCAAGTAATATTTTTTTTAATATAATTTACTAAAGATGGCATCAATGATAATTGCATAACAGTACATATCCTGTTGTTTTCTAGAGCAGAGACAGAGAGAGGACTGTCAAGAAAACACATTATAGAAGGTGAGTAGACCACAAATCATATGCATTAGTTGACAGAACTGGTTTAATTGTGTGCTGGATTGATTTGAGTTACTCTTCTGTAGGTTTAAAGGCATCATTGGAGAGATTGCAGTTAGAATATGTGGATGTAGTGTTTGCAAACAGACCAGACCCCAACACACCCATGGAAGGTACATCTCAATTAATTTGTTCAACTGTAACTCATCCATTCTGTTTATAATTGATTTCTGAATTGAATCATGTGTCTTTTTGAGGAGAGGTGATTACACTATTAAAAATAAAAAAAAATATTAGCATCTATTGTCCCATTAAGAACCTTCAGCATGCATAAAACATTTCCATTCCACAAATGTTCTATTCAAGAACTGTTCAATGAAAGAATCTTTTGGTTTCTTCTGTGCGAAAAACCCTTTATTTTTAATTGCATAAGCAAGTTTATACAAAATAATATGCTACTTTGTGGTGCTCACTTTTATTAAAATGCAAGCGAGGCGATCTTTTCGATTTGCCCTGTTGTCCTTTTGTAAGTCGCCAAACTAAATAAAATCTCCACCAATGTTTTTAGGTGAAGGGGTGGCTGCTCTTTTAAAACCCAATCCAAAGATGTTATTTGATCTTCTTTTATTAGCCTAGTTGCCCTTTAGAAAGTTCACACAGTTCAATGGTTGAAACACAAACAGCTCGGGGGACTGCAGACATCTGCTGTTCTTGTCATTAAAGAGCTCGACAGTTTCTTTCTCTCGCTTTTAGACAGATCTCATGTAGTCGAGCGAGAGCAGTAAAAGACTGTCTGGCTCATAAGACTGATGTTTGACCATCGCTGGCGTGGGTTATTAGGTAGCCAGCCCTCATTTGAAGCTTTGTTTCTTTGGAGCCGAGATTCATATTGACCTGAAGCACGAGTTGTTTATTTTGTCTCACATATATTGATTCAATTCTCCAGGCTCAATCCAGAAGCGATTTATCATTTTAACTCCCCGACCTTGCATTAATCGAGCTCCTTTTCTTTTTCTTGTTAATATTTCACACGTTCATCCAAAGTGACGCATTCTAATGGCACCGTGACATGATGTATTGTGCGGTAAATCTCTGAAAATCTGCCGTCTGATTGGCAGAAACGGTGCGGGCGATGACGCATGTGATCAATCAGGGAATGGCGATGTACTGGGGCACGTCACGCTGGAGTCCGATGGAAATCATGGTGAGTCACAGCCTCCTCACTTTTAGATGCTCACACCCCTGTAATCAGCATCACCACTGACTGCTTTTGTTCCCGAAGAGCCTTTCAAGAGCTCTTTAATCGTTTAATCAATCTAAAGATGCTTCTGTTTAAATAGGTACTATCAGTGAGGTAGTCTAAACTTACACACAGGGTGTATCAGAGACCTAAAACAGCACCACACTGAGTCAGACAAACTGTTTCACTGTGACGATGTTAAACTACGCTGTGTTGTTTATGTTTAGAGATGTTCCGATACCCTTTTTTCCTCCCCGATACCGATTCCGATGCCTGGACTCAGGGTATCGGCCGATACCGAATACCGATCCGATACCTGGGTGTGTATCTATTCAGCTGCAATTCATACTAGCCCTGTATGAATTGATAGAATTATTTTATGGTGTGCTTCAGACTTATCCCTTAATTAAACATGAATACAAATACATACAGTGAACTAGAATATTTTTATTATCTGACATATATTTCACAGCAATATATTATTTATTTTTCTTAAGTGAAAAAGAACTTCAAATGCAGCCACACATCTAATACTGTAAACTGAAAAGGGTATTTTAGTTTTACAATATAACTGTATAAAAAAGTGCAACAAATAAATCTAGGAATCTAAAAAATGATATATGAATAATATAAGAAAATAATCTCTTTATAACCTAAAGTCCAGAAACAATTTTGTTGAATAAACGGCATTTCATTTTTGACGGCGGCTATTCATCCAGAACAATAAACTCAATCATTTTGTCAGTGTTATATTTATTGCTCGTTGGCTGTCTTTAGAAAACTTTTCTCTTTGTTTGAATGAAGCTTCCAGAGATGTTGATTCTAGCGCGGCTTGTTCTTCTCTGCCCTTGCCTGTGTGTAACCCTCGTGTTCTGCGGGGTGACACGTCTTCAAATGCTTTGTTAACTTACTCGTGTTGAAATTGCTAATACTTGTTCCACCCCTCGAAATCGCCGTTTTACTAGCTGGTTGGTCCAGTCTGAAATACTGCCAAACACAAACAGCGGACGTACAGCTGCTAGCGTGCGCGCGCGCGCGTTTTCTTCTTCGCTGATCTCAACAATGGCACTTCCTGTGTTGCCACAAGCAACCACTGTTTAGAGCAGCGATGAAGAAAGCGCGTGCGCGCGTTTAGAGCAGCGAAGAAGAATTGATCTCCGATTTGCTGCGTTAAGCAAAGCTCGCGTGCATAACTAGGTATTGTTTAAGAAAATGGTATCGGATCGGTACATGGGTAGAAGTACTCGCCGATACCGATGCCGGAATTTTTATTGGTATCGGCGGCATTTCCGATACTAGTATCGGAATCGGAACAACTCTATTTATGTTCATGTCAGTCAACTCGAGTCACTGTCCAAGTTAAGCTTACCGGTTTTCTGTCCCTTCACCTCATAATTGGTCCTAACCATTAACCAGTGTTATTTTATATACTATAGTTTTTGTTCCTTTAAAAATTAGATTTTGTTTTTGGTTTCATTTTAAATTTAAAGGTTTTGTTGTTTTTTGACATGTTATTATTTTTAAAAATGTCTAAATAGTTATTTATGTAGTATAAAAACATTTCCACAAAAGAGGATGCTAATAGTGATTAGAAGTAAAGAAAAATGGAGAGAAAAAAGTTATAAAGTGCCACTGTGAACACTTTATAGTGTCACTTTAAAAATGTAATTTGCTACTGTATTTTACAGATTAATGGCATTAATATGGGTCTTCTATTTTTGATTCTAGTGATTTTGTTAATAAATTGACAATTAATTCAGATTAAAGAATCATGAATTACTTATTAGTGTAGTCTATGATTTGTCAAGTCCAGACTTTATTTTTAATTTGAATTATTTAGACATTAGATTCAAAGAACTGGCCCATTAAAGTGATTTGTTTGTGAATCAGATTCATAGACCTGGCTCATAAGAGTCATTTATGTTTTAATGGGGTTCAAATAACTTTCTCATAAGTTAAGAGTAATTTGTTTATGACTCGTACTATAAATGCATGATATCTATTTGTTGTCTTTGTATTAATTCTTTAAGGGGTTTTCTCCCCCATTACATTCATTTTAGACTAAAAACGTACAATTTATGTTTTATAGTAATGGTCCGGGTGGACAGGGGAGGGAGATTTTGAGTTTTGTCACTCTCTCACTCTCAGAACGAGAATTTTTATTTTTTTCTGTTATATGACCTTTTTAAAATTGAGTTTATTTGCACTGCATTTCAGAACACTAACCTTATCATTTGACTCGTGTTTTGTAGGAAGCGTATTCTGTGGCTCGACAGTTTAACCAGATTCCACCGATCTGCGAACAGTCAGAATATCACATGTTCCAAAGGGAGAAAGTGGAGGTGCAGCTTCCTGAACTCTTCCATAAGATCGGTCAGTGATGCTGCTGTCTGTCAATCCCAGAGAAACAGCGTACAGTCGACAACAAACGTACCGTTTCAATTGGTTTCGACCTGTCTTCTCAGGTGTGGGTGCGATGACATGGTCTCCGCTGGCCTGTGGGATAATCTCAGGGAAATACGACAGCGGGGTGCCAGCATACTCTCGTGCCTCACTGAAGGTACTACATATCCCATGAGTCTCTCTGTCTCCTCCTCTTCCTGGTCCTCTGGAAACATTAGTGACCTCATATGTGATTCCTTTGTGTTTGGTGTTCTAATGTGGATGTGTTCCGTGTGTTCCAGGTTCTATAGTTGGGTGTTTTCCTGTAGATGTGTTTGTTGTTGATGGCATGAATCCACACGCCTGATCTTCAACATTTCTTTCTTTATGTGAATGAGTTTCTATGGTAACTCTGAGGAGGATTGGCACTTGTTTTATCTGTGTATCCATCTCTTTCAAGCACACTAAACCACACACACAAGTGCACACTAAAATCACCCGTTTCCCGAGCTGTATGTTGGCGTAGTCGCATGTTTTGGTGTTTTTGTGACCCATCATCTTCCTCCTGTAGTCTTGTGTCACACTGTTAAACATTCCTGATTTCTTGTTACCTCTGTGTAACGTACATGTGGATTGACACTTGACTATAACAGAACCGTGCTGGTGGTCTGAACAGTGATGGGTCCGTTTGATTCGGAGACCCATGAGTGTTTAGATCACTAGACCACACTGGTCCTTTTCCACTGTTAATTAATATTTACTAATAATGGACCTGAACCTGGATTATTTATCCTGGTCTAGCACACGCACAAACATTTGCTTTTTGCTATTCTGTACAAATTATCCTCTAATTAGTTTGTACTTTAAAGTCAACATGAAGTCAAAATATACTAGTTTCAGACATTTACTCAACTTCATAATTTTTTTTTATCATCAATAACTTCAATAACATCAATAACGTGACTTAGTCCAGGCAGACTATTTGTTAATAAATTGGCTAACCTATAGCCAAGTAGCTATTTTGTATAGTTCTGCATTTTAGCATTATTTATATACTATTTTAGTATTTATACTGTATGATCTGTAAATTTTTATTTTCTTTTTTTCATTGTATTTTTTTTTTAAATGTTTTAGTAATTGTGTTGTGCCTTTGTCATTTTTATTACTTTCTTTAATATTTATTTTTAGCTTTAATTTATTTTTATTCATTTATAGTTTATTTTTGTAGCACTTCAACTTAAACTCATTTCAGTTAGTTGCAAAGGCAACTAAATCTAATATTTACATTTTTATTTTAGCAAAAAAAAACACTTTTTTTAATAGTTTTAGTTAACAATAACAACACTGGTCTGTTTTATGTTGTTATTGTAGCTATTTAGCCTTTCTAAACCATTGCCATTTAACACATTAATTTAATCCACACTAATTCCATAAAGATACAACAAAAATAGGAATTGCCACCTTTTGGATACATGCTGTTCATTTCAATTATAAATATTCATTCATATGTTTAACATTTATATTAAATCACTGATTACACTTGGAAATATCTCACATTGCCAAATTCAATGAGTTGCACGTGTTTCATGTTGGCTTTAAATTGATAGAAATGTGTTATATATATATAATAATTTATACTACATTTTACTGCAAAAAAATTTGTCATTTGTCAAAACAAAAGTCATGTTATGTTTGTGTGCGTGTATAAGATCTCTTTACCCCCTAAAGTTCTCCGAGCGATCTCTGCTCGCTTGAGCTTTTGGGCGGACAGAGTCACGTGTTTAAAAACAGGCCCTCGCCCACACTGGTGCTGTTGTTACGTGTCCGAGAGCGTGTGTTTCTGTGTGTATGTCAGTGCACCGCTGTAGGCGTGGGCCCCTGTTTTTGAGCAGGTGTGCTGTGTTGTTAACAGGGCTACCAGTGGTTGAAGGACAAGATCTTGAGCGAGGAGGGCCGACGCCAGCAGGCGAAGCTGAAAGAGCTGCAGGCAATCGCTGAGCGGCTGGGCTGCACGCTGCCACAGCTAGCCATCGGTACGCCTAACCCAAAGACACACTGCCGCTCTCTCTCTTTCTGTCTGTCTGTCCGTCCGTCCTGTTCCTCGCTCATCCTCTCCCCCTCTCATCCTCCCCTTCCTCAGACCACCGGAGCGGAAGCGGATGAGTTCAGGAACAAATGCGATTCGTTTGTGGCTTTTAGGAAACTGTTAATGGGAGTAGCGTTTGTATTCTTGCTTAAATGTAGTGATAAATACATTGAGATTTTTAAAAATAGTTTAAAATTAATTTTGCATAGTGTTTTATGATGTCCTGAGATGGAAAGTGTTGTATAATGCTTTAACCGAAGTCTTATCACAGAGCAATTTTACATCACTGTAACCGTGTATAACACAATATATTAGTTATTTTTGGTGGAAATTCAACAAAAAACATCATTTATACAGGTAAAACTCGAAAAATTAGAATTTCGTGCAAAAGTTCAGTATATTTCGTGTATTTCAGTAATTGAAATTAAAAGGTGAAACTAATATATTTAGTATATATAACTATATACATATCTTTTCAGAGGGCCGACATTTCTGTATTAAATTTTTTGTTGTTGTTGTTGATTTCATGTAATATTCTAATTTTCTGAGATTTAGAATTTGGGGTTTTCATAAGCTGTAAGCCATAATCATAAAAATGATAACTTTTGCACGATATTCAAATTTTTCGAGTTTCACCTGTATATTAAAGGAGCTGTATGTAAGAAATTTATTTCAATTAATCATAAATTTTCCCTGATATGTCACTAGACACTAAGAAATCATGTTCATTTCAAATACTTATATCACTAACAGTAGTCCGGCCAGGATATTGTCATTTAAAAAGTGAAGTTGCAGCCCTCAACTGATGTTGATGTTGTCATGTTGTGTTTTGATCTGAGTGCCGCCCTCCACCGATCGACCAATCACGGAGTCAGTAGTGTTGCTGCATCCGGGTTGCCAGCTCTGCTCTAGTTCCCACAGCTGCAGCTACAAACGTGTCGTAATCGGATCCTGCAGCATATCTGGCAACCTCGAGTCAGTAATTTGAAAGTGATTGCAGTACCAGTTTTGGCCACAATCTTACATACAGCTCCTTTAAATTATATCTTATATAATTATGTGGTAACAAATATTTTGGGACAATCCAGTCAATTTAGTGAATTTAGAGAGTATTTTAGATGAGGTACTTCATCTCACCACCGGAGCGGAAGCGTCTGTCCGTCTGCGGATGAGTTCAGGAACAAATGCGATTCGTTTGTGGCTTTTAGGGAACTGTTAATGGAAGGTTGTTACTCGTAGCATTGTATTCTTGCTTAAATGTAGTGATAAATATAATAGTTTAAAATTGATTTCCTATAGTTTTTTATGGTGTTCAGTGTGGTATCTGAGATGGAAAGTGTTGTGTAATGCTTTAAAGAGAGATTGGAGTGTAACGTTTCAAAGAAATATCTGCTGTACGATCTAGAATGAAGGCTCTTATAAGGGCTGCGATGGTTTGATTTAAGTACATCCTCATAAGTACAGTAATCTAATCTTGAGAGCTTGTGATCACAGTCTGCTGCACAACGTAATAGTCCAGTTAAAGGCAAAACTATCAGATTCAAACAAAATGTGTGAGCCGATAATAGGGGTGAGACCGAAGTCTTATCACTGAGCAATTTTACATCACTGTAACAGTGTATAACACAATATATTATTTATTTTTGGTGGAAATAAAAAAAAAGACATAATTTATATATTAAATGATATAGTATATAATTATGTGGTAAATATTTTGGGACAATTAGTGAATTTAGAAAGTATTTTAGATGAGGTACTTCATCTCATCTACTTATTTTATTTAAAATTTAATATACATCTACCAAAATAATTTGATTTAAATAATAATATTTATTATTTCTTGTTATATTATTTAATTTTTTGTAGTAATTGTTATCTAAATAATTATAACAAATATTCCCAAAAAAGTATGTCTTATTACTTTTTTTTTTATTCGTTATTTTTATTTGATTTTTATTCGTAATCATTTTATCAAATAGCCCTCAAAAAAGTGTAAAAACTGCTTCACATTATAAAACCGTAAACAAAACTGTAAAACTTTTTAATGTTTTCCACATTCCACCAATATATCTTACATGGTATAAATGGTATAGCAAAACACATTTCCATCGCCATACCTCTATACCACGTTACACCGCCCACCCCGGTCTGATACCCTTCATTACTCGGATCCATAAAGTTTCAGGAAGTCCCTCATCTTTCCGACCTTTCCGAGTGCTAAATTGGCAATGTATGTGACAGCACACGCTCCGTGATTCATCGACTGCGGGACGCAGGGGAATAAAAATCTTGACAGGACCTCAATCCCCAAAGCGGCGGCCGATAGAATCATGTCCCCTTCCCTCACCTGGCCTTTAATACAGTCGTACATTACATTTCCACCTCATTACTGGGTTTCCAGCCCCTCCCAAACACTGCAGATCCCACTTCCCCCGCACAAGCGTGTCCAATCGATTCACAGCCGGTGTACAGCCACTGCTGCTCGTTTAGACGGCCGCCAAAGAATTAAAAAAATGGTGCTGCGGCTCAGATCTGCTGCGAGGGTTAATGAACTGCACAGGGATGTAAATGGGCAGATGATTTTGAGGGATGACATCATCCAGTGTGTTATTGACAGTGTCGAGGAGGCTGGTTTTACACAGTAAATTATGAGTAGCTTGTAAAAGTAGCTAAACTACAGTGACGCTTTCTCTTTTGTTAAAGTTGTTCCATTAAGTTACTAACAAAAGTAGATAACAATATTGAACATCTTTGCACTGTAGATATTTGAAATGTGTGTGTATATATATTAGGGCTGTCAAATGATTAATCACGATTAATCGCATCCAAAATAAAAGTTTGTGTTTACATAATAAATGTGTTTGTACTGTGTAAAATTATTTTGTATATATAAGTACACACACGTGCATTTATATATTTAAGAAATTTTTTTTATTTATATATAAAATATTTATATTTATATATAATATAAATTATAAATAAATCTATGTATAGTATATACATGCAAATATTTCTAAAATATATACAAGCATGTGTATGTATTTATATATATATATAAAATAATTATACACAGCACACACACATTTATTATGTAAACACAAACTTTTATTTTGGATGCGATTAATCGTGATTAATCATTTGACAGCCCTAATATATATATATATATATATATAGTGCAAATATCTGTAGTGCAATAATTAATGCTATGGATTGGAGTATTTAACAAAATTATTTTGTTAGTGCAGTGCAAGTGGAAATGATGCACAGGGACTATTGTTATGAATTGATGAATCTGCCTTTAAGTTCATTGAAACTGACCATCTGAATGAATCGATTCGCTGAAATGAATCATATTTCCCATAGCTACTTGGCAGAGGACATTCTAGGAGAGGGTTTGGTTTGGTTTTTGCCTCAACACGTCATCAGCAGTTTTTATGTCACAATGCACTGTACATAAGTGAGCTTTGTCAGGTTACAACATACTAGAAAAGCTACGTTATTTTAAAACATGAAGAAAAAAAGTGAGTTAATCCCCAACACTAGTTTATGCAATTTCTCTTCCAGAAATCTTTTTGTTACAGTGTCGGCCTGATTGTATACCATTTGCATTTGTGTGTGTGTGTGTGTGTGTGTGTGTGTGTGTGTGTGTGTGTGTGTGTGTGTGTGTGTGTGTTCAGACAAAGCAATCTGTTAGGGCTAAAGTGCTCAAATCCACTGTAGTCTGATTTACGAGAAACACACACACACACACACACACCAGTACAGTAAACACACTGCAGTGCCAACACACGGAATGCCAGTGCAACAGATGGCACACACACACACACACACACACACACACACACACAAACTCCCAGGAGGGATTGAAATCCCCACAGAGTTTCCTTCCTGTCTGTGTGTGGCACGGTGTTGCATGGACTGTGTTTAGGGAACGGCAGCGGTCAGCATGGCTCCTCTTCACCTCCTCTGCGCTCCTGCAGATATCTCTCCTCTTCCTGCAAAAAAAAGACCACGCAGCTCTGATTTTGAGCGCTCGGTGTGTCCTGGTGCTGGGAGCCATGGTAACAGAGTGGTCTGGCAACTGCTGTGTGTTTTTTGAGATGCTTCAATGTGTGTAGGAGTGGGAGAACTAGCTGCTTTAATTTTGGAAATGGCTTAATTTGTGTATATATATATATATTTGTTTTGTTTTAAATATAACATTTATCTCTTCGTGATGGGTAGGTTTTGCTTTAAGGGTGGGGTGTGTGTGTCATATGTTGTGAGTGATATATTTTATGCTATATGTTCATCATATTTGCTGCCTGTCTCCAGCGTGGTGCCTGAGAAATGAAGGCGTAAGCTCTGTGCTCCTCGGAGCCTCCAACACGGACCAGCTCATGGAGAATATAGGAGCAATACAGGTGAGAATGCAAATGAGTGTGTGGCAAGTGTCAATCAAATGCTAAGCTCCGCCTCAACCCCATTATTGACCAATCTTAGTTTACTGCAACTTGCAGCCATGATATGGACTTTTCATATTTCCAGCGTTCCCAGAAGCCAAGTCATTATAGTTGGGCAAACTTTTATTGTGGTGTATGGAAACGACAACAAATATAATTTTTTGTGTTCCTTTTGCCTCAATAGCAAAAAAAAGAAAAAAGAAAAGAAATCCACAATAGCATTTCTATGACTTTCCAAAACAGGAAAAAATATATATTTGAGAATGATTTCCTTGGTCAGGTGAGAGAAAGATGCCAAATTTGCCTTTACACCTTGCCGTTGTAATAATTAATAATAATAATTATTATTAATTTAATTCATTCATAAAATTAAAGTAATAATACACCGTGTAGAATCAAATCTTTGCTACTGTAGATTTAAAAGGGCTGTAAACTGCTGCATTGATTGACCCAATAGACTTTTTCCATTGGCTTTTGGATTAATGCAGAAAATAAGCTCTTACATGTTTTGTTCATCGTGATAATCTTTACAAATGAACTCGACTTTAATACATTTTGAAGCCTAAATACAATCAGCAGAACGAGCTGAACTATACTTTGAGGGGAGGGTCTATGTAAATGTTAGGCTTTTTCAGTTTGTGGTAGAAATCAGGAATGTTGAGAGAACATTGTGCTTGGTACGGTTTTCATCTTCAAACCAAACTTGGGTCTTAATACCGACAAAGTTTAAATCCCGTCTGTCTAGAGCTCTATAAGTTCTCATAACGTTATGCTTTAGGTCAGCAGGCCGAGAGTAGGTTATTTTGTGGCTGTTTGAACACATCCGACCACATGAGCGTTTACACTACGAAAGCAATCCAGTCGAATGTGTTTTCAACTCTCTCTGGAAGTGGACAAGCTCAAAACATTTTAGACCTCATTAACACCTGTATTTAGCGTTGTCCAATTGTGATCCATTCGACCAAAACACCTTCTTAATACCAGGTGTAAACAGGGCCTTAGATGTCAAAAACTCTTGCAGTCTTTATTTACAAAAACATTTCTGCTGAAAGTTTGAGTTCGAATAGTTTGCAGGAGAGCGATTCTAAACACAACGAGGATGTAAACGCTACTAGTGAGTAGATGAGTTTTCCTGTTCAAATGATGTTTTAGATGATGTTTTATGTATTAGACTCATAGCAATCGCCCTTTTCAAGACAAGTAAAAACTCTTTAAAAAGTCTCAACAGAGGGTATTACTGATGTATTTTGAAAATATCTTGATTTTGTGTCAACCACAGACCTTATTTCAGGCATTTAATCAAAAACCACTTTCCAAAACCCTCTGCTTTCAGGACTATGGAGCACAGAGTGCTAAAATGCTAACTTGTTTCTGGGTTTTGGCTTACAAAAATGCTTAATTCCTGCAGCAATCTATTATTACGGTAGATATTTTTAGTTCTTTTCAACTGTAAGTGAATGCAATCGTTTATAGTTCTTTGATAGCCCACATTTAGCTGTTTTCCTCTGTGGATTGTATTTAAACTTGTGAGTTTAAAAATGTATTCATAAAACAAGCCTCATATTGACACAAGGTACCTATATTTTGATAATTCTTGCACAAACGTTTTAGTTAATGGCTATAGGCATTTGCATCCATTCTGAATCAAACTGCCATTTTAACCATGTTACTGTGCAATTTAACAATGTAACAGCATGCTTTCCAATCTCATAAGAATAATCCATTCGATTTGAATCACTTTATGAGCCCACTTTACAGCATATCATGCTGTTCACAGGAATCTCCGGTTGATTCCTGTGGGAAGTTCTGTAAAACTCATGTGAGCGAGCGGCTGTAGTCTGGGGGCGGAGCTTAGCAAAGGCTGAGTTGCTGGTTGTGAAATGTTATTTCTGTAAACTTAAATAATCAGGGTTTTCACATTCATGGAAAACCTGAAGATACAACAGGACATTTGAAAGAAGGCATTAGTTAGTGAATGCCAATGTAAAATGTTTAATCAGCTCGAAATTGGTATTTTTAAATGCTATCTTTATAAAATGATTTGTAAAAATCCTAATCATGCTTTCATGAGGAGCAAGAAAGTCATGCAAATTCATTGATCCATGTCTGGGAACCCTGATTAGAAATCATTAAAAGTTTAAGTATTCACCTTTATATAGTGTAATATATATATATATATATATATATATATATATATATATATATATATATATTAGTGCTTTCAAATTGGTTAATTGCGATTAATCGCATCTAACATAAAAATGTGTGTTTATATAATATGTGTGTGTGTGTGTGTATATATATTTTATTTGTGTGTGTGTGTGTGTGTATCTGTTTGTGTATGTGTGTGTGTGTGTGTGTGTGTGTGTGTGTGTGTGTGTGTGTGTATATATGTGTGTATGTATGTATATATGAAGAGTTCAGATGCAAAAGCCTCTAAGTGCCATTTGAAATTTTCTTCTAGAATGATAATTTTTATCAAGCGTGTATATTTAATTTCAGTAATTTCACTTAAATGACAATTAATAGGTAATCTTCATTGCCATTTAAGTGAAATTACTGAACTTAAATATACAAGCTTGATAAAAATTATCATTCTAGAAGAAAATTTCAAATGGCACTTAGAGGCTTTTGCATCTGAACTCTTCATATATATACATACATACATACACACTTCCCCCTTGTGGTAAAGGGTTAATGATGTTTTGACCTAAATCTTTATATAGACATGGAAACCACTCAGTTTGCAGCTCTTTTTGCAGGTTCTTCCAAAGCTATCCTCCTCCATCGTGCACGAGGTGGACAGTATCCTGGGAAACAAACCCTACAGTAAAAAGGACTACCGCTCCTAGTGTGGAACCAGACGGGAACGGATGCTCCGCACCCACCTTTGCCTGATCCTCCGTTAGCTTCAGCTTTTACTGAATGAGTACCGGCCGCATGAGACGGGCAAGCACCCACAAACCCTGGAGAGCAAGACTTTTAGAACACAAAGGGCAAGAAACACGTGAAAAATACACAAAACAAACACATTCACTGACAGAGGGGTTGAAATGCAGCATAGAGAGCGATGCATTGAAGATTTGTGCTTACAGATTTATCCGTGTTACTCTACAGTCAAGGTACTTAAAAATGAGATCACTAGGGTAATTAAGAACAAAATTAAAAATATGCTTAAAACATTTTAAAAAATAAATAACATGCTTGCTTGGTTGCTGGAAATATAAAATTTTTGTTTGTTTGTTTGTTTGTTTTTTAATATTGAATGCATAATAACAAAAATGGAGCTCAAGCTGAAATAGGTAATCGGTTGCACATGATCCATAGCCACTCATGTGATCCATTTGGGTTTGCGCACGTCGTTCACATCATCGAGGTGCCCAGAAGTCTTCACTGTGTCGTCTGCGTTACGTATGCACACGCCCCCTCCGCAGGCAAACCAATAAGCACTTTAAGGGAACATCAGAGGGAGTGGCTTTGTGAAAACTGATTTAAACGCAGCTCCTCTCTAGTGTGGAATGGGGCAAGAATCAGTGGCTTTTGCTTATTCTGCACAGGGCATTGCATCGTCTCCGCTCTTCTCTGTTCAGCCTCAAAAGGCGGCCCTGGCTTGTCATGTGTCATTTCTTTGCTAACAGTTCTGCAAGAGACCTTCTGATGTCAGATCACTCCATCAGATGTTGTGCTTTTGGAGGGCAGCGGTCTGTTTGGTTGTTGAAGAACGCTGGAAACTGGCGACGATGAGCCTCGAGGTCTTCCTTCCACAGTAACCTGCTCCTAGCACACACCTTTAGTGTACTGATATTACAGTTACTCTCACTGATTTATTAGATTTTAAGTGTAGATTGAATGATCTGAAGTATTAATGGGATAAGCATGCTTCAAAAATATTTAATGCGATTACTAGTTTTCAGTCTGAAGAGTGAATGTTAGGAAACATGTCAAGAATATTTTTTGGTCATATTTCACCTCAGAATCAAATTATTTAAACCATCACAAAAAATGTATTGCTTTGTGACATTATTTACATGGCAATTAAGCACATTTCCTTCTCAAATGAGTAAATATATATAAATATACAAGTATGTTTAAGTTTAATTGTAAATAGATATTGTAGTGTTTGTTGTACTGATTTTAATGTAAAAATTTAGTAATAAGCATTTAATAAGAATATATATATGTGTGTGTGTGTGTCTGTATGTGTGCATATATATATATATATGCACATACAGGTGAAACACGAAAAATTTGAATATCGTGCAAAGGTTCATGCATTTCAGTAATTAAAAGGTATATATAACTATATACATATGCATGATTATACTTTTCAGAGGGCCGACATTTCTGTATTTGAAAACCTTTTTTTTTATTGGTTTCATGTAATACTGGGGTTTTCATAAGCTGTAAGCCATAATCATCAAAATTATAACTTTTGCACGATATTCAAATTTTTCCAGTTTCACCTGTATAGCATAACAATATACAATTTGGGAAGAAAATGTGCTTAATTGTCATGTAAATAATGTCACAAAATAATACAAAGTCCTACAAATAGAATGCAAATATAATTGATTTTATGGTGAAATATCCGGAAATGTATTCATAACGGTCACCCTGTAAGGCAAAGTTTTTGATGATTAAAACATGATGGAAGCCTAATGGTTATAAAAAAAATGGATCGTTAACACAAAAGTTAGAGGGTCAATCCTAAATAAATTTGAAACACAGTTTCCACCCCTGCGATTGGACATCTATAATTAGCACAAAAATAAATAAAAAGCAGTTTCATAATATTCCCTGCAGTTTAGCTGGGGCTTAAAGCCACGGTCACCTGTGGCCTTCACCAGCACAGTGATATGGCAGATGTTTTTAGCCAATAGAAAAGCGGACTGTTTTACTCTGCATTACTCTACACGGACTGCATTATCTCGCCTGCCCAATAGGAGCAAAGACCTGTTTGTGTCAGCAGCTCAGGGACTGCAGTAGAATGTGTATGTGTGTGCGTGTGTGTGTGTGTGTGTGAGAGCTACATCGTCTAACATCATTAAGAAGCAGAAGTTGTTGTTTCTTCATCTCATTTCTGGACACTGGGCATTTCTTGTATGTACTGGTGATGATACATGTGGCTGAAGCCAAAGATTTATCCCACATCCCGTCAGTAACGTGACTCCCGTGTCCTCTTCCGGACAAAGAGACGATCGGTCATTTAGCAGCATGTATCTGCGCATCTTTCTTCACTTTCTATTCACTCTTAGCAGCGCTCTATAGATATAAGTACATATATACATGCTTAGTGCAAGTATACATAGTGCACCCAGTATCAATGATAAGCAGTCTTTAGATCTTTTTTAAAATGGAGGTTGGTCACCAAACATTGATCAATAAGATATTACTGAATTCGAGCAGTGATTATTCAAACTGTCCCTGATCAAGCACAAGGGAAATGCATGAGATCATCTGGAGAGCATGCTGTATCCCGGATCTCTGTGCTATTGTCATGTCCCATCCACACACGATATTGGCAAGACGGAAATTACACGATCACTTTTTGTGCAGTTATGAAAAGATGAGCTTGCTGTTCTTCATGATAGTGATTAAATACTTTACAGATCAGAATCAAATTTAAACAACAAAACTTGGACGCTGTGTGCTTATAGGAATTAAATGTGATTTAAAATCTCCATTCATGACTTAGATAAGCTTTAAAAACAGTTGAATGTTGAAGTTGGCGTCCGTCCATCTCATCTGTGTGTTTGTGTCTCTGAAGAATAATGAACGGAGCGCTTGGAGCCACGTACATTTACTGTGTGATAATAACGGTGCAGTTATTCCTACGATTTGCACTTTATTCATTAGGCACTTATTAATTGGAGATGATTTACATTTATAGTGTTAATGTCTTACTTTTACCCCTTTAAAGGAATGTTTCAGTTTCAGAAGTTCAGCTGATGCATGTTGATTATCACAGATGAAATAAATTAAATGAGAATTTGGGGAGAAAATATGATTCATTTTCATAAAGATAGTGTCAGTCATTAAATCATCCTAAAATATCATCTTTTTTGTGCAAAATATAATTAGTCAAGTTATGTAAAATAAATGAATCGATGATTATTAAAAAAAAGTAGAAAAATAAAATGGTATAGCCAAATGGTTATAAATGTGTAAAAAAGTAGGCATTGTTATTATTATTTTTGGTAACACTTTATTTTAGTGTCCTGGTTACATTTAACATGTACTTACCATATTAATAACAGTAAATTATTGCGTAATTAAAGTTCATGCAACGAACCCCAATTATACATTAAACCTATAGTAAGTAAATGTTGTTAATTAATATGACTCAGTACTTGAATATACTGTATAATTACACTGTAACACAGACACCTTTATTTTCTATCACACTGGTACGCTGATACTGTATAACGTTGATTATGGTTTCACTTCATAAACCGTGTTTTAATGGTCTTTTGCCTCGTAGACTTTCATTGTAAGCTCGTCACTGTCACGCCATCTTTCCAAACTGAGTAACATGTGGAAATATATTCCTGTCCCTAGAGCTTGTTCACTGAACCTGAAACATTCCTTTATATTTCATTGTGTATTGTCAACAAAATATTAGTACACTAAAATATCATCAATTGAATTATATCCCTTAAAGTGTGTGAGGGCAGTAGATTTGTGAATAAAGGCAGTTGGTTGTTAGTTTAGTTTCAGGCATGTGTTGTGTGTGTGTGTGTTGTAGACTCTAGATCACAGCGGCTGTGAATGGACTCGTCATGTTGTTTTCTGTTGATCAGTGTTGTACGTGTCCGCTGTTTCTGCGGTGTTGTTCCTTATCCAACTTTAAAGGCACTTATGTTGTTTGCTGTCTGATGATCTGGTGATTTCATCAAGAAGGCTTAATATCATTGACAGAATTGTTTCGATGCCTTCAAGTGGTTTGTAAAACTGGCAGAATTTTAGTAGCGACATTTTAAGTTGTGTGTTTGGAAAAGCAGGGAAAAGTGTAATTGCTATTAAATCTGTAATTATCAGTCCAGCCATATAGATGAACTCTCATCTGCGATCCATATTTTACAGGTCAGAGGTTATGGATATGTGTGTAGAAGTGCTTTTTGGTTTTTTTTTTCAAATACCATAATTCAGTTCCCAATGAAATTATTTTTCATGTTTAATATTTTGCAAGGATAAAGACAAAAATATGATTTTATTTTTTTACCATTCTTTGTTGCCCTTCGGTGGTACTGACCTGAAGATGATGACAACAAAGAATACAAAGAGCAATTATTTGCACTGAATATGCATTTTGGAGAATTCTGTGAAATGTATACAATGGCAAGCTACATATCCACGCTTCGTGGAGAAATACTGTATGTCGAGTCAGATTTCTATATATAGTTTGACCTTTGTACATATATATATATATATATATACATAAGAGTATTCATGGTCCTGATCACTCCAGCCTTTGGTTCTTTATTTTCATCGAAAGGCATTTGCTGACTGCATTGTGCTTGAATCTGAATTTAGACATGTACAGCGCCAGTATCTATGAAATGACAACTATAAAATGATGACAATGAAAAACAGCCTGTTTGTGTATTTGTCTTCATGGTGTGGCAGAATTACAGTAATGGAGGCTCCTGTTAAAAACTGAGGCCAGAGTCACGAAATCCTCTTGAATCAAACCGTTCTTAACTCTTTCCCTGCCATCGACTGCAGAGTCTCTGTTCTTTCTTTTGATATATTTCATGGTCAGATATTTATGGCACAAAACAATCGGGGGTCTTAAAACTGTGTGAAAATTATTTATTTTTTAAATGCTGGCAGAGAAAGAATTATGTAATTTAAGAAAATGAAAATTTTCAAGACTTGCACTCAGGAGTATTAAGAGACTCGCCGTTTACCAGCAATCTCAGAGTGGGAAAAACATTTTCAGGTTCTCAAGTTTTGTCTTAAGAACATTTGTCTCAAGAAAATATTATTACAGATTATATAATACAACATTACCTTTAAAAAAGTAAACCAACACAAGTTTAAAATTCTTTTATTCTGAAATCGGTTTAAAAAATCTGGCCCTTGGATTTAAAACACGTAACTTGTGTTAAACATGTGGATATTAAAAACTGAGTCTCTGAAACATTTACACATAACATGCTTTCTTAAATAATAACATAAAAGTCTAGCATTCCAGAATTAACTTTTTTGGGGCATTGAGTAAAAACTATTTCTGTCACATGTTAAAGAGTTTGCATAACATTTACAATTGTATATTTGTATATTGTACAAAATATATAAATAACTCAAACTTTATACAAAATCAAATGCTAAACAGAAAATGAAACAATGGAACGGATTTTCTAAAATAAAGATATTTCACAAACAGGCCCTAATAAAAGAACACCATGGAACATCATTTCATGTACAGTTCAATATCTTGACATCCACATGTTTCCCATGTTTTTAATCAAATGTTACAGTAAAAGAAACAGATTGTGTTCAACAATATTAGTAAACAATGAGTGACATCATCTGGGATTGTTTTGAAGATGTTAAAAATCAAAAATGCACTTTTCTCCTGTTTACGGTCAAATGTGAATCCTATACAACAGTACTTCAACACAGACACTATTACAATCCCCTGACAGATGAAGGATCAAGTATGAGCTTTTAGCTGTGAGTAAAGTGCGTGTGTGTGTGTGTGTTTGAGCATGAGCACTTCTCGTGTCTGCGTCCATCGCTTTTCCACAGCTCTTCAGAAAACAACACGACCTCCTGCTGTCAAACACACTCGTGTGTGTGTGTGTTACGAGTTGTCGAGCTGTGACTGATTCTCTTCTACGTTTCTGGAGTCGAGATCTGGAGCTTCACCTACAACCATTCAAATCACAATATATTGCATTACTTTGTATTCTATATCAGGGTTATTATAGTTAACTAAGATCAGGAAACAACTTTTTTGTTACTTGAAATAATTTAAATACAATAAAATATTCAATAATATATTGATAAAATATCCAAACTTGTTTTATTTCAGATAGCTGCCACGGAAGCATTTCTCATTTTCATTTAGTTTAACAATATACTAAAATAACTAGGTAACACTTTACTAGAAGGTCTCATTTGTAAACATTAGTAAATGTATTAACTAACAGTGAACAATATCTTTTTACAACATTATAAAATACAGTTTCTCATGTTAGTTCACAGAGCGTTAACAAACTTTTGATTTTCAAAATATATTAGCACTTAATTGAAATTAATATGAACTAAGCGTTTAGTTTAAGTGTTTTTAACATTAATAAAAATTCATTATTATTGCATTTGAACAAATAAAACCTTATTGTAAATTGCTACCAATAACTAAAACTGACATAACAATGACAATGTAAGCTACTAAATTTCTAAATAGAAATAAAAAGTATTTGAAACTGCAATGAAAATGGAAAAAATAAAAACTAAGTCAAACTATAAATCCATATATATATATATATATTAAAGAATAATTAAAATTTCAAAAATATTAAAAATTAGAATTTTTGTTTTGCTCGTATTAGTGCTAAATAGCCGGTAACTTAAAAATTTAGCAGCCAACTTGACTGGTGAGAGTGAAAATCATCATATCAAACCCTGATTATATTATATAATAATATACAGCTGAAAAATAAGCACTACTTTACGTTCTGAACACGTGAGACCAATCCAGCCGCTCAGACACACACAGCGTCCGTTTCTGCTGTCGCACTGAGATCCGTTTTCACACTCGCACGCGAGCGCGCAGTCGGGCCCGTACCGGCTCACACTGCAGTCTGTGGAACATCACAATATCAGAACATTCAGATATAATCCTCATCAGTGCAGCGTGTCACTGACTCACCGCTGTCACACCTCACTCCTGTCTTTCCCGAGGGGCAGATACACCTGCCACTCACCGGGTCACATGGTGTGTGTCCCGCACAGTCACATGACCGAGAGCAGTTCACACCGAACGAGCCATGCTCACATTCTGAGAAGAAAAGTTGAGTTTTAGTACCATTTACTGTTATTGGTTTTGTTCATGTTTTAATTTTAATTTGGGTTAGTTGTTTTGTTATGTGCTTTTGTCATTTTTATTCTTTTATCCGCCCAAGTAGCAGTGCTTCGCCTTCTGAGAATATAGTTCCCAGTATGTATACGGATAAAGATGGCTGTGTCTCATATGACCTTGTTATTTGTACACACTGTGACAATACAAATCACAACGTTGCCGTTATTTTGTCACTTATTGGGAGCAGTACGCTAGCTGGAGCCATTTACTTCCAGTCTTTGTGCTAAGCTAGGCTAGCGGTGTGTCAGACAGAGTTACAGCACACACAGAGATGAGAAGGGTGTGTGTGGACGTATCTAACTCTAAGGGGGTCCCAAAAAGTCGGCGTGTTCCTTTAATAGTTTCACAGCTCAATGAAATAAACATCACATATTAATAACACTTTCCCTCCGGCTTTCTGTGTTTTCGCTGTTATACGGTAGGTGGCGCTATTTCACATTTCTGAAAGAGTACAGAAGCTTTGGATCAAAACACAGGTGAAGAAGCAGAAAAAAGCAGTCTTATATAATCATATGCGTATGTAAAATAATGCGATCATCGGCATATAAATCACATATTGCATGTTCATACATATTTATTCATACAACCAATTATTCTGGGGCCATGAAACTTGATGATCAAAAATGCTGCCCTGGCTGGCAAATTCTGTAAGCAGTCAAGAATTAACTTATTACTTAATGTGTTACTGCACTGCAAAAAAAGCTTTTCTTATTTAATATCTGTGCCTTGTTTCCAGTCCAAATATTTAAAAAGTCTTAAATCAAGATGCATTTACTAGATGAGTAAAATGCCATAAGATATTATGTCTTGTTTTCTGGGG
Source organism: Semotilus atromaculatus (assembly GCA_031834385.1). Classification (NCBI taxonomy): domain Eukaryota; kingdom Metazoa; phylum Chordata; class Actinopteri; order Cypriniformes; family Leuciscidae; genus Semotilus; species Semotilus atromaculatus. Next base: position 1,752,663 of record JAULUF010000020.1, on the reverse strand, counting down.
AAATAAATCAAAATTAAGCACGTTTTTGCTTAAAAAAAGCAACATTATCTGCCAATGGAATAAGAAAAATTATTTTAATTCAAACAAAAACAAAATTATTTTTCTTATTGACAGATTGATTGGTTGACTTGATTGACAGGTGATCTGACCAATCATACGTCGCCATCCGCCATTTTGTCCGAAATTAACATTGGAGGATTTGAACTTGAAAAACTGAATATACTGACGCTTTTCCGCGGTTAAAACAACATTCCTTCTTATGTTCATTCATGTTTATTTGATGCTATAAATGAACTAGAAGGAAGAGATGATCGGTTCACGAGCAGCTTTAACTGATGCTCTACAGCGATCTGTCACGACACATTAAAGAGCCACAAAACGGTATTTATTGTTTACATTTATTTAAGAAAATGGCCCAATTTGAAAGGTGAGACTTTGTTTAATATGTTTAATATCAAAAGTAACCTGGCCTGTCCTCTCTGCTCCGCGATGTATTTTTCACTGCGTGAGAACATGGTGTGTGTGTGTGTGTGTGTGAGAGCGGCGTAGCTTGACAGACATAGCGACAGTAACTAAGGGGGGGCGGGTCTTTTGCGAACGGTCAATTGAAGAGTCCAAATCATTTCTATCCTTCTTTCTAAAATGTGCATAAGCAATGTGTGTATCGCTTGTTTGTGCTGTGTTTTATCGGGAGAGTCAGTACTCTTTCAGAAGATGTGTAATAGCGCCCCCTACCGTACAACAGTGAAAACAATAATAACTCGACTGATGTACAGGATGAGCGTCTCACCTCTCTCACAGCGAGAGCCGTGAAGTCCAGCGGGACACACACACTGTCCGGTCGTCGGGAGGCAGGACGCCCCGTTCACACAGTCACAGCGATGCTGACACCGAGACCCGAACACACCGGCAGGACACACTGAAACACACTCCATATCAGAACGCATTCCCTCTGAGGTGTAAAAGTGTGTTGTTTAAGTGTGTGTTGTTCTGGATCTCACCATGTTCACACCGATGTCCGTAGTATCCCGCTTCACACTGACAGGATCCTGTCACTCCGTCACACGAGCTGTTGTGCAGACACGAACACTGAAACACACAACCGGGACCGAACCGGCCCTCGGGACATTCTGCCACACACACACACACACACATAGAGAAGATTGTGCCATCGTTAACAAAAATATGACTTATAAAAAGAATCCTTTTTGTTAACTGAAATAAAAACGACATATTTTTTTTACAAAGTAATTTAAATAAAACTAAAATAAATTGACGTACTAAAATTACAAAAAAATGTATTAAAATAAATTGAAGTTAAACAGAAATATATATATTTTTTAAACAATCCTAAAAATAACCAACTAATTAAAAATTGGTGGAACAAGCCTCTCTAAATCATCTAATGTATGCTCTAATCTCTATAGAGAATGATAAACACACACACACACACACACACATCACCTTTCTCACAGTGTGAGCCGGTCCAGCCGAGGCCACAGGAGCAGTTTCCAGAGACGGGGTCACACACACCTCTGTTCCTGCAGTCACAGCGCTGAGAACAAGCAGATCCAAACCAGCCCGCAGGACAGACTACACACACACACACACACATCGGTCAGAGAAACCCTCACACACGTCTAACATCAGTCAAACGCCGGCTCACCTCGGCCACGCTCGTCTCGCACACATCTGCCAGTGACCGGGTCGCTTCTCGTCCCGTTCCCACATCTGGACACATGCACACAGTCCAGCCCGTGGCGTCCAGCGGGACACGCTGAAGAGGAGAGGAGAGAGAGTGTGTGTGTGTGTGTGTGTGTGTGTCTGTGAGGTGAAGCGTGTGTGTGTCAGCGTTTGCTGTGCAGTGACTCACTGAGGTTACAGCGAGCTCCGATGAATCCGGCTGAACATTCACAGGCGCCCGAGACCGAGACACACACTCCTCCGTTCAAACACTGACACTGACGTTCACAGTCGGGGCCGTACAGTCCCTCGGCACACGCTACACACACACACACACACACACACACACACGTCCAGAGGAACACGAGCTTCACATTATACACATGCAGATTCTGTTGAAAACACACTTTCTTCTCAGACAGAGTGAAAGCATTACAAACAACCTGGTCTATTACAGTGAAATAAGCTTTCACAGTACAGTAGAGCAAGATTATTGGAGTTTTGTTATTGTAACAAAAAATAATATAACAATTTTTGTTACTTGAAAGAATTGTTTGGTTTTTTTTTAGCTACTTGCCATTGCAAAATTTCTCATATTCATTTAGTTTAACTTGATGTACTAAAAATAACTAAAAGCTGAAATTAAAATGAATTAAAACTACATAGAGATCTAAAAAAATTAAATGGAGGGAGAAACACTACATCACTAAAGCTTTAAATAAAATTAAAATGAAAACAAAATATAAAAATAAAAACTATAATCAATTTATTAATAAAAAGTATAATAGTATCTCGATATAAAATATTAGGTATACACTAATGTTGGTTTATGGTCACATGACATGCAGGTAAACCAATAAAATATTTCCTTTTTTTTTATGTATTGTTATAATTATATACCTTTTTGGTTAACTTTTATTCAAAATAAAAACTAAAATCTAAATCTAAAACACTTTTTTAATTTAATATAACATAAATATAACATTTTAAAATAAAAGCTATCAAATTAAAACACTAACAAAAATGAATAAAATCTAAAATTAAAATAGACTTTTTAAAAATTAAAACAAACTAAAATGGTCCATCATAAAAATTTAAATCTTGTCAATTTGTTTTTACTTTAAAATGTATTTATTTTATGATTGTATGAATGATCTGATAAAGCCCTCAGTCCCTCACGCTGGTCACAGGTGTGTCCGCTGAAGCCGGCCGCGCAGTAACACACTCCCGACACCGGGTGGCAGCGCTGGTTCCTCTCCGAACACTGGCACACCTGGCTACAGTTGAGGCCGAACGTGCCGGACACACACACTGTTGGGACAGACAGTCAGATGATGCTACTGTACATACATGATGGATGCATAATTCATGATCAAACATCACGCAACACTCAGATCAAATAAATGAACGAGCAGAGAAACACTTTAGTTTGTTAAAGTCGCAGTCCCATTCATTTTCTCAATGCATGTTATTGTGAACAATTTCATTCTTATTATTTTTATACATACACTACCGTTCAAAAAGGTCTGTTGGGAGACTTTTAAAGAAGTCTCTTATTCACCATTTATGTGATCAAAAATACAGTAAAAAAAAATTTAAACTGCAAACTAATTTATTCCTGTGATCAAAGCATCATTACTCCAGTCTTCAGTGTCACATGATCCTTCAGAAATCATTTCATATTTTTGTGGAAACAGTGACACATTTTTTCAGGATTCTCTGACTAATAGAAAGTTCAAAAGAACAGCATTTATTTGAAATAGGAATGATTTGTAACATAATAAATATCTTTACTGTCACTGTGGATCACTTGTCCTTGCTGAAAAACTGCGACCCAAACCTTTAAACAGTACAGTCTTTTTTTTTTTTTTACAATTTGTAATATTAGGTATGTCGCAATTAGTATGTAAATGAAACTATTTCCATTTCATGCCGACTTTGATTTGCCATATATTGTGGTTAGTGTGTATTATTGCACTGGAATTGCATCATATCTAGATTTTGAGTTTTGAGCCCTTTTCTGCAGTGATTGTGTATGTGGTGTGTGTGTGTTCTCACACACTCACACAGCTCACAGCCGTTGCCCGTGTGTCCCGCAGAGCATCCGCAGACTCCGGTCACATGATGACAGGACGATCCCGGCGGACAGGAGCAGATCTGACCACAGTCCTGCCCGTATGAGCCCGGCAGACACGCTGACACACACACACACTTCAAATCAAGCTCCAGTCTCACATATATATATATATATATACATATTTAACCATAAATCTTTATCATGTATTAAATAATTAAGTAAAGTCACATTTATTTATATAGCGCTTTTTACAATACAGATTTCAAAGCAGCTTTACAGAAAAAACAGGAAAATCATGTAAATAATGTTTCCAGACGAAAATAGCGTCACAGTCCAGCTTAAGTAAGTTCAGTGATGTTTCATTTTTGTTTTAAAAAAGAAAAACAGTTCTTGTATAATGGTGTCAATACAGGCAGATCAATATTATTGTGGAATATTATTATTTACTATGGGTGATACCAATATGACAAATATTATACAAGTAATAATATTTATAAATTAAATTCCTTTTCAAGTGAAAATAACGAGATAAAATGTAATATCTATTATTTAATATTTATCAAATTATATATATATATATATTAGGGCTGTCAAATGATTAATCACGATTAATCGCATCCAAAAAAAAAGTTTGTGTTTACATAATAAATGTGTTTGTACTGTGTATAATTATTATATATATTTATAAATACATTCACATGCTTGTATATATTTAAGAAATATTTGCATGTATATACTATATATAGATTTATATATAATTTATATTACATATAAATATAAATATTTTATATATAAATAACACATTTTTCTTAAATATATAAATGCACATGTGTGTACTTATATATACAAAATAATTTTACACAGTACAAACACATTTATTATGTAAACACAAACTTTTATTTTGGATGCGATTAATCGTGATTAATCATTTGACAGCTCTAATATATATATAACATCATTAACAAGTAATAAATAATTAATAATGATTAAATAAACATTTCATTAAATATGTAATAATTTTTAAGGGTGATAACTAATATAAGTAAAGGGCGGTTCACATAACACCGTTTTCAAATAAAAACAAAACTTTTATGCTTTTTGTCAGTTTATTTACACAACAACAGCTTTAAAACACATTTTTGAAAATGGGTTTAAAAGTGCCCGTTTTATCGTGTAAAGCGCACGTGTGTTGTGTGTTCAGTCTACAGGTGTGTGTGTGATGTAATGATCAACATGATGATGAACTGACCTTTCTCACAGCGTCTTCCTCTCCATCCTGCAGGACACACACACTGTCCGGTCACATGATGACAGGGGGCGCTGTGCTCACACTCACACAGGCCCTCGCAGCCGGCTCCAAACCGCCCCGATACACACGCTAACACACACACACACACACACACACTGAGCTGATCATGATCATTACACCCTCGCTCTCCCTTACAGACACCTACTGGTCTTTTTATATGTGGAAAAATACATTATTTAGTTCCTTTATTAAGGATTTTTTAATACGGGGACATTTGGTCACCACATGGATAGACAAATACAAAACACACACACACACACACACACAGGCAGGTTTTATAGGCATGTTCAATCATTCTCTCAGTGTGAATATGACTAGTGAACTCTGTCTTTATTAAAATACATCAGAAAATATTGATATTATCTAACCACCAGTAGGATTAGGCTACATGTATATTACTGGAGCTGAACATCAAAACACAACGTCTAAAAGCCAAATCCTCTGTATCTACTACAGCTCAAAAGTTTGGAATAATTCAGATTTTTTTGAATGTTTTTGAGAGTCTCTTTTGCTCACCAAGGCTGATTTTATTTGATCAAAAATATTACAAATAATATTACACTTTAAAATAGCTGTTTTCTATGTTAATATATGGTTAAAATGTAATTAATTTCTGTGATGCAAAACTGACTTTTTAGCATCATTACTAATCATTCTAATATGCTGATTTTCTGCTAAATTATTATCACTGATTTCTAAATGATTTTTTACAATGCACAATACTGTTTTTAATGCATCTTTCATCAAATAAAAGCATCCTCGGTGAGCATAAGAGACGTCATAATTATTTTACACTTCTGATGGGTAGTGTATATGGACAAGCTCAGTTAATGTCCTGTGTTGACATTATTTCATATCGACGTGGGACATATTGAAATAGGAAATAGCCTGTGGTGTACGTCACAGATTTCAGATGAGCTTACCGTTCTCACAGCGTTCTCCTGTCCAGCCCGGCCGACAAACACACCGCCCCGTCTGTCCGTCACACTGCCCGTCGTTGAGACACTCACATCTGTCCCGGCAGTCTGACCCGAACCGACCCGCTGGGCATTCTGGGACCACAGGGATACATGATGCTTTGTGTTGGGACTTTACATGAAACATCTGCATAACACACATGACTTTTGCTATATTTTTCGCATAAATAAACTTGCATGAGATCAGTCACGTCTAGTAAGAGTTCACGGTGTCCATTTGCTCTTCTGAAACACGAGGAGCCTTTCACCCTGGAGCAGCGGCCAGAATTATGATGAGGTGTGAGGAGAAGAAACCAAGATCTTACATGAGACGAACGTCTGCAGTGACGACTTAAATACTGAAAGACCAGCACGACACCAAACATATGATGTAATGCCTGGAAATCGGCAGCGCTTTTCCTTCCCGACTCACACTGACCAGTGACGGCCAGCGTGTGAGATCCATTACTGGAGCTGAACAACGAAACTTATCAAAACGTTTTTAGCAGTTGCAGATGATGCAAGTACATATTCTGATCATTCCAGTCGTAAAAACAAAACCAGAGCTTCCGCACTGGCAGTGATGGTTTCCTCTCCAGGAAATGGTCAGCACACTCAATTAAAGTGTATTACATATTGCATTGAGTATTTACTCGTGTCAAATCTCAGACCACAAACAGATCGGCTGAATATTCCTGTTTCCCCTCGAAGTAAATAAAGAAACTGAAGCGTGAAGATCGGTCACTGACCCTGCTGACATGCGGATCCCGTCCAGCCGCTGGGACAGACGCAGTGTCCACTCGCAGGGTCACACAAGCCCCCGTTCTCACACACACACATCTCAGAACAGCCCGAACCGAAGAACCCTGGAGAACATCCTGCAAACACAGCAAACACTTCAGATACACCATCCAATAATTCAGACTCAAAGAAAAATGATTCATCATAAAGTGAAAAACACTCTGACTTGTTTAAACAAAGACCATTTAAAAAGACAGAATGGTGAAAAAGGCCAATAGCATTGTATGTGATCACACACACCCGTTAGCATCTCATTTTAAACTACAAATGAATATGCTTAATTACTTCTAGGTACAGTTTCACTTTTTTATGTTATTATTTCATTGTACTGCCCTACCTAAATTTCCCCTTAAGGATTAATAAAGTTGCATGAATTCATTCATTCATTAATGAATATTGATCAAATGTAAGGGTCAGAAACATTTTTTTAAAGAAATTAATACTTTTATTCAGTAAGGATGCATTCAATTCTTAAAATGTGTTGGTAAAGACATTTATAATGTTGCAAACTATTTCTATTTCAGCTAAATGCTGTTCTTTTAAACTTTCTATTAATCAAAAAATCCTGTAAAATATGTATCACTGGTATTCGACTGTTTTCAACTGATAATAAACAATAATGTTCCTTGAGCATCAAATCATCATATTATCCTGATTTCTGAAGGATCATGTGACACTGAAGACTGGAGTAATGATGCTGAAAATTCAGCTTTGATCACAGGAATAAATCACAGTTTAAAATATATTCAAATAAAAAAAATTGGGGGGGATTTTTTATAATATTTCACAATATTACTATATTTTTGATCAGATAAATGCAGCCTTAGTGAGCAGAAGAGACTTCACTAAAAAACATTTGAAAAAGTTTCAAACGGTAGTGTTTAAATATATTTCAATCGTGACAACTCTCAGCATTTATTAATAAACATAGAGTGTACATAAACTTAGTGCGAAGAACACTGCCAAAAAATTGCACATGAATACAGTGACTAGAATACGAGCCGTTGCAAGGAAAAGTATGGAGATCTAGACAGGTGGAGCTGGGGAAGGTGGAGGGCAAGAAAAAAAATTATATAAATTGGCCAAAACCGTCAGCTTTAAGAGAACCAATCAGCTGCTCAGAAGAGTTTCATGACTGACCTGTGTATATATATTTCAGCAGTGTACATGTATATAGTCAGCTAGTACAGCTTTTAAATGAACGAGGAGTGAGAATCTTACGCTGTGAGCAGGAGTCTCCCGTCCAGCCTGCGCTGCACTCACACTGACCGCTTACAGCATCACAGCTGCTGTTATTGTGACACACACAGGTCTGAGAACAGCTCGCTCCATGCAATCCAGCAGGACACGCTACAGACCAGACCACAACAGACATCACTCATGGGAGAACTGGGACAGAAGGGCTCATAAAACAATCATATATAATCATGTAGGGTTTTGCAGATGAGCAAGATAAACAATCCTCTTTGTTTGACAAGGCTTTAACAATTTCACAAGGGAAGAAGTTAGCCAATCATCACACATCTTTACCACACAGAAGTCTTAAAGGTACAGTAGCAATGCATGAAGATAGAAGTGATGATAAAATGCTACAAAAGCTCACTTTGGTCACAGTGTGGACCGATCCAGCCGGGCCGGCAGGAACATTCACCATCGACATGATCACAGAGACCCCCGTTCATACACACACACTTCTGTTGACAATCCAGACCATAGAAACCCTGCGGACAAGCTGAACACACACACACACACACAAGCATTCAGTCAAAAATCTGATCATCAGAATCCGATAACGTGTTAATAAATGTTAAGTTCAACAATCATACTGTACGTTTTTCACAGAACGTTCCAGTCCAGCCAATCTCACAGGTACAAGCTCCGCCCACATGGTCACATGACGCCTGGTTTTCACACTGGCAGCGACGCTTACAGCCCGGCCCGAATGAACCAGCAGGGCATTCTGGGATAGATGTACGACATAGATCACGTGATAAATACCGTAACATTTATAACAAATATAGATATGCATTTAATATAGAAGGACTGTCAAATCTAAAAATAGTCCCACTCTACAAGGAAACATTATTCATATTTATCATATCTCATTCATTTATCATATCTCCATCTAAGATTTTAAAATAATTATTATACATGGCACATATGAATTGAGAAATTACATGGAATATCTGTACATTAATAAATAATTTTGTCAAAACGCAAAACCAATAAAAAAAGCAAGTGAAGTCAAAAAGGTTTTAGAAATGTTACAGGATCTAAGATATATATTTTAACCTAAAATGATCCTTATTTTTTATCCATTTTATTCTCTATTTTTTAACATTGCAAAAAATACTATGGAAGTCAATGGCTATAATCAAATTTCTGTAACCAACATTCTTTAAAATATATTAATTTGTGTTCAGCAGAAGAGAGAACTTGAGGGTGAGTAAATTATGAATTTTTGGGGGGAACTCTCTCTTTAAATACACAAAATAACGGAACAATGAAATAATATTAATATTGTTAGGACACCGTGTCTTTAGCACACTTTTACGTTGTTATACATGCATGTGTGTGTGGTTGAAGTAAAGTGTGTGTGACACTCACTCTGGTCACATCGAGGTCCAGTGAAACCCGCCTCACACTGACAGCGTCCGGTCTGAGCGTCACACCCTCCGTCACGACAGTCACACACACTCACACAGTCCAGACCCCAGCGGCCCGTGCCACAGGCTACAACACACACGTTATCTCACCATCAAAATAATGACATTTTATTCGCTTTTTAGAATTACATAATAATAAAAAACATGAAACGTACCCTTCCTGCAGCTGTGGCCCGTCCAGCCGGGAGGACATGAGCAGCGTCCGGTTACGGGATCACACCCTCCTCCATTATCACACACACACCTGAGCCGACAGCCCACACCGAAGCGGCCCGCGGGACACACTAAACACAGAGAGACTCAAAAACACCCGATACAGGAGAACACACAGAGATCCTGACGGGTTTACTCACTGTTCTGACACAATCTGCCGATGAACCCAGGAGCGCACACACACGTGCCATTACGCCGGTCACAGCGCCCTCCGTTCTCACAAGACGGACACGTTTCCTGACACCCGACACCCCAGAGACCCTCCACACACTCTGGTGCAGAACACATAGTGTTAATCAACATTTACAATTATATCATTTCATCCTTATATTATGTTCCGGGTCGATTTGACCAGCAACATTTTGTAGCTGTCGGAGATAATGGAGATATTGAAAATGTGTGACGTTCTCATTGAGGCTCATGAACGTGTTGTGAAATTTGCGTACTAAATTTCTATTAAGACTGTGATGTTAGCGACCCTCGAGTTTCACGGTTGAAGGCAGCTGCACAGACACAACATTATTCTAAAATGCATGTATTTTGTCATGTCAGGGTATTAACATTTATGCATTTGGCAGATGCTTTTATCTACAAAAAAAAATTACATTGCATTGATGCTGTACATTTATATCAGTTCACACGTTAATGGAGTCAAACCTGTGATCTTGGCATCACTAGTCATGCATTACTATTTGAGCTTTAGGAAAGCAATATAAATATAGTTTATATATAGTATATATAGTATATTTAAATATTAAATGTAAATGTTATTTAAATATAACCAATTTAAAAATAAAATAAAACTAACAATCTTAAATAAAATACATACATATATATATATATATATATATATATATATATATATATATATATTATATATAATATTGTAAAAATTCTAATAAAAATCATATATTCTCATATATAGTCTGAAGCTTTTAGTAATGTTTGAGAAGTTTTAATGTTTACTGTTTGTATCTGAATTTTGTGTGTGTGTGTGTGTGTGTGTGTGTGTGTGTGAGATTTTTGGTGAATTGTACTGATCCAAACCTGACCTGAAACATAATGATTATACCCAGAATTTAACATAATACAAGGGTTAAATAATATCATGCAAACTTGCAGAATTTTCATAAAGGATCATTTTGTGTCTATGAGCCACTAACGCAGCTTGTGTTTTCAAAACACTGTAAATAGTGCATTCATTTTATAAGCTAAAGGTCTCACTTACAGATGTAAAAACAATAGAAAAGAGTTTAGCTCAATATAAGCATGACATGTTGATGTCAGAATGACAATTTCACCTTTTTCACAACGTTGTCCAAACGTTCCAGCAGGACACATGCATTGGCCGGAGATCCTGTCACATGATGCCCCTGAACAGTCACATGACTGATAGCAGCCAATCCCAAATCTTCCATCAACACAATCTATCACACAAATGAAACACTAATCAAAGTCTTGCATCACAATCACATTCAATTTCCAAATTCAGTTTTATTGCAGTGTATAATTTACCATCCCATGGCCTTAATTGGCATACAGTACAGACATATTATATACCTATAATTTGACTGAACATACCTTGGTCACATTTGTCTCCTCTCTTTCCAGCTGGACACTGCGGTTGACAGGCTCCAGTCACATGATCACAGGTCACTCCATCCGGACAGGAGCATTTCCTCTCGCAGCCAGAGCCGAAGAAGCCTGACTCACACTCTAAAGGAAAAACAAGCAATATTCATCGTATCGTTTCATATATTGCCATCATTTAAAAAAAACTTTTTCAATGCAAATAAAAAATATAAAACAGTGTTAAAATGTGATGTTTTAACATCTTTTCATTTCTTTTCATTATAGATTGTTTTCCAATTATTTTCCTTGTATTTCTTTAAAGCATTTCAAGGCAAAAAAAAAAAACTATATATATATATATATATATTTTTTTTTTTTTGGATTGCATATTTTCCAGTTCTTTTTCTTGCATTTCTTTAAAGCATTTCAATAAAAAAAAAATAAAAAAAAGTACATTTATTTAACTTTCATTGGCACGTTTCTTGGTTATTTTCATGTAAATTGTTCAATACAGTTCAATCTTGTATCAATACACTTCAGCGCTCGTCAGACGCACCGTCTCCACAGCTCTCGCCCCGGTAACCCGGCTTGCAGGCGCACGCACCATGACGACGGTTACACTCTACAGTGTTCTTCTGGACACACACACACTCTTCAGAACAGCCTGGACCGAACATCCACTTCGGACACGCTGCGGAAGAAACAAAGAGCACAAGTTTTTATAAAGAAAGTCACACTCATAAGGTATGTGTTAGTGTTGAATTTAATGCACATTTAAAGCACAGCACAGCATAAATGGAGTTGTTTTAAAAATAAAGTGAAGTTAAAAGGGTCAATTCTGACTCACACAGATGGCAGAACCTTCCGTACAGTCCCGGGTCACACAGACACGCTCCATAAGTGCGATGACACCGTCCATTATTAGCACAGTTACACTTCTTATTACAGAACTTCCCATAGCGACCCTTAGGACAACCTGGATGGAGTGCATCAAATAAACTCTCTAAACATGACATGGTGCACACAATACTGAATATGTTATAAATGATCTGTAGTTGCTGTGAACTGACCGTCCTGACACAGCTCTCCACTGACCCCTGGTGGACAGCGGCAGCTCCCCGTGACCGGCTCACACACACCACCGTTCTTACACTTACACCTCAACGAGCAATTCCTGCCGAACCAGCCCTCCGCACACGCTGGAGAACACACACACAGGAGGACACAGGTCATGACCTTTGAAAGGCGTGCAGAACAGTAAGACAGTGAAATGTTTTTAATAAAAGTCTCTGATCCCTGGTTTATTGTGCATGATTTATCAGTCTTTTCATCATCTGATAAAAATCATTTACTCTCTGTCTGTGAAATCTGCCTTTTCTGTCGATGTAATCAAGCCCACATTAATTCATCCTGAATTGTCCATTTCTCTCAAATGTATTGTTTTCTTTCATCTTTAATGACATATTTATGATCAGCCTCGAGGACTCAGAAAAATTAAACATCTTTTGAAAGGTCTATGGGTTTAGCATCAATATACGGTCTCTGTTTTATGATTTTTTTGCTCTGTTTCACGGTCTAGCACTTTTTGTCTCCAAAAGCATTAAATCCGAGATTTATTGATGTTTATACTATAAGACTGTTGAATACTCGAATCTGATTGGTTGACGAATGTTCTAACATGTGCAGTTATTTTCATGAAAACGTGCAGCAGAAGTAGTTCCAGCAAGTCTTGACCGCATTACAGTTCCATATCACTTCGCCAAATGATTTCTGTTATTTCAAAGGCAGACAACAGCAAAAGAACCAAAACCCACAAAAACACTGAGCAAGCAAATAAATGTGGTAAACAATAGGATAAAAACAACTAATTATTTCCATGTTTTTTGCCGCAAAATTACGTTTTATTATGTACGAAAAGCACTACTCTCTTTCTCCCGCTCTCTCTCCCACTCAAACACACACACACATACAGTACACAGACACACACTCGCACAGAAACGTGTTATCAGCGCCGTTCTGGCGATTTTAAAGGTTAAATAGTTCAGAAACGTAAAAGCTACATGACATTTCTCACTAGTGAGATAATAACAGCGCAGTTCTTGAACAGATCAACTTACAGTCTCACTATTAGTAGAGACGCTGATGCTGAACACTGTTGAGAGACGCACAGACTCGGGTAATTCACACACACTTAATCTCTCTCTCTCTCTCTCTCTCTCTCTAATAACTGCATTACTCTGCTATCAATGGCAGCATGTGGGATGAGAAATTAGTCCTACACAAGAGCGTTTTGAGAACAAAAACCCTGACAAATGTGTTGAAATACAATATCTGAACAATGTGGTAACTGTAGTATAAGCAGAATAATTGACTCCAGCGATGTGGCCGCTTTACATTATTTTCTAATAATTCAACTGCCCGTCGTCAATTATTCCGTACATTATCGATTGTTTACGTCTAAAAGATTGTAATACATTTAGACATCTAAATGATCAGCCCTGCATCATCTTCTTCAAGAAATGATGCAACCTTAAAAATGAACACTGATAACTATGTTGAAGCTCTTTCAGAGAAACTCACTCTCATTGCAAACGATCCCCGTCCATCCGTCAGGACAGTCACAGCCGTCTGTGTGTTTGTTACACACTCCTCTGTTAGCACAGTCCTCACACGACAGACTGCAGTCTAAGCCGAACGAGCCGTTTAAACAAACTGCACACACAGATTCATGCATTAAATCTGTTATCCTACAATATATAAAACCACAGCAATGGTGCAGAACAGAATGATAGGTTTTCGTACTGAATTTCTCAGTTAAAGTGCTCTCAGCGCGCAGCTCTCCCGTGTCGTCCTCATAGTCGTCGTACCGCTCCAGGATCTGATCATAGTCCTGAAGGATAGTGAGATGAGGTCTGGGTTTCTCCACACCACTGCTCAACGCCTCGACGGACTCCTCCAGCACTGACACACACACACACACACACACACATCCAGTTTAATTAGATTCCTTTAGATATGGATCTAAATAACATTACATCGCATAAACTATACCTAAATGGTCACACTTTACATTAGGGTCCTATTAACTACGACTTTTGCCTTTTTGCCTTTATTAAATGTTTATGTGTAATAAATCCTAAGTTGAATCAAAATATTTCTTTTTAAAGCTACTTTTTATAATATCTATTCAATGCTTTTCTCACCTAACACAATAATGACTTTAAATGATCATTTCTAAGCCAAAATTAATGTGCGATAAATTTATTTAAAAAAATAATTATTTTATAAATTAATCGGCACATCATTTAATTAATCAGAATAAATTGTTTTATCACTTAACAGGCTTAAATATAATATAATATAATATAGGTTCTGAGAAATATTATATCTATAATATAATATATAAATATTATAAATATTTCAAATCTATATATCCATCTTAAAATCTCCTACTAGAACCACTCTTTTTGAAGCATTTCTTCTTTAAAATCCTTCTATCTATTTGATGAATCTCTCTTGTACAAGCGGGTTTCTGTGCATTAGGTTGCTTCAATTAGCTCACAAATCGTTTATTGCTCTGCATTGGAGATATATTTTAAATGATGAAAAGAAACCCAGTTCGTGACAGACTGAAACCTCACATATACAGGAGCTCCGGTCTTCATCGAGACGATACCCGCGTCTACAGAAACACTGGAAGGAGCCGGCGTTATTCTGACACGTGTGATCACATCCTCCACGGGCAGCCGAACACTCATCTATATCTGTGATCAGACCCTTACATCAACATATTTCTGATATGTACACACTTTAAACACTGTCGTGGATATTGTGGTAAGGTGAAATGTTTGAGTGTCATACCGTCACAGCTGCATCCGTCAGCGTTCAGGCGATATCCGGCTGTACAGTAACACTCATAACCTCCAGGATAGTTTGTGCAGTCGTGCTCACAACACGAGCTGCCGTCTGCACACTCGTTTATATCTGACAGACAGAACACACACCTTTACCTTACAGGATTACCATGCTTGTGCAGTAAAACAGGTAACGGTTTGCTGTACCGATGCAGGTGTTGTGGTCGTCGTCCAGATGATATCCTCGGTTACAGCTGCACACGGGTCCAGTGGGCGAATGTTCACAGTGATGAGAACAACCACCGTTATTATGATCACAGCTGTTTATGATCTCCATCTCAATACCTACGAGACAGAAACAGACCGAAATTCAGACAGACATGTTTAAAAGCATGTTTAATTAATATATATACATGGTAGTAAATAAATAAACTAGCACATATTATATATATTTTAAAAAGTATCATATAAAAAAAAAAGTATCATTTAGTATCATATATACTAAATATATTATAAAATATACAATAGGAATAATAAATTTTTTCTATGCCATATGCATTTCAGAGCCGGTTGTATTATACAAGTATAATGTAGTATATTTGGTTTTGTCTGTCCTATTACAAATTTACATATTTAGATGTACATCTACATTACATACGTAAATATATAGTTAGCTACAGGAACATTATATACTTCATACCCATTCTATTCTACTGTATTTTATATGTATTATATTCTATTCTGCACTATTCTATCCAATTACATATATTTCAAACCTATTCTCTATGAATTTTTGAGCCATTCTATTCTATTCTATTCTATTCATTAAAGAGCCAACCGAATCTGAAAGAGGCTACAGAGAGAAACAAGTGATTTGATTAACTTTTTCTCATTTTTACTACATATGTGAGAGATGTTGTGTGTTACAATTCTTTATAAAAAAAGAATTACATAACAAATGAGAGAATTAGGCTACAGAGATAGCTGTTTTCTGTTTTCTGACAGGCTCAGACCATACTCACGATAGCACTGCTTGCCGTCCACACCCAGCTCATAGGCAGCGGGACAGACACACATATAAGATCCTCTGGTGTTACGGCATCCGTGAGCGCAGTCCGCCTGGCCCGTCTGGCACTCATCAATGTCTGATGCACAGTAAACACAAGCATGAGTATGAAGACGTGAATGTGACCAGTGCAACAGTAACGTAATATCATCTTTCTGTTCCATAAACATGTGACACAAACTCTACAGTCTACACTTAATATAAGTTACCTTCACAGGTCTTGGCATCTTCAGCCAGCCGATAACCTGGACGACATTCACAGCGGGCCTGATCTCGATCCCTGAGGCACTCCTGAGAACAGCCACCGTTACGCTCCGCACACGGGTTCTCCACTGAAGACAGGAGCAGATACAAGATATTACTATCCAGACAGTTATTCGGCTGTTGGGTCTGAGTGAGTAAATCTCACAGAACATGTCATATTTCACCCCAAAATCAAAAAAGACTAATTAAGGCAAGGCAAGAATTAACTAATACATTTTACTACTTAATTCAAAAATGAATAACTGATTTAAGAATTGCACACATTTTTTGTATTACAAGTTTTGTAAAAAAAAAAAAAAAGTTTAAATATGCAAATGAGGTATTATCTAATTAAATATGCATGCATTTTTAAATTTGCATAGTTCCAAGCACAAAGATCTGAAGACTGGATAAAGCCAGGTTCAAAATTCTTGTTTCATTTTGTTGACATACTGTATTAGAGATAAAGGTTTTCACAGAGAGGATTTTTGATTTCTCTTTGTATCCCTCCATAACTCCACAAATACATCTTCACCAGGTTTTTTTAGGAATCAAATGTTGTATAAAATCAGACGAATGTTACATGAACAAACTTCTCTGTAAAAAAAAAAGGAATAAAAGTAAAGTTTGCTGTATGCAAGTGCTGCTTAGTCAGTGAGGGAGAAAAATCATATTGAGAAAACGGCCTTTGAAGATATTTATTATAATTGAAATTATGCCATAAAATAAACACTTAAAAGTGTATTTTGGATGTTTACATTCCATGAGTCTGAAACTGAAACTACACATTATGAAAAGCCAAAAAGAAGAAAAATCTCAAAATTGACCAGTGGTTTGGCTTGTAGTGTCTTGCCTTAAAAAATTATATTTGGCATAAATATAGAGTAAATGTTTTTTTTCCATTGTGCCATTATTTTAAAGACAATTAAACACAAACTGCTTTTAAGTTATGCTGATTTAAATAAAGACCATGAAAGAATGATTTTAGTGAGAATATGAGAAGAAAATATGACTTTTAATTGTCATACAAAATGATCATTCATTTTTTGAGGTGAAATGTGACGTGTTTTGTGAGATAATTTATCATATGTGTATATCCAGCTGCTCAGACTAACTCTCACACACTCGGTGTGTTTAACTTGTATCTGTCCTTCCAACAGCTGCAGTGAAACGATCTGTCCACAGCCAACAATTACACTTTTACAGAAACAAGAATGGCAGAAATTATTCTGCAATCATGATCCTTCATCAGAGCGAGAGCCGTCTGTCAACTTCAGATGACCTCAGAGAACGAGACACAGAGACATGTCCTTTTTATGATATTATGTCATCCAGTGAATCAAAGGGTAACTTCATCCCAGAGACCAAAATCATAGTTTCACTAAATCTCCTTGAGCAGTTCTTGTGATTCTTTGGGAACTTCAAAGGATGAGAGCGCTTGGCTTCAAATACATTTCAACAATAAAACATTGAAAAGATTATTTTAAATGACCTGCACAGTTACACCTCAGCTTAATTCTGTCATTGAGACTCTGATCAGTATTTTCAGGGATCTGGAATATACATTTTTTAAATGGCGTTTAACAAAAGCTTCAACCTTACAGCAAACAGCTCCACTGTGACCTGTCAATCAAGATCTTCATATCTGATCGCTTAAAACTATTAAAGCAAACTCTTGTCATCATTTATATTGATAGAAACCTTACTTTCTTCATGCAGAATGTCAAAAGGACAAAAAAGCCGGGTTCATGAAAGTATTCCAAATGATTTTTGCACTTCTCTTGAAGACATATGATAACTTCAAAATTAAAAATTGTTTAAAGCACAAAAATCCATCCAATTCTATTAATGGGGTTTGCCATCAATTATGTTAAACTTGAAGCATTTTTTGTGAGTAACAATTTTTTTATTTTTTCATTTTGGTCATTAAAATCTATAGCATGGCTTCCCAAAACTTGCAATAGAATTTTGTTATAAAATAGAGTTTTTTGTCCATTTTGACGCTTCACAACCCCTAGTCACTATATTCTTGTTACATGGAAAGAGATGCATGAAAAACACAGAAAAACAAAAACACATGGATTTTGAACACAACAAATACATTTTTTTTTATAAATATTTTATAAATATGTAAAACTGTGATCGTAAATGTGTCTTCAGGGTCAGAAATCTGCAACGCTCATGTGAAAGTCCAGCATCAGTGTGGTCAGACTCACATGTGCAGTGTTTCCCGTCCTCATGGAGTGTGTGATGGGGTCGACAGCGGCACTGGAAATGACCCGCCGTCTGCTGGACGCAGAGATGCTCACAGCCACCGTTCCTGACACTGCAGGAGTGGACGGCTGAAAACACACACACACACACACACAATATTGTTCAACATGAAGATCAAACGAGTCATGATAAAGGAGAGTCTTCGGTGTGTGTCCTGTCAGCATGACTCTATCCGTCCCAGATTCAACTCTGAACTCAAACAACATTAATGACTGAAACATGAAGGAACTCATTGAAAATCACTTTAAACTTCAAGTAGAAATTAGAATCACGCTCTATAAGCACACATACAGCAGACAAATTTGTGGATTAATCATATCCACTGCTTCCTTCCTCTGATTATCTGTCTTTCATTCTCTCTTTCACTTTGTGTCTCTAGAGGAGGACTACCCTGTAAAATACATTATGTCAGTGTCGGGTAAATTCAAATGTTTTTCACATGGTAACATCTAAATGAACTTGTTTTATTCGAGTTAATTAAATTATTTAAAGGAAAATTTTTTAAATCTGATGTCATTTACCCTCATGATGTTTATTTAAAATATTTATACAATAGATAGATAGATGGTTGTTTATGTGATTTATGAGGACACAAATTTGTATAATGACATGTGTATTACACTGGTATTACAACTTATGGGTGGTTTATGAGGACACTTCAAAAGTCCTCATAAATCAAATGGCTTAAAAAAACATAAAAAACATTGTTTTATTAAAAAATTAAAAATGCAGCATGTCTCCTGTGATGGGTAGGTTTAGTGATAGGGGCAGTGTGTGTGTGTGTGTGTGTGTGTGTGTGTGTGTGTGTGTGTGTGTGTGTGTGTGTGTAAGGGGACAGAATATATAGTTTGTACAGTATAAAAACCATTACGCCTATGGAGAGTCCTCACAATGCTGTTGCACCAACATGTGTGTGTGTGTGTGTGTGTGTGTGTGTGTGTGTGTGTTTTACCGATGCAGGTGCGTCCGTCCACATGCAGTCGAGATCCAGCGTTACACTGGCAGTGATACGAGCCCCTGGTGTTCACACACACGTGCTGGCAGCCACCGTTATGAATCTGGCATTCGTCAACATCTGCCGGGAACACATAAACACACAATTCAACATTGTGTTATGAAACATTCATCAGATTCAGGTCAGTTCTGGTACCAGTACATCTTTAATCCACCAATTTATGCACACAATATCAGTTGGTCCAAATTCACAACAGAATCTGCGGGCCTGGGAAAAAACGTCTGACATCATGAGTAAATAAAGATCCAAACTCCTTTTCTACAAACTCAAGAGATTACAAACAAACAAAGAGAAGTGGCATTTGTTGCATATGCTTGTCATGAAGATTTAGAACAAACTACAAAAAAGAGAAAACGAGTACATTCACGGTTCACTGAAATGGAGGTTCTCAAACAGTTTTGTGCTTTGAAAGCAACGGTGCCCACAGAGATCAGAGCTAATAGAGTCACGGCCCGTTGAGGAACACACTGTTACTGCTCTGAGATCAGCTTTCAGAGGAACACACTGTTACTGCCACAGCTACTAGTGTCTTTCCCATAACGCTTGACTCCATCAGTGTAAACACAATTATGTTGCAAGGGAAATTGGTCGTGCGTGTGTGTGTGTGTGTGTGTGTGTGTGTGTGTGTGTGTGTGTGTGTGTGTGTGTGTGAGTGTCTCAGTGTGTGTGTGTGTGTGTGTGTGTGTGTGTGTGTGTGCTTGTTTATGTGATTTATAAGGACACACATTTGTATAATGACATGCGTATTACACTGGTATTTTATTACACATTTCATGAGTCCTCATAATTCAAATAGTTTAAAAAACATAAAAACCAAGGTTTTATTAAAAATGTAAAAATGCAGGATGTTTCCTGTGATGGGCAGTTTTAGGGATAGGGGCAGTGTGTGTGTGTGTGTGTGTGTGTGTGTGTGTGTGTGTGTGTGTGTGTGTGTGTGTGATGAGCAGGTTTAGGGATAGGGTTAGTGTAAGGGGACAGAATATACAGTTTGTACAGTATAAAAACCATTACGCCTATGGAGAGTCCTCATAATGTAGTTACACTAACGTGAGTGTGTGTGTGTGTGTGTGTGCGTGCGTGCATGTGTGTGTTTTGAAAAATTTGTTTCTTTGAAGTTTCCCAACTCTGCAAGTCACAGCTCTAGAAATAAATTAGTATGCCACATTTTTGCTGCTTGATTTACAGTAAACAAATATGAAATCCAAACACAACCAGTCGATTTTGTTTGATTTGACCATAAAGTCGATGTATCTGAGCATGAAGGCGAGTGCGGAGCAGATTGGCAGGCGCTCCTGACGGTGTCCTCTCCTGCTAAGAGGAAATATCCTAAAAATTCACAACGGTCTGGATCCATACGGCTCCACAGCGGGTCTCTTTAGCGAGTACACTGCTTTCTCTGCAAACATAACCTGAGACACGCCGCCAACACAAGCGCCGCGGACTCCAAAAAGAACAAATGAGATTCGTGTTAGAGTGACCTTTGACCTCTAATAAACCTTGTGTTACTGTCACCTCATGACATCACTGCAGGAGATGTTTTCATTGGCCAGTTTTCCATTAATAGCTGCAATCCCGCAATAGAAGCCAAATATAAAATTTTCCTTTAGAAAGATTCACGTGCGAGTTCAATCCAAATCAGGGTTGGGCAAATCTTCTCTAGTTGAAGTTTGACTAAAGAAATTCTCTAAACCTGGTAACAATCTCTTACACTTCACCAGCTGAGCTCAATTTTGGCTCTCATGGCACTATGGGATAGCTGGCATTTGACGCATCTGGTAATGGGAACCAGTTGTTCACATAAAATCTTAATTACTGACCGAGACGCCAGAAGGCCAAGATAATCACAGGCTTGAAGATGTTTGTTGTGTGCTGCAAATATATAAAAATAGGTCAAATAACAATAATATTTGCATTGTGACATTATTTTAAAGACAATTAAGCAAAATTTCTCACATTTATTTTGAGTGATTCTACATCAAGATGGTATTTGTCATACTGCTGTTAATTTGATTTTAATAAAAACTGTGTGACAGACAGATAAACTATATACATATTTTGAGTTTCAGATAAAGCTGCACGATTCTGGATTAATTAATTGATTAATTCTTCCATGCTTCTGTATAGACAACTAAACAAAATAACATGTAATTTACTAGAGGGCTCTGACAAAATGTTAATTGCTGAAGTCTTTTTAAAATGTTTAATAGGCTACGTGCACAAGCGTCGTGACGAACTTCCGCTATTGTCAGAAGCCGGCATATCAGTTTCCGGTTTTCGACTGCTCATCCGCATCCGCTATAAACAAACAAGATGCGAGCTGCTGTTGTACGAAAAAAAGAGATATAATGTGCGTGACACATCTACGTTTCTAAGAACTGTAGGTTGATCTAACGCCCGTTTCAAACATACTCTGTTTGCCGTGCAGGAGCAGCGCGTGCGATAGTGCTTTTCACATATGAACCGTTAGCAGCAGTGAATAACTGATCCGCGGCTGTACCACAAACACATACTTACTATTTTTATATTAAATCCAGAAGTTATGCTGCAACTTTTATTTTAAAAAAAGTTGTGTCAGCATTGCGATTCTCTTTGTACACATACACTGGACGTGTGCACGTTTAAACACAATTTAAACAACGTAGGGCTATTATTCCATGCATTACTTATACTTATATTAAGTTGCTCAAGCAAGTGGTCAACTATTTAACCATGTACTTATATTAAAATCGCACATTTTAAAACTTAAAATTGATAGCTTCTATAAAGAAGAGAAAGTAGATAAGTATTTTATGGTGCTGCAAACGCTGAATTAAAGTGACACCAGATGTTTCGTGGTCAAAATGAACAAATATTGACTTGAAAATGTAGTAATTTCACCATAAATGCATTTAATTATATACTACTATTTTTCACAGTCATGACATACAAATTTGTAAAGTACACACACACACGCATATTTTGGACTGGCAATTTAAGTAAAACATTAACAGAAACAATATTTCCATCATAAACCGTCATTTCCACCACTACCCAGTTTTTAAGAAAAAAAAAAAAGAATAACCAATGATGTGGATCTAAATGTACTTTAAATCAAGTATTAATAGTTAATTACTTACAATATGTGTGTGACTTTAAAAAATAAACATAGACCTGAGCAAAAATGAAATGCTGTATGCAAAAATCCCAACTCATGGCATTTAGCAACTTTAAATAAAAATGTATTAAGTTCATGAAGAAGTATTAAGATTTATTTTGTTACATGATTAGGTATAGCCACTGGTGTTGTTGACTGATACATAATCTTATATAATCAGTTTTACAATATTATATTGTAATAAACTACATAAATTGAAAATACATTAAAAATAATAATATTCCATGGAATTCTAAAACTGCCCACTGTTATATTGTGTTAGAAGACACAGCTAGGAAGTTTTAAGTGTGTTTTAAGAGAGTGAATTTTCCATAAGCTCACAGTGCCGAAAGTGCTCCTAGTTGGAGAATCACACTCATCTTTTTACTTTTAGAAGACCGGGGTAAATCAGGGAAAACTACAACTTCAACAAGGTGACATAATGAACAACACTCGTGTGGTGGAAAAAAAGTTATTTGTGACATGCAAGATCTATTTTATTAAAATTAAAATGCAAAAGAAAAGGCATGAGAGTCGGCTGTTTTTGTCAATTCTAAGTTTTAATTTAAAATTTGCGATTTTAATATAAGTACATGGTTAAATAGTTGACCACTTGCTTGAGCAACTTAATATAGCCCAAGTATAAGTAATGCATGGAATAATAGCCCTACGTTGTTTAAATTGTGTTTAAACGTGCACACGTCCAGTGTATGTGTACAAAGAGAATCGCAATGCTGACACAACTTTTTTTAAAATAAAAGTTGCAGCATAACTTCTGAATTTAATATAAAAATAGTAAGTATATGTTTGTGGTACAGCCGCGGATCAGTTATTCACTGCTGCTAACGCTTCATATGTGAAAAGCACTATCACACGCGCTGCTCCTGCACGGCAAACAGAGTATGTTTGAAACGGGCGTTAGATCAACCTACAGTTCTTAGAAACGTAGATGTGTCACGCACATTATATCACTTTTTTTCGTACAACAGCAGCTCGCATCTTGTTGTTTATAGCGGATGCGGATGAGCAGTCGAAAACCGGAAACTGATATGCCGGCTTCTGACAATAGCGGAAGTTCGTCACGACGCTTGTGCACGTAGCCTATTAATTTGAATTATAAATATTCAATGACTCACTCATAAATACTTCACTTGTTTCATTACTGGATGAATCAACGTTTGTAAACAAATCTCTTGAATGAATGATTCAATGACAAATACATCTGTTTAACAGTCTCTTGGCGCCACCTACTGGTGTAACGATGCAATGATACAATCTTTTTTTTTTTATCATATCACTTTTAAAAGGGGATTTTCTCTATTTTGATCTCTACCGTAGACATCAGTGTTTATATCCAAACTCGAAACTTAATCCCAGTACTTGTGTTAATTTGAATGATTGTACGACAGAAATAATGATACTGTGTGGTTAAAAAGACTGTTTGAGTCATGACAATTGCTCTCTCTGGATCAGCGGCAGATCTGTATGTTCACATTGTGTGGATGTTTGAACTGAGATGGTGATCTTTTACTCATTAATCGTGCAGTTTTAGTTTGAGACAAAGTTGCGATACTGAAACTCTGGCAGACATTTGCTCTCCCTGCTTCTTTCAAACAATTAAATTGCGATTTTCTTTCCAATGGTAAGAACTTCAAACGAGCCTCGAACTGACTGAACTTCTCGAACTGTCTCTTTTTTTGACATTTAATTTCCCACTGATGTGGCATCTTTCAGCAAATCACCCCAGATTCTGGTTATAATAACAGCCTGGAAAGCACATCTGATGTTGCCAACAGCCTTTGCCGTAGCCAAAACACAATATTCACCAATTTGTCTGATTACTCCAGCCCACTTAGCTCCAATATCTGGCTTGGCTCTTCAGAGGTTAGTTCTGGTTCATCTGTCACTGGGATCAGGGTAACCCACACGCTGTAGTAATACTGAAAGTATGTGTGCTGATTGTGAGCCACTGATTCATGCGTGTGCCAGAAAAGAGTCTCCAGCCAGAAAAGCTGGCAGACTAGCTCTCACTTTCCATCGACGCTGCTGTTTGGTTTGGGGTTTAGTTAAATGACCAAGAAATGTTTCCCTGAAAGCATTTGGTTTGGCTTCTATTGAATATGTTGGAACGCTTTAAAAGTGTGTATAGATGTACCTCGAGGCTCGCTGAGTCAGAGGAGGAAGTCCCCGACTGTGTTCTGTCTCTAAAACACTGGTGACAGATGAACTCATACTGTAAACAAGATATACAACTGTGAAAGACTGTGACATTTTAAACATGTAAATAATTACCGCTGTCTGCTAATCATTTTAGCGATAAAACGCTGATTAAAAAAAGATTCTGTGATGTAAAGTAAATTTTACAGAAAAAAATACCTGAATAAGTTAGTTCAATTTAAAAAGTAAATATTATTTTAGTACTCAATTTAAGCTTGTAGAAATTAAAGCGTTAATATCAGCATTATAAAATTAAGTAAAACCTACTCAACTTTCTGATACTGGTATTCCCATCATGCACTGGGGCATGAATAATTAATTCGGCTGCATTTTCACTGTTTTCATTGCTTTTGTTGTTAGGTTTAGTAACTTGCTGTTTTGTGACATCTAGAGTTCGTATTCAACTCAAAATGACACATTCATACTCTCAAATGATCCAACGAATGTTGCCGTTATAAGTATTGTGTTCAGGCATGTACTACGTTACTTATATTTAAAAACATGGCTTAATTCAGCAAATATTGTTTGAGTAAAATGTACTTGAAACCGAGCATCGTAGAGTAAACTTTAACTAAGTAGAAATTACTCAACAACCTTTAACTGGCCAAGTTACTTATTTTCTTTGTTAGTTTTACTTAACTAAGTCAAGTAGATTTTATCAAATTACCTTTAAAATCTGCATACAAAAACTTGTTTTAACTATAATTAAAACAAAAACAAAAAATCAGGAAAAAAAAAATCTAGATAATTAAAAAAAATAAAAACCAATGCGGCTTCTTGGCAATATTTTAAGTAAAATAAATTGAAGTTGAAGAACTATCTAAGAAATTAAAATATATCTTACGATGAAGATCCCTCTGCAACTTTAAATGGACCAATAAATGTTCTCACCTGGTGTCTGGTATCCCATAATGAATCGGTTGTATCCATGGAAACAGTGTGGCCTATGGCAGTGTCTCACATTATGCCAGTAGCCAGAATAATAGGCCACATCAACTGGATGAAAATGAACCCCAATACAAATGAGACAAAGCATGAGCCCGCCTGTCATGATTTACGAGATATGTAATCATAAATATCTGAGCAGATGTCTCATGAACGTTCAAGCCGTCTGAGAGGGAAGGACTGAAACACAAGGTTTTATTCCCTCCTTCCCTGTGAAATACCTTTCATCTGACTCTCTCTCTCTCTCTCTCTCTCTCTCTCTCTCTCCCTCTCTCTCTCTCTCTCCTCCTTTATACTGTCTGCATCTCTTGCTCATGTATTTCACATCCTTTTTTCACAAAGTTTTTTGGATTGGCATATACTGTTCTCATTTTGTCTACATGAGGTTATATATAAGGATTATGATGTCCGGCTTGATTCTGATTGGTCAATCTGTGTATTCTGTGGTCCAATGTTTTCCTGATGCTTTACATAATTCAAATGAGTAAATTACAGCATCATCTGAACACATAAACAATGTGTTGTTTTATAAACCTGTTCATATCAAACCGAATTCTGGCATTCAAATACATATAGAATATGTGAAGCAGGAATTGGTTTAATATGAAAGAGTTATAAGATCTAAACCATGTGTAGGATGAATACAATTTATATCTGAAACATCAGAAAGATGAATAAATCCCTAAGTGGCATGTTTCAGGTGGATATGAAAAACCAGACAGAGAAACTGTCTCCAGAGGACAAACACGTTAGTTAAACACACACACACACAAGGGTTAAAGTTTGACCAAATTCCAGTATATTTGGTGACTTTCAGAGCCACGTGATTTAATCAGTGATTAGACTGTGGCATAAAATAACAGAATAAATAATGCAGAATAAATAATGAAATACTCTGTTTTATCCATCCAGTCATAATGACAACTGTCAGCTTTTTTTTAGTTCATCTCTTCAGCTACATGTGCTGCATGTGTTCATGGGAATTGGTGTAGTTTAAGCAAATCATAAGACGGTGTCAGACGTAAGGTTTCGGATCTGATTAAACGCACAGTTAAATGAACATGAACAACATTTTTTTCTGGAAAATATGACAATGGATATTATGTCCAATAAATCAAGTTTTGCAATGATATACAAAGAGGGTCTCTGTACTTTGCACATCTGTCTCTTCAAATGTTTAATAAATAGGCTAATTAGTAGCCCTATATGCATATTTTATAATAATAGTGAATGTCCTGCATTTGGGTCCAATCAGAGTTCTAGATTAGGCATGAGATTCTAAATTAGAATTCTGAAATTCTGAATTTCCTAGATGGAACAAACAGGAAATCGAGTTTGACTCTAAAGCTGGAATGACAAGAACAGCTTTAGATATGCCAGCTTTGCATGAATTGCACAGAGAAACGGAGAGAGGACAGACGGGACTCACCCTGACAGGCCTTGCCGTCCTCCGTGAGCTCTTGACCGGCGGGACACTTACAGTAGAAGCTGCCGATAGTGTTACAGCACAGAGCTTCACAGCCTCCGTTGGTCTCTTCACACTCGTTCACGTCTGACAGACGGAGAGAACAAACACACATTACAGATGTTTACAATTTACGGTTTACGAGACATATGTACGCATTCATACAGACCACTTATGAAACTTCACCTCTCTGCAATTGACCGGATTGTGTGCTAAATCAAGCATCATAAAAAAAAAAAAAATTTTTTTTGCATGCGGTCTTCAGAAAATAATATAATTTGTAATAATATTACCAACCTTTTTATATAGGGGTCGGATACATAAGAGACTCATAAACTCACTGCATAGGTCATCTGAGGTCTCAACAAGAGCTTATTGGTGGAAATTCATTGCCAAACTAAAACATAATATCTTTTTTCCATGCACAGTTTTCCATCTCAAAAACAATCTAACATAGTCAAAAGAGATGTTGCCCATGACAGTCTGCTGCCAATGAGTAAATCATGTGTGTAATTAAAGACACATTTAGCTGGTCTTCACTGTAACTGAATTTGACAATAATGTTTTTTTGATTGTTCAGTTGAAGCTACTGAAAACTGGACCATTAGTTGAGTTTTCATTGGAAAGCGCTCATGGGAAACTTGTCACTTTGACGGTTTTTCAGTTTCCATATCTTTTAACTTTATGAGCATATTGATGCTTGTAATGTCAGAAGGTTTGATGCATTTTGGGTATGAGAAAATACAAGCACTGTACAAGTATTATAGACAAAGATTCTCCTTCAAAATGTGGTTCAAAAAAAGTAAGTGCTTTCTCTCCATGTTCAACAAAACCGCTTGTTTTTTCCAGTGGACACAACTCATCTCAATGGGATGGTGAGGGATGTTTCAGCATTTCATTGGCACAGTCACTGACCTCAAACCACGTGTTCATCAAAAAAGGGGAACAAAATGAAATTGCTGATAAATGTGTCCTTCTAACAGGACAACCAGCCTCACAGCGAGAGGTTTTAGCATTCATTCAGGATTCAGCGCAGATGTTTAACAACCTCCCATCACACATCCAGCTCACACACTCAAACACATGGAGATGTTTATGAGAAAATCGGTTCGTCGGTTTCCCAAAACATTATTTCAATAAAACCCTCGCCACAACAAATTGGCCCCTGAAGAGCGGAGCGATGTGTGCAGGAGGAGGGAATTAAACAACGAATGAGGGAATGTAAATCCTGCCGGACGTGATCACAACAGTCAAATCTGCTAAATATGTTATAGTTTGATGTGCAAAGGTAGAAATACAATGCTTTACAAGTACAATTCAAAATAGAAGCTAATGCATTATGGAAATAAAGACTAGGCTATGGTCCAAACCTCTAATATGAAACCTCGTACCACCAAAAACCCTACTTTACAGGAAATGGAAAAAACACACACATATATATATATATATATATATATATATATATATATATATATATATATATAATAATGAACAACATTTTACTGAATTCCAGACATACATGTGACAGTTTGAGGATCCAATGGAGTTACTCGGTTTAGTTTCTTTTAAAAAATACTTTTCATTTGTTAGATATTTTCAAAATCCACAGACAGACGTAAAGGGTGATAAATAGTAATGATTTACGAAAGAAAAGAAAAAATGACCAAAAATGGAGATACGAGGTTTCCGCCCAACAGCCATGAAATGCTTTATTTATCATGAGTTAACAATGGAAAACGGTATTGTTAGTTCAAAATGCTAATTACTAAATGTAATGATTAGTAATGAGAACAAAACACATTATTGCATTTAAAAAAAATAACTTTTTCTTTGCATTTTTTATCTTTTCTAGCTTTCTATATAAACCATGGCATCGTATAATATTGTTGGCTCTTTGATGAATTGCTTTTCTTCTTGTTTTGTTTAAATCGCTATGGATAAATGTGTCTGCAAAATGCATAAAAATATATGTAAAATATTTCAACAAAAACATATCTTGAAAAAGTTATTATTCTTATTATTATATTATTAATATAATTAAACAAGACTTTTTTTTATTAATATTAACTTAATTGATCACTTAATTTTGTAATGTAAATTTTTGAAATGAACATTAACCAATAAATACAGTAGAAAATGTGTTAATCATTTATGTAACTAGCATTAACGGTTTAATGGCTAATGTGTTAAAGCTTCCGCTGTCAATCCTGCAAAACATAAATGATGTCCATTATATATATATGAGAATAAAATGAGTGACAGATCAGTAGTTCATATAACGTCAACCTTCACATATATTCATCTACATCCAGACTGTAACATCAACAAGGAAATGGAGACGAACAACATTCCTTCACTGAGAGGTCATGACCCCTTCCGTGACCCGAGGTCAACCTGCCACAGACCTGCAGGGAGACGCGGGTTTGGAGGGTGTCACCGGCGGTGCGCGGGGTCGGTGAGGTCAGGGGTCAGGGGTCATTATGTCCACATAATGAAGTATTAGGAGCACTTTGTAACATATACTGAAAATGAACTAATTAAAGGTGCTCTATGTAACTTTTCTACTAAAATGAATCCTTTTTTTATTGCCTGTGTGTGAAGGGGTTGTAATCACACATTACAATGATCCACTTGTCAGGTTTTGCTATTACCTCTGAAGGCCAGTATTCATATTTTTATGTGAAGGCTCCGGGTCGGATTTCCCGCGAAATCCATCGGATGTGACGTGCATGCGCGCTCCCGAGCCTCTCTCCTTATACAGTCTATTGTAGACGGTCAGGGAGTTACGTCTGGTCAAAGGCGCACGTGTTTCGGCTTATATCTCGGTCAATCTTTGATCAATATTCCCAAGACTCAAATCGTTCGTAGTGCTGGACGGGCCCTTTCGAACGAACCCACCCCTGAGGTCCAACTCGCCCGGGTCCCCGAGTTATAGCCGTTCGAAATCGGAGGTCCCAGTGAACGCGATCAGGTAGGGGGCGTCCCCGGGGGCCGCCACTCTAGCGTTCAGGCAAGGGTCCCCCTGGGACCTCCTCTCCCGAATTTGAGCTCTCTGGGTCTTCGCGTTCCAGAGATACGAGCGGTTCTCTTCTGAGATCGTGGCGTCACCGGCGTCCGCCATTTTGCACCGCGCCCGATGGTTTTTGGCTAATATCTCCGCGAAAACACCACCAAAAATTATGAAACTTATATGGTTCTTTTCAGCTCGACTAGACGGTTCTACGTGCTCGCCGAATCCGTCGAGTATTCGCTGAGATACTTGTGTAATAGAGGGTATTGTTTATGAGTTCGAGCATGAGCGCTCTTGTAAAAATTGACTGCAATCTGAAACATCACCGCTAGAGGCCGCTAAAAGTTCCATAGAGCCCCTTTAATCCCAAAAACTGAAAACTTAAATACAAACTTAAATAAAAAAACGAGGAAAATCACAAAATTCATAACAAAAGTTTTTGAAAATCAGGCAAAAAGACAAAGCTACAAGACTGTGAACTTAACAGCTTTAGTGAGGGAAAAACTAAATGGAATCGAATTAAAAATTGATAAATATAAAACTGACATTTACAAATGTTATATAAACTATACATATATATATATATATATATATATTAATTAGGGCTGTCAGTTAAACGCGTTATTAACGGCGTTAACGCAAACCCATTTTAACGGCGTTAATTTTTTTATCGCGCGATTAACGGTCTTTTTGGCCTAGCAAACTTTGTAGTTTTTTTTCACATGCTTTTGCACCAGGACGCGGCATGCGCGGCGCTGCGCTTTGAAACCCATTCATTTCAATGGCTTGCGCCGCGCGAGGACGTTTTGAAAGCGCAAGCGGATCTAGCTAGACCGGAAACAAAACAACAGGCACGCCGCACACACTTGTTTGGGCTTGCGAGCCGGATGCGCGAGTGCGAATCTCTCTGCTCGAGTCGCGCCTCGCGCGCTCTCAGATACACGCTGCTCTTGTAAGAATTTTCTCTGGGCTCGCTCAGAGAATATGCCTGCACTTAAAACGTGTTCAGTCAGTGCAATCGCGAATCTCTCCTCTTCCCCAGCTAACAATTTAAGGTTATAAGAACATTTTCATAACGTTCCCATTAAGTTATAAAAACGTTATTTCTGAATGTTATAGGAACGTTCAAAACGTCCAGTTTTGAGTGGATGACGAGCGCGAGACGCCGAAATGGATGCCAATAAGATTCTGAATTGAAAGTTTACTTTTAAAAAGTTGCCAAATGGTTCCATTGACAAGACCAAAGTGATCTGTGTGTTTTGTCGTTGTGAACTGAGCTATCATCATCGCAGCACGTCCAGTCTGAAATACCACTTGATGATGGCCAAGCACACACACACACACACACACACACACACACAGCTGATGCGAATTCTCCGCCCCCTCGTCAATATCAGGACCTCGTCAGTATTTCTTTCACCCTTTTATTGATGGACAGTGTTACATTGTGTGAGAGACTATTTGCTCCAAGTGAGAATGTTTTAGTGTGAAATTGAACAGTATATATGCCAATATTGTTTTCAATAAAAAACATTTGCACAAAGCAAGCCGATCCACTTTTCCATGTTGATAAGAGCATTAAAATGAGAAAAAATAATGGGACATAAAGAAATCAAGAGACATTTAGAATAGATAAAAATGTGCGATTAAATGCGATTAATCGCGAGTTAACTATGACATTAATGTGATTAATCGCGATTAAATATTTTAATTGTTTGACAGCACTAATATATATATATATATATATATATATATATATATAAACAATATATTTTAATTTTATTGCTAATGCATTGTATCGCCCTATATACAAATATTTCAGTATTTTGAGAGTGTAGAGAAATCGACTCAGTCGCAGTGCTTAATGGAAGTGGGCGGAGCTAGAGCTATTTTGGCACTTATTGCTCGTTTCGATTCTCTGATTGGAGTATTTTTCTGCACAGCATCTTGGGTAATGTAGTTTTTCACCAGGAATTCCACCATTAAACACAATCATTTTAAAACTTAATTGAAATAACACAGGCTGACGGATTCAGCAGAATCCGTCGATTACCATCGATTAACAACCTCGTAGCTCACAGTCGGCCTGTCTTTAAAGGTTAACAAGTTGTCGCTCACAATCAATTTCCCTATGGAGAAAATGAATGGAGGTTTTACTTCCGGAAGGCGGCTGTTGTGCAAAGAGGTTATCCAATCACAACAGACCTCATTTACATATTAAATATACTTGCCTGCCTAATTCTGAGGCTCAGAGACGGTGAAAATGCTCATGAAAAACTAAATCATGACAAGAAATAATGACTTGCATTACATTTTTAGTTACATTATTTATTTAATTAAATGAAATTGCATTTTAGTAACTTTTCTCACATTCTGCATTTTCATTGCATTACATTTAAGTGTATTCCCTGTCAATTGTACTTTTCTCTGTTGTATTTTGAATATTTTTTAATCAGTTTTTCCTATCCTTTTCCCCATTCGTTTTCAACTGTGAAAGACATGATTTTATCTTAGAAATTAAATTTCATCCTTCTGTTCTTAGAGCATAACTTTGAGATGCAGTTTGTGCTGAAACAACGTGATGTTTAAATTTTGTTCTCGGTTTTGCACAATGTGAACTTGACAGAAACCTGGCAGGGAATTTGATGTTGTGGGTTCAATGATGTTGGCGGGTTCAGACACGAACTCTGACATCACAAACACAAACCATAAACAAAGAGCCAGCTGATGTTGAAATTGATTTTCATCAAATTCTTACTCAAAAAACACAATCTTTATGTTCAAGTTTCATAGCTACAGTCTGTTGTGAAGTGTGTTTTTAAGCAAAAAACAGACTTGCATGGAAGCCAAGGTGAAAGAGTAAACAATGACAATTCTCATTTTATCTATAAAACATTTGCAACCTCTGCAGGAAAAGAATTCATACGGAATGTTTCTGGTTCTATAAGTTATAAATCTATTATCCCAAACACACACAGACGTGCAAATATGCACATATAACACACACATAAAACATGATATATGTTTTCCAGCCCATAAAATCCATTGCTTGAGAAAATCTGTTTAACCTCTGGCCGGTGCCTTTGCCATATGTTCAGATCTATGTGAATCTAACACACACAAACCACCTGTCCAGACCCACTAAATCTATGCCAAAAGTACAGCATTTCTTCTATACTCGTGTTTTCAAACGTGCTTATACTGTACTTACACTGTTTCTGAAGAATTAACATCAAAATAAAAACTATGCAATAAGAAAATGACATTTATTGTTGACATTCCATCAGACCACCAGCAATCGTTCAGAGCCTTTATGTGTCAAACTGTGTGACTCTCTGAGAGATTTGTGTGTTTGCATTCCAGATGTGCATTGTGTGACTTCCGCTCACTGAGTCTGAAGTGTGTGTGTGTGTGTGTGTGTGTGTGTAGACGGGGGTCTTTGGCACAGCTGGTGGATCCTAGAAAAGCGTCCGGATAGCATCATAGGGTCACCGACTGCACAGAGATACAGCCGTCCAGCACATAAATACACTCATCAGGGAAGCCAAAGGCATGAAGCGTCTGCCTCAAAATCATATCTGGAATTGCAGGAATGTCTTCCACTGTTTAATGTATTTATAGATAATTAACAATGATTCAGCAATAAAAAGCTCTGTAAAGCACAAAGTCCCTCCAGCGGGAGTTCTTCTCTATATCAGTGTCAGTGTTTCTGAACTCTCTAGTCTTGAGTTTCTTCCGGTAACGAACACGTCTCAATATTCCTCATTTAAATAATTAATACGCATAATAAAGGGGCGGGGCCTGGTGGAGTTAGTTAGTAGTGTGTTAAACTGGCGGTTATGGAAAGGGGCGGGACATTTCCCAAACACACTCGAAGCGCTCGACCAATCACAACACACTGCTCTAGCCGACCAATCAGAGCACAGTGTGCTTTACAGAAGGAGGGGCTTCATAGAGACAGGAAGTAAACAGAGCGTTACTGACAGACTGGGAAGAGAGGAGCCGCAACAATGGAGAATATGAGGAAAATAATGTGTTTTATGAACATGCAATCATGAAAACCTATTCTAGAGCCCAAAAACAAAATCAAGACTTTGTAAAATGGCATAATATGGCCTCTTTAAATTGATCAAAAAGACTTTTAAGACTTTCAAAGGCATTTATAATGTTACAAAGGATTTATATTTCAAATGAATGCTGTTCTTTTGAACTTCTATTCATCAAAGAATCCTGGGAAATTTGTTTTTTATTTTAGCTAATTATTTTAGCCATTACACTTTTTTCAGTTTTTCAGTTTTATTTTTTTATTTTAAATTGTAATAATATGTCATAATATTAATGTTATTACTGTATTTTTGGTCAAATAAATGCATTTAATAAGTTCCTTTAAAGTCACACCAACTGTAATTCCAATCACTTAGTAAAGTAATTCACTTGTTTCCTCAACAAAACCAAAAAAAACACTTGATTTGACAAATCATTCATGTCTGGAGCACAATCAGTACAGGAAGAAAATATGAGTTTAAGTTTAAAACTTACTGCAGGGAGTTGCATATGAGAAACAGCAAGACTGATATTCACCATCATAAAGACTAGTGTAAAAAATCCTGTCTCGGCAACACAGAGCTCTGTATTTATTACTCACAATGACAAACTGATGAACAAACAAAAAGGTAAAAAGAAAAATCATGTGCGTCGTCCATCATCATTGGCACTGTAGAGAGCACACACTGCCCCCTGCTGTCTACATAGTGCACTTAAAAGAAGCCTGCAGACCGAGGGTCACAGTGCAAGACTTATAATATACTTCAGCCACACATAATCTATAACAACTGCCACTGTCATAACCAACCTCTCCAAACACAACTATCTTCCACATCTGCTCACATGCGAGTCTCACGTATCTTATGTTCATTTTAAGATGGATCTCTTTAGACAAAGAACGTCAAAATTGTATAAACACTTCATGTAACTGAACCGTACAGTCCAAAAGCACATTTTAAAACCATGCAAAGAATTATAACATGAGTTATGGGACGGTATACAGCTGTTTTCTTCATCTGTAGAGCAGATTGCACACATGATCCTCTCTAACACCAATGCATTCAAAATAACAGCAAATGAACAGTCAGAGTTCCCCGTGCATGCATTACTTTGATTCATCTCCTTCTGATAACAACAAAACATATGCATGACATGCAGATATCAAAGCATAACTTACCAACTAATAACAGATCTGAGCAGACGGCCTCCAGCGCCGACCGCACGTTTATTATTCACTAGAGCATCTCTATTCTCTCGACCACATACAACTCCTGCTGTGAATCTGTATCAGAGACTTTTACAGCTAATCATTTGTGTTTATCCTCAAACATCTGCAGCCGCTCTGCTGAGACTTAAATCAATGTGGCTGTGTAAATGAATCTATAGTTATAGTGTCATTTGATTTGTGGAGCAAGCACATGGAATCTGGTAAACTTGAAAAGCCTTTGTGTCTGTGTACTTGTATAAAAGATATTTCTGGTGTTAATGTGACCACATCTGTACACACACACACACACACACACACACACGACTAACATCTGACAGGCAGCCGTGGATGTAGAACCAACAATTAACGACTTTATGATGCTTTAATTAAAAGCTTTTTTCAGCAGTTCTGCTTTAGCAGGCTGTGGGGTGAAAGGAGATGTTACTAGAGAAAGGAAACATAATAAATAAAATTAATAATATAAAAAATAAAAAATAAATAAAAGAATAAATAAACAACTAGCAAAATAAAATAAATAGTAAATAAGAATAAATTAATAAAAATAATTAATAAAGTGAAGAATAAATTAATAAACTTTATAAACATAATAATAAAATAAACGAATTGATTAATTAATACAAATTAATTAATACAAAATAAAAGAATAAACAAATAGAAAAAATACATTAATAAATAATAAAATGATACATTATTAAATAAAAAATTAAATTAAACAAATAGAAATGAATAGAAAAATAAATAAAGACAGCAATGAGATCACATGGAGAGCAAAAAAAAACACTTTTGCATCTTATCCCAGTAATCTCACGTGAGATTGAGATCCCTGTACAGTGTCTCCTGTACATTTCAGAAGAAATCTCAATAATGTGTCAAACTGTGCTCAGATTTACCAAGATACCAATGTCTGCAAACACAAGACAGAGATCTCGACATGAACTCAAACGTTTCCATCAAAATGCTTCCAAAAGCAAATTTTCTGAATCTGAGCTGCTCTCCACATTCATTTTGTAACTCTAAACTCTTACTGCATGTCAGCAATCATCTCATTTGTGTCAATTTTGTTTCGCAGACAAAGACTCCAGTGCAATATTTAATTCCTATTTTAAATATTTACCATCAAGCCCTTATCAAAAGACACTTGAGTATGTCATCTATCCATACAAAGAATGACGAATTATACAAATGGTATCTCGGAGCGATTATTTTATAAAATCACTAAACCTTTCCAGAGAATTTTTTGCATTGAGTTCAACTAGACAAAAACCATTCAAATTCCTCACATATCAGTCTTTGGAACAGCTGTGTTTAGTTTTTACACAATTCTTCTTCCCAAGGTGTGTGTGTTGACAAGAACACGTTCAGCTGTGAGTTTTTCTGAAACCTCTGAACAGACACTTTGAGGACAGACAGAATCCAGCAGAAAAAAGTCCTTTTCAGATTATCTTCAGCCTTTTGGACACATTTGAGCAACTATAAGTCAAGTCACATTTATTTATATAGCGCTTTTTACAATACAGCAGCTTTAAAGAAATAACAGGAAAATAATGCAACAAAGTTTGTTTCCAGAAGAAAATAGCGTCACAGTCCTGTAAGTAAGTTCAGGGTGATGTTTCATTGTTGTTTTAAAAAAAGTTATTAATTTAGTTCATTTATTTATATATATATATATATATATATATATATATATATATATATATATATATATATATATATACTGTATATATCCGCTCTGGAGTAAACCGTGATGTCATCGTCCAGCTCAGGTCAGCTCTTGTATAATGGTGTAAATACAGGCAGATCAATATTATTGTTGAATGTTAAATTAAATGTCCCCAACTAAGCAAGGTGTAAAAGGCATGTTTTCAACATGATGTTTCAGGGGTCTAGACACCCCTTATAGCTGCTCAAATGTGTCCGAAAGGCTGAAAATAATCTGAAAATTACTTTTTAAGAAGACCAAACACCCTTTATAGAGGCCCAAACGCCCTCCGAGCACATCTATGGAAATGTTCCTTGTTTTTTGGTTAAGGAATCTTATGACACTCAGAATTTGTGTCAGTTTTGTTAATGATGCTTTGACATTTTTCAAACTTAATTAGACGACCTCCTGGCCCCCTGTCAACCGGCTGGATCTGGCTTTGTGCATTGATGTGTGTGTGTTTGTGTGGTCAAATCAGCACTGTATGTACACACACTTGTGCGAGAGGTGAATTTCCCGCCAGCCCCGTCTCAGTTGGATGCCCACCGCTTTCGTGAGAGACGTAACAGCCGAGCAGATTTGCTCTGAGGACGGTTTGAAAAGACTAAGCTCACCAAGTACTCGGGGTCTCTAATAGTCTCTGCCCGGGTTCATGTCTTTTCAAAGCAGCTCAAAAAAAAAAAAACGTTGACATCCAGACAAAAGACTTGTTTTCGTTTGCTCTCAATCCCGTCTGGTTTACAAAGCTTGGTGTTAACAAGAGACCGAATCTGTTTGGCGAACCCGCCGGGCTGATCTCTAACCTGCGCTGTGGATCTGAGGGATACCTGTTCGGGCCTGACGGACCTGGGAATGTTGTGTTGGAGCCTGCAGGGATACGAGGAATGTCCACATTACTGCCCGATTTCTGCATGAGCTGCTCGTG
Organism: Semotilus atromaculatus; assembly: GCA_031834385.1. NCBI lineage: Eukaryota > Metazoa > Chordata > Actinopteri > Cypriniformes > Leuciscidae > Semotilus > Semotilus atromaculatus. The sequence continues at coordinate 1,714,268 of JAULUF010000020.1, read as the reverse complement.
TACGTGGATCATGCGAGTTAACTATGACTATGTGCAAAGTGACTCGCTGGTTACTCTGCTATAGAATATATATTAGGGATGTCGATTTAATGAATTAGTTATGGGGGAAAATAACGTGTTAAAATTATTAAAGCATCTACATTTCATATTCATATTGTTAGAGTTTCACTAAAATTCAAGATAGGGAGAAAAAAAAATCACTTTTGTCTCATTTTTATCATGATATAGTTAATATAAGCAACATCACACGAGTAACGAGCACAACATCACACGAGTGCGGTTTTTTAAATGTGATATTGATTTATACAACAGGTCAATAAATAAGATGTTATTTTACTTTCATTTTTCTTAGTGTATTTATCGCCAGTTTATCGGGAAGTGACTATTTTGATCTCTTCGACTGACTGGATGGAAACGGTGCTTTATTCACAAATGTAATTGGCAAATGTCACATAAGTGAAATTCGTGGCTTTGGATGGAAACAGCGAATGGCTTTGACTGGACTCGAGTAATGCAGGTGCAGATCAAGGTTATGCATGAGTGTGTAGAAGTGCTGTGATCACATCTCAACCTGTCAGTCTTCACGAAACACACTGCTGATACACACTCAAACATCACATGTCATGTCTCACGGAGAATATAAACTGTGATCAGATATTAAACATGTTAACTGCATGTACTGGTATTAAACATATTAACTGCATACACTGCATATTAAACATATGAACTGCATACACTCACCGGCCACTTTATTAGGTACCCCATGCTAGTAACGGGTTGGACCCCCTTTTGCCTTCAGAACTGCCTCAATTCTTCGTGGCATAGATTCAACAAGGTGCTGGAAGCATTCCTCAGGGAGTTTGGTCCATATTGACATGATGGCATCACACAATTGCCGCAGATTTGTCGGCTGCACATCCATGATGCGAATCTCCCGTTCCACCACATCCCAAAGATGCTCTATTGGATTGAGATCTGGTGACTGTGGAGGCCATTTGAGTACAGCAAACTCATTGTCATGTTCAAGAAACCAGTCTGAGATGATTCCAGCTTTATGACATGGCGCATTATCCTGCTGAAAGTAGCCATCAGAAGTTGGGTACATTGTGGTCATAAAGGGATGGACATGGTCAGCAACAATACTCAGGTAGGCTGTGGCGTTGCAACGATGCTCAATTGGTACCAAGGGGCCCAAAGAGTGCCAAGAAAATATTCCCCACACCATGACACCACCACCACCAGCCTGAACCGTTGATACAAGGCAGGATGGATCCATGCTTTCATGTTGTAGACGCCAAATTCTGACCCTACCATCCGAATGTCGCAGCAGAAATCGAGACTCATCAGACCAGGCAACGTTTTTCCAATCTTCTATTGTCCAATTTCGATGAGCTTGTGCAAATTGTAGCCTCAGTTTCCTGTTCTTAGCTGAAAGGAGTGGCACCCGGTGTGGTCTTCTGCTGCTGTAGCCCATCTGCCTCAAAGTTCGACGTAGTGTGCGTTCAGAGATGCTCTTCTGCCCACCTTGGTTGTAACGGGTGGTTATTTGAGTCACTGTTGCCCTTCTATCAGCTCGAACCAGTCTGGCCATTCTCCTCTGACCTCTGGCATCAACAAGGCATTTCCGCCCACAGAACTGCCGCTCACTGGATGTTTTTTCTTTTTCGGACCATTCTCTGTAAACCCTAGAGATGGTTGTGCGTGAAAATCCCAGTAGATTAGCAGTTTCTGAAATACTCAGACCAGCCCTTCTGGCACCAACAATCATGCCACGTTCAAAGTCACTCAAATCACCTTTCTTCCCCATACTGATGCTCGGTTTGAACTGCAGGAGATTGTCTTGACCTTGTCTACATGCCTAAATGCACTGAGTTGCCGCCATGTGATTGGCTGCTTAGAAATTAAGTGTTAACGAGCAGTTGGACAGGTGTACCTAATAAAGTGGCCGGTGAGTGTATACTGATATTAAACATGTGAAATGCATATATCTAAAGTTAATGAAATCAAAGTGGACTAAGTACTTTAGTCTTATTGTGAGTGATTTATCAGTGCACATTATTATTTACCCCACAATAAAAAGGCATCTAGGCCACACGCTCACCAAAAGCCATCATTATTTAGGCATTAATTACAAAAACAAATCTTCAAGTAAAGGAAATATCAACTTTTCACTATCCAGTCAATTCCTGATGCATAAAACCAAACCCCATACTACTTTTTTTCCGTATTTTCCTCACTTTCTAACATCCCATTAAAGAGGTCACATGGGTTGAGAATGCCATTTTGTGTTTAAACTGAGAAATTACACTCAAAATAAGAATCCTAAAGCATAAATATTGTTTTGATGTCCTGCATCACTCTCTATCTGTCAGCGCAGTAAAGACAGCTGGATATCACTGTAATCCTGCTTCAAACAGCTGTACACTTCAAGTCTTCACAGATGTCCGGGACCCAGAGTGACATGATGGACTTCATCAGGTCCAACGCAGTTCTGGAATTTCAGCTCAATTAGGAAAGATTAAGGAACCAAACTCCAGCAAGAGAAACACACAAACACGATTAAAGTAAACTCATTATGACTGCAGGTTTTCAGCACCAGGAAACTTTAAAGACCAAGGCTATATTCTCTCCTGGCAGCAAAATAAGGAAACAAACAGGAAGAAGCCAGACAGGAAACAGGGATTGTGGGATTATCCAGAGGCAGGTTTACAGTGGCAGTAATGAGAGAGTCACAGCCATTCCTGAGTTATTTTAAAGGGGTCCTATTATGCTTTGATTCCTTTTCAGCTTTCTTTAGTGTGTAATGCTGCTGTTTGAGCATGAAAAAGCTCTGCAAAGATACAAAGCACAAAGTCCCTCCAGCAGGAGTTATTCGTCTTTAGATTCTTCCGGGAACAAACACGTCTCAATATTCCTCATTTAAATAATTCATACGCAGAATAAAGGGGCGGGGCCTGGTGGAGTTAGTTAGTAGTGTGTTAAACTGGCGGTTATGGAAAGGGGCGGGACATTTCCCAAACACTCGAAGCGCTCGACCAATCACAACACACTGCTCTAGCCGACCAATCAGAGCACAGTGTGCTTTACAGAAGGAGGAGCTTTACAGAGACAGGAAGTAAACAGAGCGTTACTGACAGACTGGGAAGAGACGAGCCGCAACAATGGAGAATATGAGGAAATAATGTGTTTTTGATCATTCAAGCATATATACCTATTCTAGAGGAGCGCAAAAACATAATTAAGACTTTGAAAAGCGGCATAATAGATCGTATTTAATGTTTTTTTCTTTATAAGACCAAAACTGCTTATCTAGATTAAGAAAACACAACCAGAAAGAAGAAAAGACAAAGTGTGTGATGAAATAATGGGGACAAATTATTGAACCAGAAAACAGACAGAATATATAAATGGTTAAATCACATGAAAACATGTCCAGGTCTTATTTCAGCTCAAAATCAGAAAATTAAAATAAGATGTTCCAGTATGTACGTTAGATGAAGAAAATCAAGGCTTTTAAGGGGGTTTTATTACATTATTTTAATGACAATTTATTTATTTTCCCATTTTTCAGTATTATAATTACAAATGAAGAGTTCAGATGCAAAAGCCTCTAAGTGCCATCTGAAATTTTCTTCTAGAATGATCATTTTTATTAAGCTTGTATATTTAAGTTCAGTAATTTCACTTAAATGGCTATGAAAATTACCTATTAATTGTCATTTAAGTGAAATTGTTGAACTTAAATATAAACAAGCTTGATAAAAATCATTTTAGAAGAAAATTTCAGATGGCACTTAGAGGTTTTTGCATCTGAACTCTTCAAATATTCTCAATAGTGATTCCTAATACATGATCATTGTAATAGAACAATGTAACTATCAAACAACTTTTTTCAAGATTATATAATTATCAGAATTCAATAAAAGCAAAGCAATAGGAAAAATATCATTTTCTTTTCCCATGTATATTTTGATTTCGAGTTGAAATAAGAACTAAACTTGACAGGTTTCATGAGACTGACCCAAAAATAAAAACATAAAAAAAGTTAAAGTGACATAATTTTAAATTTTGGGGAAAACTTAATTTAAGAAAAAAAAAGTGGAAGAGGGAGACTTATAATGACAGACTGTGACCCAAAAACACTGTGACCATAAAAACATGCAACACACAATGTGGCAAATGCGACGGGAATGTCGATGAGTCAGTCAGTCTGCGTAAAGGTGGATTTTCCATTGGAATTATGCAGTGACATCATTACATTACACGTGCTGAAAAAGACTCGGGGAAGTGTTCAAACGGTCCCAGATTTCCGGAAAAGGCCGCTCAAACAGATGTGCAATGACTGGAAAAACTGGGAAAAAGGATAAAACGTGTGACCTCGAGTGGCAGATCAACGTCTCTGACGAACTGTCAAGTCGACACCAGAACGTAAAGAGAATTTACTCAAATTTCAGGCAATGATTTTCAGATTGTTGTTATGAATATGCTCTGCCAACTATGTTAGAGTGATTACACACCAATCATGATGAAATGGAGCATTTGCAATGTTAAACACGTTTTACAGATACGAGAGTGTCGAGACCGTGGAGAAACTGTAGCTCATTTATCGTAAAGCCGTGTGGATGTGTTACTACCACAACTACAGGCCTGGGATCAGGGCAAGCTGAGTTTTAGCAGTTATGTTCAGTAAACTAGAACACAACCAAAACCAAATCAAATAAAAAAAATGTTTTACAAATCTGAGGTTTAAACAGAAGTTGTGATGTGTGTAAACTTCTAGTTTACATTCAGTATTTGAAAACCTTTACATTATTGTGTGCATAAAAAGTCCTGGGGCCACAACTTCACCGTCGTGTTTTACATTCCATAAAACCAGGAGGAGCCGAGGACATTTGTAGCTGGAGAAAAGCACAAAGGTGACTGCCCTTGAGCTAATGGCCCATTAAACGAACTTAGATAAAGCTCAGCACACAGGATGTGAAAGGAGAAATTAGCAGAGCAATTCACTTGGATTATAGATATAATTTATGTCCACTTTAATAGCCTTAAGACGGGCTGATTAATGAAGCATATAAAGCAACAGCAGTGAACCGTAAAGTTGAGTCGGGTCAGAGAGGCCAAACTTGCTCATTCCTAACATTAGTAAGGTGTACTGGAGAGTAACAAACTAAACCTACTAACTTACAGTAACGACAGGTTTCTACTATGCATGCAATTAAATGCATTCTTAGTCATATGTAGCTTTGGGAAGTCAAAGTTGATTCAGTGAGTCAACAGGCTTCATTCATGAAACAGCAGAAAAAAGTAGTGTAAATGATTTGCATTCAATTAAATGTCGTTATTTACCCAGAAAATAATTATGCTATGATACATGTTTTACAGATTCTCACTCATATATGTGAGGAATAATTCAAAAGCTCACTGATTTCAAATTATTTAGCAACTTAAAAGTTGTTATTGGCTGTATACAGACAAATACAATAATATAGTTTAAAGTTTCTTCTTTGTGAGGAAAGTTTTACCAGTGTAACACAATTTAATTTCAAATTTGATTGAATTTATTTATTTATTTTAAAGCTTACTGTACAGTGATTAAATTATTTTAATATAATTGAGATACTATTAGTTTTTATTACTATTTTATATTAGTTTTTATTTTTATATTTTTATTATAAGTTTTAAAGTTTTAGTAATTTTGGTGTTTTTATTGAATTTTTTCATGTCTATATCTTTTTATTTAAAGGAGCCGTATGTAAGATTGTGGCCAAAACCGGTACTGCAATCACTTTCAAATTACTGACTCGAGGTTGCCAGATATGCTGTATGATCCGATTACGACACGTTTGTACCTGCAGCTGTGGGAACTAGAGCAGAGCTGGCAACCCGGATGCAGCAAGACTACTGACTCCGTGATTGGTCGATAGGTGGAGGGTGGAGCTCAGACCAAAACACAACATGACAACATCAACATCAGTTGAGGGCTGCAACTTCACTTTTTAAATGTATATATAATATCCTGGCCATAGTACTGTTGTCAGTGATATAACTATTTGAAATGAACATGATTTCTTAATGTCTAGTGACATATCAGGGAAAATGTATGATTAATTGAAATAAATTTCTTACATACAGCTCCTTTAAAATCAGTTTTCCTTTTAGTTATTTTTATTACATTAAGTTAAATGAAAATGAGAAATGTTGCTTTGGCAACTATAGCTGAATAAACTATAACTTATTTCAGTTTCTTTACAGCTTTTTAGTTGACTAAACCCTGCCATGCACAAAATAAAAACATGCAACAACCAAAAAACGATTCCTTCATGTTTTCAGCATCATGACACAATATATTTACACCGTCTTTATCATTCACTTTCATCTCTGTAAATCCAACACTTGCTTGTGTTCATTACCTCAGATAACTGACGGACTCCTCCAGACTTCAACTCTATCAACTACATAAAATCTATCAACTATAAACTCTATCAACTCAACTCTATAAACTCTATAAACTATATAAACTCTATCAACTTAACTCTATAAACTCTATCAACTATATAAACTATCAACTCAACTCTATAAACTCTATCAACTCAACTCTATAAACTATCTACTCAACTCTATAAACTATCAACTCAACTCTATAAACTCTATCAACTCTATAAACTCTATCAACTCAACTCTATAAACTCTATCTACTCAACTCTATAAACTATCAACTCAACTCTATAAACTCTATCAACTCAACTCTATAAACTCTATCAACTCAACTCTATAAACTATCAACTCAACTCTATAAACTCTATCAACTCTATAAACTATCAACTCAACTCTATAAACTCTATCAACTCAACTCTATAAACTATCAACTCAACTCTATAAACTCTATCAACTCAACTCTGTCACCGTTCCGAGAAACTGCTTTAGAATATTTATCATTCCTGCATATTTTCTTGTCTGTTCTATGTGCTAAACTCTTGATAAAGCCCTCTTCCACTGAGTCCCTGGGGTTTCCTTGTCTAATCCGGTCAATCCAGTCTTCATAAGAAAGCTCGATTCTTCTTACAACAGCCAAAGTTTGGATTCCATCAGGAAACACAAGCCAACTAGAGGACGTAACTTAGAGAAGCCTTCTATGATTTCAACTAAAAACTGAGAAATGAGTCATATCTCTCCATGTACAATTAAGGAAATTAGAAAATGACCAACTCATAAATTCCATAAACTGAGGAAAATCTCATTTATTTATGTCTCAAAACTGATCTAATTAACTTTTAGTTATTTCTTTTCAAGCCCAAAATGACATCGGTGTTGCAGATTCAACATCCAGACGTGTCATGAAATAAACATAACACATAAAAACACAGTTTTATTCTCTGATATTTCCCTGTTTTTCATGTCTGTATAAACCCTTGCAATTTAGCCGCGCTAATCTAAGATTCGGTTCCAAAACTGTTTCAGTGATCATATCCAGCTAACTGACATGTAAGCTCAAAAACACAACTGTTTCCAGCTGTGATAATAATCAGCAAATCATCATATTAGAATGATTTCTGAAGGATCATGTGACGCTGAAGACTGGAGTAAAAATTCAGCTTTGCATCACAGGAATAAATTACATTTGAAAATAAATGCAGAACAGAAAACAGTTCTTTTAAATTATAATAATATTTCACAATATTACAGTATTTTTAATCAAATAAATGCAGCCTTGTTGAACATAAAAGAGACTTTAAAAAAAAACTTTTAGTATATATTTACAACATTTCCCTCAGATCCATCTGGCTCTTTTCTATTCTATTCTATTTCTTTCTATTCTATTCTGAGATTGCCTTGTTCAAGAAGGAAACGTTACAATTTGTCCTGAAAATCTGAAAACGAGGTCTCTATGAGCTCATGGGACTCAGTGTTAGCTCAAGCACTAAGTAAGACTGTGTGCAGCAGAAGTGTAGAGTGCACTGCAGGTCTGTATTAATAGCTCGAGGTCACAGTTGTCAGATGTCCATTTGATGAGTTGCATGACCTGCTGTAAAACTGACCCTCCTGCAACAGCTCTAGACGTCCCCCTCCATTAGCATCAACTACACGAGTTCAACACCGCGACGTTCAGCTGGACAGATGCACAGACGAGACTCTGACCTCTGACCCTCTAAAGAGATAGAAGGAAATAAGTGTGAACTCTGAAGTGACAACTCAAAGGATTCGACTCATTTTTTAAATAATTTGTAATTAAACTAATTAAATTAAATAATTAAAATATATATATACACACTTAATTTTATTATATTTAAATTTGTATAATAATAAAAAAAATAATCAAATAATTGTATTTATAGTGATAATTTAATTATTTAAAAAATATATATATGGTGTATATATTAATTAAATTAATCATACACTTATTAGTAAAATTAATACAAATTTGTGTTATATAAATTATAAATAAATTATAAATGTATGTAATAATTATAAGTTATAATATTTCTTGTTTAAATATATATATATATATATATATATATAATTAATCATAAAATAGTTAGTATAATACACATTATTACTAGTAGCTACATATAAATTATAATAATAGAAAATTACATTTTAATAATATTAATTAATCATCTAATAATTGTATATAGTAATGTTCATTATAGTGTATTATGTTTTACTTATATTATGGTTTAGTGTATATATGAATTAAATTAATCTAATAATTATCATTCTAAATAAAATCTTAAAAATAAATGATTAATATAAATTATTAATTTAATATATGCACACACATTTACAGTATATATACATACATATACAGGTGAAACTCAAAAATTAGAACATCGTGCAAAAGTTATAATTTGGATGATTATGGTTTACAGCTTATGAAAACCCCAAATTCAAAATCTCAGAAAATTAGAATATTACATGAAATCAATAAAAAAAGGATTTTAAATACAGAAATGTCGGCCCTCTGAAAAGTATAATATATATATAAAAGTTTCACCTGTACATATATATCATACAGTATGTTCTGTGAAAACAGATGGCATTCCATCAAGAATTGATGTCCAAAATGTTTGATAAGTGTGTCCAGTCACAACAGAAGACCCCATGAGAAGCCTCTGAGCCTGACTGAGCAGTTCGGCATGTTCTGCGCCAAGACATGAGCTCACGGCCCACAAATCATTGTTTTTATCAAAAGAAAGAGACAATTATTCCTCAATGAAAGAGACCTTTCAATATGGACCCTGAAACGCTGAACTGACAGGAATATAACAAACATGTGACCATGACAGAATTGTGTGCATTGATGTTTATCCAATTTTCCTGAAATTTGAGATTTATCTGCATATGCAAACTTTTATTCTTTATCCAAGCTGTCCGATTCTATAGCCGTACAGAAATGCATGAACTGCATGTTTTCCATATGCAAAAAATTATCCAACTACTGCAAAATCATTTTGACATGTTTTGATTAGTTGCATTTGCCAAATTCAGTAGCTTTAAGAAGAGATTATGTGTGTTGTATTAGTCTGTTTTTAAAGCTCCACATCAGGTGTTTAACTCAGAGTAATAGGTCTTTGAGAGCTTGAAGAGTTTTCAAAAGCTGTTTTTTCTCTTGTGATGACAGGTGAAACTGGGAATACAGTGATACTCGCCACAGGGGAATGTGAGTCCCAAACAGAGAGATTCTCCACGCCGTGCCACATTTGTTCATTATGTGCAGAAACCACAACATGTCAAACATCATCACCAGCTCCACCAGAGCCATCATGGGGCGCTGTCAGGGAATCAGCAAACAAGAACAGACTTAATCTGACAAAAATCATCAGCCAGCTGTGGATTATAAGAACAAGTCAGACCAGAGAATGATTTTCCTTCCTCAGACTCTGAACAGGTTCACTGATCCAGAGGTTTCTCAGAGGCTCGGACAGATGTTTATGTTCTATGCTTGTCCTGATACTTTAAGCATCTTTTATGGTACTACAGATAAAGTATAATGATAAGTAGTATTATGATGACTCTCGTATTTTTTTGATGTGCAGCTCTTAAGGGAATATATTGGGCACGGGCGTAATTTCCTATGGGGACAGGGGGGACATGTCCCCCCCACTTTTCAAAATCCCGTTTGTGTCCCCCCCACTTTCAAATTCGTTTGTAGTTATTTTAAACCGAACGCCGTCATCGCCACGGAGGAGCAGGATCGAGCCTGTGTCGATGCGCGTGTCAATGTCCAGGAACTTCGCGTACACACTCTAAAAATAGCGCACTGAACGAATGAGCAGATATAGCGGTTGCTGCACAGACAGCGATGCAGGGCCGGCGCCACGGGGGGGCGTGAGGGGGCGACGCCCCCTCAACGCGACTCTCCCGCCCCCTCAGATCACCATGAATGTAAACGGGATTTTACTGATAAAATATGCTATTTAAAAATCCCATTTTGGCAATTACATTTTCTTATTTTTGTGAATATTAAGCTAAATTAAAAATATTTTAGTTAACCCTTTCACACGTAAGTTAAAAAAATTCCATTTGACCCCCCAGCGTGAGTTTTTAAAGGCGATCGTTATTTAGAAGCTGTCCCTTTAATGTTTCCATGGTGACGCGTCATTGCTTGTCACGTGACAGAGCGCAACCACAACACAGCGCTGAATGAATGATGATCTGCTTTTATGTCATTTTTCCTTTTTTATTCAAAATATTCACAAATGTATTAGCTATAGCATGAAACACTGATATTCCGATTGTCAAATATGTGTAAGTGGATGTGTTTTGTTGTTTAAACACCTTTATAACGATCGCGTTAGTTGAGCTGTATGTGCGATGGGCGGTGCCATGTTGGTTTGTGCCACAGTTCAGAGAGTCGGATCTGTTGGATTAACAGCACGTCAATTTCTCCACTAATCACGAAATACATGAAAGTAAGTGGCCGGTGAATTTGATTTAAAAAAACAAACACATTTCAGCACTATAACGACTCTAATTTGACAAACGAACAAAATTAATGCTCTGCTAGTTAACTGAAGATGTTTTATTAATTTGTATTGGTACATCCGTGCCGCGAAGATGTTTTAAAAAGTGGTGGGGACAATATCGACCCTGGCAAAAAAGTGGTGACGTGCGTTAATGTGAACGCCCCCTCTCGGTATTTCAGACGCCCCCTCATCAGCGCTCGGCTGGCGCCGGCCCTGCAGCGATGAAACGCCAGAAACAACAACGGGTGACTATAATGTCATCATGGATGAAAAGAAAGAAAGAAGATGCGAGTTGGTTGATTCAGTAAATTAGCTCACGTCAGGATAATCATATATTTTCTTTCTACACCTGTTGATAGCCTTACGTTGACTGAGCTAACTTCAACATAGCCTACGCTGCTGCTGCTAGGTAACTTCAGACTGTTAAATATGTAATGTAGAACCACATTGTGTAGCCTACTAAAAGAAAAACATTATGGGCCATGAAAACGAGTCCACTTTAAACCGCAGCATTTTCTGTCAGCAACGATAGTGCTGTCAACGTTGACCCATGCGACTAACTTTTGTCCAGCTTTAATGCGCGACAAGACAAAGGAGAACGCGCTCAGTGAATGTCCTCCTGACACAGACACACACACACACACACACCGCACAGAAAGACGCTCAGTATCGCACAGACAGGGTGCCAGTATCAAGTTCTCTATCGCGCTTGAATTAACAATAACACACACATTTATGCCCAAATGTCCGTTTTTTCGAGTATCCCACAAGAACAGTCTTAAATGAGTTAAATAAAATCTTAAATGAAAGTAAAGCTAGTGAGAGAATGAGACGCGTGAGATCCTGTCAGCAGATCTTAAAGTGACAGCAGCCACTAATTCTCTCTGTCAGTAAAGTTAACCAAAGATCAAAAAGAACAGAGAATTACTAACTGCTCTTGACTAAAGAACGGGTTAATCAAATAAAATGATATTTTAAATTGCATTTTTATTCATTTATAATTTATGCAGTGTTGAGTGTTTGATAACCTTATTCAATTTCTGTATATGTCATAGCCTACCTGTCCGACAGGAAGGGCACAGCTGTAGACAGAAAGCCAACATAGCCGACATTTATTATGGGTTTATGTGAGGTTTGTTTTAAGTTCACTTAAATTAAAAGTTGTTATATTTTTTGAAGCCTAATAAATGTTTAAAATTTGGGGGGGAAATGATTTTTCATCGATACATCAGTAACTATAAAAATCAGTGATACTGGCCTTCATTCATAAAAAGATGCCATTAAACAATTATTTAAAATTGTCTTCATGTTGTTTCTACATTACAGTGAAAATTGAGTCTCACATTATTTAAATTCTATTTACACACAAAACATTAATAGCTAACATTTATTTACTTTATAAAATGATCTGAAGTCTTGGCTTTCGGCACCTATTAAACAATAAAGAAAGACAGACATTTTTCTTATACAGCCTATTCCTAGATTATAATCTAATTATTTCCTGGATTTTATGTCACCATTGTCCCTAAATGTAGCTATGTAAATGCAGGAAATGAGATTCAAATCGAAAATATTTTCCCCCATTTTGTGTCCCCCCCACTTCTCAAACCAAAGTTACACCCTTGATATTGGGTATTCTGTTCCTATCCAAAAATATTTAATATAAAAAATGTAAATATACTGTATATGTATATAATAATATAAAATGTCATATAATATTAATATAATGTTACATTATTACATTATGAAGGCAATATATTGTTTTAAAAATATATATACAATATATAGGGTTGTATAATTTTTATCCAAAAACATACATTTCATGCATTATTATTATTATTAATGCAACAATATAATAAATAAATGATTATGCATGTATTAAAAGTGAAGACATATAATAATAATGCATGGAAAAATAATATACAATATTATATAATTTTATACAATAACATTTTATTTATTAATATGAAAACAAATAAAATAATGAAATTCATTAAAGTGAAAAAATGTAATAATGCATGAAAAATTTTGTTAAAAATATTACATAATAAATAGTGTTGTATACGTTTTATACAAATGCATAGCCTATATTTCATGCATAAATAAATAAATGTGCAGCATGCATGAATAAAATAAGATAATTCCAACGGCTAAACACTTTGATTATATTCTTAATTTATAACAATTACAGGCTTTATTTTCTTTAGGCAAAACATAAATTACTTTTTGATATTGATTTTGTGATGAAATATGACCAGGACATGTTCTTGACAGGTTTCTTTCATACTTTCATGATTGTCTTTATTTTCCAGTGCCAGTCTGGCATTATAGAAGATATATGGGTAAATAGGCCACAGGCTCCATTACGCTGTCCTGTGATAGATTGTGGCTGTTAGTGTTTTCATATGTGTTTGTGCATCCCGACCGAATCAATCAGCATCACTCTTAACAACACACATAAGGAACTGTCCAGAATAAATGACCAATGGTTACCAGCTGTGCACATCTGAGTCTCTGTGTTGAAGACATGGCTGGTGGAGGCAGACGAAAGCCATCAGCTCATGCTACTTCACGCTACTTCAAAATGCAAGCTGCAACATCTTAGACGCTCACAATGTTGCTGAAAGCCGCGTAATTAATTGAATCTGTCTGCAATACTTTGAGACACAAGCGGCTCTCGGGTTACTCTTGATCTTAGCGCAAAACCAGCGTCTGTTATCACTCCACGAGACACAGAGGAGACCAGTAACTGAAAAAGTAGGGCAAGATTTGTGAAGAATTTCCTGTCGTGTGTATATTATCACCAAAAAACAACATCCTCCATTATTAGCATCCTCTCTCACTGGCTACAACTGCCCGTTGCAGATAAAATTCTTGGCTTGCAATATTACAGACTCAAACAGCCCGAGAACACTTGCATTTATTCCAAAGGAAATGTTGTCAAAATCATTATTACAACCCTTTATATTTTCTAAAATGCGGTGCTTGCACATGCAAGACCTACTAATATCGACTGTGGAAGAATGCTTCATGTCCTTTTCTTATTTACATGTGATCTATCTAAACAGATTGTTTTTATTAAAGTGTAAGTTTGCTGAATTTCAACCCGGTTTGTATTGATACAGTGTCAGTAGTAAAAATGCAGTTTAGTCTTTCTCCGTGTTCCTGGTTATTTGTCAGCAAAACACATAATTCGGCAGACTTTTGACAGTTCAAGGGCTTTCATGAAAACTACAGATTGTACTTTCGCATTTTTCTATTCTACAGCTCTGGATCCTTCAGAAAATAACTCACTACTCTCTATATTCTTGCAACCAGGAACAATACAAGTCGACACTAATTGTGACCATCAAGTATTTTCTACTCAAGCAAGGCGGTATTTGACTCTGGTCAAGCCTATCCAATAAGAGCAGAGTGGGCGTGGCCTTGGACGATGTGCATTATGGGTGTTGTAGTTTCCCTACCTATTTAGCTAAATGGAAGACAAGAGCAGATTTTCCCTGTTTTCTCTAGTCAGGTAGCACAGATTAAAAACAAAACAACAAAAAAAAACACCTTTCTACCGCATATACAGCCAGGTTTTACTGCAAGCCCATATTGCCAGTGGTGAATTACCCCTTTAATATCAGCTGACCCCATTTAATATTTTCTCAAATCTTCAAGGGAATCTAAAAAAAGATTAAGAAACAAATCATTCAGTCTGTGTTGGACTCACCGTACTGGCAGCTCGGACCACTGAAGCCGGCCGGACAGTCACAGAGTTGAGCAGAAGCTTCTCTACACTGGCCTCCATTAAAGCACACGCCATAACTGCACACAGCTGTAAGAGACGAGAGACAGAGATGCTGAGCACATGACATGAGGCCTACACATGACAGTAGAACATGCTGTTTCATCAAGTATTTCTGCTTTACTATTAGCCTGTTAACACCTGAAGAAAACACACACCTGAAATGTACAAAGCTGAGATCATAACACAAAAAAAATAGACAGTCCATCACGTCTGCCAGTTGTCTGACAGTCTTAGATTAACTCTCAGGAACAGTTTCAAACCCACATCACCAACACAAGTACATAGTGTTGTTATTAAACTAAAACTAAAACTGAAAATAATTACTGTAATAAGTAATAATTACTGATCAAATAAAATAAAATACTAAAACTGACAACAAATTTTTTTTTTATCAAAGCTATACAGAAATGTTTTAAAAAAAAACATTCAAAATTACAAAAATAAAAGTTAATTCTAAATATTAATAATACTATAAAAGTTTATAAATAATACCAAAATAACACTGAAGTACATGAGCTAACATGTTAGCATTGATATGTAGGTTGTCATATGATGATGTGAAAAATATAAAAGCAAATTTCAAACCCTTATATTTAAAAAAAAAACATCTTATAGCAAGACCTGTCAACCAGTTGTTCAAAGTCATTGTCAACATGCATTCATGTCAAAACTGCATACAAAATTTACAAACTAAAAATTGTGAACAAGGGTTTTTACTGAACCCAAAGCAAATAAAACAAGTCAGGATCAAAACATAGAGCAGCATTAGCATTGTACACATCTTAATATGAATATGAATAAACCTTTGGCAAAGCACAAGTGCATAATATTACATAATATAAGGATGTGAGAGGAAGAGCATGGGAAATCCCAGCAGACCAATATGCTAGCTGTATTATTATCTAAAATATATGCATGTGTTAGAACTCATGTTCGTCAAAACAAAAAAACATGATATGAATCTTCATAAACACTGAAATCCCTTGAAATCCACATGGATAGACGAGCTGTTGTGAGAGATTATCTGAGCTGAACAACTGTACTAACTCAAGGACACTCAAACCCTCGGCAGATCTGACAGAACAGGTCATGAAACAGCATTTCTGCCTCTGGGATGGACAATTAATGCTCTTCGTAACAACCGGCATTGTTGGTCATGTGGACAGACCACCCAGGACATTAGTTACGCACATTCCTGGCCCTTGTTCAGGACATTCCCGTCTACAGCAACAAAGACCTGCTTCCATTCACTCCTTATTGCCACTATTACCTCGTGGTGGTCAGTTCTGTTTCAGATCACCTAGTCAGCATCAGTCAAATAACTGGCCACTTGCTGCTCCCAACTTTCCTGTTCAAACTCTGACTTTTGCTCCTTAATGAAAAGAAGAGGATTTTTTAAGTGCACGTTTTGTTAAAGTGGAAGGAAGTCTCATGAAGCACGCTTCAAGCTCCAAAGGCACTTCTACAAAAAAAGAATTAAAAGTCATTGAGTCAATTGGTATACTTGAGAAACAAAGAAGTAAACAGGGTTAGCGTACCCTAAAAGAGCCCAATTGTAAATAGCTTCAAGATTAAGTTTTAAAGACTAGAATGAGAATGAGTCTTCCCGCTTCCTAAATAAATCCAAAGCAATTCTCCGAAAGCAGCCTGAGTGTGTGTTATTTTATGGGTTCCAGCTCTGCAAAGTGATGCAAATCTCAAAAAGCTTTTTAAAAAAAGTTTAATCTGGTGTTGCAGACAATCAGGCCAAGCAGGGAAAAACAATGCAAAATGCTAATAATAAAAAATTCAACTTTCTATAATTGTGCATAGTTTGGATTGCAAAATAACTTTTAAAAAAGAGAGGAGAAATTACACCCATTTTGTTGTTAAAGCCAAAGTTCATGTGTCCAATCAAACGCTACAGTATTTTGGCATAAAGTCACGTGGTAGAAGTTATTCCGACGCCGACGTTGACAGGTTGCGTGACATGCACTCATCCTTGACAAGCACAAAACTATGCAGACTACTTTAAATACATGCTCATTTGTAACAAGAATAAACAATATGGTTTGTATGCTGACCATAGTTTGTTTTATGCAGTGAATTATCGGCTCCCAAGAGCATCAAACCATCAAAATTCAACTGACATTTCCAAACATGACACTCATACTATAAATACTGTAATGCACGTGTTTGCTGCTGTTTACGTTGTACTAAATCCACTCAGCCAATGTCAGGTTAATCATTTTGCATGTTGTGTCCGTGCAGTTCATGGTTACATTAACAAAATCTAATGTTTGAGTTTAAAGGCATTTGTGTTTACTTTTGTACAATAAACAATTTTCGGTTCTGTAATGGGTCACAACAATGTCAAATCTGGGCCCTAAGACCAAACATTTGAGAACCAGTAGTTTTTATAGCTATGTCAAGCTCTCCAATATTCTATAAATTAAATTTAATTAAATTTTTTATTAAATTCAATTAAAAATAAAATAAAAATGTAAAAAAAACTAAAAAAGAAATAAATTTAATTTAAAAAAAAGTTATTTAAAAATGTAAAAATAAATTAATTTAAAAATTAAATTAAATTAAATTAATGTTTTGTCAGCTTTGTCATTACAGCCAAAGTACCGGAAATATCTTTGAGAACTTCAAAGTCTTGGATGATTGGGGGCTTCAGAGTCGAAAAGAAAACCCTAAACGCTGCATTAGACTAACTAGCATGTAAGTGAAGAAAAGCATCACTGCACGCTTCCTTTTGTCAAACAGATCACAGTATGACGGCAACACCTCGGAGACGACCTTTCAACAAGACCCAAACTGCCACACACTTTACTGCCACTACAAATCTAACTGCATCTCGATGGTCCATCCCAGCTGGCCAGTGAATCACGCCGAACGAAAGGTTGTGAAGACAGACGCTCTGTACGTGTGCCAGTCAGACGGCGGGATCTCTGGTGTGAGCATCAACTCATGTTTTGTCCATGTTCAGTGGCTCAGAAAAAGGAGTGATTAGTTTGTCCCATTTCTTAAAGTGCTTCCAGGTCTCAAGTTGCAGAGATAAAAGCCAAGCGTGCAGTTTGAAGACCACAGATACCACCACAGAAGAGGAAAAGACGTTAAGCGGTGTAGAGGAATGCATGCTGAGCGTGTTTAAAAACAAACCAAAGCTGGATCATGGACGAGGCCTAAATCTCGCAGGTATAATGAGTCGTTTCACCTTCTCGGACAGACAAAGGGCTCTTTGAGGATTGTGTCGGCTCTAGTAATGAAACCCCGGAGAAAATCACAACTTGCGGGATAAACTGTTATGCAACTGTCAGTCACTCTGGCATGAGACCACTCGAGCCACCACGAGTCCGGCATGAAAACCATCAGTGGATTTTAACTTGATTAACTTGATTTTAGAGAAGGATTTAGTTCAGGGGGGTTTCGGGTACAAGGAACTGTTTTGACCGAATGTGACCCTGAGTCTCAAAACCACTTCTGGGAACCGTAGAGTCCTGTTTAATTCTCTATCCAAATGAGAACAACAGACCCAATGGACCTTTGACGCCAGGTTTGATTTGACAATGAAAACGAGGATCATCAAGTCGACAAAACATTCAACGTGTCATGCACAAAACTCGAACTCTCAGACTTTTAGACGGTACAAGCTGAACTTCTGCCTCTCTCAACATCATATTCATGCATGCCAAATTAGTTAGGTTTGAAGATGAAAAACATGCTCACAATTCCTGATTTCTAACACACACACACACTCGCAGCGTTTGGCTGGTCTTGTGGCTGTCAGAGCAGAAACTAAAGCCGATGCTCTCTGTATGTTTTTCCGTCGTCTCCGGGTGCATTCACATGTAAATTGCGTGAGCTTATTTAGTCCATTAGATCGTAAGATCTGAAAAAGCCCAAACATTTACATAGACCCTCCCCTCGAAGACATCAGGACAGAAGTGGGCGAAAGTGGACAAAAGAGACGGAGTAAAACACCAGGAGTAAACGGGAATGTGTCTGCCTCGTGTGGAAACAGGGCCTTAGATCAGATGCATATAAACATCTTCATCTAAACACCTCTCCCAAATGATTTTTAACTTCTTTTTACCCCTAAGTGAAGAACAAAAAAAAACTAGTGAGTGTATCAGGGCCTTAAGGGTCCACAGTTATAGGCTCCTCTTCTACGACCGTCCTATAAAATCCTATCAAAGGATTCCCATCTGCTCCATTTAGGCACAAAAAAGACAAACCAGAGTCTCTCGCTGCCAAACTATTAGAGGAGCTCTCTTGTTACCAGAACAATGCACATGACGAGACCCCACCCAGAGCAGACAGCAGACGGGATGAGCTGCTGAAATCCCATTATTGACCGGGACTTTTGGCTTTAGAAAGTAAAACAAATTCAGACAAAGTGAGATCAGTGCTTTGTTGCTGAGGCCAGCATGACTATTGCAATCGTTTGAACAAACCTCCAAACCTAAGTATTAAAATCTGGTGTGTAATTTGTACCGCACAATTTGTACTAAATGATGATACCTCAAATCATGAGGTTTGACGACATTTCTGGGCAATTTTCACCATAATACATTGACTCTACTTAAATCCGTAAAACAATCCAGAACCCACAGCCAAGAGGATTAGAGCAAATCTTGACACTAATTTCCTAATTTCACTGTGCTTTTATAAGAGTTATAAAAGGGGACAATTGAATGTGTGATCAGTTCCTTCTTATGGTTTAACAGCTACAAACTTGCAGAAAGATACATAAATCTTCATGTTAGTGTTCGAGCATTCTCTAATCTATAATCTGGACACATTACACATTACCTGGGAGTAGTGTTAACATACACCATGTGTCACTTTTTGATTGATTTATGGCCCTGTCGCTCATGACTGACAGAATTCTTGTATCATGAAACCAGCGCTTCTGATTTATGATGGGTCACTGACAGGCTCCGGTATGTCTAGGCTGCGTGGCGCCGTGTGACATCCTCCTGCGGTGACATCCTGGGTTGGATGTGTGAAAGAAAGGTGTCTGCCCATGGCCTTCCTGTTTATTGACCGTCTACCTGCGCGAGATAGGTGTTATGTCCGTGTGTATTCTGTCTGCTGGGGAGCCCCGAGTTCACACTTCGCCAAAAGCTGCGTGTATAAATTAATGTAGAGCGCGAACGCAGTTACTGAAGCATACTAGTGTCTCGTGTCTCGTGTCAAGCGCGTCCGTTGTTTTTTCAAACTATTTTCCGAGCCAGATTGTGTTGTTTTGAAACGTGAGTGCAAGAAGATGGAAGCCTGTCTTAACAGTTTATATGATAGTCACTGTTCTATTGTGTTACTTAAATAGGTTATCTGCGCTTCAGGTGAGGCTAGTTTTGAGGAACTTAAATTCCTGAATCACGCGACTGGTATGTAATTACGCTTTATGTTTAAATATTGCATAGTGTGTGTGTGTGTGTGTGTGTGTGTGTGTGTGTGTGTGTGTGTGTCACAGTAGGATGTAGTACCTGAACTATAGGTTTGTGTTAATACCTAAGACAAAGAATCAAATCGTTTATCTAACTCACTGTGAAGGTGTTTACAAGTGGAACTGGCGTGGGAAGAGTGCACCCTCAATGGGGTTTGTTAATGGTTTTACGACAGTTGCTTAGGCTAGCCTAGATGTTTAAAGAATGACACTTCATCAAAAGCTTTCTGGCGATTCTCTGGGACCTCACACACAAAAACATCATATTAGTGTATATCAATTTGGTCGTTACTTTTGTTATTAAAAGAAACATTTTTAAAGAAAATGTTTTAGTTTTTAACCCATCCCATTTTGTGTGTGTGTGTGTGTGTGTGTGTTGCAAAACAACAGAATTACATATTTTACTTAAAAATTCACAGTAAATAAGACCCATAGGGATTTCAAGCATTTATACATTTGTTTGCCATAAAAAGCAAGGAAAGTTGTCTATTTTCTTTAAATAAAACTTTTACTTTATTTTATTCTTTAAAACAGATTGATGACCAGCAACTTTTATTAGTACAGTAGCCAAGCAGGGTCCTCACATGATTAAAACACAATTTTCACTTAGAAAACTTGTACTAGAAAATGAATGACTGAACCTTTTTTCTTTTGAAAAACCTACATTTCAAAGTATACCTGAGATGTGTAACAACCACAAGGGATACATGTTGATTCCTAAGTTTCGGGTACAGTGCAAACATGCAATACTCAAGAAATCTAATCTTAGTGTTATCTTTGTGAGGTCAGAACACAAAACTTTGTGTTGAGTGATCCAGACAAAGCTTCATGCTAGAAAATAGTTTTGTTTTAGGTGAACACCATTGGTGTTAGTTCATGTTATTCCACACATGGGTAGATGTGTGTGATGAACGCAGACCTTTCATTTAAGAGGCTTTTTAAATATATGACTGAACTATCTCTTTTTGACAAACCAGTATTTCATATTATATTATACTTAATATTATATTAAGTTATTTAACGTCCAGAATAGTTTTTCAAAAGCCCTGGGTAATATCAAGGTTCTATCAAAGCGTCACAATAATTAGTTAGGTGTGAGTGTGTGTGTGTGTGTGTGTGTGTGTGTGTGTTAATAGTTGGGGTAAACTCTTTGTGCGTATTTTTACACGCCAACATATTCTGTCAGGTATGTCACACCGCTGTGAGGTAAAGTTTTACACTCTTGAATAACTTTCAAACATAATCTTTATAAACGAGTTACTGTGTGTCCAAAACAAATGTACAATTCAAAAGACCAAATCAGTAAGAAAAGAGGGCATAGCATACATTGAAAAGTAACATTATAATAAATACACAAACTCCATCTGTGAGCCTTTGTGAAAGTTTGGAAATTTTTGATTTGCATGTGATGTTTTCATCACACAACTAGTGTTAGTCGTCTTATTCAGATAGCACTATTTAGTTTGTCGGACTCTTCTTTGAGAACTCAACATTCAGTGATTAGGAATAAATGCAGATTAAGAATTTAAGTGATAGTCTTTCTGCATGAGAGTGTTTGACTAAATTTATATTTCTTTTAGGGCAACTGTACAGATATCTGTGATTTCAGATTACAGAAAGCATCAACAACACAAAAAGTAAGTTATGCTGTTTTACACTTAATCTGATACAACTGAATCGCATCTGACTATTGCACTGAGAGCTGCACATTCATTAAAGTTTGAGGCTGGTAAACAAAGTTCCACACTCTGGTAAAACCTGCAGATAAAAATAAAAAAAAGGACGTGCACTGAAAGCACCATGTAAATTCAAGACCCCAAATCACTAAGAATACAAGTTACGCCAAACAAACATTGTTTATGGTGCATACAGAATACAGAAAACTCAAATGATGAGCAATTTGTAAATTTGTTACACGTTTGTAAATATGGTTTTGCAAACGACTTTGTATTACTCCACTAGATTAGTCGTCTGGTTGAGATGGCACTGTCCCCATTTCTTTGTATGTTGGTCTGTTTTGTTTTAGGTGAAGACAATACGATGTAAGCTCAAGCTATTCCTCACATGGGAAACCGTGTGTTTTGAACGCAGGTCTTTCATTTAAGAGGCTTTTTAAATATATGTCTGAACTTTCTCTTTTTGACAAACCAGTATTTCATATTATATTATATTATACTTAATATTATAGTAAGTTGCTTAACGTCCGCAGAATAGTTTATGTCAACGTACCGCTTAGCATTAAAGATTAGTTTAGTTTTTAATTGGTATCATCATCTTTGACTCAAATAAAGTTACTATATGTGCTATAAATCTTCGTACATTTTTTTTTTTTTGCTCTTCTGTCAGATTTGGTTAGAGGAACGATGCCACAGTATTGTAATGCAAACACATTAAGAACAATAAAGTTACATGTCCTTTGAAAGACTATGAGTAAAATTCAAACAATCGTTATACAGGATTTATGTTTGTACAAAAGTAAATACAAGAGGTAAATTTACTACACCAGTGTGTACGGGGTATAAGAGGGTTGAAAAGCTCTGTTTATAATAAACACACAAAAGTGTGCAAATGACGGTTCTGTTACGCCAATAGATTTAGTCATCTTGTTCAGACAGCAGATGATACTGTTTCACATTATGTATGTAGGACTGTATGTTTTTAGGTGAAGACTTTTTCTTAAAGAGCTGTCAACATTCTGCGTTTTATAGGAATAAATGACAATTCATTTAAGTAATAGTCTTTCTGTTTGAGAATATTTGACTAAGCTGATACTTTGTTTAGGTTAACTTCCCCTCTATCTATGATGTGGTCTATATATGCTGTTCTACACTTAAAACTATACGGCAGAGTCACATTTGACTATTGCCCTGAGAGATGCGTATTCATTAAAGCATGAGGTTGTTAAACAAAGTTCCACACTTCGGTAAATCCTGCAGATAAAATTGCACAAAAGCAAATTCTAGAGGTCAAACTGCACACAAAAAAAAAAAGTAAATACAACATGAGCCATTTAAAACAGATACAGAAACCCTCTCTTCCGATCTATTGCTAAAGTTTAAGAATAAAATTGCTGTTTAAGACCAGCATAAGAAAATTACAAAAATTTAAACTGATATTATTTTAGGTCTGTCTACGAAGAGGTCACAAGACATATAATAGGATCAACATGAAAAGTGAGACTTGATGTTTTTCTGTTACACACATACAACTGTTACACTTAAAACAAAACCTTTCGATTAGCTATACACATTATCAAGGTGTCAAGGTGTCGCAGACACACAATTCGACATGTTTGTTTTCACAATCTGGGCTTCTTTAAGAAAAACAGTATGTGTCCATCATCAGTGAATACCAAATTTGTTTAATATATCTTAATTTTCCACAATTATAAATATTGATTAGCAACAGCTCAATTGTTACCAAATGCTAGTGAAGAGATTATCTACAGAATGTCACTGGCACATTAGTTTGCTATTAGTGATAGTGGCCCTGGTATTGTCACATCGCAGTGAGTACACATATAAACCACAAAGTTTTGACTATGAAGCCAGGCCAAAAACAGAAAACCGCAATTAGTTGTAGCAGTATGGAGATTGAGTTATGTTCTTTGATTTTGCTCTAATTTTTTTCTAAAACAGACTGTTTGAAACTGTTTACCACGGTTTTCATTCTTAACAGCAGCATTCTTATTGTAATGTCGGGTGTGATTGTAACGCTTGTGTGGTGTTTTCTTTGTACTTTCCCCATGGATGTCTGTTTCCCATGTCATGTTAGTGAACCTTATGTCTTCTCGCCTTCTATTTTGTCATAAATGACAGTTTTCACATGAATTTGCTTGATTGATTTAATAACTTCGAATCTGTGTTACACAACATCTTTTCAACAATAGACAAGCTGTTTATGTTGAGCGTAAGCATCGGTAAGTGTCAACATGTATGGAAAAGACCATTGTGTTACAGCAAAACCACTATCAGTGGAATGATATTGTAATGTATAAAGTTTTTGCATCTGTCTGTACTACTCGACATTATCTCCTTGTTTCTTAACATATGTTTATAACCGTGATCCAATTTTCACATCTCAAACAATCTTACAGACGGAAAATGTTTATCCAGAATTTAGACTACTGTTAAAAAAGTCGACGTGTAGGGATATATACAATCGGTACATTGTATTTAATGTCACTATAGAGACAATTTAATGAACGCTTCAGGGACTGAACTTTAACATTTTAATCTTTGGTAAAAGTTAACTTAAAGTCTGCACAAAAAGAAAAAAGAAATTCCATCCTTTCTAAATGCATGTTATGGATTTATTGAGCACAATTCACCAGTGCATATGTTTTGACCTTGTAATGTTTAATCAAATTTTGTTGGAAAATCAAAAATACATGCAGGATTTACTCAACTTTTTTATGTCAACTGGTCTTACGTAGCCGGGCTATGCCGCATTTAATTAACATTGTTTATTTCAGTAAACTTAATTTTCTTACATAAGATTAATTCAATTTCATTTAGTGGAATCAGGTTAACATTCTTAATTTTGTCCAAAATTATTAAGTTCAATTATCCTAAACTGTTACATCCAAGACATGCCCCAAAGTAGTTGTTTTTATTATTATTAAAACCACTTTAATTATTGTTAGCATGTCCTCACGCCCGGTCTACACTTTACCACAATGGTAATCTCCAAAAAACACTAACACACCAGGACCTCTTTTAAATATAATCATAAAAGAACATTAAACATTGACAAGTACCAATTCTTTTTTTATCCTGATGAAAATGATGGGAAGGGGGAAATCCTCTTCCTAGTTTTCTATATTGCTATTTTAACACAGCTAAACTCATTTATGTAATCTCAACCCAAATTGGATTAAGTAAAATGGTTGAAAAGAATCGTGTTGGATTAACTCCATTTACTTAAGTATATTGAACAAGCATCAAATGTTATTTTGGGTATACTTAACTGAAACATGAAAATATAGAGTTAAGTCAAACGCAACTGTTTCATGTCAGATTAACGCAATGTATTGTTTGAATGAGAAAGCTAATACAGCGGTGTTAAATGAAAAATATTTTGACTGAATTCTCTCCGGTGAGATGCAGGACTTGTTGTTTATGCAGGACATAGTTATTTATGGCTTCCTGAAGACCACCCCCCCCCCCCCCCCGTACACGGTTTCAACGATCACCAAGGATCTCTGAAATATTTCATCTTTTAAATCATGTAGTATTTTCTAAAATGCAGCAAAAACAAAGAATGAAGATCATTAAAATATTACTCTACAAGAATCAATATGTATAATACCATTTTTAGCTTAGACACAGGCACAAACGAATGATTGCTTAAGTGGATAAACCTTTTATTTCAACATAATTTTTTTTCGTTACAAAAAAAAAAATATATATGATAGACCGTCATTACATATACATAAAGTAAAACAATAAGTCCATTTACAGGTGATCGAGCCAGAATAGGAAGTCGCGGCATGCTACCATGTTTTGCTCCAGGATGAAGCTGACTAAAGTTTCAATAATTTCACCGTCACGTAATTTCTCATTTTTTGAAAACAGTGACACACATAGATCTGTTACAAACGTACACATACAGAAAACTCCAAACTCGTTACTACAATCAAACACCACACCCAGAACTTTTCTGAGAATTACACAGATCGGCTCGTTGGCATTAAGACACACAATCGTAACATCATGCCACGAATTTGTTAGGCCTCTTACAATCATTTCATTTTTGAGATTTGTTACACGTCTGGTATCTCCCGCACAGTCGTTATTCGAATCACAGGCAGCATCGACGATCTTATGCATCAAGTCAACCATCTGACCTCTAAAATAATCTTCAAACATACAGTCTATTGTATCTCTTAAACGACACTCTTTGCTCGTGGCGCACTCGTACACCGTAGGCTTGTGCGCTTCATCTTTAGAACTCAGCGGGCAGTTGCGCTCCATCAAGCCTTTAGTTAGAAATTTTTAGATCTTTTTTTTTAGAACAAAACTTCATGGATGGTGTAAACTTTGTCCCCTATTCGATGTTGAAAGATTCGGATAGTTCCTGGAATGTCATGTGATTGAGTCCTTGCAGCACAATCGTCCAAGTATTGTGCATTAACACTCTGAAGTTTGGGTTTATGGGTCTGATCCTCCAAAGTGTTATTAGTCGAAGAAGAGCAATTCGTGTCATGCTCAGGTATACAGGAATGTTGAAGCGGTCTTTGGCAGTCCATGTAACAACCAAATGTTCCCTCAACTCCTGATCAATAAGATGTTGTAGTAGCACAGCAGTCCGCGTTTTTTCCGATTTTGAATCCAACGGAGCTGAAGCAACCGTCTGTAGCGTCAAAACTGGGTTTAGCAGCGGAATCGTCACCACCACACACACAACAGTTAGGAGAAGATGGCTTGCGTCCGATAACTGAGGCTGAGCTCTAGAGTTTATCAGGACTGCGATTGGGGTCCGCCCTTGCCCCCCCTGTTGTGTACGGGTGTGGTCTTCAGGAAGCCATAAATAACTATGTCCTGCATAAACAACAAGTCCTGCATCTCACCGGAGAGAATTCAGTCAAAATATTTTTCATTTAACACCGCTGTATTAGCTTTCTCATTCAAACAATACATTGCGTTAATCTGACATGAAACAGTTGCGTTTGACTTAACTCTATATTTTCATGTTTCAGTTAAGTATACCCAAAATAACATTTGATGCTTGTTCAATATACTTAAGTAAATGGAGTTAATCCAACACGATTCTTTTCAACCATTTTACTTAATCCAATTTGGGTTGAGATTACATAAATGAGTTTAGCTGTGTTAAAATAGCAATATAGAAAACTAGGAAGAGGATTTCCCCCTTCCCATCATTTTCATCAGGATAAAAAAAGAATTGGTACTTGTCAATGTTTAATGTTCTTTTATGATTATATTTAAAAGAGGTCCTGGTGTGTTAGTGTTTTTTGGAGATTACCATTGTGGTAAAGTGTAGACCGGGCGTGAGGACATGCTAACAATAATTAAAGTGGTTTTAATAATAATAAAAACAACTACTTTGGGGCATGTCTTGGATGTAACAGTTTAGGATAATTGAACTTAATAATTTTGGACAAAATTAAGAATGTTAACCTGATTCCACTAAATGAAATTGAATTAATCTTATGTAAGAAAATTAAGTTTACTGAAATAAACAATGTTAATTAAATGCGGCATAGCCCGGCTACGTAAGACCAGTTGACATAAAAAAGTTGAGTAAATCCTGCATGTATTTTTGATTTTCCAACAAAATTTGATTAAACATTACAAGGTCAAAACATATGCACTGGTGAATTGTGCTCAATAAATCCATAACATGCATTTAGAAAGGATGGAATTTCTTTTTTCTTTTTGTGCAGACTTTAAGTTAACTTTTACCAAAGATTAAAATGTTAAAGTTCAGTCCCTGAAGCGTTCATTAAATTGTCTCTATAGTGACATTAAATACAATGTACCGATTGTATATATCCCTACACGTCGACTTTTTTAACAGTAGTCTAAATTCTGGATAAACATTTTCCGTCTGTAAGATTCTTTGAGATGTGAAAATTGGATCACGGTTATAAACATATGTTAAGAAACAAGGAGATAATGTCGAGTAGTACAGACAGATGCAAAAACTTTATACATTACAATATCATTCCACTGATAGTGGTTTTGCTGTAACACAATGGTCTTTTCCATACATGTTGACACTTACCGATGCTTACGCTCAACATAAACAGCTTGTCTATTGTTGAAAAGATGTTGTGTAACACAGATTCGAAGTTATTAAATCAATCAAGCAAATTCATGTGAAAACTGTCATTTATGACAAAATAGAAGGCGAGAAGACATAAGGTTCACTAACATGACATGGGAAACAGACATCCATGGGGAAAGTACAAAGAAAACACCACACAAGCGTTACAATCACACCCGACATTACAATAAGAATGCTGCTGTTAAGAATGAAAACCGTGGTAAACAGTTTCAAACAGTCTGTTTTAGAAAAAAATTAGAGCAAAATCAAAGAACATAACTCAATCTCCATACTGCTACAACTAATTGCGGTTTTCTGTTTTTGGCCTGGCTTCATAGTCAAAACTTTGTGGTTTATATGTGTACTCACTGCGATGTGACAATACCAGGGCCACTATCACTAATAGCAAACTAATGTGCCAGTGACATTCTGTAGATAATCTCTTCACTAGCATTTGGTAACAATTGAGCTGTTGCTAATCAATATTTATAATTGTGGAAAATTAAGATATATTAAACAAATTTGGTATTCACTGATGATGGACACATACTGTTTTTCTTAAAGAAGCCCAGATTGTGAAAACAAACATGTCGAATTGTGTGTCTGCGACACCTTGACACCTTGATAATGTGTATAGCTAATCGAAAGGTTTTGTTTTAAGTGTAACAGTTGTATGTGTGTAACAGAAAAACATCAAGTCTCACTTTTCATGTTGATCCTATTATATGTCTTGTGACCTCTTCGTAGACAGACCTAAAATAATATCAGTTTAAATTTTTGTAATTTTCTTATGCTGGTCTTAAACAGCAATTTTATTCTTAAACTTTAGCAATAGATCGGAAGAGAGGGTTTCTGTATCTGTTTTAAATGGCTCATGTTGTATTTACTTTTTTTTTTTGTGTGCAGTTTGACCTCTAGAATTTGCTTTTGTGCAATTTTATCTGCAGGATTTACCGAAGTGTGGAACTTTGTTTAACAACCTCATGCTTTAATGAATACGCATCTCTCAGGGCAATAGTCAAATGTGACTCTGCCGTATAGTTTTAAGTGTAGAACAGCATATATAGACCACATCATAGATAGAGGGGAAGTTAACCTAAACAAAGTATCAGCTTAGTCAAATATTCTCAAACAGAAAGACTATTACTTAAATGAATTGTCATTTATTCCTATAAAACGCAGAATGTTGACAGCTCTTTAAGAAAAAGTCTTCACCTAAAAACATACAGTCCTACATACATAATGTGAAACAGTATCATCTGCTGTCTGAACAAGATGACTAAATCTATTGGCGTAACAGAACCGTCATTTGCACACTTTTGTGTGTTTATTATAAACAGAGCTTTTCAACCCTCTTATACCCCGTACACACTGGTGTAGTAAATTTACCTCTTGTATTTACTTTTGTACAAACATAAATCCTGTATAACGATTGTTTGAATTTTACTCATAGTCTTTCAAAGGACATGTAACTTTATTGTTCTTAATGTGTTTGCATTACAATACTGTGGCATCGTTCCTCTAACCAAATCTGACAGAAGAGCAAAAAAAAAAAAATGTACGAAGATTTATAGCACATATAGTAACTTTATTTGAGTCAAAGATGATGATACCAATTAAAAACTAAACTAATCTTTAATGCTAAGCGGTACGTTGACATAAACTATTCTGCGGACGTTAAGCAACTTACTATAATATTAAGTATAATATAATATAATATGAAATACTGGTTTGTCAAAAAGAGAAAGTTCAGACATATATTTAAAAAGCCTCTTAAATGAAAGACCTGCGTTCAAAACACACGGTTTCCCATGTGAGGAATAGCTTGAGCTTACATCGTATTGTCTTCACCTAAAACAAAACAGACCAACATACAAAGAAATGGGGACAGTGCCATCTCAACCAGACGACTAATCTAGTGGAGTAATACAAAGTCGTTTGCAAAACCATATTTACAAACGTGTAACAAATTTACAAATTGCTCATCATTTGAGTTTTCTGTATTCTGTATGCACCATAAACAATGTTTGTTTGGCGTAACTTGTATTCTTAGTGATTTGGGGTCTTGAATTTACATGGTGCTTTCAGTGCACGTCCTTTTTTTTATTTTTATCTGCAGGTTTTACCAGAGTGTGGAACTTTGTTTACCAGCCTCAAACTTTAATGAATGTGCAGCTCTCAGTGCAATAGTCAGATGCGATTCAGTTGTATCAGATTAAGTGTAAAACAGCATAACTTACTTTTTGTGTTGTTGATGCTTTCTGTAATCTGAAATCACAGATATCTGTACAGTTGCCCTAAAAGAAATATAAATTTAGTCAAACACTCTCATGCAGAAAGACTATCACTTAAATTCTTAATCTGCATTTATTCCTAATCACTGAATGTTGAGTTCTCAAAGAAGAGTCCGACAAACTAAATAGTGCTATCTGAATAAGACGACTAACACTAGTTGTGTGATGAAAACATCACATGCAAATCAAAAATTTCCAAACTTTCACAAAGGCTCACAGATGGAGTTTGTGTATTTATTATAATGTTACTTTTCAATGTATGCTATGCCCTCTTTTCTTACTGATTTGGTCTTTTGAATTGTACATTTGTTTTGGACACACAGTAACTCGTTTATAAAGATTATGTTTGAAAGTTATTCAAGAGTGTAAAACTTTACCTCACAGCGGTGTGACATACCTGACAGAATATGTTGGCGTGTAAAAATACGCACAAAGAGTTTACCCCAACTATTAACACACACACACACACACACACACACACACACTCACACCTAACTAATTATTGTGACGCTTTGATAGAACCTTGATATTACCCAGGGCTTTTGAAAAACTATTCTGGACGTTAAATAACTTAATATAATATTAAGTATAATATAATATGAAATACTGGTTTGTCAAAAAGAGATAGTTCAGTCATATATTTAAAAAGCCTCTTAAATGAAAGGTCTGCGTTCATCACACACATCTACCCATGTGTGGAATAACATGAACTAACACCAATGGTGTTCACCTAAAACAAAACTATTTTCTAGCATGAAGCTTTGTCTGGATCACTCAACACAAAGTTTTGTGTTCTGACCTCACAAAGATAACACTAAGATTAGATTTCTTGAGTATTGCATGTTTGCACTGTACCCGAAACTTAGGAATCAACATGTATCCCTTGTGGTTGTTACACATCTCAGGTATACTTTGAAATGTAGGTTTTTCAAAAGAAAAAAGGTTCAGTCATTCATTTTCTAGTACAAGTTTTCTAAGTGAAAATTGTGTTTTAATCATGTGAGGACCCTGCTTGGCTACTGTACTAATAAAAGTTGCTGGTCATCAATCTGTTTTAAAGAATAAAATAAAGTAAAAGTTTTATTTAAAGAAAATAGACAACTTTCCTTGCTTTTTATGGCAAACAAATGTATAAATGCTTGAAATCCCTATGGGTCTTATTTACTGTGAATTTTTAAGTAAAATATGTAATTCTGTTGTTTTGCAACACACACACACACACACACACACAAAATGGGATGGGTTAAAAACTAAAACATTTTCTTTAAAAATGTTTCTTTTAATAACAAAAGTAACGACCAAATTGATATACACTAATATGATGTTTTTGTGTGTGAGGTCCCAGAGAATCGCCAGAAAGCTTTTGATGAAGTGTCATTCTTTAAACATCTAGGCTAGCCTAAGCAACTGTCGTAAAACCATTAACAAACCCCATTGAGGGTGCACTCTTCCCACGCCAGTTCCACTTGTAAACACCTTCACAGTGAGTTAGATAAACGATTTGATTCTTTGTCTTAGGTATTAACACAAACCTATAGTTCAGGTACTACATCCTACTGTGACACACACACACACACACACACACACACACACACACACACACACACTATGCAATATTTAAACATAAAGCGTAATTACATACCAGTCGCGTGATTCAGGAATTTAAGTTCCTCAAAACTAGCCTCACCTGAAGCGCAGATAACCTATTTAAGTAACACAATAGAACAGTGACTATCATATAAACTGTTAAGACAGGCTTCCATCTTCTTGCACTCACGTTTCAAAACAACACAATCTGGCTCGGAAAATAGTTTGAAAAAACAACGGACGCGCTTGACACGAGACACGAGACACTAGTATGCTTCAGTAACTGCGTTCGCGCTCTACATTAATTTATACACGCAGCTTTTGGCGAAGTGTGAACTCGGGGCTCCCCAGCAGACAGAATACACACGGACATAACACCTATCTCGCGCAGGTAGACGGTCAATAAACAGGAAGGCCATGGGCAGACACCTTTCTTTCACACATCCAACCCAGGATGTCACCGCAGGAGGATGTCACACGGCGCCACGCAGCCTAGACATACCGGAGCCTGTCAGTGACCCATCATAAATCAGAAGCGCTGGTTTCATGATACAAGAATTCTGTCAGTCATGAGCGACAGGGCCATAAATCAATCAAAAAGTGACACATGGTGTATGTTAACACTACTCCTGGGGCCTAAACCTTTAAATCACGATGGCCAACTCCACCTGTTATTCTACCTTTAAAAATCTGTATAGCTGCACAATTCACTGCCTCAAGAAATATGGATTTCTGTCACTGATGTTCACATGCTTCATTTTTCAGTAAATAGTGTGATTTTACATGCCATGAGATTTAAAGGAGACTTACGATACAGGCAGCCGGCCTCCCCGTTGAGCTGGGACCATCCTGAGCAGCACTTGTAAACCGTCTGGTGTTCCTGTCGATACACCTGTCTATATGCCGTGTAGTAAGCCGTTCTGTGGAGAACAGCAGAAAGGAAGAACTCTTCAGCATCTTTATTGTTTTATATTGTCTCACACACTCTACTGGTGCAAAAAAATGACTTTCTGTCAGGCAAACACTGGATGGTACAATCAACTGTATAAAACACACTTTAAGAATTACAAAAAGTCGATATGCACTATTATATACTCAGCTAATAAAATGCATATCTTAGATTGCACACCATATGTAACTGAAATAAATAAACTAGAGCAGCAATCGCACAAAAAAAATTTAATTGAAGGGCACAAAAACGTATTTATGAGCCATAAAAGAAACCAGTCTATCGTTTAAAAAATAAGAAAAGAAAAGAAAAGAAAAGAAAAGAAAAGAAAAGAAAAGAAAAGAAAAATGAGACTATGCATGGTTTCATTTATTTTTTCATTTAGCAGTACAGGTAAAGATTAAGACCCTTAAACATTCTTTATGAGTATACACATTATGTTAGTCATCAGCCACTTTTAGTGTTTATCAGTGTTCTCTCTGAGCTAATAAAGGCCTTTGTGGTTAGTCAGGGAATGAGAGAGATGATGTCTGTGGATGAGCTTCGATGTGTGAAAACACAAACATATGAGCTCTGTAATCAGCGGCGCTTCTCTCTCATCCCCCCTTTAATGATGCTTTCTGCAAGGGTTTCTCGCTCCCTGTAGTTTAGAGTCCTGTGGGTTCGCTCTTTGTTAAAGCATCTAATTGCAGGGCCCGGGTCTCTTACTTGCTAAGTATACGGAGGAAAGCGAGCCGGTGCGAGGAACACAGGGCGTTTGCCTTCTATCTTGTAGGTATGCGAGAGCCTCTGGAGATGCCTTTCAAATTGCTGCTTTCGTCAAGAGCTTGACTACACCTTACACTTAAAACAGTCTGATTAGAGAACAAAGACTGTAAAGCATGAGAACAAAATACACTTTTTTAGACGCTTCAGTTCAGAAGGAGCACAGTTAGCCATGCTTGGTAAGGCAGCGTCACCATTACTATTGCATAACAAGGGAAAGGATTTGAACAAATGCATACTGCACAGCATGTGGTTTACCGCATACTATTTTTTAATAGTAGGTGAAACAGTGTAGTGCAACAATAAATATTTCAAGCAGACTGGATGTGCATGTTTAATTTATGTCAGGAATGCTCATTTCACGTTTTTAATTCAGGTGCTTTTGCATTTAAAGAAATCACTTTTTGCAGCAAAATCAAAAACAGATTGTGGTTCATTCATCACACTGTAAATGAAAAGGCAACGTTGAGGACATTGCATTGTGGGATACAGTAGCCAGCTAAATCTAAATATCCATGCATGTGGAAAACTTGCATGCTACACACCATGCCATGTGGCACAGAAAATGCAAGGGTTGTACGGTTGATTGATCAGACATGATGTTTATGTTCACATAAATCAGTGTTTTTGGTGTGCGTGAATATCAGTCCCACCTCCTCTCGTGGCCCATGCACCAGGATTGTCCCTGGCATCCCTGTTTCCAGGCTTTAACCATCCGTGTGAAGGCCTGGACACACGGCTGCATCTGGGCCACAAGCTTCACCTCCTTCTCAGCACACACATTTGGCCTGGAGATAAAACACACACATCCGTTTACCTGCAGGTTCAGTCAGCTGGAATTTTTAATAGTCCTTCCATGCAGTTTTAATAAACTGTAATGAATTTGACAGGAGAACAAGTTGTAAGCCTGTCAGTTACTTAGACACTCCATGTCACATTGAGCAATGGTGATCATTAAAATAATGAGAAAATGCCAGTAAATCATTTTAATCATCTCTGCACTGACAGATGACAAGATACGCATGATTTACATCTTAAGTTCCCAGACTGATATATTACTCACTCTGTAAAAATGTTCTATATCCTCAAACATAGACTGATCCACGAGTCAGTTCACATAAAACCAGGCGATTATTTTCATGTGTGGAATTGGCACTAGATTTTTGTCAGAGACGTGAAACTGTGCTTTTTTTGTTAATCACTCATATTAATGCATGTCGCAAATAAAGGGTAGAGAAATGGACTAAACTGGCACTAAAAAGCTGGATGCTTGAGTTTCATTCAACTCATGTGCATCAAAACCAAATAATCTGCCTAGACAGTACTTTGGGACATTTTTTGCTTATATCTTAATAGGCAGCTCAATGGGTTTCCCGTTTATGATTGCCATTACGCTATGAAAATATTATTTCTCAATGTTCTCTGAACAATCAAAACGTTCCATTTTTGCAAACATTATGGAAACGTTCCAATTTAAAGTTCTCTAAACGTTCTAAAACTAGTGCGTAATAACGTTTAAAATTTGTTTAGTTCTGTGAATGATCGTACAAATGTAAATAGCGTTTTTGTTGTTATTATAGAACGTAAATAAAGACCAGACAACGTTACGAAGGTTCTATTAATGTTACTGGAAGAACGTTTGCTCATAACATTGAAAGATCCGACTGACACTCAAACAGAATCCCACGTGTTTAATTAATACGCGTAAACAGCTACGCGTCGTGTCTCCAATTTGAATAACATGTTCATTTAATTACAATAACGTAAAAGTGATATAATACTGTATAAGCACGAATATGAGAAATATATTCGTTCATTAAATACATTATTTATAGTGGTATTCAAAGTTAATAAGTAATAATAATCTATAAGCGCGCGCAACTGATTTCCAAGACAGTTACTCACATGTGCGGCATCAGGTCTTTTCTAGAACGGGATGCTGCCTTAATCCCATGAATTAGAATGATTAAAGAATAAAATAACATATCCATCCTCAGTCCTGCACCTAAATAACACACGTAAAATGTTAAAAGAAACTAATCTGAGTCCATATTAATCCGCGCTCTGGAGAGGACTGAGCGCGCAGCAGCAGAAGACAGAAAGCTCTCAGATCCACCTCACACACCAGCTGAGATCCAAATTCCCTCAGGACATCGCTCTTCCTGTAGGAGCAGTGAAGGGAATGTCCTTTGAGAAGAACAGGACAAATACAGGAACAACCTCGAGCAGCAGAAGAGCTGAATGACCTCCTTCAGGATCTCGTTTCTTCAGCTTGATTTATTGCGACACTTCAAAGTGCCTAATTCAAAGGGAAACACTTTATTAGACAGATTTCAGAGTCAAATGAAGGTCACTTTGTAATCTTTACACCACTGAGGAACAATAATGGATTATATAGGTCTGCGAGGATATTAACACATTTTTTACAATTTAAACCTGCAAATAAAGTTATAATAAAATGATTTCTGTACATATTAAGTTAATCGAAAGGCATTTCTAAAATAGGGATTTAATGATATACAGCATTTCCACTTCAACCTTTCCTCAATTTTTTCTGCTGACAATATTTGTAATCTTATTAGAATAATAATTGCTATTGTTTTTCATTAATTATAAAACACTTTATGGGATGCCAGTTTATATTTATCTTACACTAAAAACAGAACCTTCATCATGTGACGTCAGAAGTTATTCTCTCGCAGGACAGGACTGTCGAGGGGTCAGCAGAGGATGATGGGTCACAGACGCGAGGGCCAGAGGTCAGCGCTGGGATCAGGGAATCTGGGACAACAGAACCCGGAAAACATTCCCTTGCAGCACTGATCCTCCTCGAGGGGTCAATGCCAACCGGGTTCAACGCCTCTGCCATGATCACAATGTGCTTCACACGCTAAAACACACCTATGAAAACATCTACTGGTATTCTGAGTACATGTGGACGTGTCACTCCAGGAATATGTGGGAATGTGTAACAGAATTCATTAAAAGTGGGATAAATACTTATTACACTGTGGAACAAAACATTAACATTCCTAAAATGTCAAGAAAGAATACATCTGCATAATGTATCCTAGTATAAATCTATTAGGGAATTTTTCCATAACATTTCTCACACAACTGTCACAACTTCACTTCATGAATATAGAAATGTAACTATTTTTTAAGCCAGTAAAATGAATGACCATAACGTTTGCTGAGGCCCCCTGGGTGAGAATCACTGCACAACAGGGCTGTTAAAATTAAATAATGCTAATTTTAGTAGTGAAAAATTAGGGTAACACTTACTTTTTTACAGTGTCCTTGTAACACGTGTAGTTTCTATATAAATGATGCATAATTACATGCAACTAACCCAAAATCAAACCTATCACTAACCCTATGGTGTAAGTACATGTAGTTAATTAATATTACTCAGTTCTTAAATGTATAATTGCACTGTAACAAAGACACCTTAAAATAAAGTGAAACCAAAATTTGTTACAACACTTGTAAAATAATATATAATTTCCCCATCAAGTTAAGCCAAAATTTTGATGCTGACAAAAGGAAATGTTCGTTCACGGTTTTGGTCCCTGTTATTTGTATTCTGCTGACATCTTCAGGATACAATGGGAGTTTCATGTGCTTAAAAGAATGGTAAGCATGATAAGTGATATTTGAAAAAACACATCGTTATTTTTGACCAAAGGGATGATGCAAATGACCTTTGAACTTTCACATGTCCACCTCCTTATGTTGACCAATTGCATGCATTCCTCTACGTTTCGGCAGAAATCGTGCACTTTCCCCACAGTCCCTCAGTCCACGCGCGTCCTTCGCCCTGGTAGTACTTTCCACACTACAGGAACTTTACTATGATGAACTTTGCTGCCATAAGAAGCCTGAGTGGAGTTCACCACGGAATCCGTACAATTCAAAAACAAACATTACACTTTAACCAACTCCGCAACATGTCTCAGTCCAAACTCCCCGTCACTCTGCTGGGGTCCATGGCGTTTGGTGGACGCGCGGACGCGCACACGAGCGCGCAGCTGGTGCAGGTGTTCTTAGAGCACGGGCACGATGAGCTGGACACGGCGTTCATGTACAATGACGGACAGGCGGAGACCATCATAGGAGACATGCAACTCCCTACAACAGGTACAGTTCTTCCTCAACAGTGTGCACTGTGTAGTGATCACTGCAGATACGAGTGTGCTGGTGGGTAGATGTAGATCACATGACGCTCATGGCACGTGACATGTTTATTTGTAAGATCAAAGAGGTATATTTGTTAGCACCAAACATCTTAAATATATATAAGAAAATATTCACAGAAAAAGACTAAAATATTGTGCATAGTAAACAGCTGTTTAGGTCGTATTGCTTTTAAAGTTTTACTTTTAGATAATTGTTTTCAAATGTTTTAATAGCCTATCAGTTTTACATTTTTCAAAAATTGCCACCCTTTTATTCCATTTAACTTTATTAATAAAATAAAGAAAAATGATAATAAATAAATCAAATAAATATACAAGATTTTTATGACCATTAAATAAAAAGACAAAATTATCTTTAATCCAAATCAAGTCCAAATCCATCTTTAGAGGACACTCCCAAAATAAAATAATTAATATTCTCAGGGTTGTTGTTTTTTTTTACAGTAAACACATTTTCTTTAAAATAACATATTGTTTTAATTTATTGTTTATTTTAATGCTAAAATATTTTATTATATTATTGTTGTTTATTGTAATGATTCATTGTTTCATTATAATTTATGTAATTAATTATTTAGTATTTTAATTTATTATTATTATTTTAATTCAGACCAATAATATTAAACGGCATGACAAACAGCAACAAGCTAGAAACAATACAAAATAAGGTAATTATATAATAATAATAATATATGAAATTATATTTTCACTCCTGCCTGTGATTATTATTCCTGTATGGTCACATAATCTAAAAGGGAGTATATTTTTAATAATGTGTCATGTGTGTTGATCAGTTCGAATTGCGACTAAAGCAAACCCCTGGGAGGGAAAAACCCTGAAACCAGAGAGTGTGTTGAATCAGCTGGAGACGTCCCTGAAGAGGCTGCGCACACAGTGTGTGGACATCTTTTACCTGCACGCGCCGGACCACCAGAACCCCGTCCAACACACACTCGAGGCCTGCAACCGGCTCCATCAGCAGGTGCCTCACACACACACACACACACTACAGTACAACTCAAGAGATCTAGACTTTGTACTTTGATAAATGTCTGACAATCAGGTGAGTTTTTAAGAAAACAAAAGCCTTCAGAATGACACAACGTATCACATAAACTGGCCTTGATTTGCTAAACTAACGGTAAGGTGTGTGTTGGTGTTTAGGGCAAATTCAAGGAGCTGGGCTTATCAAACTATGCATCATGGGAAGTGGCAGAAATCTGCAGCATCTGCAAACATAATAACTGGGTGCTTCCTACTGTATATCAAGTAAGTGGATATAAGGACTATTATAAAACTAATTTAAGATCTTAAATGAAGAACTACTTACAGCTATTGAGTATTCCTTAAGAATGAATGTGGGAGTTCTGATCAGCGTTAGTGTTTTCTTCTGAAGGGCATGTATAATGCAACCACACGACAAGTGGAGACTGAACTACTGCCGTGTTTAAGATACTTTGGCATCCGCTTCTATGCTTACAATCCCCTGGCAGGTAATGCGTTTAATATTGCTTTAAATATACTTGCAAACACAATAAATCGGTTCCTAATGAATATTAGACCAAAAGTCAACACACATATCTTCCTTTCTTTCTATCTATCTATCTATCTATCTATTTATCTATCTATCTATCTATCTATCTATCTATCTATCTGTCTGTCTGTGCCTATCTATCTATCTGTCTGTCTATCTATCTATCTATCTATCTATCTATCTATCTATCTATCTATCTATCTATCTATCTATCTATCTATTTATCTATCTATCTATCTATCTATCTATCTATCTATCTATCTATCTATCTATCTGTGCCTATCTATCTGTCTGTCTATCTATCTATCTATCTATCTATCTATCTATCTGTCTGTCTGTGTCTATCTATCTATCTATCTATCTATCTATCTATCTGTCTGTGCCTATCTATCTATCTATCTGTCTGTCTATCTATCTATCTATCTATCTATCTATCTGTCTGTCTGTGTCTATCTATCTATCTATCTATCTATCTGTCTGTGCCTATCTATCTATCTATCTGTCTGTCTATCTATCTATCTATCTATCTATCTGTCTGTCTGTGTCTATCTATCTATCTATCTATCTATCTGTCTGTGCCTATCTATCTATCTATCTGTCTGTGCCTATCTATCTATCTATCTGTCTGTGCCTATCTATCTATCTATCTGTCTATCTATCTGTGCCTATCTATCTATCTGTCTGTCTATCTATCTATCTATCTATCTATCTGTCTGTCTGTGTCTATCTATCTATCTATCTATCTATCTATCTGTGCCTATCTATCTATCTGTCTGTCTATCTATCTATCTATCTATCTATCTATCTATCTATCTGTCTGTCTGTGTCTATCTATCTATCTATCTATCTATCTATCTGTCTGTGCCTATCTATCTATCTATCTGTCTGTCTATCTATCTATCTATCTATCTATCTATCTATCTATCTGTCTGTCTGTGTCTATCTATCTATCTATCTATCTATCTGTCTGTGCCTATCTATCTATCTGTCTGTCTATCTATCTATCTATCTATCTATCTGTCTGTCTGTGTCTATCTATCTATCTATCTATCTGTCTGTGCCTATCTATCTATCTATCTGTCTGTGCCTATCTATCTATCTATCTGTCTGTCTGTGTCTATCTATCTATCTATCTATCTATCTATCTATCTATCTGTCTGTGCCTATCTATCTATCTATCTGTCTGTGCCTATCTATCTATCTATCTATCTATCTATCTGTCTGTGCCTATCTATCTATCTATCTGTCTGTGCCTATCTATCTATCTATCTGTCTGTGCCTATCTATCTATCTATCTGTCTGTGCCTATCTATCTGTCTGTCTGTCTGTGTCTATCTATCTATCTATCTATCTGTGTCTTTTTTAACCCACAGATTTCATTTCTATCACTAAGCTCTCAAATCACCACTTATTCTGCAATGTAAATGACATTTTAAACATTTTTTGAATGAGATATGAGATCAACTCTAGTCTTAAGACTAGTCTAGTCTAGTCTAGCAACTCATTTCCTAGCTAGCATTACATGGTTTTTGCACACTTTTTGCGTAATTTGAGAACATTTGTTTGATTGGAAATGATTGCAAAAAATACACTAAAATCCAGGGAATTGTCACTTGACTTTTAAGCATTTCTTCACACTGCATGTGTCATATTTGATCTCTCACACTTCTGAATCACAGGTGGGCTCCTCACGGGGAAATATCAGTATGAAGATAAAGACGGCACTCAGCCCGCGGGCCGGTTCTTCGGGAACAGCTGGGCTGGTGCTTACAGGGACAGGTGCATTTTTATCATAATAAGAACAATGCTCACATCAGTGATTCAAGCTCAATCTCTAGATCTGGTTAGTTGGGCAGAAAGACTTTATTATTAAATGCGATCAATATTACTTACTTGTTTGTGGGGCACGATGTGTATTTCAGATACTGGAAGGAGAGCAGCTTCCGAGGCATCGATGGAGTACAGACGGCTCTGGAAGAAGCCTACGGCTCAGAGAAACCCACTCTCACATCAGCGGCTATTCGCTGGATGTATCATCACTCTCATCTGAAGGTGGGAGACTTCATGAAACCATATAGTGCTCATTTTGATGCACTGTATTATTGAGGATGTTTGACGAGTCTTTCAAAGCCCCTTGTAATAGACCTGAATCAGGGTAGTGCCATGTTTAATTTTTGACACAAATAAAAACAGACTGTGAGGGAGAGAATACAGTGCATTCAATTTAATACAAGATTTTACTTTCTCTAAAATTTGGTAATTCTGTCCAAGTCCACTTAAAATCAAGGGTCCCAATTTATATGAAGTGGATTTAACTACT
The DNA here is from genome assembly GCA_031834385.1 of Semotilus atromaculatus. Lineage (NCBI taxonomy): Eukaryota > Metazoa > Chordata > Actinopteri > Cypriniformes > Leuciscidae > Semotilus > Semotilus atromaculatus. The sequence goes on along the minus strand of JAULUF010000020.1, from coordinate 1,672,635 downwards.
ACATAAAACATAAAAATGGTCAGTAAAATGTGGTCAAAATGTGTATTGCAAAACACTTGAGGTGGGATATGGGTAAGTTTAAGGACAGGTTTTGTTGTGAGGAAGGGTCATCAGAGTAATCATAGATCAGTAATTACATGCAGGTATTTTTTAAGGTAACACTTTATTTTAAGGTGATAGTTACACATTACTGCATGTACTTTCTATAGTAATAACGGTAAATTATGCATACATACAAGTAACACTAAACTAAAGCCTAAGTCAAGTACATGTAGTTAATTCATATTACTGATTTGAGTAAGTACAATGTAACTCCGTCACCTTATAATAAAGTGTAACCAGTGTACCCAAGTGTAAAACAAAATTCTGTATCAAATTTATAGGCAAGACAAGTAGTTTGTTCAGGCATGGTTTGTAGGGAATTACAAACCTGCGCACATATATTCAAACGCACATAACTATAGAATAAATTCTTAATGCGCATGTGAACGCCATCAGCGTTTGTCACAGGTTCAGTTTAAAGTCTGTTTATAGAGAATGGCGTCGTCTTAGCGGCCCCTAATTTAATAACAAATTATAATTTAGCCAGAAGTGAATCAATCAAAACTAACTTTAGCTGGAAATAACATTATTCAAGAATCGCTATAAAGCCAAAACAATCTCTGTTACCTTAACTTATGTTTATCTCTGTAAAGCTGCTTTGAAACAATCCATTGTTAAAAGCGCTATATAAATGAAGATGACTTGACCATTTTTTAATTAAGTGCAACGTCCAAACATGCATGCATATTAATTAGTGCATAAGTGTATCAAAATTATTAATTTGAATGTAATTAGTGCATAAGTTAAAGACACTTAATATAAAGTGACTTTCCAAAAAAAAAAGTTTTGTAATCTGTCATAATGCATTAGTTTGTTTGTTGATCATTTGACTAGCATCATGACCATAGCAAATGTAAACTCGATTTCTTAAGTTTACTCAACTCACACTGGAATTAAACCGATATATTTGATGTTTACAGGGGGATGAGGGTGACGGGGTCATTATCGGGATGTCCAGCATGGATCAGCTGCGTGAGAACCTGACGGCAGCAGCAGAAGGTCCACTGAAACAGGGAGTCGTGGATGCTTTCAAACACGCCTGGGATTTAGTGGCCCACGAGTGTCCCAACTACTTCCGCTAGACAGCCGTGACAATTACAGAAAACATGAAGCCTGATTTAGAACAACTAATTCAGAAATTGCTTTATTTTTCTATGGTCAAGTGACAAAACAGTAATAAATTGAGTTGGACCTGCTTCCTAATGAACACTGAGAAAATCAAGCCTCTACTTGAGCGCACCAGCACTTGCATTACATTCCCCCACGTTTACATGAGAATGCAATAAAATGAATGCAATAGTGGCATCTTGATGGATCACTGTGTTTTTTTTCTTGCCATAAATTTGCTAAATAACTTATATTTAACGGTAAGAATAACACTTTTGCCTCAGTTCAGTACAGTCATGCAGAACCTTGTATTTGAGTATTTCTGAAACAGTGTGCAGATGACTGAAACAACACTCAAAAACATTTTACAGGTTAATGTTGGATCAAAACAAACAAATGTTCATGGCAAAAAAAGTTTTCGCTCCCTTCTCCTTCCTCCGAGTCTTCATCTGCTTATTCTTTCCTGGTCTCCTCGACGTCCCCATCCGTCAGCTTCTCAAAGTCCCCGGATTCTGAACTCCACATGCACTTAATCGACAATTTGAACTCCACCATCTCGTTTCCAAAGAGTTTCTGATTTGAAAGGCCAAAAATACATCGGTTTAGAATAATGTTATTAAGAATTCAAGACTTTTCATACAACTAGGAAAAGTCTGTTTATCTGTTAGTGGTGTTAAATTGTGGAACAAACTAAATAATGAATTAAAGCAATGTCCAAATGTATTCCATTTTAAAAAGATGTTCAAAGAAACTATATTCCAGAGGTATAGAGAAACACAGTGCTAATAATAAAGTGTGCTTATATTGAATCATTTGTAGTATGTATAAATATTGCCGTGTATGTGATTAGAACTTTTGAATATATTTTTTCCTTGATTATAGATTATTATCTTTGTAGACTTATTATTTTGTAGTTATTTTGTTAAATATGGTAGTAATGGTATAAAGGGGTAGGAGTATATAAGTTTTACTTCTTCCTACCTGTGCATGTAAATAGAAGTCTTTAAGTTCTTGAAAGTATGGAGTTTTACTTTGTTGTTCATTTGTTTTGTTTTTATATTATTAGTTTCTTTGATTATTTTATTTTATTTACATGTTCAAATAAATAAATAAATAAAATAAAATACCCAATTAGTTTAGGACATACGGAAGCTTATCACAGGGAAATAAAAAAGGTAATTGCGACTTCACAATCTCACAATTCAGACTTTTCCTTTCCATTCCCCTTTAATTCACGATTACCCTTTTTATTTTTTATTCCATTGCAGAAACAAACTTCCATTATGACATAAAAGGATTTTTTTTTTTTTTTAAATGCAGTTCAATCCAAATACAGAGATGTGATATTTGTGAATAAACCATCCAGCAGTAAATTAAAGTTTTAATTTAGTCTTTTTGTCCTGTTTTCCAGCTAAAACATCTAAAAATAAATATTGAGAAGCAACAGTGTAAGTTATTACAACTTGAAAATAGTTGACTTCCATAGAATTTTTCTTCCTACTTTTGGAAGTCAATGGGGTCCATCAACAGATTACCGACATTCTTTAAAATATCTTTTGTGTTCAGCACAAGAAAGAAACGACTTGAGGGTGAGTAAACGACAGAACTTTAATTTAAGTGAACTACTTTAAATTTAGTTAATTCTAAACAAAAAAAGTGACAGTGCACCTTTAAGAATAGAATTTTAAGCAGTGTATTAACGACACAAACTCACCAGAATTCGAGCCTGTTCGGGTGTGAGTGTGTCTCCCTCTTTACACACTTCAAAATCCTTTATCAGCGTCACCACACCTGCACATGGAGTGATATGTTAGTGCACACTACTTTTTGTCCAATGCAATTTCAAGTATCATTTACTCCACTGATAATAGACCAGATTTCAGTTACGGTTTCTTTTCTTATATATTAATGCATTCTGTCTTGTTATACAACAAACGTTGCAATAATGAACTCAAAATGACATACTACCACCTCATACGAATGTGTTTTACGGTCCACACAGAACTGATGTGTGCTAGTCTGGATGTGAAGGAACGGTTTACCTTTCTTCAGAGCCGTGGGAAGGCCGAGCTGTCTGAGCTGAGGCTCCATCGAGTGTGGAAACTGATCCAGCGGACCCTCGTCCAGCGTCACGGCCATCGTCGCTACGCTTCCCGCTCGAGCGTAATCCATCTCTTTAAACTCACTGAAATATCTGTGCGGTTATGAAAAGATTATTAGAATTCATTGCTAAAGTTTGAACAACTGTGTGAAAGATGTGACAGACAGCCTTCATTTCAATCACACCATCCAGTATTTCAGTCCATCTAGTTTTAAATTCATCTAGAAGCAGTTTCTACACAAAACACTGAGTTTCATTTCAAATCAAAGCACTTTAACTGGTGTCCGAGGTTCATTACTTACTCTTGCACCTCGTCTTTGGTTTTGTTCGTGAACAAAACACCGACTTCACCTCTGAGAAATCTGCTCAGCTGTACAACAAACCACAACATCCAATCAGTTATATACTGTATATTACTGAGAGTACGCAAAAGCAGTAGAAAAAAACATTCATCATGTATCAATTAAATCATTGATGACGTGCACTGACATACTTTATGCAGATTATCTTTGTATTCGTCAGTCGGTCCTTTACCCAGCGCAATCATCATGACTTTGTTCTTACCGAAGAAGAACCTGAAACACAAAACCCCAAATCAACATTAATCTCTTTTAAAGAAAGCATAGTAAATCAGCATGAAGTGTGTGTGTGTGTGTGTGGACAGGTTTAGCTATACTTGTGAGGGTCAAATGTCCTCACTTACACAGTGAAATATTCTGACAACAAACTAGTGGACATTTTACTGGTCCATACCAGTTTAAACGGCTTATAAATCAGCCAAAACATGTTTTTCATTTTAATCTAGTGTTTCACACATGCGTCTGTGATGGGTATGGATTGGGTTAGGCCAAAATATTATTAACCTGATGTGTGCGTGTGTGTGTATGCGCAACTGTGTGTAAGTGAGTGAGTATGTGAGAGAGAGCGAGTGTGTGAGTGTGTACCGGCTGTGTTTCCAGGCCGTCCTGATGTCTTTCAGTTTGTTGTTTCTCATGTTCTCGACTGAGAACACAAACACGTATCTGTATATATCTGCACATTTCCGCAGCTGATAAGGAGAGAAAAGGAAAAATGATTTTCATCAATCATTCGTCAATTCATCAATCAAATCTGGATGCGAAATGAGTGGCATTAATGATGTGACTCTTTATACAGTCAGATTGTCTTACCATGGTACATACTTGAAGGATCACCCAAAAGAGCAATGAAAAGTCATACTAACCTCTTCAATCAAGTTTTGTTTGGACTCCAACCCCTTCTTGGTTGTTTTGGTTAAAGAAACTGTTAAAAAATAAAGCCACTATTAACGATAATGACATCAACACATTCAAACACTCCCAGCTGCTTCAATAATATAAATGACAGTAATATAGATTACAGTTCAACCACACGCACTGATATAACGTTATATAAGAAACAATTAACAAACATGAATTTATTTTAGTATTGTGCAAATTATAACGTTAATGTTTCACTCTTTAACAACACGACGAACTAAAGCTCGATTCATTTTAATCTATGGTGTGTAAAGTTGATTAATGGTAAGTGATAAAATGTTAAATTCATACTTTTCTTGTCTCTCTTAGATTTCGGCATGGTGCTCACGTTGTTGTCTTGTTCGCCTGCTGATGTTCCGGCGCTTGAGGAACCGTGAGGAATCACAGCGCCGACTAGTGGAGCTCGCTGGAGCACTCATGAATATTAATATTAATCAGATCACTTCCAAACCAGCAGGAGGCGCAGCACAAGTGAAATATTACAGTAATACAAGACACGTGCTGTTAGTAGACAGTAGATCTTTTACTGTCTATGATTTTAACAGCTACTTTCTCTTATTTCTGACGATGACGTCAGGGAAATCGCTTATTAGTCTATGAAGATAGTTTTTGAAACTTTAAAGGTTACAGTTTTTAACATTTTAACATAAACCTAATTTTGTCAATATGACAAATTTTTTCAACAAGTACAAGCACAATAACTAAATAATAAAAAAAATAAAAAATTAAACAGCCAGTGGTGTCCTAAAGCAATTGCATTTAATTAGGCTAATATAGGCCTATACTTAAATATTATTTTGAGTATTTTTTACTCAAGAAGCCTACTACTTTTATATGGCAAAGATATCCTCTTTTTCTTGAAATTAATTAAATGAAATATGTTTTTTATTTCACTACTTAAACATCGCACTGCACCCATACTTTAACTTAAATATAATCTCATATTTCATTTCCCTGTTCACAACAAAACAATATCAGCTGCTGTTAAACATGGCATTAAAGGACCAGATCTCATTTCAACACGTCATGAATACACCTTTTCCCCAGACGCCTAAAACTCATTAGGAACGGCCTGTTTTTGTTATAGATTTATATGAGAAAAGATGGATTCACGTGGGCACTTAACTCTTGAATGAAAGGATTTGTAGCAGACATGACTGCATTCCCGAAAACTTTGATTTTGCATACTTGTACTGTCTATTCAAAACAATTGCAAAAATTGCATATGATCCTCATAAATCCATGGGTGTGTTTTCTGCGTGTTCAGATGGCCATCAAGCCAGGGCAGGTTTAAGGTGTAGATGCTTGTGTAATAATGTCTGATTCTGCTCATCAATCAGTCATTTGGTGAAGTGAAAGCGCTCAAGCTTTCTGTTGCCACAACATGCAAAAGGGAAAAAGTCATCAACTCAACGCCTTCTTCTTCAGGGTGCCAACTTAAAACTTTCTTCTGACAGTGTTAATTTATGATTTTACCAAATGGCTTATTTAATGTGGAGTCTGCTTGGTCGTTAATATTATATTAGTGGTATGAACTTTTCAACTCTGACCAATGAGTCGGAACTAATCACAAATTTACATTCACTGAACTGATTATGTTGTTGCAATGAGAAAGACATTAAATGTTTATATACACACACCATTCAAAGGTTTTAGATTGATTATTATTGTCAATCAATTAAACATTATCAACAATGTTGTACCAATTATTTTTCAGGATTCTTAAAATGAATAGAAATTAATACTTTTATTCAGCAAAGATGCATTAAATTGATCAAAAGTGCACATAAAGACATTTATAATGTTAAAAAAGCTTTCTGTTTCAGATAAATACTGTTATTTTTGAGCTTTCTATTCATCAAAGATTATACACAACTGTTTTCAACATTGATAATAATCCTAATGTTTCCTGAGCAGCAAATACATCAACATTTTAAATTGTAAGAAATATTTTACTGTTTTTACTGTATTTTTTTAATCAAACAAATGCAGCCTTGGTGAGCGACCTATATAGATAGATAGATAGCTAGATAGATAGATAGATAGATAGATAGATAGATAGATAGATAGATAGATAGATAGATAGATAGATAGATAGATAGATAGATAGATAGATCAACCCTTTTTAATGTTATTTAATCAAAACATTTTTTTATTATTTATCTATTGCTTTCTTGTTTTATCTCTTATTAAGAGAATTATCCATCATTGCTTAAAGTGTATTTATGTTACTGCAAAAGCACAAACAAATACATTTTATTATTACAAACAGTGCAACCCCAAAATAAAGTAGGCCTACTTTGACTCGAGCATTTGTTAGATTCTCAGCTCAGGTACGAGCACTGAGAAAACGTTTTGTTTTTCTCAACTTCTTAACTTGTTTGTGGGTCTTTTAAAATGGTGCGTCTTTGAAATCGGATTACAATAATATAGACTTACAGTAGCCTATTAAGAAATAAAAAGTGCTTGGGTTTTGTTGAGGGGGCGAAGTCCTGCACCCCCTCCTGTGTGCGCGAGTGCGCGCCTGCGCGTCCCGGTGTGTGTGTGTGTGTGTGTGTGTGTGTGTGTGTGTGTGTGTGGCGCTGGTGAGGGCGGAGAGTCCGCTGCGGATCTCCTTCTTTTAGGAGTCTGAAACTCGATCCCGTCGCGCCGGTAGCTATAAAACAGTCGCGCGATCACGGAGTCAACCGGAAGACTCTGTGTGAATAACATCAGTGTGATCGGAGAGTTTGGAGTTCATTCTTGCGCTATTATCACTGAGATGAGTCGCAGACCTCCAGATGTCCCGGAGTTTCAGAAATGAGCTGACATACACACAGTGTGCTCCGATATTCCTCCCCGTTCCCATGGAGAACATGACGCGTCCTGGAAGGATAGACAGATAATGACTGCATTGCTTGTTTCTGGTCGATCGATGTGGGTTTTTTACGCATGAGAAGAACTGCATGGACACACCAGCTTCAGAGAGAATCTGAAGGATTTGAATTGAGGTAAAGCGCACTGGTTCTGTATGAAAGCATGAGTTCTCTGTTGTTTGGAGAGGGCTTTCTGGGCGGTGTGGTGAGCGGTGCGCCATCGGACGCGGTGCCCAGAGCTCTGCGCAACGACCTGGGATCCAACATACATGTGCTCAAGACCCTCAACCTGAGGTTCCGCTGCTTCCTCGCCAAAGTCCATGAGCTGGAGAGAAGGAACAAACTCCTGGAGAGCCAGCTGAAGCAAGCCTCCAGTCAGCCGAGGTATCCGGGCTTCTCCTTCACGCGTGAAGCGGCCGTTCAGACTGACTCTCAGGAGTCCAGACTTCCAGGCACCATCTGGAGTTACACGCATATTCTGAGACATGGGGAGCGTACGAAGACTGTGCAGGGACCCGGAGTCTCCTGGACCCATCCGGACGGGGTCGGGGTCCAAATCGACACCATCACCCCAGAACTAAGAGCCTTGTATAACGTCCTGGCTAAAGTCAAGCGGGAGAGGGATGAGTACAAGAGAAAGTGAGTATACTGTGTTTACTGCATCGTTTACTGATGCTTTGATTGAGTTGTGTGTTTGGGACAGGTCTGTAGGCCTGAATGAGCCTGCTGGTCAAGACTGATTCATTGCAGCAGAATTTCTTGGCAGGTGAACAGCATAGATTGAAGGGCCCAGTTATGTATTCAGCTGGACTGAGTCCATGCAGGACAAATTATGTGGTGTTTATACAGGAAATATTTCTGAGAAATGTTTCATTAGCACTTTAATTAAGGATATATGCAATTGACTGGATCTATGAGTTCTTTAAAGATGCAATCACATATTTTTTTTGCACGTGACTGATTATTAAGGTGATCTTGTGAAGGCAGACAGAGACTTGACCCCTCCGGTGAGGTTCTGCACGTTTGTTTTTCCATCTGCTCCGACAGCAGTGAGCCATTATTACTAATATATAGTCACCTCTAAATATACCAGTTCTGGCAAAGCTCAGCTAAAGTCATCCAGTCCTCCTGCAAATTGTGCAGCTGTCTTCAGAAATATGATACGAGAACCTCTTTATTACAGTTGCCCAGTGATTTAGTTAATTGTTTCATTCATTCCATTGAGGTCCACAGTAATTCAGAGACTTGATAGTTTGTGAATCTCTCAAAACATTTCAAGATGATGTCCGACTGTCAGAATCAAAAATAAGGCACACTTTTATGACCATTATGATATATTGCACTGACATAATTTTCATGAAAATCTCATTAATGTAATACAAAAAATGTAATTATGATTGATTGAACACTATTGATTTAAGATAAAACAGAAAAATAATTGAAATAAATGGAATAGTAAAAGTAAAACAATAGGATGCATTGCGGTAATGAGGTGAATTTTTTGCATTTACAGTAATGAAAAGTTGAGGTTAACATGTGCTGAAAACTATGCTCCTAAAAATGTTTTTTTCCCTTTGCTAAATATAATTTCCTATTTTGTTCTAATGGTTTTGGAGTATAATATGAGACAGACATGATGTAAGACATTAATTTTCCATGCAGCCTTTGTAAATGAGATTACAATTGGATGTTGAATGGGTTTTATTAATGCATGACTTCTGAATGACTTCAAACACTGACCTCAGAGGAGCCGCGTGAGTGTGTGTGTGTGTGTGTGTGTGTGTGTGTGTGTGTGTGTGTGTGTGTGTGTGTGTGTGCCCTCTTTGCCCAGGCATGTGCTGACTCACTAGTAAATACTGCTGCCTTATCCTTCAGAAAATCTACAACAATGAGCTGAAAATGAAGGCGAGCAAAGAGGAAACGTGTGTATGAATCACATCCTGGTCCTCCTGTGAGTGATTCACAAGCCCTGTTCAACACTGTTGCTGTTGTGGGCTCGTCTTTGTCTGCGATGGCCATCCATTATGACATCCCACAGGAACCTCAAATGGGCCACAGACAAGTTAGGATATGAAATCGACAATATCTTAGTTTTTCTTTTTGTTAAGAGATTCATTTGTATGTTCTAAAGGAAGTTTACAAACCATTTAGTCTGTAAGTGAAGATAAATGAAACGTATAGTTATTATGCTATTTTAAAGGCTCCTAATTTTGTTTTGCAGGTCTCCTACAATAGGTTTACATGCATCAAAGGCCAAAAAACACTTTCATTTTCTCATAATGTATTTGCAGCATTAGCTCTTTTCTCACAGTATCTAAAACGGTTCGATAAATGATTCGTTCTCTCTTAACCCCTCCTTTCCGTAAGCCTTCTCTCCTCTGATTGGTCAAATAGCCCAGTCTGTTGTGATTGGTCTACTCTGCTCTGATTGGTCAGTTGCCCAGTCTGTTGTGATTGGTCTACTCTGCTCTGATTGGTCAGTTGCCCAGTCTGTTGTGATTGGTCTACTCTGCTCTGATTGGTCAGTTGCCCAGTCTGTTGTGACTGGTCTACTCTGCTCTGATTGGTCAGATGCCCAGTCTGTTGTGATTGGTCTACTCTGCTCTGATTGGTCAGATGCCCAGTCTGTTGTGATTGGTCTACTCTGCTCTGATTGGTCAGATGCCCAGTCTGTTGTGATTGGTCTACTCTGCTCTGATTGGTCAGTTGCCCAGTCTGTTGTGATTGGTCTACTCTGCTCTGATTGGTCAGTTGCCCAGTCTGTTGTGATTGGTCTACTCTGCTCTGATTGGTCAGTTGCCCAGTCTGTTGTGACTGGTCTACTCTGCTCTGATTGGTCAGATGCCCAGTCTGTTGTGATTGGTCTACTCTGCTCTGATTGGTCAGATGCCCAGTCTGTTGTGATTGGTCTACTCTGCTCTGATTGGTCAGATGCCCAGTCTGTTGTGATTGGTCTACTCTGCTCTGATTGGTCAGATGCCCAGTCTGTTGTGATTGGTCTACTCTGCTCTGATTGGTCAGATGCCCAGTCTGTTGTGATTGGTCTACTCTGCTCTGATTGGTCAGATGCCCTGTCTGTTGTGAATGGTCAAACGGCACAGTCTGTTGTGATTGGTGATCGGAAACGAAATGCCATATCTGAATTTCAGCTTCACATCTTCTTTAGCACTTTGATACACAGTGATACGGACAGATGGCGTCATTTTTCCATATCAGTTCCAGCACGAGTCCTCATCCTTTTGAAAGCATGCAAAGTGGATTCGCAGCGCTGAAAACAGCAACTTCTCGACATGTCGACAACAAAAAACGAATTGTTTGAGGGTCAAAGTAATAAGTTGACGTTGTCACGAGCAGCCAATGAAGACCATAGGCTGACATTATAAACATTTGTACAAACCTTAAAAACTGCTAAAAGGTTGTTGTTTACTGGGTCTAGTTACACCCTAAAAACATACTAAAAACCAGATGCTCACGTGAGCCAATAATGGCAATAAATTCCTAGACTTGAGATATACTGATTGTAAATGCTCTCAGATTACACATCCATTACAGCTAACCGCTTCATGGCTTCATCTCCCAGAGGAGTGTTAGTTAAAGACGCGCAGAGAATCATTAGTTTGATCATTCCCTTCCATGTGAATTAGTAGAATTAAAATAATTGTTCCTCTAAGTGCATAATTAATTGGCAACAAGCAGAACATGCTTACTAACACATGGAATGATGTGAATGATGATGCATTTGGTGTCAGAAGGCGATGCGTGTGTGTTTTCTGCCCTGCTGATCGTACAAGCAGTGTGTGTTTATTTGAGCGTCTATGTTAACAGGTTTCAGCGTTCACATTGTGCATGGAAGTCTTCCTTACGTGTCTGTAGTTGTTCCAGAGATCTCCGAGTCCCACTGCTCTTTACTACCGACTGAAGAACCACTGGTGTGCATTACACGACCACACACACATCATTCGCTCAGTGTTTGGGAAGTGCAGATCCTACGTGCCCAACAAATTTGTTATGTTCAAGTGTGAACAAGTGATTAACATTTGAAGGCTTATTAACAATAGCTTAGCTATAATTGCTCTGATACACAAACCACCTCCCAGATCTGAGCATGTATCGAGTGTATGTTTGTTAACTTGTGTGTTATCTAAATGAGTAGAGTGTGGATTCAAGGTTGCATTGAGTTTTTAATGTATTACTAAAATATATCATAAGGCCACTTTTTGTAATGTCTTTTACTGCTGTAATATGCCTCAATAATATCTTTGCATTCTGAATATATTATGTACAGTATAGGGATTTTTTTTCTGAGCAAATAGTGATGCATGGAATTATTTGCATCTACTTATTGGCTTATTATGAAGTAAATTTGATTTTAAAATGTAATCGTTTGATATCCCTGTTCCAGAGCATCATGATTGAATTTGAAAATCTCTGTGAAATTAGTTTCCTCTTGGTTTTCTGTTTCATTGAAATACTGGTGCTTCTGGTTATGTAATGCTATTATGATTGTGCACATAATTTTATTTACTCCTGATGTTGAATACCTAGTGAAATTAATATGAGCAATAGTTTTAGTGATGTTTGACTGCAAACACTGTTACTAACAACAATATTTCAGTTGTCTGTCTTTTGCTGGAACAAAAGCGAAACGTTTTTCATATACATTTCTCATAAAGATGTGCTTGTTGAATGAGACATTCACAATATTGCAGCATTCAGAGAAAGAAGACGTTAGTGAAAATCCATGTGCAATGATTGGTCAGACCCGTTGAGTTTGTGAAGGTTATTGATTTCCTAGACACTTCAGTGATATTTCTCTTCCGCTGCTCCACCACTAAAACAGTCTTTTCTTTATCATCAGAGCGGAAATGAAGAAATCATTGGGCTAGTTATAAAGTGAACTGACTGTTGTCTCTGTGACTTTAACTGCACTGTAAAAAAAAAAAGTTGAGAAAACCTAAACGTTTAAGACAACCAGCTGCAGGACATTTTTGAGTTTTCTCAACTTAGGGGCATTAGTTGTACAAACTTTTTCATGTTAAATAGTTGAATAAACTATAAAAACCGAATTTGTCAAACGAAATGTAAGTTGGATTTTTTTACAGTGTGGCGTACACAGCTTCTCTTGTGCCAGATGTAGCCTGCTGGATCCAGAGCAGACTGATGGCTTTTGTGTCTCCCTGCCGCACTCTCTGTGTGTGTGTGTGTGTGTGTGTGTGTGTGTGTGTGTGTGTGTGTTACATACATTAACCTCTTTAGAGAGATATAAATGTTGGGACATGTAACTCTCTCTCTCTGTAGTCTTACTGTGGACATTATGCAGATATACTGTAATCATGAAATCCACACTGACTGATACATTTGCTGAAATGTGCGGCATGGATCCACTGCGTGACATACTGTATCCCACAATGCAGTTGACCTTCCATTTCCAGTGTGATGAATGACCTGGAAGTGATTACATTTTCACTCATTATTTGATTGGACTGCTAGTCATTTTTATATCAAAAATTCAATATCAAAATGCAATAAAACCATATCTTTTTTTAAGATGATAACTGGGTATACATGCAACCATTCAAAACTTTGGGGTCAGTATGATTGTTTTTAAATAAATTCATTAATTTATTCAGCGAGGGCGCATTAAATTAATCAAAGGTGACACTAAAGACGTTTTTAATGTTACAAAAGATTTAAAATAAATGCTGAATCCTGAATTTTTTTTCATGGTTTACACCCCAATCATCTCACACAAAACTGCGAAGCTCAAACGAGCCTCCATCAGCACAGACGCATGAATAATTGAGGCGGCGCTGGCCTCAGTGCGGTGGGTCAGTCCGGAGACTCTTCTTCTTCTTTCTGCTGTTTTAGAAACGAAAGCTCTGATTATCCGAAGACAGTGATCGGCTTCTCCTGAGGGACGTTATTACTATAAACTATTGCAGAAACAATTGACCTGGTAATTGCAAATATTAGTCTTTAGTGAATCTATCTATCCATCCATCCATCCATCTATCTATCCATCATCTATCTATCATCCGTCCGTCCATCTATCTTTCTATCCATCCATCCATCCCTATCTATCCCAATAACCCATCCATCCTTTATCTATCTATCCATCTATCTATCTATCATCCATCCATCCATCTATCTTTCTATCCATCCATCCATCCCTATCTATCCCAATAACCCATCCATCCTTTATCTATCTATCCATCCATCTATCTATCATCCATCCATCCATCTATCTTTCTATCCATCCATCCATCCCTATCTATCCCAATAACCCATCCATCCTTTATCTATCATCCGTCCGTCCATCCATCCATCTATCTTTCTATCCATCCATCTATCTTTCTATCCATCCATCCATCCCTATCTATCCCAATAACCCATCCATCCATCCATCCATCCATCCATCCATCCATCCTCTATCTATCTATCCATCCATCATCTATCTATCTATCTCCATCCATCCATCCATCATCTATCTATCTATCCATCCATCATCCATCATCTATCTATCTATCCATCCATCATCTATCTATCTATCTCTATCCATCCATCCATCATCTATCTATCTATCTCTATCCATCCATCCATCCATCCGTGGGCAGTGTGAGATGTAGTCATGTTTCAGGGATGGTCAGCAGATTAAAAGAGCATTAAAGTTTGACTGACGGCTTCTCATAGTCTTCAGTGGTTATGTCTCAATGCGTGTCCATCTCATGCTGATGGAGTGGGTGTGTGTGATGGTGTGTGTGATGTTTAGGGCGGACGTTCTCTGACTCAGACGGGCCGATCTCTGCCAGGCTCGCACATGTCCAGTTTGAGCAGCCTGTGGAAGCACTCATGTGCTCTGGAATGAATTCATTTACATGTTTACTAATACTGTACATTAAGCTCCAAAGCTATGTCTCTCTGTGTGTGTGTGTGTGTGTGTGTGTGTGTGTGTTAGATGTATTTGTAAACATTTTAATGAACACTAAATATGAATGCAATGAATGTGTAATAAAGGTCGGTTTAAAGCACTTAATTAATGTAATTTCCCATGTTCAGTGACCTTATCTAGAGTGAGAACTATTTACTGTTAATAAGTTGTTAACAAAGCATTATCTAACTCTTTACATATGAGCTAATCAAACAGTAATTTGTTAATTACAGTGACAATGAATGAAGATCTCACTATTTGTATAGTCTATTAATGTATAACTACAGTTTATAAACTATTGATTAAGTACAAACTATGATATCTAAGTATTTTATTACACTATACTTATTACAAAGCTTTTTTACTAAAAATAAATCACAACTGAGCAAATATTAAAGCATTTGCTGCACAATAACAACAGGGCTTTCTAGACCGCATAAAGTCTGGCACTTTAGTTCAAAGCCTTTTGCTAAATTCTGTGTGATTTAAAGATCTTTTTGTGAACTTTAATGCATTATCGACCATTTTCAACTCCACATTAAAGAGAATTCGTTATTAGCACTGTTACTCTTGCACTGATGACCGTTTTTTGGCACAACTGAGAAACCTCGGGTCAACTAGAGGATAAAGTCATCTTGTATTTTGGGTGTTGCTAAAGCTAACAAAACAAACCTTTATATCACACCTTTATATCAAGTTATATCACAGTCCTATAAGTTATATCAGTCCTAACAAGCCTTGTGGTTTTGGATCAAAAATACGTTTTTCCACCTATGATGAGGAGTGGCAATGAATAATACCGCCCTGAGCGTCCACAGTGCAAGTTATCACACAGGAACGACTTGTATTTAACTGTTCTTGGCTGCAATAACAAGCTATTAACATCAATTAAGTGTTCTTTCTCCAGAAGGTCTGATGGGAATTAACATGCAAAGTATTTTCTGGCCGCACCTTGTTTATGTTGAAGCCGTTGAGGTGTATTATGGTTGGGTGTGCGACTGTGCGTTTAGATGTGGAGCGTGACAGCTCGAGGCAGACGGGCACATCGATGACAGGGATATGAGATAATGAGTTTGTTTAGCGGGACGTCCCGGCACATTGCTGAACACGCTGGGTGCAAAGAGGCTATCCGGGGCGCAGAGGAGGCTGGATTAGTCGTGACGGCCCGTCATCCGGCATCATTGGAGCAAAACATCCTTCAAATTACATATTCAAATATATCAATATTGATATTACAATATATATATAGCAGATTGGCCCAACAATATGCAAAAAATGAAAATGAAAAAATACAACTGCATTTTCAGCTTGATCAGCTTTTTTGTATTTATCTATGTTAATATCCTTAAATGCATGATTATTTAGGTCATTTGCATTGTTTTCCCTGCTGTCAGAACAAACTGCTTCCCCTGATGCTCAGATTTTTGTTAATACTTTTCTTTGAATACTTTTGAGCACAGATTTAGCCTAAGAAGACACTTGGCAGATTATTGCTGACGTGAAAAAAGTTAGAAACATTTGTTATTATTAAAAATGCACAAAAATACTATTTAAAATTTTTATATGATAGCAAAACTTTAAACTGTGAGAAAATTAAAGCATTAAATCTAAAAAAGTTCATAAAAGGTTCATTTAGTTCCAAACGCTTCCATTAGATGATATTCATCTCCTGTTCATTTCCAATGCGCTCATTTCTGACCATGAACAATCCAAGAGTGACGATATTTTTCAAGACCATTTAACCTTTTTGAATCATGCCCATGATTTATTAATTTTTTGTTCACACCGCAAGAGCCAAAACCTTTTACCAAGTTTCATACCATTCTCATAAAGTTTAAAAGTCTCAAAACCCAAAACGTAAAATTTTTCAGTCAAAAACGACGAACAGCACGAGACGGTTAAAAAAAGCTTCAACTTTGTTTCATATGAAGTATGCCAACACAGGAGTGAATTGTATTGAGCATTGATCAGTTACGCATGATTATTTTGGTTAGTTGCATTGTTTTCCTGCTCTCAGAACAAACATGTGACCCAGGGCTTTGAACGGTTACTGGTTCCCACTTCTGCTTCTCCAGCTGCTCAGATACTTTACGACTGTGTCAGCTGCTGTATTAAATGTCCACACCTGGTTTCACACACGTCTGCTTTCCTCAGTTTTCATCACTAAACCCACACGTGAGCCTCCAAATCCCTCATCACTTTATGCTTCATGCCACATAACTTTTTTTTTTTTTTTACAGTAATCACACCCTAGTTTTTGGACTGAGTTTGTGTTGGGCGTCTTCTGCTCTCTTGAGGCTTTTCACACTGCAGTTAACCCTGGGTTAATGTCTTTTTAAATCCCGTGTCAATAAAGCCACAAGAGGGCCTGCATAACAGTGATTTTACCACAGATGAGAGATGACTTATGAAAAATGGAAACCTTATTAAATGTGTAAAACCACTGTTATGCATGGTTTCCAAGGAGTCATTTTTTTATTGGCAACAGTAATATGATTAGAGATCGATGCAATAAATAGTTAATAATTGTTAAAAAATGCAAAGACATGTAAAATGCCCAGACATGCCCAGTGGACTTTTTGCACAAACTGAAAAATAAGCATCATTTTCTTTAAGCAAAATTCACACAGAAACACACACACGTTGTTTTTTATGTTTTTTTAAGTTTTTTTTTTACATAGAAATAATGCTTTTTAATATACTGATGAAACTGTATATTCTATCCATCACAGAAAACTTTCTACATTTTTGAATGATTTAAAAAAAGTCCCCAAAATGTCAAAAATGACTGGTATTTAAAATATACTGTTCAAACTATATATTCTATCCCCCTACACTGCCCCTGTCCCTAAACCTACCCATCACAGGAGACATGCTGCATTTTTACATTTTAAAAAAAAACAGTGTTTTTTATGTTTTTTAAGCTATTTGAAATATGAGGACTCATGCAATGTCCTCATAAGTCACGTGTAAGTTGTAATACCAGTGCAATATGCATGTCATTATACACATTTGTGTCCTCATATATCACAAAAACAAACACACACACACACACATTCATAAATACATACATTCATACATACATATATTCCCATGAGGCCTCTCTTCTTCCTGAATACTGCACTGCAAATAGAGTGAGAGAAAATAACTTCAAAATAATTTCTGAGTGTATCAGTAACGGTTGACCGGACGCCAGAGGACAGACCAGGGTCTGAACGGGCCCTTGAGAACTGGTTAGGATATTCAATTCAATTCAATTCAAATTTATTTGTATAGCGCTTTTCACAATACACATTGTTTCAAAGCAGCTTTACAGAAAGTGCATTAAAAATGTACATAGAAAATACAGTTAGTTCATCATGTATTAATTTAGGGCATAACATATCGCCGGCGTTGAGTCGTCTCTTCACAGGCGTCGAGTCGTCTCTCCACAGGAGTTTAGTCGTCTCATCACAGGTGTTGGATCATCCGAAGTCTCCGTGAGAGGCTGGATACAAACTGGAGCTGACGAACGCTATTTACCTCGGGACTTGCGTCCCGAGATAACAGCAGAAAGGCAGATGAGAAATAATTAGCGTAGCTGATGTTCATAATATTAATGCATTCGATCTGATTCGGCAGTAGTATAGAAGGTAAGCATTATGTGAATGCTTGGTTAAAGAGATGCGTCTTTAATCTGGTTTTAAACTGGGACAGCGAGTCTGAGCCTCGAACAATATCAGGAAGGCTATTCCAGAGTTTAGGAGCTAAATGTGAGAACGCCCTCCCTCCTTTAGTGGACTTAGATATCCTTGGAATGACCAGAAGCCTCGAATTTAGTGATCTTAAAGAGCGCGACGGATTGTAAGGCGATAGAAGGTCCGTTAAATAGACTGGAGCTAAACCATTTAGGGCTTTATAGGTCAGTAGCAATACCTTGTAATTGATACGGAACTTAATAGGTAACCAATGTAGAGATGATAAAATTGGTGTTATATGATCATATTTTCTTGATCTAGTAAGAACTCTAGCGGCTGCATTTTGGACTAACTGTAGCTTGTTTATTGAGGATACAGGACAACCAGCTAATAAAGCATTACAGTAATCAGTCTCGAGGTCATGAATGCATGAACTAACTTTTCTGCATCAGAAACGGATAGCATGTTATAAGTGTGTGTGTGTGTGTGTGTGTGTGTGTGTGTGTGTGTGTGTGCTTGTTTATGTGATTTATGAGGACACACATTTATATAATGACATGCGTATTACACTGGTATTACAACTTAAACGTGGTTTATGAGGACATTTCATGAGTCCTCGTAATTTAAATAGCTTAAAAAACATAAAAAACAACGTTTCATTAAAAATGTAAAATGTTTCCTGTGATGGGTAGGTTTAGGGATATGGGCCGTGTGTGTGTGTGTGTGTGTGTGTGTGTGTTGGGCAGGTTTAGGGATAGGGTTAGTGTAAGGGGACAGAATATATAGTTTGTACAGTATAAAAACCATTACGCCTACGGAGAGTCCTCATAATGTAGTTGCACCAACTTGTGTGTGTGTGTGTGTGTGTGTGTCATACTTCAACTTTCTGTTTCAGGAAGTATGGCAACACGGGATTGAGTTGCAACATCTTCACTGAAGTATTTTATGTTTGTACTGCATGATTTATGTGGAATAAGAGGTTACGAGTCTCACGGACGCTGTATTGTCCCTGATCTATCAGGATTTCAGTGTTTCTTTTTCCAGCGCAGTTTAATGAAGTGTAGAATGAACGGCGAACCTGTATGACTTTTATATTCTGCACAATTATGTAAATATACTTTGGTTTTGCAACTGAATTTCCCTTTTTAATAACCTGCGATAATTGTTTGGATGCACTTCAAGGCACGTGTGTGTGCCAGCCGGGGATTCTCGAGGTGTGTGTTGTGCCTCGTCCTGCCCGAGCTCTAGCGCTCACACGGACTCTTTTAAACTGGTCTAGTGGAAATAATTGTTGTGCTTGTTAAAGCAAGCTTCACATCACAATTCATGTTGTTTGTTAAACCCTTTTATCCTAAGGATTAAACCTTGGCATGTAACTCCGACATAAATTAAAGGAATTACCCAAACTTAATTTGATTACATTTTAAAAGATTAATCAAATTGTTTTATTTGATTACCACCATTTGTTTTATAAAAAAATTGCTTTAAATCATAAAGCAGAGAATCCAGAAAATTAAGAACAACACAGAATTTCTGAAAAATTAATTGCACATTTCATAGAGCCCTAAAATTTTTAAAAATGCAATATAATTATTACATTTCTTAATCTCAGGTTAATACAATTATTTATTTTTTTGCAGTTTTAAGAATTCAATTGATTAGACATCCTTTTAGATTATAACATTTTAGATTAACGTTTTAAATGAAATTCAGAAAAATGGAAATGAAAAACACTGAATAAAATAAATAAATAAAAAGGTTTTAATCGAGCCCTAAATATGAGATAGATTCACTCTCAGTCTCTCCTGGTGGAAATCACGACATGCAATAAACTCACATGGTGAAGAAGATGTTGCAGGCTGTGAACGGAAGGGTCGATGAACGTGCCAGGGAAAGAGTATTAGTGATAAATCACAGCGCGTGTGTGTGAGTGTGTGCGTGCATGTGCGTGTGAGTGTGTGTGCGTGTTTGCGTGTGTGTGTGTGTGTGTGTGTGCGTGTGCGTGCGTGCATGCGTGCGTGTGTGCGTGCGTGTGTGTGCGTGCATGTGTGTGTGTGCATGTGCGTGCGTGCGTGTGATTTATGACTTTGATTATGGTCCGGCTGCTGTCCGCTCACACACACTGAATGAGCACAGAAAGATGTGTTTCTTCTCTCCTGAGGATCTCAGGTTAATCATACACTCATAAACTCTATGAACAAACAAATCGCTGATTTTCTGCATTGCTGCATTTTATTTCTGCACATGCAGCAGTATTTCAGCTAAGATGAATCACTGGTCAACACACCTTTGAATAGATTGATAAAAGTAGAATAAATTGTCACAGAAAACCCCCGCCAGGGAACAGGTTGCGGTCCTTTAAGCATTTACATCCAAGATGGTTCAGGGCTTTAGAATAAACAGCGGACCCATAACAAATGACTTTTATAGCCAGGAGATCTTCATTACTGTATGCAAACAGCTGGCCGTAAACATTTTCCCTCTCATATACAAGATATTAACATATCCCTCTGGAAGTGGTCAGTCCTCCTGGGATGTTAGTATTTATGAGTTTGGCCGTGCATATTTTTCCCCTCTATTTTCACTTCCCAACAAAGACAAGAAGCTTTTTAGAGCTAATGCAACAAATAAAGACCAAAAGATGCAGTACCTGCTTTATCTGTGCATTTTATCATTCATCATGGGAAACGTTCGGTCACATGATCAACTGGCTAAATGTGTTATAATTTCTGTCTGGTTTTGGCTTTGAACAACATTCACATTTACAACCAATTTGAAATTTAATTCAATTGTGTACTACTATTATGTATGTATTCCCCAAGGTCATCAGTCAGTAGCTGATGATGTTCGAACAGCATGAGATTAAGTGAGGTGTTTTTGTGACACTGAGTCATGTGTGCAGTGCATGATGGGACTCATTCATAAGGCATGCGGTCAGTAGCCAGATGTCTGTGCGATGACTTTGTCACACGAGGTTTCTCATCTGTTGCCGTCTGTCCTTGTAAGGTCTATATTAGCCTGTCACCGGTCCGGCTGTCCTGAACTAGTTCTCTTATTGCTGTCATTCCTCTCTGACTCTGTCCAGATCAGATCAGGTTCAGTGTTGACTGGATTCACATCATTCCTCACTAGTTGCTCTAGATATAATTGTGGGTTTAGGTGAAGTGAAAGTGAATTGTGTTATATTGATTGTCGCTCCTTTATGTTGAGTTAAACTTTTAGTTTATATAAAAGCCTGTTAAAACCAGGGGCGTGTCTAGGGGGAGGCTGGGGGAGGCAGTGCCTCCCCTAGGATAAACCCTGCCTCCCCTGAGAAATTATCTGATCGATGATAAATTAAAATTTAAACTGGCTTGTTTTGTGCATATTTTTCCATCGCTAGCAGATTGGGTCTGACCCAACAAAAATCCAGTTTGGCGCTGTTTTACAGTGCGCGCGCGCTTCGGGCGTACACGCGCAAAAAAAGTGCATCATGACAGCCAACAGAACGCCAATGAAATGTTTACCCGCCTCCTCGGGACCACAACACACCCTGCCGGAGCTCAGCTCCGTCTCCTTCAGCACCAAATATAGGCTATAGCCTACATTTTGTTGAGTGTATAGGCCTAATGAAAGTTGTGAAATAATTGGCTAATATTAACTCTAATTTGGTGCTGCAATGATTCGCCCATCGCGACGATAACTGACCTTCTCATCTGAGCTGCTTCAGCCTAAACACCCGCTCTCAATGTCAACATGTTTGAGTCCAATCAAAGCAAGCGGGATTTATGTTCACAGGAGCGCGAATCCCAACGAGACGCTTCACTTCAGTTATAATGATCATACAGTGCGAGATAAAATCTAATAAACAGCTGTTTTTCGATAGAAGTTTTAAATGACCGACAGAAATAATCAGTTTGATCAAAGACAGTGGATTGGCTACTATAAGCTTAATTTAACACAAACACCCTATTAAATATATTTCCATTATTATTCTATAAATATATTTGTAACGTTACCTCGAATGTGTTCAACTTTTCCCTGTTTGTATCACTCCGCTTGTCTGTGTTTGCGCAACTTGCATCATTAAGCCAGAAGGCGGCGACTGTCTTTATGAGCGAGCAATTGAACCATTGGTTAAATGAACAGATTAGTCCAAAATATTGATTAATTTAGGAAAGAAAAAGTAGCTGAAACTGATATTTGATGCTAATTGCTCATATGCCTCTGGACACAGAATGATTGCATTGGCATTTGTTTGAAATGTAACATTATGCAAAATAATCAAATCATTTCTTATTCAAGGCCATTCCCGTTTCGAATATGTGATTGTGTATTGTCAACAATAAGCATAAACATTCTGCATTTCTATTTTATAGTGTGGATCATTAATTGCGACATTTACACTGATTCTCAGCATGTTTAAGAATCTGTTATCTGATAAAATACTATGCTACTGCCCACTGACATGCTTTAAAAGCTACTGTTGTCCATTTTTTTGGCCTTCAAAACACCTTAAAATGCACATGTCGATATCAAGAAAATAAAAAAAATTTCGGGGAGGCAAAGTTGACCTGGTTTAACTAACTTTTATGAGATAGCCCTAGTCTAATAGGGGTCCTGTGCCTATCTATGGGGTCCTGTCTTAGAAAAAGATCTGCACTAAAACAGATTGTGTGTAGTATAGCTTAATTTTGCGCCGATTTTTTCAATTGTTTATGTTGCCCCCCCCAAACAAGCCAAATGCCCCCCCAACCATGACATCCTGGTAACCCCTCTGGTTAAAACCATATTTTGCTACTCGCTGCTGTTGGTCATTAGGGGGCGGGACATGCAAATTTCAGAAAGCAGTTTATTGGACAAGCATTTGTACACGCCCCTGAGTGGCAGATGATGTCATCATTGTTTTGGGTCTGCGATTAGACATTAAAGACTGCACAATGTACAACGATCAAAAGTTTGGGGTCTGTAAGATTTCAAGTGTTTTTGAAAGAAGTCTCTTCTGCTCCCCACGGCTGCAATTATTCGATCAAAAGTACAGTAAAAACAGTAATATTGTGAAAATATCTATTGTAATATATTTTAAAATGTAATTTATTCCTGTGTGATCAAAGCTGAATTAGTCTTCAGAAATCATTGTTAAAAAATAATAAATGTCTTTACTGTCACTTTTGTTCAATTTAATGTCTTTGCTGAATACAATTATTATTATTATTTATATATCATGTAATATATATCCGCTGATAGTTAATTTAGTTAAATGTACTATCATATAGATGACTTCAAAGTCAACAGACATGGACTAAAAAGCACAAAACTCATTTTGAAGATCAAATACCTGATATCATGAGTCATGTCGTGAACCTGATGGCTGACTGTTTTTGCTGCTGCAACACTGCAGTTTCTGTCCATGGGGAAAATAAAGCTTTGCATGAATGTAAACTGATATAACGTAATACATATTCAATATATCAGTGAAAAATGCATGCATCTCATAGCATGCTTTAATATTTCTTCATTTATTGTTGAAATATTCATGAGATTACTTATCTATTCTAATGATTGCCAGTAAGACTGTAAAGGGTCCAGACTGGCCATTGTGATCAGATTGTGTCCTTCTGTCCTCTGCATCAGTGGTGACGCCACTCTGCCTCCAGCAGGAAGTGATGCGCTGTGCTGTGCTGTGATTGGCTGATGCGGATGATGAACTCCAGTGACCTGCAGTGCTCTGCACCAGCGGGAATCACACACCAGCACTTTAGGAACAGCGTTCGATCACCACCAGTCCAGCCATAGTCTCCCACGCTCCAATCAGACACACACACACACACACACACACACAGAGAGAGAGAGAGAGAGAGAGAGAGAGAGAGAGAGAGAGAGAGAGAGAGAGAGAGAGAGAGAGAGAGAGAGAGAGAAAATACAGTGACCAGCGGGAGATCAAATATCTTACGGAAGGTTAGCAGGTTATTGGGATAGATAGATAGATAGATAGATAGATAGATAGATAGATAGATAGATAGATAGATATATATCTTAATTCACATCATATCAATTTAATGCATCTAAAAAATCTTACTGATACTGAGCCAAACTTTTGAATGCCATTTTATATAATAGTTCAGTGTTTGTAGTTTGCAGCAGTGAATGTGTGTGAACTTTTTAGGAGACAAACACCTTGTGTTTTGCCCATTTTCAAGAGGTTTCCTTGGTTTAAAGTGTGTGTTTCCTGCCACAGTTTCTGTGGCAACACTCAAGCAAAGGTCGACAGTGTATGTTTTGGGAAGGCAAGTGTTTAGCTGAAGTGTCTTTCTTTGTGTTTTATGTGTTTGAGAGTATGTGTGTGTGTCTCTACTGAGCAGTCTCCAGTTCAGTCACTTGAGATTATCAAGTGCCCTAATTAGTATGCTGACATCACACGGTTCTGTGTCCTTTATAGACGTGTGTCTCATTCAGCCGCACTCCAGAATCACATTCGTGAGGAGGGATGTGAAGTGTTTACTTCCCCGTAGTAATGATGCCGGCCCGAGTGTTATCCTCAGCGGGCAGTGAATGTGATCACGGCTCAATGCTGTATTTTCGTGGTGAGCTTGAACGCTGCTGTAGCAACAGGGAGTGATGCCTCAGAAATGATTTGATTCCCTGTCGAAAGAAGCCCTCCGGCGTGCAAAGTCCTTCTACTTTCTGTTTACAAGTTTGATTAACTGCCTTTTTACAGCTGTCAATCATAATCTGCAGGCTGTAAGCAGAAGATGCATGTATGTAAGTAATGCTTTTAGTGCTTCAGAAGCTGTTCTCGGGGTTGTGGTTTCTTGTTTCCTGCATGGTTTTAATTTACTTTACAGGATGCTAGAAACCAAACAGGGACCACGTAATGAAATAATGTTTTATTCAAAACCAAATATATGTATTATTATTATTATTATTATTATTGATAATCATTATAATACAATTGTTAAAATATATATTAATATGTATGTATTTATATTACCGAGCAAAAGTTTGGGCCGGAATAATTTTTTTAGTGCTTTTGAAGAAAGTCTCTTTTGCTGCATTTATTTGATCAAAAATACAGTAAAAACAGTAATACTGTGAAATATAATAAAAATTTTAAATAGCTGTTTTCTGTGTGAATATATCTTAAACTGTAATTTATTCCTGTGATCAAAGCTGAATTTTCAGCATCATTACTCTAATATGATTATCATTAATCTAATATGATGATTTTCTACTCTATGTTGAAAACAGCTTTATATTTTTGTGGAAACCATTAAATATATTTTTCAGTATTTGATGAATAGAAATAAATAAATAGAATTTTTTTTTTTTAAAGTCTTTTTGATCAGTTTAATGCATCCTTGCTGAATTAAATGTCTTTAAGATATATTAAATATTTATAATATGTATATTTCAATCATGACAAGTCTCAAAATAGTTTTAGCATGTTATTAAATATGGCAACGTTAATGTATGTGGTCTTGGACTTGCTACTGCTAACCGATACACGGACAGGCTGCTGTATATAAACATAATAACTATATAAATATATAATGTGTATATAAATATAAACAGACATACATAAATCCCGTAGCAGATCTAGGCAGGTGGAGCTGGGGAGGTGGAGGGTTTCAGAGGAACTCTGATCACAGCGAACACTGAACCAGACTATTCAAATATTAAGCAAGAAATCTCATTGGCTGCAGGATCAGCAGAGGCCAATCAGCTTGTGCCATGTGGTAATCATGTGACCGATCAGCCTGCGCCCTGACTAAATATATTTCTAATGCTATCCAGTTAATGTTTTCAGTGTTTCAGTGATCATCTGTAACATGAATAAGTTTACACAATCTATAAAGAATGGTTCACATACATACATCCGGCCTTGGGTCAGTTTGTGCTGGTTTTCCACTGTCAGTATTGGGTTACAGAGCGGCCCGTCCCAGACACCAGGGCTGAGCGCACAGACCATCGACGCCAGACGACCCGGGCGAGGGTTTACTGGAGGATTCCTGACCTGAAGGATCAATCACACTGAAATGGAGATGATGAGAACCTGTGGTTATAATAAGAGAATGAATGGCTATCACTGGGCAGGACTGCCTTATGTTAATTACACACAGCAACAAAGATACTTGCATTATTGCAAAAACACAAACGGGATCCAACCAAGTCAAGACTTTAAAGGGTGTTGTTAGGTATATGATCTAATCTAGCTTTCTAATACACATCAAGTGGGAGTTCTTCTCTATATCAGTGTCAGTGTTTCTGAACTCTCTGAAACGCCTCCATTGTAGTCTTGAGTTTCTTCCGGGAACGAACACGTCACAATATTCCTCATTTAAATAATTCATACGCATAATAAAGGGGCGGGGCCTGTTTGAGTTAGTTAGTAGTGTGTTAAACTGGCGGTTATAGTAAGGGGCGGGACATTTCCCAAACACACTCGAAGCGCTCGACCAATCAGAACACACTGCTCCAGCCGACCAATCAGAGCACAGTGTGCTTTACAGAAGGAGGGGCTTCATAGAGACAGGAAGTAAACAGAGCGTTACTGACAGACTGGGAAGAGAGGAGCCGCAACAATGGAGAATATGAGGAAATAATGTGTTTTTGAACATTCAAGCTTGAAAACCTATTCTAGTAGAGCCCAAAAATATAATCAAGACTTTAAAAAAGAGCGAGCATTACATAATGTGAATCTGTTTTTGCACTGATGTCAGACCTTTTTATTTGTTATGAATTATCTGATCTTGTGGTTTGAGCCCATTAAGCTCCATTAAAATAAAAAACGTAGATTAGCTTTTAATTCATTGGATTCTCCACAAAATGAGGCTTTGACATTGTTGCCACAACAGGAAAGTTGTCATAATATAAAATAATGGTATTGTTATGCACACCGTTACCATGATATAAAATGACTCAAGACAAGGTTTGATTCATACCGTCCAGCCCTGTTATACTCATCAAAGGTGTGTCTGTGTGTTGCAGATGGGAAGAGGAGCTGTCGAGAAGAGAACAGATGGAGTCGATAGTGGAGACGCTGCAGGAGGTGAGGTCACCTGTGCGGGAGCCGACGAGACGCGAGACGCTGTGATACTAATTACATTTGCCGTTATATATGACGTGTGTGTGTCACTTTACGACCCTGAAATCTTGCATGAGTGCACACATCCAGATATCATGATGCAGCGTAACATACTGGCATTATACAGACAGACATAAAAATAAAGGTTCTTTACTAGCATCTACGGTTCCATAAAAAATCTTTAACATCAATGAAGTCTGTCCATTCCACAAAAGGTTCTTAAGTAGGAAAATGAGCTTGTGAAAAAAGAAAATGGTTCTTTTATATAGCATCACTGTGAACCCCCCTTTTGGACCACCTTTATTTTTAAGAATGTCTTTACATGATTTTAAAGCCCAATTAGCACCACAAGTGTTTCCCCTAATAACAACCAATGGAGACTTTTCCTGAAGTTTCCTTTTACGTTTCCAATCTAAAAAAAAAAACAAAAAAACTTTCTGGTCTAAGAAAATACGTTTTAAACGAATGCAAAATGTATTTTGGACAACATAAATATATTTACATTGAAAATATATTTATAAAAAGGACCACAAAAAAAAAATATGAGGAAATATATTAGAAATTATACTTCAAGGGGCAAGAAAATACAGTACGTTTCCAATCTTAAAATACATTTTGAGTGAATGCAAAATGTATTTTTCAAAATGTATCTGCAAATGTAGTGCAATCAAAAGTGATTTGTGATTCGTTAAAGAATGAATATTAAACAACCACACATCATACCATCATGCTAAAATACATGATGAGTAAAGTTCACACACATGTGATCTGAGCAAATATAAGCTGTGTCCTTCGAAGGCCGTGAAGGTCAGACCGAGCGTTGTTAAATGGACGGTCTAGCTTACGGAGGATTGTTCTTGTCGTCTAGCAACTGTGACAGCAGCCGTCGAGTCAGGTTTGTACTGGACTTTTGTGAAAGTTATATTCAACTGTCTGAAAATAAAACAGGGTTCGCAACTTGTCTAAATATATTCACCATTTCTGTACATAATAAAGAGTATCTTAGTAAGATATAAGTCAACATTTGAACCCAAGACCTAAAACTATAACTTTTTGCCACACCTGCCAATGGCTAGTGACTTAAGACAATTTACCGGCCATAAATATGAAACCAGTTTAAACCTAGATTAATCCTTTTTAAAGTTACAAAAATTAGAGAAACGAGTGATTGTTCTTTGACATTTGTTGTTTGATCAACATTAAAAATACAGACAGCAGCAGGAATATTAGGCTGCTGTCACTTTAAGAGCTAATGCATGGATCCAATATACTGATACAGAACTGTTTACTTTCATAACTGACTATGTTTACAAGGATACTTGCCAAGACGGTAGTCATAATTTTGTTTGAATATGTCTGTCCAAGTGCAAGACGCATAATAGAGCTCAATTCAGGATTCGCACGCTGTTTGATACACGGATTTCTGGGTTTGCGCACAGAAAACTTTCCAGAAGTTCCCACACAGTGCGCAAATAAATAATTGAATTCCCTTTCGCATCTTCTTGCTTGAATATTTAAATTGGCAAGGCTTAAACTTTCGTGACGATGCAACTCTGTCCCATCAGCACGTTTGTTTATGTTCTGACAATTTTGCATTGTTAGAATTCCTGAAAATGTTACCGGCCAACTACAGACATTGTTTCATATACTCGCCAACACCGATTTTTACTCGCATTTGGCGCTTGACGAGTGTTCACTTTAGGCCCCGTTTGAATCACTTTAAAGTTTTATTTTCTACATTTGTATCATTAGATATTTGAGTAAGTTGAAACCCAATACTTGGATTTAAAAGTAATTTCAAAAAAAAAAAAAAACCGTGTCGTCACCAGCGTGCAATGAATTCTGGGGTAGGCAAGTCCGCGAAGGATCCATCAGTTGTATCCTTTATTTCCCGGGAAAAGAAGGATGCATTTTGAAGCGGGATTTTATGCAGGCTTCGAATTATGACAGCTTTTGTTGTGCAGCGGTGACGCAATCGGCCTTCGAATGCAGCCTCTGAATTGGGATGTAGCTTTAAACTAGTGTGTGTGTGTGTGCGTGCGTGACAATCTGGGTCAGGATGCATTTAAGCGTGTCAGTGTTTAAACATGACATCAGAACTGAGCCGTTTCTACTGGCCCGCCACATCAACAGCAGTGCTGCATCCGTGTCTCAAACGCCCAGAATCACTGCAGGTGTGAGATCCATCTCTGCTGAAGCAGCGGGAAAATCAATAAACGGCTGCATCTGTTTGTATTGGATTATGGGTCAGCAAAAGCGCAGAGGAGAGAAGCGTCCCCGGAGCCCAAACATGCCCAGCTTCTGAGCCGTATGGATTTCCTCTCCAACCTTCAGCCTGCAGCCTGTCATTAGACTGGAGAGTGTGTGTTGTGTTCACGCTGGGGTGATTGTGCTTTAGGCCGTTTAACATGAACATCTGTAAGCTTTATTACCAAAGTGATGTGAAGGCCTGTTGTAAGCTATCTAATAACAAAAATGTGCGTAAAAATGACAAAACATTTTTATTTCAAATAAATGCTGTTGAACTTTCTTTTCATCAAAGAATCCTGAAAAACAATTTAGCAGCACAACTGTTTTCAATATTGATAATAATCAGAAATGTTTCTTTAGTAGCAAATCATCATATTATCCTGATCTCTGAAGGATCATGTGACACTGAAGACTGGAGTAATGATGCTGAAAATTCAGCTTTGATCACAGGAATAAATTACAGTTTAATATATATTCAAAAAAACAAATAGTTATTTTAAATTGTAATAATATCACGCAATATTTCTGTTGTTACTGTATTTTTTATCAAATAAAAAAAAATGGTTTTAATGCTTTTAATGGTTGTCAATGGAGATGCTTTGTATGTAGAAGCGGCTAACTAGACCAAACTAACCAGCTAAACCTAAACCACACACAGGCTGTTTAATGTATTCTTATGTTGCTTTGCTTTTGTGTGTGTGTGTTCAGAACGTAAACGAGTCTGAAGCCGTTCAGGACGAGTTGAGCGAGAAGGTTGAGCGACTGAAAGCTGAACTGGTGGTCTTCAAGAGCCTCATGAGCGATGTGAGTATTTACACACACACACACACACACACACACACACAGTTTCTTCCCTAACGTCCGGTAAGGTTATAAACAACCGTTCTTCCAGTAACGTTAATAGAACGTTCATTTAATAATGTTCTCAAGACATATGTTTTGTCTGATATGTTTCAGTTTTACTTTTCAGAACGTTCAAAAGTAACATTTCCATAATGTTTGCAAAATTATTAAATGGAATGTTGCCTTAAAATTTGCATGAAGATTTAGTTTTTAAAATATCATTTAAAACAATGTTTAGAACTTTCATAAAGGATTTAGAGGAGGAAAAAAACGTGTTTATACTTTAATGGGAATGTTAGCAAAATGTTCTTAGAACATTTTTCAGATCATTTTAAGTTCATAAAGTTCAGTGTAATTATTTTGTTTTATCACAGTCCAAATAAAGCTTAATATTTCAAGGATCTCAATCAGGTCTTTATTAGTTTAATTCCAAAGTTAACCAGTGACTGGATGTTTTCCCGACAGCAGAGAAACACGCTGGGCTTTATCTGGCTCTTTTCCCTGCGGCAGACGATACACACATGCCCACATTGTCATTGTTTCAGTATCAAACACACACACACACCTTCAGTTTATACCAGCTGATCTGGATGGTGAGGAATGAATAAACCGTTGATCCTGGATTTACGGGTTAACGTTAAACCTCGCTCTCGGATTGCCTCTAGTCATTCACACGAGTGTCACCGTGTGCCGGAAAATATTAGAAATAGATTTGGGGCAATATAAACTGAACTGAAATCTGTATTTATTATAAAGGCTGGCGGGCGATGCCGCTCTAGAGCCGTAGAGAACCGGAGGAAAATCCTGGACCTGAAAGTAAGAGAGAATGCAAGACATGATCTGTGTTTAATAAAGGAAAACAATTGCTTTGATTCGTTTCATTTGCATCTGTTTCTTGCACTCTGTGTGTTGTGTTTTTAATGAACGAAGCATACACACGGCACGGATGTCTACATGGCATTAGTTCACTGCGGTTTGGTGCTCTGCCTTTTCCTCTTCTCCATACACAATAAATGAGTCAGAGCAATTGTTTCCCATGAGGCCTTTAGGTGAAATGAACTGCTCAAGTGTGTTGCGTGCCTGTGGATTCACCACAAGACTAACTTGTTGGTCTTAGCATCTATGTGCAATGACATTGATTTATGACTGATGTAATTGACGTTCAGCATGAGATTACAGTGATTTGAAGTGATCCTGTGGCATAGTGTGTTTGTAAGAGAATGTGTTTCTTGGTTTGATCAGCATATTCACCTATATAAATAGTGCAGCTAAATATGATTATCAATGAATACGGTTCCTTTTGCACTCAGTTCAGTTATTTATATGCGACAACTGCATTTTCCAACCCAATTCACTCCCGAAAAAATTGTTTTCATGTGCGCAGTGTATAGTAGAGAATCAAACTCAACAATCAGTTCTTAATGCAATGTGTATTTTGTTAATGTGTATGTAATTTATTTGAATAAATATTGAAATAGACATGTTTAGTCTTTATTTAAAAAAACAAAGACATTTTTTTTGTTTTTGTAAAGCTAATCTAGTAAAATATATTTTTTATTTTAAACATCTTTTTTATTTAAAAAATGTAAAAAAATATGTATTAATATTTAATTTCAAAATAAATAAGTTTAAATTAAAAAAATTATAAATTTGAACTAATTTGCTCATTGATTGGACCAGCTTTAATAATTAAATGATGCCATTTATGGTTAACTCAGAAAAGTGGATTTATTTTGCTTACGGGATAGTTCACCCATCATTTACTCACCCTCATGTTTTTCCAAACATGAGTTTCTTCTGTTGAACAAAAAAGAAGATATTTTAAAGATATTTTATTTGTTGGTAATCAGACGGTTGACGGCACCCGTTGAGTTTTTTTTATTTTTTATGTTATCTTAATAGGAGTCAACTTAGCTACCATCAACTGTCTGATTACCAACATTCTTTAAAATATCTTCTTTTGTGTTCTGTTTGAGGGCGAGTAAAGAAAATATTTTCATTTTTGGATGAACTATCTCTTTACTTGTTCATACAGGCAGTATGTGGTTCACTATGTGGACAATTGGAGTGTCACACCTGTTAATAAATGCGGCTGTCAAATCAAATACTGACTGTATTTAGCCCATGTCAACATGGCAAAACTTTGCAGTGTGCACGTGGCCTATGTGTAAATATAGAGGCATGGGAGTGAGAATATATATATTTTTTTAAAGCTACAGACATTTATAGGCCAGGTTTGGAGACAAATTGTGACTAAGCACAAATCTAATGACATTGCAAATGTCATTCTTGTTTCTCCAGCATCAGAATTCTTTGTGCACCAATAGTTTTCTTCTCATTTTCTAACACTGCTTGAATCTTTGTTTAGCAAATGTCCGACCTCGACACCAAGATTCAGGAGAAAGCCATGAAGGTGGACATGGACATCTGCAGGAGAATCGACATCACGGCCAAACTGTGTGACGTGGCTCAGCAGAGGAACTCAGAGGACATGTCCAAGATGTTCAACATAAGTCCTTCCAGAGCGCCAGCAGACAGGGTGAGTAAAACACACACAAACTGCTGAGGAAGGATCTTTACTGCAGTGCAACACAAGCTTGTCATACTGCATTGCTGCCAAACCCACACTATATGTCCATGGCTTTCAATATGCCTGTGATATTTTTGGTCTCAGGCGGCTGTTGCATGCAGAAAGAAGGAGAAGAAGCAGGTCTCGGATGAGGAAAGCTCAGAGATGGATGCTGATCCCAGCACTTCAGAGGAAGACGTTCCCTTTAACATCACAGACGAGATGAAACGCATGTTCAACCAGCTGTGAGTCCTGGTTCTGGTCTCAGACTGCAGTCACATATGTTGGATTGAGATTGCTTCTGTACTCTGTCTCCATCGAGTGGTGATGACAAGAATTGCAGATGGACAAAAGCAATGGGGGGGGGGGGGGGATTTTGTGTGTGTGTGTGTGTCTTAGGGATATTGTGCAGGCTGCTCTTTTTCCATACATTTACAATGAAGTGTTCAACTTTTGAGCATGTAAAGCTCGCATCTCTATGTTTCTGTTTAAAGCATCTGATTCTAACTCCTGTTAAGAGCTTCATCTACTTTTGCAGCAATTTTCTACAGCATTTATTCATTTTAATGGCTGAATTAGATTTATGCAACAAAAAAAATTAAAAAAAAATTCCTCAGACAAGAGCCTGTCTGAGTTTACTGACTCAAATTAATGATTCATTTAATTGCGAATGACTAAAGAAATCAAATCAGGAGGAGTGCTTCTTTAAATTGACATGTTCACACTAAAGTCACGCTGCAAAACAACAGACCCAGAACAATATGTTCTCTGAATGTTCAAAACATCTTGTTTTTTCATGGTTATGTTAATAACATTCCAAGAACGAAGGATAAAACCTTTTGAGAACATTTGTAAAGACCAGTGGCCACTTGCATGAACGGCTAAGACTAGTCTTTTTTAAGTTTTTTTTCAATACTTTTTAAAGTCAGTTACATAAAAAGGTAGATACAGTAAGTATTTTTTGAATTGGATAAGTAAGACTGATTATCTCTTATCTAACTGCTAGTTAGTCAAACTGGTTCTTATAATAATAATAATTTTTTACATTTATATATAGCGCTTTCCTGGGTACTCAAAGCGCTTCACATATGGAAGGAGGAATCTCCTCAACATTGTCTTAACATACGGCTACGTTTATGCAACTGGTCCCAGATAACTTTGAACAAACATTGTTTTAACTTTACCGGAAGAATAATTGATGGAAAACTCATTCAGCTGCAGTGTGACTGTACTCTCTATATGTACGTGTGTGTGTGTGTGTGTGTGTGTGTATTCGTCCTGTTTTGTGCTTCACTGTTTTGAGCTATTGTCTTCCTGCTCTTTCTCTCTCCTCTTTTTCTGTCCCTTTGTTTTTCCTCGCGTGCAGACATTGTTCAGATAACTCATTTGTTGCTAGGCGGGAGACGTTTGATGTCGATGATGACTGTGACAGTCTGACGTGGGAGGAGAACGACGATACACTCCTGCTATGGGAAGATTTCACCAACTACAACATACCATGTGCCCTTACCAACAGCACCGGTGCTCTCGACTGCAACGGAGACGCTCCCGACACGGTGAGTCTGCATATATCATCTATACACACCACTAATGTTCACCTCTGAGGGACTGCGGCTGAATATGAGCCTTCACAATAGAGGATTTATCAGTTTATCTGTTCAATTAAATACAACAAAACATGTACAACATTTAAAATCCCTCAGTTCTCCATCTCTGAAAAGCCAAGCCGATGTTGATTCTTGTTTTATTACGAGCGCTGTCTCGTTCTCTTTCCTCCTGCAGACTCTCCTCTGTTCAGCGTTTGTTTTAAACGGGTGTTTTATGTATTACCATAAAGGATCAAATCGGGTCAATCACAGAAAATGCTTTTTCCACAATAAGAAAACTTTATTTAATTTAATGTAAAAATGTTATTAAATCTCAGTATGGGGGTCTTCACAATTCTTATCCAAGAATAAAAAGCCAGATGTATGACAAGCCTGAGCTTTGACAATTCCTTATTAAAAAAATATTTTATAAGTCTAACTATCGAGATTTTAATTAACTAGGGATGGAACTTTTTGTACACCACATACAAACCACTGAAATCAGTTGATCAATGTAAAAAAAAAAAAAATGTATCCAGAAAAAAATATGATGCGAGATACACACACACACACAAGACACACAGCAAAGCAGCCGAGCAACTTAACTCTATGTACAGATATGATGAGACACACAGGCAAGTGACGCATATTCACATTTTCCCACGAAAACCATCCCGACACAGGTCTAGAAACACGTATTACCATAGTGAATCAGGGAAAGACAAAAACACATTTTGGATGAAGTATTGAGGATGTATTGACTCGTTATTTA
Organism: Semotilus atromaculatus; assembly: GCA_031834385.1. NCBI lineage: Eukaryota > Metazoa > Chordata > Actinopteri > Cypriniformes > Leuciscidae > Semotilus > Semotilus atromaculatus. The sequence goes on along the minus strand of JAULUF010000020.1, from coordinate 1,637,504 downwards.
AACGTTGTTAATTTTAAACAAAAAAAGAAACACAGTGAACCTTTATTGTTGTGAAAGATTAAGTTCATCAAAACTGAATTTTCAGCATCATTACTCCAGTCACATGATCCTTCAGAAATCATTCTGATTTGCTGTCGTGCTGCTTCATATTTTTGAGACAACCATGATATATTGGGTTTTTTTCAGGATTCTTAGATAAATAGAAAGTTCAAAAGAACAATAATTTGAACTAAAAATCTTTTGTGGCATTTTAAATGTCTTTGCGGTCACTTTTGATCAGTTTAATGCATCCTTGCTGAATAAAGTATTAATTTCTTTCAAAAAACTTTTGAACAGTAGTGTATCGGGTTGTCGTTCTCACTATAAGCCTGTTTCTCTGTTGTGCTTCTCAGGACGGCAGTCTTGGCAGTCTCATCGATGAGACCGAGTCTCTTTTCAAGACCAGAGAGCAGGAATATCAAAAGACAATCGGACAAATTGAGGTTCGAATGTGCCCGTTTTTCTTTTTTTTCTGTGATTGGTTATGATTGTGTTTGTCCCCCTGTCTGGGATGAAATATGGTTCTCTCTCTCACACAGATGGAGTTGGCCACCGCCAAGAGTGACATGAACAGACACCTGCACGAGTACATGGAGATGTGCAGCATGAAGCGAGGGCTGGACGTGCAGATGGAGACCTGCAGGAGGATGATCAAGGGTGGCAGGTGAGCTCACAGCATTCAGCTTCACTGAAGCCCTTCTGCTAATAACCAAGACAAAGCCTAACAGAAGGCCTTTTCACACTTAACATCCTTATTTGCATATTTGGGGTGTCAGTGTCATTGATTGGATGAATGACAGCAAATTTAAAAGTACAGACTTCGGTACCAAGTCGGTACTGAAATTGAAAAATGTGACGATGCCTGCATTTCCCGCTAGCTTTTTGAGTGCTGTTGAACGGATTCTTAATCACCTCTGATTGGCCATTGTGTTCATGTGCTCCTCAACATTTATGTCTGTGATTGGCCATTGTGTTCACGTGCTCAACATATATGTCTGTGATTGGCCATTGTGTTCACACGCTCAACATGTATGACTGTGATTGGCCATTGTGTTCACGCGCTCAACATGTATGACTGTGATTGGCCATTGTGTTCACGCGCTCAACATATATGTCTGTGATTGGCTACAATAATCAACAATGACATCTTTGATGCTCTTCATCGAGCGCTTACATAGATACAAACAGGAGTGTTCGAAAGCGTCTATCAGCGGATCCCGATAGACGCCTGCTTTCGAACACTCCTGTTTGTATCTATGTAAGCGCTCGATGAAGAGCATCAAAGATGTCATTGTTGATTATTGTAGCCAATCACAGACATATATGTTGAGCGCGTGAACACAATGGCCAATCACAGTCATACATGTTGAGCGCGTGAACACAATGGCCAATCACAGTCATACATGTTGAGCGCGTGAAATCAATGGCCAATCACAGACACATATGTTGAGCGCGTGAACACAATGGCCAATCACAGACATATATGTTGAGCACGTGAACACAATGGCCAATCACAGACATATATGTTGTTGAGTGCGTGAACACAATGGCCAATCACAGGTGTTTAAGAATCCATTCAACAGGGTTCAGGGAAATGCTGGTATCAACAACTCTATGTATCATATAATGTGACTGCGTACAATATCTCATTCCTTCAGAAATTCTCCTTCCATCAGCTCAACCGCGAGCAGTGACTCAGGGAACACTGACGAGATACAAGACGAGTCAGACAAGGATGGAGAGACGGAGGAGCCAATCAGCTGATACCTGCCCAGCCCGGCCCCGCCCTCTTCCCCCCACGAGCTCCAATCAGCTCTCGGGCCACCCAGCAATCGGCCAATGGCATTTTACTGAGGGACAGAGCCCACTCCCACAAACCCAAAATCCTGTAGGTGCTTTACCGTCTCCGAGTCAGAGTGGGGCGGAGTTGATGAGGGTTGTTTTTGTGCTTGACATCAATATCGATGCGTCACACGGTGCAACAGCTCTGCTATGAATCGGATCAGTCCCAGCCAAAATACGTCACACAATACACCTGATCAAACCCAATCCATATCTTGATAAACTGGAAAACGTTCAGTGACACATCAGACTGACAGCCAATCAGACCAAAACGGACTGAACCCCCTCTGATCAAACGCATCAGAACGATTTGTGGCTTTTTATTTTTCTAAAAACTATTTCAGAAATCAACAGTTTACTGCAGAAACATTTAAGCCCCGATCACAGTCGCGAAAGTGGAACACAGAACAAGCTCACGTTCTATGCAATCGGCCTTATTTCGTGATCTGTGTTTATGATTTGCCTTTGTTTGCAGCGCGGGTGATTTCCTGTTATGTTCAACGCTCATGTGTTTTAAAGTGTTGCCCAGGCCTCACAATGTTTACGCACAGAATCTGTGGAACAGCGTCACATCATTTTGAGCTGCAACCAATGATGATTGAAGCTTTTTCAAGGGTTACAGCTATGTGCCTAAATATTGCAGGTTCATTTTTGGATGGCCTTACTGCATTTCCACTACTTTTTAAAGTTGCACTAATTATAATCATGAGGGAAATAATCAAATATATTTTGTTGATTATATGGGGACTTTCTTGGTGTCTAATCTCATTTCTTTGCAAGGCTAAATAGTCGAGAATTTTCGGTGGAGGTTTTGATTGTATATAGACCATGTCCCAGCCAACAGGGAACGCTTTTTTTTAAGTTATATGGTCTTTAATAATGTTCTCTGAATGTTAGCACAAAAACATTACTTTTAGAAATGTTACTACTTGTCTCAGAATGTTCAGAGAATGTTTGTAAAATAGAATGTTTCTTTAACATTTTTGAAACTTTTTTTTTTTTAACCCAGACATTTTGAATGTCATAACATAACATAACATACTAACTTTGTTAGCTGCGGTTGGTTTATCTGAAATCATACCCATGTCTATAAATATATGTAAATTCAATAGTTATTGAACTATTAGTATTAGAATAGTTATAGGAAAGGATTATGGGACACGTTGCATTGAGGCCCTCATGATGGCGCTGTTCCGTACAGATTCAGCGTCTGTTTTCATGGATATGGCTTATAAAGTTTCTGTATCTATGAGGTTTAATTGCCTTTGTGTTTGTCTTGCTTGGTGTCTTTTGGCTCTTTATATTTTGCATTTTATTCTTGTATGTTCCTGGGTTAAAAATGTATTCATACGTATTATTTTAATTATATTAATCTAAAAATATGGGAAAATTTGATGGGTTTATTAAACTGATAAGTGATTTAATTATAAGCTCAAAGATGTAATTATAAGCTCAAAATATGGTTGCAGAGGGTTTTTTAAATATATATTTTGTAGTAAATAAGTTGGTGGGCATTGTTTTTGTTTATTCATTTTATTAGCTAAATTTGATAAAAATCATCTGTAAATTTTGCAATTTGTTTTTTGTATTTGATATCCAAACCTATCAAATATGAAATAAAGTCTGGCTTTTGAATTTTATAAATGTATAAAATTCACGTTTTTATATTGTTCAGGGGATCCAGGGCTAATGGATGCTTTTCCCTAAAAAAAAAAAAGCCTTCTCGCCTTTTTTAACCTGAAACACTGTTGGTCTATTTTTTTTATTGTTTATGGTGCAAATTAACCTATTCTTTGTCTTTTGTGATTCTGAATCCATAATATGGGTCAGATTCCTCTTGTTAAAATCTATTGTATGATTTATGAACAAAGAATTGGGCAAAGGGCAGCATCACAAGGTGAATTGGAAAAAGTGCATGTTGCGTGTTTTCTGATTTAATTCCATTGTTCATAATCTTTATAGAGGAAACATGAGAAGCATCTCTGCAAGTATCCAAAACAAAGGTATGATTCGGTAAATATTGAACTTGAATGTTGTATTCTGAAGGAGCTTTCTAATTGAAACTGGATAATAAAGTAATGCTGTGATCATGTTTGTTCATTTTAAGAAAAGCACAAAATGGCAGCAAATCCAGGCTGAAAATTCTGTGAAACATGAAACTGTAATGATGGGGTCATATTGAATGAACTTTCATAAGCGCACACAACACAAAAAAAACAAGCTTGTGTAGCGCTTGTATTCACGTACTTGCATAGAATGTGTTTCGGGCCTTTATAGTTTTTCCTATGAAGGGTCAACGCATTAGCTTATCACATCATGCCTTTATCAACGAATGTACAGAATATCAGATGAGCTCATAGAAGACACAAGATAAAACACTGGATGTTATTCCTCTGTTGGGTCACGTTAGCCTTATTTTACATCACAGTACATTACTTTGACCGTATGAGGTCTTTCCTGAAGACAGGTTTTGTCCGCCAAGCTGCAGATACAGTGACGTTGCACAATTACTTTTGAATATAATATGGAATTTCTAATAGAGCATAAAACACCAGTTCATTAGATCCCTATCAGCGAGTGACGTATCAGTGTCATCGTACCAGCATCAGCGAGCTTCACAGAAAGCCTACACAGCAGATTTACAGTTTCTGTAAGTTAGTGGCTTTCGCATCATCTGTGGCCTGCATCCTCATAGCACTGTTTCTTTTTATTATAATTACTTTGACATCTGAAATGATCAGTGCACGTACATTAGAACATTTCTCTTTGTCATTTGTTTAAATGCTGCAGACGAGTTTCTGGTGTGTGAGCAACTGGTGTATGTTTCAAAATAATGAATGTAATTGGTGCTGGGTCAAAAAATAAACATAATTGATTCATTTGCTTTTGTTGAGGTCCTTTTGTTCATAATGATTAAGTTTGACAAAACACTATTTGTTTAGCGTTTATGGCCATGAATGTAGACCGTGTGTTCATTTTGATAATACACTCACTAGGGAAGCAGAGAAAGTATTATTTTTTTAAACTCCTTTTTATCAAATGTTTTTATAATAATAATAAAAAAAATTAAAAGGCAAGTTATTTAATTGGTAATTCAAAGTACATTTAAAAAGTAATTAAAAATAATCATAAAAATATGACATGCATAAATGACAAAAGATTGCCAATTTATATAAAATGCATTAAAAAACAAATAATAGAAGAGAATGAGACATAAATAAGATTATAAATATAATTTATTTATTATTCAGCGATTTGTCTGACTGAATTCCCTGCACTATTTTTTTTAGTGCCAAAGGTATTCTGCACTATAAAACCAAACAGTCCAATTTATTAAATGAAACAAGTTCATTTTTCATTTCATTTAGGATAGAATTCATGTTTTTAATTCAATTGAATAATAGGAAATATTACATTTAAGTTCACTATAAAAAGTGCAGTATTGCCAATTATTAGCAATATAAAGTGGCTAAAGCTTGGGGTTGCTCGTTGGTCTAGGGATTTGATTCTCTTGGGGTGCAAGAGGTCCCGGACGAGCCCTGCCTGCAAGCGCTGAGATTTGAAGGGTTTTCTGGGGTGACCCACGTGCACCAAGGGCTGGCGGCACAAGAGGGCACTTGACCATCTCCGAAACTCTTGCTTTGCTTCATGACTCCATCATTCGTTTCACAGGATTTTCCTGGACAGGTTCCATGGTGTAATGGTTAGCTCTGAATCCAGCAGTCATTTGACTGAAAAGCCTTCAGAAACTGGCCTTGCAAATAGATGCTCTGCAGTTGTGATTCCCAGGAGGATCAACTACAAAACAACAGTGACTTAATATACGCTACCTGAGCACTGGACATTAGTTGAGCGCTGGCATTGTGCTATCATTTACCTTTTCACATAGAAGAGCATGTATCCATTCTTGTCAACATTGCGTGATGCATTTGACCAGCTGGTTCGTGTTATTCTGGCGTCACTGCACTCCAGCCAATCAGAGGTGCTGAAGTCTCTTACATGACTGATGTAGTGCCCTATATGACAGAGGGACTTTAGTATGAAGCTTAATGAGTGAATGAGATGACTGGAAATTTTGAAGAAAGTCTTACCACAATATAAACTGCTGCCCAGATGGGACACGACTCCAGCTAGTCTGTACTGTCCGCCACAATCTGATGCTTCCATCTGTTGAACACAAACATGTATTATTAGATGGTGCTGCATTTCAAATGTTTATGAACATCATCTATTTTCCTCATTCTATCCATCTATCCATCCATTTATCCATCTATCTATGAATTGCTGCTCTCTCTATCTTTCCTGTGATACTGCAGGCTCAACACTATTGTTCCTCCTTCTTCGCTGTTGATTTGGCCTGTTTCTGTCTATCACTGTCATCTCCCTGCTCTCTGTTAAACATCATGCATACAATAAGAAAACACTTCAGTACTTAGTCAATGCTTAAACATCTTTTTAACGCTGTCTTTTAGAGTAATTCAGGTGAGTGATCAATCCAGATGTTTGATGAACTGACACGCACCTGTACTAGAGGACAGTGAAAACCCTTCTGGGACTTCCAGTCGATCCTTCAGTTTGCACATTGAGGATCTTACGTCGAAGCGCATGACCAGAAGAACCAGCAATCTGTAGAGAGATTCAAGTGATCAGAAGATATAAACTAGTGCATTCTGAGTTATTCTGCAGGGACCTGACTAATTAACTAAGTTTCATACCGTGGAACGGTGAGTAACTGCAGGGCCTCTGAGGCTGCAGTGCCAGCACACTCGCTGCAGGAACATTCAAATGAAGATGTCTGGAGAAAAGAAAAAAGACTGATATCAGCCAATCAGAAACTACATCCTCCTGCTGATATATAATCAGTGCTGTCACACACTTTGAAGTACTGCTGCAGGCTATCAGTGAGGCTTCCTCTAGGGCTGATGACCAGCGAGAGATAGTTGCAATCCTCACTAAAGCTCCTCTGGAAGCCACAGCTGAAACGACAGAACATTAGCGTCACATACATAAGTCTGAGAGTCTTAAACGAGTGCAAGTGTGGATGTGAGATGATACCTGTCACAGGTGCGCAGGCGGTTGAGTTTGAACTCCATGTTGGCAACGGGGCAGGTGTATTTAGGCCAAATGCTCTGCAGAAACTCGCCCTCCTCCTTCAAATGCGACAAATAGACCATCAGGAACTCATGGGCGTCCTGAGAGGAGAAAGAGTGAAGGACAATGAGGTTCAATCTTAACTTATTTTATGAACAATAATACATCTGAGCATATAGATCCGGTTCATGGTCTCACTCACCTGCTGATGGTCTCCCCTGAAATCCGGATGGCGAGTTGTAATGCCTCTCTTGACTTCGGACAAGATCTTCATCTTTAGCTTCACATCATTGCCTGTGAGCCTGGTCAACTGCAGGTCAGTAAGAGCCCTGGAGAGGAAATCGTAAAGAACTGCTTTAGTATTGCTTGGAAATTGTAATTTTTTCATTTATATTGAAATATAATGTTGCACAAATTCAGTGTTGGTACCTGAACCAGGGTTTATTATAATAAAAAATAAAACTATTAAAAATAAATGTTATTTGAAATAAGATAAAGGGTTAAAATAAACAAAAAAACATGAATATATTTAAATTATTAAAGCAATAATTATTAATAATAAAATTAAATAATTTAATTTAGTTCAACTTAATGTACTAAAATAAACAAAACCGAATTTAAAAATGGATTAAAAACTAGCTATATAAACACTAATAAAAATGACAAAAATCACAAAAAATTACTAAAACATTTAAAAGAAAAAATATAAAAGAAAAAAAGGAATAAAATTATTAATAATGTCCCAATGATACAACAACAAAAAACAGCTGACCTGAGCATTGTGCTCCCGTCGTTCCTCTGCTCGCGCTGGGAAAGGACATCGTCCCGGAAAGGGGAAGCAGTGAGGAGGCACTGCAACACGGAGTTCATGTAGCATGTGTTCCCTAAATTAGGAAACCTGTGACAGGAGGCATTCAGTTAGTCTGTGAAAAGCACATCACATGTGAGTATGTGTGTTCTAGTTGTGTATATATACAACATTTACCCCAAGTGCTTGATTTTAGCTGGCGATGCTGTCGACACAACATCAGCCAGCTTTACATCCTCCTCCTCCGAGTCCTCGACCTGCTCAGACTGTGGACTGCACTGGATGAGGCACAGAATCTCAGTCTGAGACAGACCGTTAGACTGTGCCGTCGCAGTGGCCAGAACATCGAGAACGCTGGGAAAACATCAGCAATATGTTAATATTCCGCTTGTCCATGTGTGGTTTGATTTTAACTATAGTCTGCATTAAATCAACAACTCAAGTCAGGCAACTTTATACAAATGCATGATATTAAATGTTAATCGTAATATCTAAAAGCCTTATAGTTGCATTAACGGGCGATAATATAGTTTACATTTTGCTTTGATACAAGAAATCAGGCAGTTGAGATCTGCTATATATTGCTTTGTGAGTATACTCTATGTATATGGATAGGGTTGGACATACTTATACATCCAACTTTATATAAAGAGCTGTGTTTTATATATACAGTTAATTATGTGCTGATATAGAGATCAACAAACAACATTTATTCACCCACCAGTCAAGATTCACATCAGAGACGGGTTGATCTCCGGCTGCATCTGTGAACAGATTAACAACGCAGTTTGAGTTATTATGCACCACATATTAGACTAATAAATTATAGAGCTGTAATAAAGTTCTCTAACCTTCAGGAACCCCTGTTCCCTGAAGTTCAGCCAGGAGATCAATCCACTCGCTCTCTTCGGAGGAGGAATTAACCGCAGCGCTGGAATAGCTACAAGCACTGCTGCTCTCCAGATCTGATGGTTTGCTTTCTGCAGATGAGGAAGAACCATCACTGTTGCTGGAGGAGGTGCTCAACTCTTTGGGTATGGCTGTGAACGAACCATAGTACATTTACATTTATTCATTTAGCTGACGCTTTTATCCAAAGCGACTTACAATTGCTATACATGTCAGAGGTCGCACGCCTCTGGAGCAACTCTTTAGTACTGTCTTTATGAGATATTTTAATGTACGGTTATATAAAAAATCATCAAAGTTTTTAAGAAAAAATTACACTAAAGCTAACCAACATCTGTGAGAAGATAATTGAATGTGTATTGTGCACACTAAAGCTTTAATGTACACTTGGAAAGATACATGATGTAAAAGCTTTAAAGCATTCCCTTACCTCTGATGGCTTCTTTCTCCTGGATGGCAGACAGCAGATCAAGCTCTGGATCAGAGGATCCACTGACTGCAGGTGAGGAAGAAGCATCAGTGTGTGTGTCGATGCTGGATGTGTCAGTGTCGATGGACTCGTCCAGCTCAGAGGACGACACACACGGCAGAATCTGCAATAGTATCCTGCGGAAAGCCCGGCGCAGAGGTTTGAATTTGCGTTTCCAGGAGGACGAAGATTTGGGAAGATCTCCAGGTGCAGCGGCTGAGACCACATCTGGAGAAGATGACATAAACACGCCACACTTCTTCTTTTTCTTCTGCTCCTTTTTGGTTTTTCTGTCCATTTTGACACACAAAATGTCGCGAACCATTTTCTAAAGAGAAAATAAACATAATTCAGGAACATTTAGAAACCTCTATAGAGTTTATTTTTTAAGCAGACAGTTTATTGCCACTGAATGACTTTTCTGAGGTAACGTTAACGTTAAAAGTAAAGTTCTCTGACATTGTTTACAAGCTGTTTAACTGATGTCTTTTCGCGGTTGAAACACTGATTGATCGATTATGAGACATGATATTGATTTTGGTATCTTTCAGCATAACTACTGATGTCGGTTCATGTTTATTTGGTGTTTTATCTAACGTTAGTAAGTTAGTAAAGAGGAAGAGATGATCGGTTAATTCGATCTCTTGCGCCACAGTAAGAGCGCCAAAAACACTTTTAAACATATCCCGATTAAATATTTACTTGAGAAAAGTGTGACACACTAGCATTAAGTTGTTTTTTTTTCCAATAGGCAGATGTACTTTAATTGTGACTTACCATACTCCTGAACATCTACACCTAAGTGCATTTACTCGAGCTTTTTATAGCCGTTGACTGTGACGCATTTCGCATTGCTGTGTCTGTGACGTCATAGTAAGGCTACCGCGTGCCGCGTTCTGTGACGTCATGACAAGGCTACCTAGCGGAATGTGTTTTCATTTGAATCAGATGCCGCGTTCTGTGACGTCATGACAAGGCTACCTATCGGAATGTGTTTTCATTTGAATCAGATGCTTGAAAGAATTCAGTATATCCTAGTTTCATTTACATAATAAAAGTGTCTTTTTATTTATTTACAAACAAAGTCTTTGATAATAATAAATATTAATACATTTGTACACATTTCAAGAGTAAAAACAGATGGCACTTACCCTTCTCTATTATTTTATTTTACATTATTATATTTTATTGTATTATGCGTTTATGTCGAGCATTCCACCAGTATGTCCTGAATGCCTGTGATTTTATTTCGTAATTGGGTAAATCTCTCTTAGTTTTTTTTGCTGTGTGGTAAAAGTTTTACTTATTCCAACAGTAAGTGAAACATTGAATTTTCAATATAAAAGCCGATTTATTATATAAAAAGATTCCATCTATGCTAAGTTGACACAATGTAGTAAAAAAAAAACGTTATATATTAACCTGAACGTTATATATTATAGTGTGCAAATCATTCTTCCCTCGAGTCATTCTGACCAGGACATATTTTTTTAATATATTTTTATTTTAATTGAGTGTTTATCGCACTTGAACCATGAATACATAAAAAAAATATATAAGCAATGCTTCAGTACACATAGAGAAACCTAAAAATGCTAAAAATTCAAACTAAAAATGCTAAAACTTTACAATAATTTTTGTCAATTATTTTATAATGTCTACGTGTGTATCTGAATGCATACTGAAGTGAAATGACTTTAGGACCCAGCGGAACAGCTCATATGCTCCAAATAGAGATATAAGGCCATCTAGTGGCTAGAGTCATGAAATATCATGTTATATGTATTTTTTTTCCACAAGAGATTGGCAAAGACACCCATGTAAGATATTTTGAGCTGAATTAAAAGGTTTATGGGTTTAGGCATGAAATTGTGAGTTATTTTGAATTTAATTTGAAAGAATGTGAGGACTGTGCTTAAATTACTTTTTATTTATTATTTGTTGATTAAATCTAGTAATTTAAAGGTAAATTAAATATGGCTAATATAAAATATGGTTATAAAAATATAAAGAAATATATTATTATTTTGTATATATAAATACACACACATGCATACATATATTTAAGAATATGTTATTTATATACAGTACAAAATATTTATACTTAAATATTATATAAATTATGTATAAATATATATACAGTATATACATGCAAATATTTCTTAAATGTAGACATGCATATGTGTGTAGATACACAAAATAATTATACGTGATTAAACATTGCCCGGCATATACATTAGTATATATATATATATATATATATATATATATATATATAGTTTTATGCATGTACAGATATGTATTTTGAGATGTGATGTACAAATGGACAGTTATGATAGTCATAGTTATTTGAGTTTTAACTGTTCGGTACTTCAGACTGAGTGAATAGGTATGGACGTTTAAAAAAAGCCTCAAACCACATAAATATTAGGCTTTTTCTGACTCTGTGTGGAGGTGTATGTACATGTTCTCTTCTCATAGTCTCATTACAACATTTTCTCAATCTAAACACTCTTGTCTCTTATCTGGAAAGCCTAGAAGCCATGATGAAATTCAGATGCTGACAGTGTTTGTTTCTGATTAGTTGAGCCATGTTCGAAGCTGTTGTAAATATGTTCATTTGAAGTGCAGCGGTGAATTTTATTACATAAAAATAATTTTCGCACACATTTTCTCGACCTCCACAAATGTCAATATCATTTAAGGACGTATGTGGGTTAAGGTAGAATTGATATATATTTAATACCAACTCTTTTTTAATACCAAGTTTGACCCCGGAAAAAAAACAATATTGTCAAATGGGCATATCTTTTTAATATTTTATAAATAGAAAGCACTGTGAAAAACGACTCTTAAGTTTTACTGGGAGCAGAACGGCTCGAAAGCTGATTGGCCAGTGAGAGACTCGCCCTCTTGCCTGTCCCATTTATGAACAACAGGGGCGCCGCTTAACGTATTATTAACAAATGTATTATATATATATATTTACAATGAGCCGGTAAACGTACTTTTACAATTTTAAATAAAACAGTTAATCACTAGTATCTGTTTGTATTAGAAAATGTTGTTATGAAATGTAACAGCTCAACACATTTCGCCTGTCATGAAATCCCCACCTATCCCGGAAGTGGTAGTTCTCCTCCATTCATGTGATGTCGTCTGTGATCTTGGAGAGTACACTTATTATAATACCACTTTAGCGCTATAGTTCCTCAGCAGGAGAATATATTTTTTAGTTGTAATACATATATATGAAATCTCTCCTTCCCCTGTACGTCCAGATAAAACATGCTACGAGTGAGATCTGTCATCTGTCAGTCTTGGAAGAAGGGGTATGTATGCGATTGCACATGGACTTACACATGACTTTCACTCTGAGAGAGTCTTCTGATGCCTATTTGACATGTGTCACCTTGTGCATTGAAAAATAATAATCGTATGCTTGTGCATTATCATGTGAGGTGTGTAAGTGCTGGAAGTTTGTATTTTACGTGCTATTAGGCAGGCAGAAGGTGTTGTGTAATGGCTCAAGAAACTTGCTGAGATCTGTTTACACAAGTGCCTCTCATTGTTTTTACTGTAACTCAAGCTATTCATAAGCATAATACACATACTGAAACAAAGACTGTACAAAGGAAACACCTGTGACACTGAAGACTGGAGTAATGATGCCGAAAATTCAGCTTTGCATCTCAGAAATCAATTATATTTTAAATAATATAAAAATAGAAAACCATTATTTTAAATTGTAATAATATTTCACAATATGACTGTTTTGATCAAATAAAGGCAGCCTTAATGATGATCATAAGAGACTTTTTTCAAAAACATTAAAAATAGTAATGTTTCCAAACTTTGACTGGAACTATATACTTATAAATTAGTAATGCATTCTTTTTTCTTTCTTTTTTTATTTCAACAAGGATTTTGATCAACATAGTGATATTATTTAAAATAATATTTATTATTTAAATATAATTTAATTCTAGCTGTCTTTCGACTGGATGCGTTAAAAACTAAAGTGACCCAATTGTCTCCTGTTAAATGGATTTACAACGAGTTATTCTTGAAGCCATTCTGTCTAGATGACTTTATATAAGTTACTGATTGAGAGGCTTACTAAACGAGACTGAAGAAAAAGCCCACAGATTCATTGAGAAGTATTGAAGACTCAGTAACAGCAAGCTTGTTTCTCTGCAGGTTCAAGACCTTCTCGTGTGCAGCTGTGGAGGTGAAGAACGAGCCCGTGCTCGGGTTTAAAGAGGGCAGTAAAGAGAGATCAGATCTGGAGAAGGTGAAACACACACACACACTGACTCGGATGTTCTGATACACTGAAGCTGTGAATCTGATTGACCGTCTCTGTTTTACTTTGATCATCAGGCGTTACAAAAGCTGAAGGGAAAGACAGAAGAGATTCCATGTGTGATTGGAAATGAAGAAGTGTGGACCAAAGATATCAGATTCCAGCTGTCTGTGAGTTAATCATTTCTCTGGTTTCTGTGTGAACATGTGATCTGTAGCTCTTTTACAGTGAAATTAATCTTCTATACCTCTCGAGTTCATCACAGCATGAAATATTATGTTTATTATTAATATTGTACCATGCACAACATACATTTAAGGTCCAATTATTATTATTATATTTTTCTGTTGCACTTTTATTTAAGCCAATATTTAAAATCCATTTATTGTTATTGTGTTGTGTAGTTATTATTATATTTATTTCTCTGTTGTACTTCAAATAAACATCTCTCTCTGCCACTATACAATCATAGGCCAGTTTTTACAATGGCTTTTCTCACTATTTATATAATTATGTTACATTGATGTACATGCATGTTTAAATAGATATTGAGTTATTGTTCTATTAAATCATGTTCAGTGTGATATTAGTTTAGTTAGTGATATTATAATAATTAGTTATTTTTTTCTTCATAGCCCTTCAACCACTCTCACAAAGTGTCCAAGTTCTGCTACGCTGATAAGGTACAGTATGTTTTTAGTGTAAATTATAACATCAAAATGGGGAAATAAATACTGCAAATGTATATGAGAGATTTTTGTGAACACCTCACTAGAACTCATCAGTGTAATGAAGCCATTTCAAAGGTTTTATTTTGCGTCGTCTGGTTTGTGTCTTTAGGAGCTGTTAAATAAAGCCATTGAGGCGTCAGTAGCTGCTCGGAGGGAATGGGATCTTAAACCGGTTGCAGATCGAGCCCAGATCTTCTTCAAAGCTGCTGACATCATCAGTGGACCCGAGAGAGCAGACGTTCTGGCCAAGACCATGATCGGACAGGTGCGTCTTCTCAAACATTTAGAAACCCCTCGAACTCGAGACTGAGGCTGTTGCTGCTTCATCATGAGTTATCTGATGTTAAAGGTATTGTAGGTAGAATTTTTCTAACAAAATATGTATGAACTTTCTATATATACCAACACATAATTAAAATGTAAGTACTCTGAAAAAGAAAGTATAAAAATCGAGTGTCTGTAGTCCTCTCAGTGCTGTAATAAACAGAGCTACTTATCTCCATTCGGGACGAATGAAATGATTGGCTGGATGAAATGATTGGCTGGAGCGACTGTCACTCTCCCTCGCTACCATGGCAATCACCCTTGCAGCTACAGGAGCCGCCCACACGCGCGCGCCCGTTTGAAACGAGGAGGGGAAGAAGCACGGACGCTAAAGAATCACAATTATGGCCGCGAATTTAGCAGTCAAAATTCCCAGTACCTGCATATACAGTCAGCGAAGCAAACCAGGCAAGAAAAGGAAGACAGTATTTGAAAAGGCTATTGGAAAAAGTCTTTGGATAAAGCAAGCAATATCAGGGCTTTCCAGCGGTGGACAACTGAGGGACATCAAGGGGCTGAAAAGTGACGGTAACAGTGCTTTCATCGTGGAAGCTCTTGCATGCAAAACACCGCATATGTTATGAATCTTACACGAAATTCCCCTTCATCACAGTGTAACTGATGGTAACAGGAAAAACGTGTATCAATGCAACCTGTTTTTAGCTTTGAGTTTGCCCTATGTTACTAGCTTGTTACCGAATCAAACTCTATATTTTAAACTTTACCAGTATCGATATGCTGGATTGATAGTGAGTACTAACAGCCATAGTTGTTTATATTCATAATGATAAAGTTAGGTATTTTATTACATGTGATTCTGACATGATGTCACTCCATGCACTGCTCCTCTCCGCTAGGCGCTGGGAAACGCGTCCTCCAGCTGAGCGCGGGCAGCATCGCGCGGTCATGTGTTTTGGGGGCGCGGCTTTGGAAAGAGCCGAGAAGGGAGGGGGGTGTGTGTCAATGGAATAATGAGCTCTGTTTATTACAGCCCTGAGAGGACTACAGACACTCGATTTTTAAATCTCTTTTTCAGAGTACTTACATTTTAATTATGTATCGGTATATAAAGACAGTTTAAACAATTTTGGGAATTGTTATTTTTTTTGAAATTCTGCCTACAATACCTTTAAAGCAGAACTCGGTAACTCTAGTCATTTTTTTTTTTCTCCACGAGCTCCCCCTAACGCTGTGGGGCGTATATTTCACAACACTGTAGTAAAAACACCTCACTTGCGGCACCTCATCCCCCTTTCTCCCGCTGCTCATGTGCATTTGTTATTATCGGAGCTGGCCAACTTTATCGTGCGGCGCATATGTCAATAGTTGTCTGTCAAGTTTGCCACATAGATAGCAGCAACCCAATACAACAGATAGCAATCTACCGTAAATACAAACACGTTGGCTCGCTAGCCAGTCAGCTAACTACCACAGACGGTCATGGATTGAACACATTTATAAACACTTACAAGAATAAGGAATAAAGAAAACAAAGACGTACTTACAATTGCATTAGCAGAAACGCAGTGTCAGCATCTGTTTTGCATTCTTAAATTTCTTTTAGCTCTCGCCACTCTCGTGCGGTCCCTCGCACGGTCAAAAAGTTTCCCCTGAAGAAGACCATGTGGGTCGAAACATGTTGGCTTGTGACTTTTTTATCATGAACTAAGCCACATTTAATAAAGGCTTTTTAACCTTCTCCTCCGGATCCATTTTTTTGAGTGCCTGGGACTTGCATCTTTATTCATTGTTTCCTCCTCTCTTTCACCTCCGCCGATAACTGTCTCTTTTGTCGTTTCGTTGGAACATGTGAATGATCCATCGTCGCTTGTATTAATTCTAGCTAGTATTGAGGGGGGCGCGTGTGTGTTTATGTCGAATTGCCGTAAGCAGTTCGTGTTTCTCGCTCGTTCTCGCTTCTCACGAGACTTCCAATTTCTATCTTGCCGGGACGGTAGTCCCTAAGTTGCGAGGTTGGTTTTCCGCCAGGGAACGCTGGGGGGGGAGCGGGGAAAGTCACCAATCTCACCAGAACAGGTTGTTTAATCATCCAAATGATTTCTAGACAGTTTTATTCAGTTAAAAAAGTTGCCAAGTTCACCTTTAACTAGTCTGTTACACATGGGATTATGTTTTCTGGCTTCCCATTAATGGTAGAGAATCCGTTCCTGATGTCCTCTGCTCCGTGTCTCAGGGTAAGACTGTGGTCCAGGCTGAGATTGACGCTGCTGCTGAACTCATCGACTTCTTCAGGTTTAACGCCAAACATGCGGTCGAGCTGGAACAGCAGCAGCCGCTGGACAGCGATGGCAGTACCAACACGATGCTGTACCGCGGATTAGAGGTGAGCTCCCTGATGTGGGCTTTCCTAAATAATCTGATAATTTGCGCAAGCCATGATTGGGTATTGACTTGAATTTGACTTGTTTCAGGGATTTGTAGCTGCTGTTGCACCGTTCAACTTCACAGCGATTGGTGGAAACCTTGCCGGCACTCCTGCCATCATGGTTAGATGTTGTCAAGATTATTTATACAGGGCTTATACAATACAGAATGTTTCAAAGCAGCTTCGCATAGATAGCAGGAAAATAATAGTGTTAATGTTGCAAACTTCTTTGGTTATGAAACAAATTCAATTTCAGCCAGTGTTGATTCAGTTCAGTTCAATAACAGAGAAAAGGTCATTAATTATGAAACAAGTTCAATTGACAGTGCAGTCAAATTGATAATTTTACTGAAAATTAATTATCTTGTCTGTATTAAAATCAATTTGCAGTGACATGCACTGACACTTGAGTGTTTTGGTTCATTTCTAACACTGACTTTGTCACAAATCTGCGTTCAGGGTAACGTGGTGTTGTGGAAACCCAGTGACACGGCCATGTCCGCCAGCTACGCCGTCTATAAGATCCTGAGAGAGTCTGGATTGCCACCCAATATCATCCAGTTTGTCCCAGCTGACGGTCCGGTGTTTGGAGACGCCGTCACGTCCTCTGAGCACCTGGCTGGCATTAACTTCACTGGCAGTGTCCCGTACGTCTCTATATCCTTGACTCGGTCATATAGTATGCAATGTTGCATTACTCTTATCTTTAGTGTAACATTCAGTCTGGGATCAATTTTGTCAGACTGCAGGTGTTGCAGTGCAAAGCGAAAGTTTAAACCCCTGGGTTTTTTTGCATGGTTGAAACCTAAAATCTGTAGGATTTTAACTATGAAACTGTTCAAAAGTTTGTTTTTGAAAGATTTTGATGTTTTTCTCCTCAACAAAGCTGCATTTATTTAATCAAAAATCCAGTAAAAACTGTTATATTGTGAAATATTATTTTAATTTAAAATAACAGTTTTCTATTTGAATATATTTTATTCCTGTGATCAAAGATGAATTTTCAGCATCATTACTCCAGTCTTCAGTGTCACATGATTTGATGCTCAAGGAGCATTTCTTATTATTATCAATGTTGAAAACAGTTGTATTTTTGATGGAAACCATGATATATAATTATGTTTTTCAGGATTCTTTGATGAATAGAAAGTTTAAAAAACACCATTTATTTTAAAGAAAAATCTTTTGCAACATTATAAATTGTCATTTTTGCATCCTTGCAGAATAAGATTAATTTATTTACTTTTGAACTGTGTTGTGTAATGAACTTGATGACAAATAGGACTTGCTATTGAAAACCCTTTAAGATGTATATGATTTTTCCAGACGTAGACCAAGCCTAGTTAAAAATGTCCTGATTTTTATATCGCTCCAATCTGACTTTCCTGTATCATCTGCAGAACCTTTAAACGGTTGTGGAAGCAGGTCGCCCAGAATCTGGATATCTACAGGAATTTCCCTCGTGTCGCTGGAGGTTTGTGTTTTCCGTTGCATTGAGAATCCACTAGGAATGATGTGTGTAAGATTTAAAATTCTAAAATCGGAATATTTTTTAATTTCCTGTTTCTCGTGTGTGGTTTAGAATGCGGTGGCAAGAACTTCCACTTTGTGCACAAGTCCGCAGACGTGGACAGCGTGGTGACCGGCACCATCCGCTCCGCGTTCGAGTACGGAGGACAGAAGTGTTCGGCCTGCTCCCGGATGTACGTGCCAGACTCGCTGTGGCCTCAGATCAAACAGGGACTCCTGGATGTGCTCAAACTCATCAAAATGGGAGACGTAAGTAGAAGAGTTCGTTTATGACTGGCGACTGTTGAATTTTCAGCAGATCATGGTTGGTTGTATGTTTTAATGGCTTCTCACTATAGTCCAAAAGGGTTCATGTGACATTTTTCTGTTGTTTCACTTCACAGCCAGTCGAAGATTTCAGCACTTTCTTCTCAGCAGTTATCGATGACAAGGTACAAACCGGCTCCATGTTTATTCATTGACAAAGCTTGATGTTTTCTTTTGTCAAAGTATTAAACACAATGTCTTTTATTTCCAAGTCCTTCTCCAGGAACAAAACATATTTGGAACACGCCAGATCCTCTCCACATCTGAAGATCATCGCTGGAGGAAACTGTGATGATAAAAAAGGATATTTCGTGGAACCCACGATCATCGAAACCACCGACCCACAGGAGAAAATCATGAATGAGGTATAAAAATGTTGCATTTTCAGGCAATTTAAGGCTCTGACCTTTGTTTGATTTTTGCCCAGGATTGCACTCACACACACACACAGGCTCAGGACGGTGAATGGGTAGACTTTGGTTTGTTTAGATAAAACAATCTCTTCCATTTAACCTCATTTAACGCTTCTCTTCACAAACGGATGGTCTCAGCTGATCCAGTTACCTCCCACAGTCACTGGATCTAGATGTTGAGAGCATTATGTCAACTATTTGCTTTAATTGACATATTTGAGGAGCTGCAACAATGGAGAATATGGGTCTGAACATCTAGAGCCCAAAAACTAAATCAAGACTTTGAAAATAGACAAAATAGGTCCTCTTTAATTTACTTGATGGAAAACTAGTAATGTTTTTGAAATGTTTGAAAAGTGAACTATAAGAGCAAGTCAAAAACAGTGAATATAAAACATCTCATATATTAATTCTTTGCTTTTTCAGGAGATCTTTGGGCCCATCCTGACAGTTTACGTTTACCCTGAATCTGACTACAAGAAGGTCCTGCACTTAATAGACAACACTTCTCCATATGCCCTGACTGGAGCCGTCTTTGCCCAAGACAAGTGAGTGCTCCACCATGTCATTAGATTAAGTTAGTATGCAAATTAAATCCATTATGTATTAAATCCATACAAAAATGTCCAGACACTCATATCTCTGCACTAGACTTGTATTTTTAACATACATTTATAACCTAATTGCTTGTTTTAGGGCTGTTATTGATGAGGCAGGAAAGGTCTTGAGAAACGCTGCTGGAAACTATTACATCAATGACAAATCTACAGGATCCATTGTGGCCCAGCAGCCATTTGGTGGCGCCAGAGCTTCAGGTAAAACCAAACATCATTGACCGACTGAAGGAATGATGCACATTCAAGCAAGTTAATCTCTAGAGATTGACTCATTGGCATAATTTAAAGTTCTCCATCAAAAACCTAAAGTCCATAGGACCAGGCAATAAGCATCAAAAACACACTCTTTAAAAACTATAGCCAAAAGACTTACACATTATACATGTTGGCATTAGACCATTGTGATTAAAATCCCTTACTGTCCTTATCTGTGCAAATGTATTTGCAGAATTTCAACTTCAATCTCATAACTACAGAAGCTTGTTTCACCCACAGAATAAAAAAACTCTTTTTTTTCACAATTGCAAGTTTGCAACTCTCAGTTATAAAAGAGTTATAAGGTCAGAATATATACGGCAATGTAAAAAAAAGAAAAATTCAGAAATGTAAGATAATAAGTAGCAATTACCTTTTTATGTTTTATTCTGTGGCAGAAACAAGCTTCCATAAGAAACTTTTTCCCAAGCATTGGGAGATATAAACTCGCAATTCTGACCTTTGCGAGATATAAACTCAGAGTTGCAAGGAAAAAAAAGTTTGAATTGTGAGATAAAAAGTCCCAATTACCTTTTTTATTTTTTATTCTGTGGCGGAAACAAGCTTCCACATAACCACTTATTCCAAGTAAACAACATTTGCACAATACATATAATGATGCCAGAAAGGAATTACATCAGTATTACCTAACTAGTTAATTCATCTTGAAAAGTAGTTCTAACTCAAATAATAAACAGGTTTTTGCTGAATAACTCAAGCGTTTTAACAAAACATCTCATGCTTTTTGATAATGTTTTCAGGCACCAACGACAAGCCCGGCGGCCCACACTATGTCCTCCGATGGACGTCCCCACAGGTTGTCAAGCAGACCTATGTGCCACTTACAGAATGGAAATATCCCTACATGGGCTAAGAGATCATGATGTACCGCCCTGAATCCCTCCATCAAGACTCGTAAAGCAATCAAACCCCTTATCTTAATCGTCCCATCATGCTGAAAAAAACGCAGAGGGCTGTTAGACTGTTAGAACAAAACTAAACCAAACGCCCTCTGCTGGTGCACTTTCAACATGCAGACACTGGAAACCAGCTAGTGTGAATGTCCTCAAGACACGTGCTGCCTCTGGTGTCCATACACACTTCAAACATCACTGCATTGTTAATGTGAAGAGATACTCAATTCAAACAAACCTGGGAAATGCACTGAAACAGTTTCACGTTAATCTGTCATTATTTCACTGTGTGATTTTCTTTCAAAATTCGCTATATCCAGTGAGATCTATCATTTTATAATTGCAGAAAACGTTGAAGGAAACACTGCAGCTGCACAGACGGTTTCCATGTAGTTTGTATTGTTACATTTATACTGATGCGATCTTCCATTTGAAATTTTAATTATATGTTTAAATCTGTAGAAATAGCATTCTAATATCATTTACATGTAAGTGTGAAGGCAAATATGAGAGAATGTTTTCAGTTTTGTGAAAATGACCACGCCAGCAAGGTATTAACCTGGTCAAAATATCTGAAAGCTTACTGTGCCTCAATAAACACATGGTGTGGATGATGGATTTATGTGTTATTTTGCATATTATAAACTTCAGAATAAGACTTTCATGGCCTTATACAGATACTATCTGCTATATTTCTATTCAGACTTGCTGCCGACACCTTCAATGTTCAAGCAGTGTTTTATCACATTTATGATTCTTTCACAGCTTACAGAATAAGGCTTGAGTGAAGATATTTACCTCTAACAAATCATAAAGAAATCATTATCATGTGTAGACTTCCAAACTACGATACCAGACAAAAATATTGTTATTTTAGTAATATTTATACAGTATTGTAGTACTTGATTAATATGTTGCATATTGTAGGTCCTCTTTATAGGACATGGTTCTCAGACACACTTCTTCACACTTTGTGTTTTATGACCTGAATGCACAAGAAGCAAAAGAACTGCTGAAAACATTATATTATCACTTGTATAAAAGCTTTTCTTCATGTGTGTTATAATCACCAAGCGTTTTATTTGTGTTGGGTCACCTCTGGTCCCTGGCTCCCACAGTGACACACTCTTATATGACTCCCATCAAAGGAGTGTGACACACTTCAGACAAGCGCTTTATGGAGATATGGCTGTGGAGACACACTTCTTTACTCAATCAAATCAAGAGGACTGTATGTGAGGGCCTGAGAACGCAGTCTCTTTACTCTCTCATGCAGTCAGTTCCTCTTTCAGCACTTTATGACGAGAAAAAACAAGTGTGAATTATTGTCACACTACTAGAGAATGAAGCATGCCGTTTCCAGAGTCTGAAAAATGGCGGATTTCTTATTACAGGAATTAATTTGCATTAGAATGTTTTATTATTTAAGCTTTGTTGAATAATTGTCCTTTTATATATATATATGTGTGTGTGTGTGTGTGTGTGTGTGTGTGTGTGTGTGTGTGTGTGTGTGTAATTTGCTCCTCAAGATTCTAACATACATTGTCAGTGAACTTTTAAGCATTTCATATTCAATAAACCTACTCAGGTACAAACTCAAGTGGGAAATAAATGCATTTAGTATTTATTAATTTATGTTTTCTATATTATGAAATACACTTTTAAAAAATGCTAACCCATGTTTGGGTTAAATATGGAAAAACCTAACCATTGGGTTAAAAATTGGGTTGGATTTGGCAAGTTTTTGACCCAAACATGGGTAAAAACAACCCAGTATTTTTAGTGTATCTGAAAATAAAAATAAAAAAGAATACAAACACATAAAAAGTAAATATGTGTAATTTTAGTTTATTTTTTTCTATTGAACTCAACATGAGACAATTTTACACACTCCATCAATATGACAGATTTAACACCTCTAACGGTTACAAATCTCATTAAAAAGATTATTTCAGCAGAAACATACAGAGGTGATAGTCCTCTTTTACAATATGTAAATGAAGTTAATCTCCACACGGGTGAAGTAAAGCGATAGATACACGTGCTCTCAGATTCAGGCATGGGGTAGACTGGTACATTCTATGCGTCATGGCAGCTGCTGCCTACATCAACATTTTATAAAAACAGTGTTTTACTTGGATAGAGAAAACAGTAAATTCTCTATGTTTTCTTCGATGTGTCTTCATAAGAACGCTATGAATGAAGATTACCAGGGTCTCCAGAGCGCGCGCTCTCCGGGGATCTGACAGCTGTCTTTACGCGCAGGCGCACTGACAGATTTGGGTTGCTTGGTCTTGTCAAAGTGTCCCTTTAAAGGTGGTTTGGTGTTCTGTTGCTGGTTGTGAAGCGACAGGAATCGCGCAGTCTCCTCTATGCACCTGGAGAAGCCGTCCGCGTAGCTCTGCCTCTGCGCATGCGCGTCTGCGTTTGGAGACGCTGTCAGTGGGCATGTGTTGTTCTTCAGGTAAATGACTGCCATTTCCAGGACATCAGCCTTCTCTAGTTTAGAACAGGGCTGGCTGGCTTTTATCTCGGTTTTTAGAAGAACTTTAAGCTGTTCAATGCATCTGTTGATACGATCTCTGCGCATCTTCTCCACCACTGGTTTTCTCAACTGGGGGGGAAAAAAAGTTTGGTTAGACCACCGATTCTAAGTAAACACTCTTGTAAAAAGCATTCATTTGGAATGGAAATGAATTCCTAAAAGGGTAAATACCTTTACTTACTTTAGTTTTATCACTGCCAGTCTGAGTCACTTTGCAAATACTTGGAGTCATTCTTGCTGCAGTTTTTGTTCTGTCTGTCACTTGGTCGTGTGTGTGCGTTTCTTCTGGTAAACAGTCCCGCTATATATAGGCTACGCGCCTCTTCTGCGTGTCTTATGTTTCCCACAGTTTTGAGCCAATCAGAACGTTGCTGAAGGTTCAATAGTAAAAGTTTAAATTAGCCTGATCCTCCTTTGCTGCAAAACAATAGAGCAAAACAGCTGGAGCGCGTGTGTGTGTGTGCACGCGCACGCGGTAAATGGAAAGCGTGAAATTGCGGAGTGCACGAGCCTTTGACAACGTGCTTGGCTGTTCCGGCGGGAAAGTCGATGATCAATGCCGTGAATAGAGATTATGAGAACTTTCAAATGCTTCCCGCTCAAAATCTCCTTCAGAAAAGATCCTGAACAATTATTTGAAATCCTAACAATGAGTAGATCTTTAGCCTTTAATTAACACACACACACACACACACACACACACACATGTTGTGTTTTCATGTTTTATGGGGACTTTCCATAGACATAATGATTTTTATACTGTACAGACTGTATATTCTATCCCCTTACACAGCCCCTGTCCCTAAACCTACCCATCACAGGAGACATTCTGCATTTTTACATTTTCAAACAACATCACTTAGTGTGATTTATAAACTGATTTCCTCATGGGGACCAAAAAATGTCCCCACACGAACAAGGATTTCGGATATTGCCATCCTTGTGGGGACATTTTGTCCCCATAACGTAGGGTTTACCAGGCCACACATACACACACACACACATATATAGCATATTTATGTGTGTGTGTGTGTGTGTGTGTATGTATACATATGTAATACATACACACAATAAATAAATGTATGTAGCCTATAGCATGCATTATTCTTAGGATATGCAAAACAACAAAACAGATAGGCTATGTGTTGGAATGTAATTTTTTTACGTAAATATATTAAAGCTGGCTAAACATATATTGTTTTTATTTTTCAGATTTCAAGTAATTGTACAAGTTAACAATGACCAAATGTTTAGCCATTCAGAATGTATTTGTTTTGTTGTATATCATATGTTTTATGCTGTGTTGACAATGTACATATTGTGAGTGCCTTAAAGGGATAGTTCACCCAAAAATTACAATTCTCAAGTAAGTCCAAACCTGTATGAATTTCTTTCTTCTGTTGAACACAAAAGATGATGTTTTAAAGAATATTGGTAATCAGAGAGTTGACGGTTGATTTGAACAACTTGAGGGTGAATAAATGATGACAAAATTTTCTTTTTTTGGATGAACTATCCCTTTAATGTCAGCTATGCATATTTATAGTATTTATTTTATGGCATCACCTTATTTAAGATCAAGAGGTGTCTTAGGACAGTTAAGTGTGCCCCTTTAGGATGAATTATTCTGTTAATCATTGCTCAATATATCCGCAGGAGGGCTGGTCGCCTCATTGAGAGAGCATTACTAATGCGGGGGGGGGAGTGCGGCACACTTCTATTGGGCCCTATTGAAGAGCTGCTGTGGGAAAGTTGGGACAACACGGGCTCCAGGATTAGACTTTGAAGAGCTGAAAAGCACAGCTGGCTCCTGTGCGCGGGAAAGTGTGGTCAGCAAAGCCCAGCGCTGACAGCCGTTTTGTCCAGCTTTTCACATGCAAGGTTCATGCTCAGTTCACTCGGCTCACTTATGCAGTTGTAAATTGCTTCGGGTTACTATAATGTTATTTTAAACCAATTAGTTGGAGATGCAATCTGTTGACATACTGCACATGGATAGCAACTAATTCATCAATCAACAGGCTTGTTATGAATCAGCTGGATTTATGTTTTACTCGGATTACAAATTGGAAAAAAAATTAAATTGCAAAATTTGAGTTTGGTTCCATTTGAGTTGCAATGCAAACTCAAGAAATGCAAATTATTCTTTATTCTGATCTGTGAACAAGTGCATCTCTTGTTCTCTGTGTCTATCAGGAGGTGCCGTGGTTTAGTTAACCCCAAATTCCGTTCCCACACCAGTTCCCATCTCCCGCCAAAAATGACTGGTAAAGCCACAATACATTCCATCCCACTCTGCAAAAGGGTCTTTGAATGTGGGCGCCCCCTTGTCCAGCACTCTTCTCATTCTCACACACACACACACTCACACACAGTGAGGGAAGCAGATGCTCAGCGCTGTGTGCCCAGTGTGAAGTGTCCCTCTCTTCATAAAAACGGGGACCTGGGAAGCCCCTGACCTCCCCTCGCCGGAGAGGAATTCGGGTCATGATGTGAGAAACATTCCAGCATCACATGCTCTGGCATTCACAGCGCAAACGCATGAAAAGATGCAGTTAGAGCGGGAAACTGTGACATTGTCCAATACCTTCTGCCCCATTGAAACCCCTGAAGTCTTGCCAGGGTGTTTGTGGTCATTAAAACAAAACAACAACAAAAAAAAGAAAGATTTTTTTTTTTTACCAGAAAACAGTTGTTGAATTGGGAATTCTTCTTTGGCACAGTAAGACACTATTCAAATTATTTATTTATTTTAAATATAAATGTAAATTTATGGATTCAGATATGTTTTATTATTATTAAAAAAATATATATAATAAAAATGTAATGTATATGTAAAATTTAAATAATATATATTTTTTTGTATTAAAACTAAATAATTTGAACAGCTTTGAATAAACTGAATGATTTTTAATTATATATATATATTGTCTATTTGGATATAAATTATCTATTATCCATCCATCCATCTATTTTTCTATCTATGCATCTCGAAAACATCTGTAGTTTTTCTGCATATGAATTGCAACCTGTTGCGTACGAGAGGTTTACAGTGAATGCATGTATAAATATGCTGCGACATGCAGAAACGTGTTTTGCACACACGCTTCCATGTTTGTTTGTGGTCGTGGGATTGTGCGCAGATCAATCTCTCCTCAGGAGCGCGTATACCTGCAGCTTTGAGGTGTGTGTGGGAGAGCGAGAGGCTTTGTGTGTGCAAGCAGAGGACCAGATGGTCTATTGAGAGAGGGAATAATGAGGCACGCTGGATCAGTGGCAGCAGGGTGGGGTGGCTCGCTCAATGGGACTGAAGTGTGGGAAGCAGACACACACCACAGCTCTCACACATTCCTCACTGAGACCTGCATCAGCCCTGCAGCTGGACACAACGACTGTTTGTGTGTGACACTGTTTGTGTCTTATTATGGCACCAGGGCCTTTATTCCTCTGAATGATGAGAGGGTCTATGGTGGAATGAAGGCTAGTCATTCTTTAAACTATCAGTGTCATCTGTCAGGATGAGTCAGTGTTGAGAAATGTGAGTCTAAGAAGCTGAAGAAAACAGCAAGTTTCCCTCCAAAAAAAAACCCATCTGGCATATGGTGTCCATTGATATTGTTGATGATTTGAGTGTACAGAAAATATTTTTGTATTGGTCCAAAATGAGTGAAATAAAATAAAAAGGTAACACTTTCTTTTACAGTGTCATGTTACATGTAGTTAGTAATAACTATAAATTATGCATAATTACACGCAACTAAGCCGAAGCCTAAACCGAACCCCAATCCTATGTAACCAATAATACGTTCAATTCAATTATAACATTAAGCAAAATATGAAATTGAAGATACTATAAATTCAGCAGTACCTCTGTGGTGTGTAAGAGCGATTTATTTTAGTATTATGCACAAAAGTAGAGCAGATTTTTAAATGTTACATTTTTATTACAATAATCATTGTATTTTATTCATTTAATTAAATTAAAGATTATAAAAAGTATATCTATTATTCCTTTTGCTTCACAATAATTATAAAAATAAAGGAATCTTTTTCCAAATAGCTCTCTTCTTTTATTTCATATTTTTATTACATTTTATCATTGCAGTTTATTACTTTATAATTAGTGCTGTCAAATCGATTTAATCACAGTTAATTTGGTATATATATATGTGTGTGTGTGTGTGTGTGTGTGTTGTGTGTGTGTGTGTATCTAGACATATACACTCACCGGCCACTTTATTAGGTACCCCATGCTAGTAACGGGTTGGACCCCCTTTTGCCTTCAGAACTGCCTCAATTCTTCGTGGCATAGATTCAACAAGGTGCTGGAAGCATTCCTCAGGGAGTTTGGTCCATATTGACATGATGGCATCACACAGTTGCCGCAGATTTGTCGGCTGCACATCCATGATGCGAATCTCCCGTTCCACCACATCCCAAAGATGCTCTATTGGATTGAGATCTGGTGACTGTGGAGGCCATTTGAGTACAGCGAACTCATTGTCATGTTCAAGAAACCAGTCTGAGATGATTCCAGCTTTATGACATGGCGCATTATCCTGCTGAAAGTAGCCATCAGAAGTTGGGTACATTGTGGTCATAAAGGGATGGACATGGTCAGCAACAATACTCAGGTAGGCTGTGGCGTTGCAACGATGCTCAATTGGTACCAAGGGGCCCAAAGAGTGCCAAGAAAATATTCCCCACACCATGACACCACCACCACCAGCCTGAACCGTTGATACAAGGCAGGATGGATCCATGCTTTCATGTTGTAGACGCCAAATTCTGACCCTACCATCCGAATGTCGCAGCAGAAATCGAGACTCATCAGACCAGGCAACGTTTTTCCAATCTTCTATTGTCCAATTTCGATGAGCTTGTGCAAATTGTAGCCTCAGTTTCCTGTTCTTAGCTGAAAGGAGTGGCACCCGGTGTGGTCTTCTGCTGCTGTAGCCCATCTGCCTCAAAGTTCGACGTACTGTGCGTTCAGAGATGCTCTTCTGCTCACCTTGGTTGTAACGGGTGGTTATTTGAGTCACTGTTGCCCTTCTATCAGCTCGAACCAGTCTGGCCATTCTCCTCTGACCTCTGGCATCAACAAGGCATTTCCGCCCACAGAACTGCCGCTCACTGGATGTTTTTTCTTTTTAGGACCATTCTCTGTAAACCCTAGAGATGGTTGTGCGTGAAAATCCCAGTAGATTAGCAGTTTCTGAAATACTCAGACCAGCCCTTCTGGCACCAACAATCATGCCACGTTCAAAGTCACTCAAATCACCTTTCTTCCCCATACTGATGCTCGGTTTGAACTGCAGGAGATTGTCTTGACCATGTCTACATGCCTAAATGCACTGAGTTGCCGCCATGTGATTGGCTGCTTAGAAATTAAGTGTTAACGAGCAGTTGGACAGGTGTACCTAATAAAGTGGCCGGTGAGTGTATATATATACACTACCGGTCAAAAGTTTTAGATCAGTAAGATTTTTTATGTTTTTAAATGAAGTCTCTTCTGCTCACCAAGGCTGCAATTATTTGATAAAAAATGCAACAACAAAAAACAGTAATATTGTGAAATATTATTACAATTTAAAACAGCGGTTTTCTATGTGAATATATAGTGAAGTGTAATTTATTCATGTGATCAAAGCTGAATTTATCATCATCATTACTCCAGTCTTCAGTGTCACATGATCCTACAGAAATTATTATAATATGATGCTCAAGAAACATTTATGATTATTATCCATGTTGAAAACAGTTTTTTACATTTTTATTTCAGGATTCTTTGATGAATAGAAAGTTCAAAAGAACAGAATTGATCTGAAATGGAAAGCTTTTGTAACATTAATCACTACCATTCAAAAGTTTGGAGTCAGTAAGAATTTATTTTTTATTTTTGGGGGAAAGAAATTAGAAAATACTTTTATTCATCAAGGATGAGTTAAATTGATCAAAAGTTACAGTAAAGACATTTATAATGTTAGAAAAGATTATATTTTAAATAAATGCTGTTCTTTTGAACTTTCTATTCATCATAGAATTTTGGGGGAAAAAATGGTACACGACTGTTTTCAACATTGAAAATAATAATTTATGTTTTTTGAGCATAAAATCAGCATATTAGAATGATTTCTGAAGGATCATGTGACACTGAAGACTGGAGTAATGATGTTGAAAATTCAGCTTTCAAATTACATTTTAAAAATATATTAAAATAGAAAACATTTTAAATTGTCATAATATTTCACAATATTACTGTTTGACTTTTTTTTTTTTTCATCAAATAAAGCAGCCTTGGTGAGCAGAAAAGACTTCATTTAAAAACATAAAAAATCATACTGATCTAAAACTTTTGACCGGTAGTGTATATATATACACATTCACTAATTTAGCAGACAGTTTATATATATATATATATATATATATATATATATAAAAGCAATGATTTTTATGGTTTTTATTATCTATAATGCAAAAAATAAAGATTATATCAAAATCATTTGTGTTTTATTATGATAATGTTCCTTTTTTTATTTTATTTTTAAGAAATTCCACCTTTAAACTGTGCCTGTCAGGGTTGCCCCTCTGCTGCAGATGTTTCTGCACATGCTCGTGGATGATGGGACGTGCGCGGCAGGGCTGGCGTGACGAGGGCGAGTATGAGCAGGTGATGTGAGCCGAGCCCGGTGAGAACACACACGCGTCCCGCAGCCTCTGATCTGAACAGCAGTTCAAAGGCTGTTTGTGGAGGGACAGAGGAGGGGCTCCAGCTATTGACTCCAGAACGTGTGAGCAGGAGCCAGCCTGGGTTTCCCACACTATCTGTCCATTTATTACCCAAAATTCTCTGAGGGCGGGAGGGGGGCCTGGAACAATAGAAGTGTGCCATCCTTGAGAGCACGGGATAATTGCGCTTAATTGACATTCACAGTGAATGCAATTCCGGTCAGTGTGTGAAGATTGAAGGAGTTTGTTGGAGCCATCACAAATAATGTTTTCTTTACTTGTGTGCATATGTATTTATATTTTTGAAGTAGAAAACCTGAAATGGTATTATAAGTGTAATGCTGTTATCGCATCTAATCTACATCAGATCATTTTTCATTCTGCCAGCTGTACAGGATCTGTCTTTGCTCGATAAGGTGTGCGACGTCTTATCTATATGTCCTTAGCATCCCAAGGGAAATTATCATATGTCTACAGTCCCCATATGCAGAAGCCTTATCAGTAAGCAGCGATGTTCCCAGGTAATAAAAGTACAGCAACCTGCATGTGTTGTGTTCGGTGTGTGGAAGACTATTCCCTCTGTGGGAGCCCTGAGGCCAGTTAACCATGAAATAATTGATGCCTCTTCTATTGTTGAGGACGCCTCACCCACTGGCCTCAGAGTGTGGGAAAGCTAATCCTGACTGGGACTCATGGCTTTGTAATGCTAATGAGCTCCTATAAATAGAGGAGCACGACCCTCATTCCCAACACAACCAACTTGCTCTCCTCAGAGAAGCATCTCTCCATCTGAAAGAATGGCTCCAACTTACACGACTGACTACTCCAAACTTTCCAACAAGGAGAAACATAAAGTAAGTATTTTTTACCACTTAAAAATCAATTGTTTTTCTTTAATTCTGCTATGAATGTTGATCAAATGAAGCAAAGAACTAAGCAAATGTCTCTTTCCTCAACAGTTAAGAAAACCTGCAGTGGAAAAGATGCGCAGAGATCGCATCAACAGCTGCATCGAGCAGCTCAAGTCCATGCTGGAGAAGCAGTTCCAGCAGCAGGACCCCAACACCAAACTGGAGAAAGCCGATATCCTGGAGATGACGGTGGTCTTCCTGAAGCAGCAGCTGCAGAACAAGACTTCAGCTCCACAGAAAGCCCACTTTGACGGCTATTCCCAGTGTTGGAGGGAAACCATGAGCTTCCTATCGGTCAACTCCAAGGCGGACGCTGTACGTCAACATCTGAACCACTGCCAAGAAGCCCAGAGATCAGCTAAAGACCTCATTCACTCCAGTCCAGCTTCCCATCAGCCCACCAAGGTGAAGCAGGAACCATGTGCCCTCAGACCGCTCTGGAGACCCTGGTAGAGACTCCAAGATCAAAGACTTTCACATGAAAACTAGATGGTGGTTTTACCATCTCTTATGTTGTAGGAGATAAACATTTCCATATTTCTATGTTCAATCGCTTCATATTGAAGTTTCGATTGTTTTATTCTTAATAAGATTTTCTTTGCAAATTATTGCTATTATTAGCATGACATTTACCTTGAGTATGTCTAAAGGCTTTCTTTCCCCAGTTATAATGTTGTTTGGCTTGCAAACAGTGATATTGCTCAGAATCTGAGCTCGTTGTAAGGTTCTGATGGACGTTAATTTGATACAGCCTTTTGTGAAGGCTACAGAAAAACAATATTTGTTGTTTTGATGGCACTCCGGTGCATTGAAACATTGTAGACACTGTGTGTCTAACATTGCATTTAATAAAAGCAGTTAATTACTAAAAATCCTTTGAATTCATTCTTTCATTCATGTATATATATATATATTGTCCTAAATAAATGGCAATGAAGTTCCCACATAAGCATTCACCATATTATGCTAAAAACAGTGTACAGTTCTGTTCAGCACTGAGCAAATTGTAATAGAAATATTTGAATGCATTAGCTAAATAATCATGTAGAATGATAATTAGTCTCACATCTGAATGATTTTTATCACCTCAATATCTGTAGGTAAGTTTGCAAATACCTGAACATGTTAGTAGCAAAAATATTTAATGTGCAAATCATTGCATATCATTCAGGGTTAGTTAACTAACCATAAAAACAACTAAATAAATAACTAAAATAAAATATAAACTTATAAACATAAACGTATTAACATTTTATTTTAGCTAACCCATTTCTCATTTTCATTTAAGTTTAACTTTATATAGGCTACTAAAATAAGTACAACTAAAAAAAAAAAACGTAAAAAAACATTATGATAAAAACAAAAAATACTTAAACTTTAACTACAATTAAAGCGAACACTGAAAATTCTAAATATAAAAAAAAATGCATTTGCATAGTTGCATTGAGGTATGGTAAGATTAAATATTAAATAATTGAGTACAAATTGGTTTCATATTCGGTAACAATATTTTGAGTTGCTGACCTCCAACCTCAGAAACACATGTTGAGTTTAAAAGAGTGAAACTTTTTTAATTATGCAAGACTGATGCATTTTTTTATTCAACATATTGTTTTAATGTAACATTTTTGTGTCATTAAAGTATTCTAGGGTCGCCCACCACAGGTTTCTTTCCTCCTAACGTGATTTTATCACCTAAACACTATATGCTGGAGTTCGGACTGATGACACAGAGACATGCTCCATTTACAATCCTTTGTCCTCATGGGTCTGAAGCGTCTGATGCTTTCCCACACTCATGGGCCAATCACAAGGCTGTCTGAAACACTTGATAACATCAGCAGCTTGGACCTGGGGAGGACAAGAGGAGGAGGAGGGCGATCCTGAAAGGGGATCTATCAGACACTAAGTGTGTGTGTGTGTGTTCACTAGAGGTGTGCCGTCTCCTGATTACACTGCCTGACACCCTCAGAAACCAAAGGATTCCCGCTCCTGTAAACTCAACGGAGGCACATGGCCATCCTGACGTCTACTGTATTTGCCCTACAGTCCCATAAAATGCGTCTCACCTTCAGTGTATGCGGTGAGAAAAGTGTGTCAGCAGCACTTTAAATACTTCTAGTCGCATCCACAAATCTCAGCAAATAATTCTGTTCTGAACTTCGCTTTATTTAACTAAAGTAGAAAATTACATGTAATTGCATGCATACTTAAGTATAATTCTATGTAAGTGTAAAAATTATCAAATGACATACCATCACATCAACAGTTCTTAACAATAGTATGTGATACAATTTATTTGTATAACATTTTATTTAAAAACAAAGTTTTTTTAACTATACTTGCATTTAATTTACACCTAAAATATTTTATTTAAATTAAATACTTTAGCTGGATTCTAAAATGCATAGCTATAACCTGTCATGGTTATATATTTTGTTGTAGGCCTATATTTTTAAATAATTTTATAAATATATTTTTTAGTTATATATTCTTTTTCATGTTTGTCTTCTTTTCAGTATGTTAATTGTTTCCGAAGCCATATTTCCACCTTGTAGAAAATAGAGTTTCTGAAGTATAAAGAACTTTAAAACTTGCATGACCTGTAACAATACATCACTTCAAGTTTGCAACAAGTAGATTCAAACAACAAGTGAGTGGCTGTTTCCCAGGGGGCTCAGATTGGAATTAGGGGCAATAGAAGGGAAGGGTCAGGATTCACACCACCATACCTAATGGATGATTTAGTACGGCACACTTCCTTAATGTCGGATCTGAAACGGGAGCCAGAGTTGCGGGTGTGGGAAATCCTGGGAGAAGCCGGCCCCACACATGATGGGAGACGCCCCCCCACCCCCACCACACACACACACACACACACACACACACACCAGCTGTCTGATGAAACCAGAGCTGACAGCACACAGTGCCTATTATCAAGGGTTTCAGAGTACAAACACCAGCATTAAGCCCCTGCGTTCTTTCTCACACACTGAACTCTATAATCATGTTCCTGGTACACACTCAACTAATACATGGCACTGATTTCATTATTTATCACACAAAAAAAATGTGGGCATTGGACAGATTTTAACGTTGACATCATTAAGGCATGGGTTTTTGATATCATCCTGATAATTAAATATAGCCTAGATATTTCTAAAGTTATATTGGCTGCTACGTCACTGACGGTGAACGTGATTTCAAAAAGTGTAACATGAACATTTCAATCACCCAATCAGATTTGAGAGACAAGTTTACAGTTTATGTCCAACTCAGGTTTACAAACAGGATTAGGTGCTTCTAGTGTTTTTCATTAGAAATTAGTGTTATTCATCTATTTCCCTCTGATTTTAGGGGTAACTTATGGGTAGGGTTAAGTTTAGGGGTAGGGATAGGACTACATCTATCTTACTTGACCCATTCCTGACGCATGGTTTTGCACTCATTTAATAGTCAAAATAAGGGATTGTTATTGTAAGGGTCATTTTTAGAAAATATACCCAGATAGATTGATCCACACTCCAACTCTGAAAGAGTTTGTCATTCAGATAAAAGTGTTAATGGACTCCCATTAGCTGAAAATGAGACCACTTGACAACCAACGCAAGTGGTTTGTTAAAAAAACATTACATTTCAAAAGTCTATTAATCAGACATGCAGCATAAAGCATTTGTTTTGATGAATCAATTAGAGGAAAGCAGGATTGTTTATATTCAAATAGTGTTTATTTGATGTGACAGTATGTTTGCACAATTAACACATGTCACCATATATTAGAAATAAGTGAAAAATCACATCCTTCATAAGAAGAAACAATAACATTTGTATTTGCAAGCAGTGATAAAACATATCAAACATTGCAAATAATTACTTTGTCATTGACTCCACAGGAGTTACACCTCGACTCTTCATCGTGAAGATTATTTATACTTATATTACCGTCCATCCATGAGGAAAACTATAGAGGCACGTTACAATAAACCTCCGATCATAATACAATCATCTGTAGAAAATCAGACTTTCACATTGTGAAACCCATTTCCTTCCACAAACTTCACAGCGTGAAGTGCCATAAAAAAGACATTCTTTCAAAAGAAATGAACATAGAAAAGGAATTATCTCCTACAACATAAGAGATGGTAAAACCACCATCTAGTTTTCATGTGAAAGTCTTTGATCTTGGAGTCTCTACCAGGGTCTCCAGAGCGGTCTGAGGGCACATGGTTCCTGCTTCACCTTGGTGGGCTGATGGGAAGCTGGACTGGAGTGAATGAGGTCTTTAGCTGATCTCTGGGCTTCTTGGCAGTGGTTCAGATGTTGACGTACAGCGTCCGCCTTGGAGTTGACCGATAGGAAGCTCATGGTTTCCCTCCAACACTGGGAATAGCCGTCAAAGTGGGCTTTCTGTGGAGCTGAAGTCTTGTTCTGCAGCTGCTGCTTCAGGAAGACCACCGTCATCTCCAGGATATCGGCTTTCTCCAGTTTGGTGTTGGGGTCCTGCTGCTGGAACTGCTTCTCCAGCATGGACTTGAGCTGCTCGATGCAGCTGTTGATGCGATCTCTGCGCATCTTTTCCACTGCAGGTTTTCTTAACTGTTGAGGAAAGAGACATTTGCTTAGTTCTTTGCTTCATTTGATCAACATTCATAGCAGAATTAAAGAAAAACAATTGATTTTTAAGTGGTAAAAAATACTTACTTTATGTTTCTCCTTGTTGGAAAGTTTGGAGTAGTCAGTCGTGTAAGTTGGAGCCATTCTTTCAGATGGAGAGATGCTTCTCTGAGGAGAGCAAGTTGGTTGTGTTGGGAATGAGGGTCGTGCTCCTCTATTTATAGGAGCTCATTAGCATTACAAAGCCATGAGTCCCAGTCAGGATTAGCTTTCCCACACTCTGAGGACAGTGGGTGAGGCGTCCTCAACAAATCAAATCAAACATTGGCTGTACAAATCTCACAGGACTTACAATTTACCTTATCTGGTTTCAATTAATCAATAGGTCAATCACTCTTTCAATAATTCAATTGAGAGTTTCATGCTCTAAATATGGGAATAACCTGCATCTTTAAATTTTTTTTATCTAAACTTTATTAAACATTATTTTAACTAACAAAATCCAGTGCTGGGAATATACTAATTACTTTAAAATTGTAATATTTTATATAAATCATAAAATTTTATTTTTACTGAAACTAAGACGTTTAAAAAATATATAAATATTCTGATATTATCTCACGAATTACTCCAAGTACCCCAAGACACTGTACATTATCTGTTATTAATAATATTAATAATAATAGTGTCTGTTAATAATATCTGTAACGATGTGGTATTTAATCAGAATATTTTACTGATTTCTATCATATTCTCTTTTAAGTCAAATTAAAGCAGGGCCTTCACAAAACGTTTTCACCTCCGATAAAATGAAAGGGAAACATTTCATTTAAATCACGCACGTGCAGATTGCATTTGTTAAAATCACATCCAAATCAGCATTTCTTTAGAGACGCTCTGTATAGGCTACATCAATGCAATAAACTGGGACCTGGGAAAGTCCGTTTTCATTGTAGCAATAACACCTCAGCACTGATCAAAGAGACTGTCTGAAGCGTGTCTGTCTGAATCACAACGAGTTGTTGGTCTTGTCAACACTACTGGACTTCTGAGCAAGTGTCAGGCACACTTTTAGTGGCCCGTGACAGTGTTTTCCCACAGCGGGAGAGGAAGGAAACTCGCGTGCTATAAAACCACCGTCTCAAGCTCGCGGCTCCTTCTCCTCTCTGATTGGCTGGCAGTGTGGGAAAGCACGCGAAGCGCCTGAAATAGCCGTTACGTCAGGTTTGAATAATAATGGTATAAATACAGCAAATGCTATATGATGAGGAGATGATTACAATTTGCTTTTTAAATCTTTGTATAATGACACCAGTCAGTCAAAATCAAGGTCGTGTGAGCATTTTATGAGAACCACAAAGTAGCCTAATCACATGTCAAATCTCTATATCTACCTTTCGCTTAAAATTTACTGTAAACCTTACCGTTTTTCCACTTACGTCTTCGCAGTTTCGACAGATCCTTGTTGAAAAGATGCGGAGAGACAGAATCAACGTCCATCTGAGAAAGTTATTTCACGAAAATATACTCGACAAAGCCGATATTCTGGCCATAACCGTTGATTATTTTTTTTTAAAACAACGCGGCAATTCCAACTACGCTCGCGTATTCTCGTCACGTGTCACTCACGCAGACCTGAAGCCCGATGACAGAGAAGCGATCAAACGATTCTACGCGCTGCCTGCAAAGGACCAATTAGATGCAATTAATGGCCTACACCACGCTGAGTGGATTGTTGCACAGATCACCAAAACGACCATGGAAAAACGAGAGAAAAATTTAGAGTTTTATCAGATGTTGACTGCTTTTACAAAACATTTGTTTATATGCATATTTAGCCTAAACTTTTTTTTTAAGATTTGCTGCTTTTTAATGCAATTTGCATGCTATTTTGAATTTAATCTAGTTTGAGAATTGTCTGTTCGACAAGCATAATGTCATGAGAAAATTATATCAATCGATGCCTTTTGTAAAGGCCTGTTTTTGTCATTTAATCAACTTATTTTACCATGTTGTAACCGATATCACAAACATTCCTTGCATTTAAAATGTTGTGCTCATAAGTTTCAAACCCAGAGAAAAGCAAAAAGTGATTGAAGAGCAATTTAATTTATTACATCTCAAATGAGAAAGCAGATGTTTTGCATATTGTAGGCCTACATGCAATGTCAAATACTATATATTGTATATTGATACAATACAAGTGAGTCTTTGAAAACTTCATAACGTTTTTATCACAATACAAGCCTTTATGAAAGGAATTGGTTCATTAACCAAACTTATTCCAAACAGGAACTGTTTACAACATAAATTGACAAGATTTGTTCAAACATGCTCAAAAAATGAGAAATAACTATACTCAAATGACTCATTATGAGGTTTTAAATTAATTAAATCTAGCTTCAATGTGAAGCACAAATTGAGATTACTTAAAATAAGTAATAGAACCCATCAAAAAAGATGGGAAATATCATTCTTTAACAGAAATGTTTTTAAACTGATCAAATCAAACCAAGTTGCAAGCATTCAAACAGCTGAATAAATAGCTTGCACATTATGCATCCAAGGGCATTACATCTAATGTAAAGTAAAATGAAGCAAAATCTTCACTGTATCATAACGTACATAATACTTTTTTTTTTCCAAAAATAAATTGTATAAACACTTTCTCAAAAAGAGAAGATAGAAGAGTCTATGTTCAGTATGAGCTGCTGGTCGCTGTAAGATCTACCAAGGCCTCCAGGTGGCGCTCTTGTTGACCTTCATCTCTTTGCTGACGGTGTTCTGGTCTGTTCTGGCACGACACTTTCCCTCCTGTTCTGATCACATGATGTCTGCAGCTTCTGGAAGAGCTTCAGTCTTCTCCGGCTCTGTGTCTTCATCTCATCTCTGGATCTCACCGACACGCCTGGAGAAGCCTTGATTGACAGCATGTGAACTGGAATTGTGAGCGTCATCTCCAGGATTGGGAATCAGGAACTGTGGAGCCAGAAGACACTTGAGCTGCTGATGAGACCGTCTCTGCACATCTTCTCCACTATTGGCTTTCTCAGCTGCAGATCAAGACAGAAAAGCATCAGGAAAGTGTCTTGGAATAAGCAGTGATGGAGAAGAGTGGTGAAGCTGCTGATGTAATGTTGCTGTGAGGAGGATCATGTGATGTACCTTGTTGTTGAGAGGGAGATGCTCCTTTGAGATGATTGTAGGTGTCATGTCTGGATCTCTGTGCTGTAGATCTCTGTGCAGAGCGAGTCTGATTCACAGCGGCTGCAGATCCTCTATTTATACTCACAAATCTCCATATGAATGTGTGAGGCTTGAGCTTGTTGGAGTTTCTCACAGTTTGGAGCCAATGGAAGAGCTCAAACAGACAATGAGGGATGCGGGCCGCCACATGCTCAATGATCCTCCATCAGGGGCTCGAAGCCGTTATTCTGGGAAAGTCCTGACCCGGTGTTCACATTAATGTCACTTTATGAACACTCACCCTTCATAACCAAACACGTGCAGAGATTTCATTTTCTAATGTTAGAAAAACAAAAGCAACACATCAGTGTTATCAACCATAAACATGTACAATGCACATAGATTTTTTTAAAAATAATTAATTTGTATATATATATATATATATTTACTTACAAAATACTTTAGTTTTATTGTTCATAATCAAATTAGTGAATAAAATCAGCACATGCTGCTGCAGTTCAGAATCAGTTGCTGTAATGTTGTAATGATATGCAGTATTTTAGGTCAACGTAACAAGATATTCCAGTGAAGCAGGTGTTCTATGAATTGGCTGTACCTGTTCTCAGGCTTGTGTTTCACACACACACACACACACACACACACACACACACACACACACACACACACACAGCTGGCTCATGGCATAATGTGGACCCCGATCACACGCCCCAACGCTCCTGGAGCTGGTGGGAGCCGCAGAGACACACGGCTTCCCACACTTCTGTATTCATCACATTAAACCCCTCACACAATAGAAGTGTGTCTGTTCCCACAGGGCTCGACTAACTAGGCTTCTGGGGGGAAGCTTAATGGACGTTATTACATTATTGTTTTGATTATATACAGTATTTACTCGCTAAATGTTTTGTGAGCATTTTATACATTTTAATATTTTTTATTTTATATTTATTTGTATATTTTATATTTTGGTGTAAAGTGTCTGGAGAAGCTACATTCAAATGCACTATTTTTAAATAGTTCAATTAATGTCTTTTTCTTAAGTGCAAGTGAATATTGATTTATAGAATACTATGATAAACTCATTAAATCCATTGCATGTTTCTGATACAGCATACAGTAAATATTTTCTACAAATCCTCATTGCTACATAATGAATGTGTTTTAGTGATGTATTTTTTCCATGTGAAATGCCTTCAGAAGCTATACTTTTTTTTCTTTTTTTAAATATCTACTCAAAAATAAAACTGTTTCTATATTTATTACATCAACATGGATTAAAAATGAAAATTCTTGTTTTTGTCAAAACATTTTACACCCAACTATAATTTTAGTTTGTGACTGAACACATACAGTAAATATTTTCCACAAATCTCCATGGCTAATCTGAGTGTGAGAACATCAGAATCCCGAGTCCTCATGCCCTCCATGATTCTCCCGGATGACCCTCCAGATGGCACTAGAGAAAAAAAAAAAACCCACCTGTCCACTAAAGAGCTCAATTAAAAGATCTCGGACCAATGCAAATTATGGCAAGCCTATTGTTCCATTTTTCCTTGCTTTCTGATTGGCTGGATGCAGATATGCTTTGGTATAAATGTGGGCTAGATCGAGGGTCTTGTGTGGCATTTGGTTTTGCGACTGAAAAAGAGCTTAATCTTCTTGCACTATCGAAACTGCAAAACTCAAACATGCCTGCCTACATGGACATCACCCCTCAAGACAACGCTCACTATGCCAGGTAAGAAAGGAACAGAAATACTTGCAATGGTGTAATATTACTGCTCAATTCATTTGATCTCATTGGTATTATGCTCACAAACAATGACACTAAAGATGTTCTTTTTTGAATTTCAGGTGCAAACTGTACAGCTTGGAGAGAAAATGTTTCAGCAAAGTGGAGAAACTGAAATCTTCTTTCGAAGACCACCTCCATCACGGTATTCCTGCATCCGACATTTTGGAGAAGACCGTGTCCTTCTTCAGCTCGAAAAAGGCCTTAATCTTCCCGAGCGGCTATTCCAGGTGTTCTCGAGAGATTCTGCGTCTTTCTCCCACTCCAGATCAAGATCTGACGCCGTTGTTCTGAAGTGAACGTCCATCACAGACTGACCTGCAAATGAAGTCAAGCACTTGATGTGATCTGATCTTATGTGTTAGCACATCTACCTCGGAGGAAAATAGCACTTGTTTGCTTGTTCTCTCTGGACTTTTCCCCCCTTAAAGTACTTTGAATAAGAATTTGCAGACTTTGTAAAAGGCAAGAATATCATCTGAAGCTGTGCATTGGTTGTGATGCACATTAGCTTGTGGGAACCACCAGGCGGAGGATGCGTTGTGTGCATATAGATATAACTGTATTTTTCTCTTGAAGAGAAATGTACTGAATGTTTTTAGAACTGTTTGTCATGCTCTCTTTTGGAGGACATGCAAAAAAAAGAACTTTATTTAAATTTTAAAGATACAGTGTATCATTCGATTACATTTGTGATGATTGTTTTTAATCAGTTGTGTAATGCTCTCAAATGTTTCTATAAAATAAATGATTTTGATTACATTCATGTGATCCTGTGATTTTTATGCTGAACCTGATAAATGTTCATTTGAATTGGGGCAGGTAAAAATAAATAAAAAACACATACCCACTAAAAAGCTTCTAAAATATACTATAATCCATAAACTCTTTTTTTTTTTTTTTTTTTTTTTGTGCTAAATCCAAATGTACAAGTGTCTGCAAATTTTAGGGTATTAGTGTGTCTGTGTTAGCCTACCTGTAATTATAAATGTCAAAGGTTTAACAAACCACTAATTTACCTATTGACATATAACATATGTCCTGCAGTGACAAATTAGCATTTAAAAG
This sequence comes from Semotilus atromaculatus, assembly GCA_031834385.1. Taxonomy (NCBI): domain Eukaryota; kingdom Metazoa; phylum Chordata; class Actinopteri; order Cypriniformes; family Leuciscidae; genus Semotilus; species Semotilus atromaculatus. Next base: position 1,595,698 of record JAULUF010000020.1, on the reverse strand, counting down.
TATTTAAGGCATGTAGGAAAAGGGTGGAAAAGGTCACAGAATTCAAAAGATACAAACACTAAGCCATAGAGTTTATTTATATAAATGCCTATATAATTAACTAACAATGAGCAATTCATTTGTTACAGGATTTATTCATCTTTGTTAATGTAGTTAATAAAAATGCAGCCATTCATTGTTTGTTCATGTTAGTTACAGTGCATTCATTTATGTTAACAAATAACAATTTTGATTTTAATAATGTATTAGTGAATGTTGAAATTAACATTAACTGAGATTAATAAATGCTGTACACGAATTGTTCATGTTAACTAAAGTAGTTAACTAATGAAACCTTATTGTAAAGTGTTGGCAATTATTTTCATTGTTAATCTGGCTTGTTTTATACCTATACATTATTATAAAATGTAATGTTTCATATTATTCTTCCATTCAACACACATTTCTCAAAAGGACTCATATACCTGACATAAACTGATGATTGGCAGAGTGAAAAGCCCCAAGGAGATAACGGACAGGAGTGTGAACGCCGATAAAGAGGACACACTTCTACCAAGGCGTAATATAATGACGCTTTTGCCAAAGCGTCTATATCGAACGCGCATGGTACCCTTTAGCGTCAATATGAGACGCCGATATATATGGGTCAGAAGGCGCCTCCTAGCGGTCTAACCCTAACCCTACACCATACCTAAACCTACCCATCTCTCTGCGTGTTATATTGACGCTAAAGGGTTCCATGGGCGTTGGATTTAGACGCTTTGTCAAAGTGTCAGAATATGACGCCTTGGGATGAGGATGCGTTGATTGTTGCGTATGATCCATTCAGATCTGAGAGTGGGAAAACCCCAGTAGCTCTCAGTGCATTTGTATAAAGACAATGAGCTGCTGAATGATTTCATGTACACATGCCTATTAGGATTTATCTGCAACGCAGAAAAAATAGCTTCTCAAATATAAGGTTGGACACATCTGGTCAAGGCAGTCAAGCTATATAAATGCAATGCAGACATGCTTTGCTGAAATATATAAGACAACATGAAAGATAATGATCAGAATTTTTGCAATATTGCATCAAAACTTTTTTATTTAGTTTTTACCAGTTTATTTACCTGATAGTCTTTGTTTGCATCATCATCATCATCCAGTAGGGCCGTTTCCCTCCAGATGGTCGTGACGTCAGGAAGAACAGAGTCTTCAGCGGCACTAATGCTTCATTCAGGACTCTGGATGCTTTTGTGCTCCATTGATGTGAAGACAGAGAGTCAGTGTGGGAACCTCACATGAGATCTACTCACACTGACCAGCACACACACACACACACACACACACATCTGCTTCATCATCATCAGGCTGTGACGTCACTGCAGCAATCATAATGCTGAGGATTATTTACATTAAAATATGATTCATGAATTAGAAAATGTTAAGCATCTAGAGATGTGAGAAGACATTTTGCACACAACTGCATCAGTAAGTCCAGTCGTAGTAATTTGCAACATCCATATTAATCCCAATAATGCTATAGTACATTGCTCAATTAAAACAAGAAAAATGCTTTAACAATTAAAACAATACTCTTCCCTGCACCTGCTCCCCTGAGACACAGAGACGGAGGATCATTGAGCATGTGGCGGCCCACATCCCTCATTGTCTGTTTGAGCTCTTCCATTGGCTCCAAACTGTGAGAAACTCCAACAAGCTCAAGCCTCACACATTCATATGGAGATTTGTGAGTATAAATAGAGGATCTGCAGCCGCTGTGAATCAGACTCGCTCTGCACAGAGATCTACAGCACAGAGATCCAGACATGACACCTACAATCATCTCAAAGGAGCATCTCCCTCTCAACAACAAGGTACATCACATGATCCTCCTCACAGCAACATTACATCAGCAGCTTCACCACTCTTCTCCATCACTGCTTATTCCAAGACACTTTCCTGATGCTTTTCTGTCTTGATCTGCAGCTGAGAAAGCCAATAGTGGAGAAGATGTGCAGAGACGGTCTCATCAGCAGCTCAAGTGTCTTCTGGCTCCACAGTTCCTGATTCCCAGCTGGAGAAAGCAGAAATCCTGGAGATGATGGTGTTTTTGCTGAGACTCCTGCGGCAGCATCTACAGAAACACTTCCTCCATCCATCAGCCTCAGCAAAGGCATTGATTTATCCTCTAGCGCCCTCTGAAGGAACGCAAACGTGGAAGCCAAGTCTACATTAGACACCAATGATGTGGACCACATTTTGGTCCTTTCTGATGTGCAACGATTGTTATTCTCAGATTTGTGAGATGTCATTAACAATATTCTGTCACTGGAAATGTATTGTGTATTGTTGAATAGATTAATATACACCTTCTATGAAGGCAAATTACATGTTCACTATATGAAATGGTAAATCTTTGCTTTATGTAAAGGACAAATATTCCATATTGGGAACTGGTTTTGAATATTTTATCAGTATAATAAATGCTCTGTTGTCCTCAGAGGACTTTTGATCATATAGAATCACATATAAAGGTGGTTCAGTGTTTTTTCTGCCATTAAAATGCTATTAACTCACTTCTGTTGAGTGTGACACCTGTGGATGTCCTGATGTATTTTCCTTTACTGGAATATCTTAACTGTTGAGTATCTTGACATTTAAGCTCTAACAGTTTCTGTTATGCTTTAGTATGACCCCTCATGTGGAGGAATGTTAATAATGATTTGTGATAAATCATTTGTCACATGACTTTTGTAAAGTTTATTTGATGTGAGTTCCAATATACGTTTGGAGATATCTTCATGCAAATGCTGTGATATGTTATCACCTATTTATTTGCATTAATGATGACATCATGACATCACAAAATAAAATTAAAAAGTCAAATGTACTTTCTGTTGTGGCATTCTGTTCTGTCATGGAATTCAGAGTGGAATTATAATGAAGGAGAAAAAAAATATATAGCCTCAGCTTTTATTAGATTGATTTCTCTTATAATGTTGATATATCTTAATCAATCATTCTTACACAAGCTAAATTATAAACGTCATCTAAAAGCATCTGGGGCACAAAATAATACCTCTTCATGGAGTAATTGTATATGAACAGTATGAATTGAAAATCTTGAACCTTTAGTTTTAATTACATTTTCAGAGTATGCTCTCTTGCACAGATTATTTTGTAAATATTGAAAATATCAAGATAGCTTCTAAAATGTACAAAAGGTCAGGATAGATGCTGTAATTATTTAAATTTTTAATTAGATCCCTCTGGGAAATTATGCAAATTAAGTCCTGAATATTTGAACTTTTAACATTTTTATAGCAAACTACTTCAAGTGACAGATATATTTTGCTTATTGCTCAAATTGTAATAATAATAATAAATCGTTTTCTGAAAGGAAACTGTAAATAACCTGATGTTTTAATTTCACATATTTATTCTAGGTACATTTTATATATATATATATATATATATATATATATATACAGTATATATATAACAGGACAGAAAGGTATGTAATCTGGCTATTTGAGTCATGTTGCACAGGTATCAGATTCCTACCTGTAATTGATTCATATTTCCTGCGTTAGGGAACAAACTAACAGCCAGTTTGATCCGGTTAAGACCGTGAACGCTTGGAGACGTGTGTCTGCTGTGGGTTTCGGTAGGACACACGTCTATTGTTGTGTAATTGAATTGAGTGAATGAAGAGAGCGTGAGAGAGAGAACTCACTCAAAGACCATCAGAGACAATAGACCTCAAGTAAGAGACCAGGGGTAAGAGGTCAGCATGAATAGATTGGACTCTAACTTTACACTAGTCTATATATACTAATATTATACATTTTAAGATGAAAAGGAATAAATCAAATGCTTTATTTTAAGAAATTAGACATCAGATTCATGTAAAAATGTATGCTTATTACAACAAGTTTTGAGCAGCAGAGGCGTGAGAAAGCTTGTAGGGAATCTGTCCTGCATTAACACTCATTATCATGTGAATAGACACACTTCTATTGTTGTGTTTGTGTCTCAGTGTGAGAAACTCTGGAGAACAGAGTCACAGTTCTAGTGTCATCAGCGTCCGAAACCCAAACACAACCTCAATATTTGACACACACAAGGGAGTCGACACACTTATGGATATTTACACACATGCATGATGCATTTACATGATGTCATTCATGATGTCATCAGCAGTGTGACCAGAATCAGCAATATCACTATTTATTTTCCTTTATCATGAACTTTTAAAATGACTAAGCTTTTGCATCAGCAACTCTCTCGCAAACCTCTCTTACAAACTCAACTAATATCTTATTTGATTCTAAAAAAAAAAAAGCAAATAAAAAGTATTTTTTTGCATATTCCATTCTAAATTTAATATGCAGAAAAATTGCATGTTTGCATGAGAATAATTGTGATAACAATTAAGAAATAAGAAATAAACAACAAATAACAAATAAGAAAGTGTGTGATAAGTGACTGACTGGTTTCCCTCCAGATGGTCGTGACGTCAGGAAGAACAGAGTCTTCAGCGGCACTAATGCTTCATTCAGGACTCTGGATGCTTTTGTGCTCCATTGATGTGAAGACAGAGAGTCAGTGTGGGAACCTCACATGAGATCTACTCACACTGACCAGCACACACACACACACACACACACACACACATCTGGAGGCCTGAACTCTGAGACAATGGAGACAATGACGTCTGAATTCCACTGCACAACTCTAAAGCTTTAGATACAAACGCATTCATACTAAAAACACATTTCTTTAAACTGCAGTTTGTATATAAATATTTAGAGCACTGTTTATTGTCAGTGTAACTGTGCAACACACATGTGGCCAACTATAACAAGGTCACCAAAAATAAATAAATAAATGAACACATCATATATATATATATATATAGCTCCTCCACAAGTGTGTACAGTGTTAATGAGCGTGTGCTGCTTCAGTGACATTGATGTGAACATCAGATCTACAGGTCAGCACTTTCCCAGATTCTCCCCTGAGACACAGAGACGGAGGATCATTGAGCATGTGGCGGCCCACATCCCACATTGTCTGTTTGAGCTCTTCCATTGGCTCCAAACTGTGAGAAACTCCAACAAGCTCAAGCCTCACACATTCATATGGAGATTTGTGAGTATAAATAGAGGATCTGCAGCCGCTGTGAATCAGACTCGCTCTGCACAGAGATCTACAGCACAGAGATCTACAGCACAGAGATCCAGACATGACACCTACAATCATCTCAAAGGAGCATCTCCCTCTCAACAACAAGGTACATCACATGATCCTCCTCACAGCAACATTACATCAGCAGCTTCACCACTCTTCTCCATCACTGCTTATTCCAAGACACTTTCCTGATGCTTTTCTGTCTTGATCTGCAGCTGAGAAAGCCAATAGTGGAGAAGATGTGCAGAGACGGTCTCATCAGCAGCTCAAGTGTCTTCTGGCTCCACAGTTCCTGATTCCCAATCCTGGAGATGACGCTCACAATTCCAGTTCACATGCTGTCAATCAAGGCTTCTCCAGGCGTGTCGGTGAGATCCAGAGATGAGATGAAGACACAGAGCCGGAGAAGACTGAAGCTCTTCCAGAAGCTGCAGACATCATGTGATCAGAACAGGAGGGAAAGTGTCGTGCCAGAACAGACCAGAACACCGTCAGCAAAGAGATGAAGGTCAACAAGAGCGCCACCTGGAGGCCTTGGTAGAGCTCAACTCGGACCACATTGGTCATAAATATGAATATACCTGTAAAGCTCTTATGCTTGTTTTTAATTTTTCTTACAACATATTGTATGTAACCTTTATTTGGGCTTTAATAAGTTTTTTCATTTCTTTCAAATGTGAAAGATTCTTCTCTAATCTGAACAACATGTTTTGTTTTTCTAAGTGTGGCCAAGATCTGGCCAGTGTCCAATATTTGGACGTAATATTAATGATTGTTTTTAATTCTATTGAGATTTATTTGAAACCCAACTGGGCTTGTATTTGTGTTTCTAAGGAAATAATATGCAGATCGTATCAGATCTGATATTGTAGAGATCATAAAGATTGTGACTCGAGGTTATACTTCATCTTTCTATCTGTACCATGTACTGTGCTTTTACAACTGCCTTTTATAAGGGCATTTACTTTCTTTTAAGTAAATGTAAAAACCTTTTCACTGTGTAGGTGAAATCAAGTTTTCTTCTGTGAAGAATTATGAACTGAAAAGGCCATTGAATGTATTTCAATCAGTCTGTGGCGAAATAAAACAATCAAAAAAAGTCTCTGCTTTTGTCTTTTTTCATTTAGACCATCAAACTATTTTCACTATATGAATGATTCAGTGGTCACACTCATTATTATTCCTGCGTGGGTTTATTTATCAGGCTGGCTGCTCATGATGGCATTATTGAGTTGTTTTTAATGAGATGAAGAGTTAAAAACATGCTTTCACTGCATTTTTGTTTGCCTGTTGCCATGTTGGAAAGTGATGTGCTGTGGGTCATATAGAGGACACTCAGCATCATTAACTAATGAAAATGCCTTTGCAATTATTATTACACTGAAACCCACAGGAATGTTTTAAAAGCCCTTTGGATATTCAGGTTTGGGAGGGAATGTGACATAAATGGAATTGAGTGATTTAATTCTTATGTGTAAAAGTATTATGTTTATATATATATATATAATTTTTATATTTGTTTATATTTTTCTGTCTTGCATGGACAAAAAGATGACATGGTGTCACAGAAAATAAAATTATTTTTAAACCGATAGACATTTTAAATGGACATTTCTGTTGTTCTTTTCATGCAAAGGGGACTTTAGGTGTGTTTAAAGCTGCAGACTAACTCGTCAATTTGGATTTTTATTTAACTTAATTTTTCATGACTATACTGGGTTTTTAAACATTTGACATGGTCGAAATCAAGTCTTTTTTTCTTCTTTCAGAGTCCCAAAATATTGAGATTTATTGAGGGTTTTGGGATGCTAATGACACTGAGCTGTGATTCTGGGTACCAGAGCTTTCCCACACTGAACAATAGACATGTGCCTATTCAGATGCTAATGACCGCTTGATCCTATAATAAAAATTCCCTCGGGAGACTGTTGAATGCTTGTCATCTAATGACAAGATAAACCCCCATTGACCACAGGTTGACGTACTTACGTGACGTATATATGTGCACTGAATCCCTGTCGTGGATCTTCAGGTGACATTAACTTAAACACTTAAAGGGATGTTAAATGCTGTGTTTACAGGATTTATCACTGATATAATTAACAAAATCCTAGCTAACAAATATATGTTTTAAGAAAGTTTTACTCACATTCTGAACAAGGTAAAACGTTACTTCTGAATGTTCTCTGAGTGTTCAAAACATACATTAGAACGTTCAGGGAACATTCTATTTTGCAAACAATCTGGGATTGTTACTTTAGAATTTCCTCTGAACATTCTTAAACAAGAAATAACATTTAAAAAAAAACGAATGTCAAGCTAAAACATTTTTGAAAAAGGTTCAAAAGTTCAAAAGGAAAAAATATATATTTATAGACTAAAATATATATTTTATATATATTTTCATTAAACCTTTTTTGGGGGGAAAAACTTTACATTTTTGGGCACCAATACATATTAATGTTTTTCTTTGCTTTTACAAAAAGTTAATCAAATAATAAATTAATATAGAATACCCCAAACAAACCATGTACATCTTTCCTAAATGCTCATGTTTCTATTATATTTTAATCAGTATTTTTGTTGTTAGATAACAAAGCTCTTTTTCCTGTCTTTTTAATCATGCTAAAATGTCAGTATTCTGTGCATGTGGGCAAAAGTTGGAGGAAGAGAGCAGCATGATGGCATGATAAAAGTTTCATATGAGGTCACTCGCTTGACCTCTGAACCCTGGTCTCTTATTTGAGATCTATTGTCTCTCTAAGGGTTTGTTTTTAACAGCCTGTTCATTCTCTCAATTAAATTAAACAACAATAGATGTTTGGACATCATATGCACTTTAAATAAAGCTTTTGCTTGTTTCAGTATTTATCATGCATTAGTATAGACCATAAAAGTATTAGTAAGTGTTAGAAACAGAAACTTCCTTTGATATTTTGCCATCTAATGCAATGTCATTCAGACATTTAGTATGACTTCAGAAAATCAGTGAAACCCCTAGTTGAGTTGAACCCAGTTTATTTTTCTTTACGTCTGGAAAATATTTCTCATACACAGGACTTTCACAGTTGAAAGCATTTATTTCAAGACAAGCGGCTTCATTAAACTGAAGCTCTGAGCAGAGAGATGCTCTCTGGAGGACAACAAAAATGCCAGTAATAATGTAAACATAACACATTATATCAGCAGATTTACAATAACGTAAATACAGTTAACATATACAGCAGTATATAGAGTGTGTATGTATAGATGAAGATCTATATAAACAATATTCATTAACCCTCATGGAGGGATTGCACATTCTTTTCAGAATTACAAAAATGAAATTTCATTTCTTAAAACATTGAGGACAGCAACATACTGATACAGGTATAATTTTTCAAAACAACATAAAAAATGAATACTGTTTCAACATGAAACCAAAATAAAGCTGATTTGACTTTATAGTCACACAATGCATCACCTCAAAGGTGAAAATTATACCCAAAGTATATGGGACAAGAAGTTTAATGCTCTTTTATAGTGGCATCACAGTATTTTGCAATACAAGTTATTTTTCAAACTAAAAATAGTTAAAGGACATTTTCTCAAAAAGTCGAATCAATGTTGAAAAGTCAGTGTTGTCTAATATAGACGTCAGTATATGTTCCCATCAGGAACTCTTGAGTCTTCATAGAAGATCGAATCATCAGAGCACTTTGCAGTACAAATATCTCTTCCAAACTGGAACTCATGAAACAGTTTTTCTCCAGAAGAGAAGCTGAAACGACACAGTCCACTGAGTCTAGTGTAGATGTTCAGGATGAGCTGCTGGTCGCTGTAAGATCTACCAAGGCCTCCAGGTGGCGCTCTTGTTGACCTTCATCTCTTTGCTGACGGTGTTCTGGTCTGTTCTGGCACGACACTTTCCCTCCTGTTCTGATCACATGATGTCTGCAGCTTCTGGAAGAGCTTCAGTCTTCTCCGGCTCTGTGTCTTCATCTCATCTCTGGATCTCACCGACACGCCTGGAGAAGCCTTGATTGACAGCATGTGAACTGGAATTGTGAGCGTCATCTCCAGGATTGGGAATCAGGAACTGTGGAGCCAGAAGACACTTGAGCTGCTGATGAGACCGTCTCTGCACATCTTCTCCACTATTGGCTTTCTCAGCTGCAGATCAAGACAGAAAAGCATCAGGAAAGTGTCTTGGAATAAGCAGTGATGGAGAAGAGTGGTGAAGCTGCTGATGTAATGTTGCTGTGAGGAGGATCATGTGATGTACCTTGTTGTTGAGAGGGAGATGCTCCTTTGAGATGATTGTAGGTGTCATGTCTGGATCTCTGTGCTGTAGATCTCTGTGCAGAGCGAGTCTGATTCACAGCGGCTGCAGATCCTCTATTTATACTCACAAATCTCCATATGAATGTGTGAGGCTTGAGCTTGTTGGAGTTTCTCACAGTTTGGAGCCAATGGAAGAGCTCAAACAGACAATGTGGGATGTGGGCCGCCACATGCTCAATGATCCTCCGTCTCTGTGTCTCAGGGGAGAATCTGGGAAAGTGCTGACCTGTAGATCTGATGTTCACATCAATGTCCCTGAAGCAGCACACGCTCCTCATTAGAAACACGTGGCGTCAGTGACTCCTGCATCGTCTCATTCCACATCACATCATTCCTGCACATCGCGTCTGCATTACTGTGTACTTATAAAAAAGCTGTGGTTTAATTTACATTCCTAAGTTTAATATCAAACTAGAATATTAAAAAAATACAGTATGTAACGGCTTTCCAATGCCCTTGCCGTTGATGATAGGAGTATGCAAGTTAGAACGCGTACAAACAGAGTCCATGCATGCAGATGGTTGTAGATGCATAAAACTGTCTCTTTATTACTGGCTTTAGTAAACATAATCGCAAACTTCCTGAGGACTTTCCTGATTCATATATACACAAAAAGCCATACCTTATAGACCGCATACAACTACAACTTTCCTTCCAAGCTACTCTGTCGTGCGGTCAAAAACTGTGTGTTTCCCAATCACCAACGCCCCCACCTGTGGCTCAGGGGATCTAATTATACACAGCCCCACCCAGTGGACAAAAACGTTAATATCCCCAAAAATGGCTCCTACACAGTATATAAAACTGTATAACCAATTAGATCAATTCAAATCATACATTTTATGGAGCACATTTAAAAACAGCAGAAGATAAACCAAATTACTGTAAAATTTAAGAATAAAGTTTAAACTAGAGAAAAACAGTAAGGGAGGAACAAGAAATCAAATATTACATCAATTAAAAAAAAACTGTTCAAATGCTTTCTAGTTTCAAATTGTTACAGCATTGGTAGACATATATGGATTTATATGCATGAAGTTCAAGTCTTTCCACAGAAGTAAGTGCAGATTTTTTGTGTCCTAATTTACGATCAGCTGCAGTGACGTCATAGCCTGATGATGAAGCAGATGTGTGTGTGTGAGTGTGTGTGTGTGTGTGTGTGTGTGTGTGTGTGTGCTGGTCAGTGTGAGTAGATCTCATGTGAGGTTCCCACACTGACTCTCTGTCTTCACATCAATGGAGCACAAAAGCATCCAGAGTCCTGAATGAAGCATTAGTGCCGCTGAAGACTCTGTTCTTCCTGACGTCACGACCATCTGGAGGGAAACCAGTCAGTCACTTATCACACACTTTCTCATTTGTTATTTCTTTCTTATTTCTTAATTGTTATCACAATTATTCTCATGCAAACATGCAATCTTTCTGCATATGAAATTTAGAATGGAATATGCAAAAAAATACTTTTTATTTGCTTTTTTTTTTTAGAATCAAATAAGATTTTAGTTGAGTTTGTAAGAGAGGTTTGCGTTCAGATGACAAAAGTTCCTGATGCAAAAGCTTAGTCATTGTAAAAGTTCCTGATGCTTTAAGGAAAGTAAATGGTGATATTGCTGATTCTGGTCACACTGCTGATGACATCATGAATGACATCATGTAAATGCATCATGCATGTGTGTAAATATCCATAAGTGTGTCGACTCCCTTGTGTGTGTCAAATATTGAGGTTGTGTTTGGGTTTCGGACGCTGATGACACTAGAACTGTGACTCTGTTCTCCAGAGTTTCTCACACTGAGACACAAACACAACAATAGAAGTGTGTCTATTCACATGATAATGAGTGTTAATGCAGGACAGATTCCCTACAAGCTTTCTCACGCCTCTGCTGCTCAAAACTTGTTGAAAAAAACATGATTTTTTTTTAGGAATTAGAAGTGTTTTTTTTAATCAAGCATTAAAATCAATAACACTTTGTTTATTCACTTCATTACACTACAATACAATACACACATGCCTCTCACTGGTGCTTTAACTTTAGCCTACCAGTAAATGTGATGAGAACAATGGTATGATCTTCATGAGATATAATTTCAAATCAGATGAACATACATTTATATAATTTGTAGGAAAAATAAACCCCAACATTAAATGAACACAGATACTCAACAGATATATAAATACATGGGCAGGAAATATTGATTCAAAACAATGTTACGAAAATATTAGTGAAGCCCTGAGGTCATTTTCACCAGATCCGACAGTTATAATGAAAATATCATCATTATGAGTTACATACAAAAAGAAGACACATTCAAACTAATCAAATCACATTAATTTTCATATTAAACATCATAACAGATATTTTAAATCACTCAATTTGTGAAGTCCAAATATAGAAAAGTAAAATAAATAATATTTATGATAATAAATATTTCATAGAAATAGACAGATGTATTATATTGTATACACAGGAATATAAATGAAAGTTTATTTAGACAAGCATATATGGAGTATTAATACTCTAGACTCTCTGAATTTGATGATGTAATGTTGTTTCCAAAATAATGTTTTTTTAAGTGAAGTGATGTGAACTTTATATAACCCTTGCTTAGTAGGTGGCAGTGAACACTGCGTAGGGAGCGTTTGATTTGAAACGCAGGTTTAAGAAATATCAGACTTTTGGATCGTGCTATTGACCAAACAGAATCAAGTATTCCTGTAATTATTGTAAGAAATACAAACAAGACTTAAGGTGTTATAGGAATTTACTTTTTACAAAAATAATATAAATTAATAATTGTTTTTTGTTTGTTTCATATTTTACGTTCTTCTGTTTTGTCTACATTTAAGAAACAAAAAACAAAATGCAGAGACAGAAATAAGGTCGACTGATTTTATTGTCATGAATATTAGTTTTGTATTTGAGTATCTTTCATACATTGAGTGATAATATATCACAACATGTGCTCGGAGAATCTCCAAGATACATTTATGCCCACAATAGAGCAAAGTTTTTACATCATAAAACAGTCTTTTCAAAAGACACATCAACATATTCAACACAGAACTGAAGCAGCGTTTATGATTAAACAAACATTTCTCAGTTTGAGAAGAATGAACATTAAGAGATCAGAATAGTCACACAGTGACTGTAAAATCTCAAAAGTACAATATCAAACATGACAGAACTTTAACAATCACAGAATCTTTCAAAGAATTAAAAAGATTTGTGAGGTTAAATAAACAGTAAAATTTGCTTTTATAAAAGCAATTAAGATTAAAAAAATATTAATCAAAACAACCAGAGATTTAATAAATAAATCACAGGTCCATTCATACAAATATGTATATTTAACAATACATTAAAGAATTTCCCCAAAAAAGGAAAAACACAATGTCAAATATCTCAAAGTTAATGTATTAAAATCCAGCATAAGCGATATTTGATCAAGTCACATAATGCATCACCTCAAAGGTAAAAATTATACCCAAAGGATATGAAAAATGCAGTTTAATGCACTTTTATACTAATTATTAGTGGCATCATGGTATTTTGCAATACAAGTTATTTTTCAAACTAAAAATAGTTAAAGGACATTTTCTCAAAAAGAGAAAAGAGAAGTCTTTATAGAAGATCGAATCATAGAGGATCAAATCAATGTTGAAAAGTCAGTGTTGTCTAATATAGACGTCAGTATATGTTCCCGTCAGGAACTCTTGAGTCTTCATAGAAGATCGAATCATCAGAGCACTTTGCAGTACAAATATCTCTTCCAAACTGGAACTCATGAAACCGTTTTTCTCCAGAAGAGAAGCTGAAACGACACAGTCCACTGAGTCTAGTGTAGATGTTCAGGATGAGCTGCTGGTCGCTGTAAGATCTACCAAGGCCTCCAGGTGGCGCTCTTGTTGACCTTCATCTCTTTGCTGACGGTGTTCTGGTCTGTTCTGGCACGACACTTTCCCTCCTGTTCTGATCACATGATGTCTGCAGCTTCTGGAAGAGCTTCAGTCTTCTCCGGCTCTGTGTCTTCATCTCATCTCTGGATCTCACCGACACGCCTGGAGAAGCCTTGATTGACAGCATGTGAACTGGAATTGTGAGCGTCATCTCCAGCTGGGAATCAGGAACTGTGGAGCCAGAAGACACTTGAGCTGCTGATGAGACCGTCTCTGCACATCTTCTCCACTATTGGCTTTCTCAGCTGCAGATCAAGACAGAAAAGCATCAGGAAAGTGTCTTGGAATAAGCAGTGATGGAGAAGAGTGGTGAAGCTGCTGATGTAATGTTGCTGTGAGGAGGATCATGTGATGTACCTTGTTGTTGAGAGGGAGATGCTCCTTTGAGATGATTGTAGGTGTCATGTCTGGATCTCTGTGCTGTAGATCTCTGTGCAGAGCGAGTCTGATTCACAGCGGCTGCAGATCCTCTATTTATACTCACAAATCTCCATATGAATGTGTGAGGCTTGAGCTTGTTGGAGTTTCTCACAGTTTGGAGCCAATGGAAGAGCTCAAACAGACAATGTGGGATGTGGGCCGCCACATGCTCAAAGCTCAATGAACACGCAGCTGCTTTCTAACAGATCTTTATTCTGGCTGCTGTCGCTGCTGGAGTCTCAGAGACACACAGATTCACACACTTCTGTTTTCATCACATTAAATCACTCACACAAGAGAAGTGTGTCTGTTCTCACAGGAGTAACTTGGTTCCCAAATACTGAATCATCTGTGCCGTGTGTCGCACTGGACCATTAATAAACTTTATAATAGCTAGACTGCTGTGATAAAAACAAAAACAAACATTACCTTAAAATTTGAAAAATGTAACTTATATATCAGTAAGTTCTGAAGTCAACGTGAATTACGTGGGAAACGCTTGCAGATCAAACCTACTTAAGAGTTTAAATCCCTGGGGTTTTATTAGTATTGGTCCGTCTCATTATCATGTGAATAGACACACTTCTATTGTTGTGTTTGTGTCTCAGTGTGAGAAACTCTGGAGAACAGAGTCACAGTTCTAGTGTCATCAGCGTCCGAAACCCAAACACAACCTCAATATTTGACACACACAAGGGAGTCGACACACTTATGGATATTTACACACATGCATGATGCATTTACATGATGTCATTCATGATGTCATCAGCAGTGTGACCAGAATCAGCAATATCACCATTTACTTTCCTTAAAGCATCAGGAACTTTTACAATGACTAAGCTTTTGCATCAGGAACTTTTGTCATCTGAACGCAAACCTCTCTCACAAACTCAACTAAAATCTTATTTGATTCTAAAAAAATATATATTTTTTTGCATATTCCATTCTAAATTTATTATGCAGTAAGATTGCATGTTTGCATGAGAATAATTGTGATAACAATTAAGAAATAAGAAAGAAATAACAAATAAGAAAGTGTGTGATAAGTGACTGACTGGTTTCCCTCCAGATGGTCGTGACGTCAGGAAGAACAGAGTCTTCAGCGGCACTAATGCTTCATTCAGGACTCTGGATGCTTTTGTGCTCCATTGATGTGAAGACAGAGAGTCAGTGTGGGAACCTCACATGAGATCTACTCACACTGACCAGCACACACACACACACACACATACACACACACACACACATCTGGAGGCATGAAGTCTGAGACAATAACGTCTGAATTCCACTGCACAACTCTAAAGCTTTAGATACAAATACATTCATTTACTGTACACACGAATCACAATTTTATATTAAGAAAAAGTGTGAATTCGAAGACTTTATGAATTGTAAATTCGGTTCGAAGAAAGTATCGAATTGCTCAAGTCATTTCCACAAACAAAAATGATTTTGAAACATCCTGAAATATTAGAAATTTGAAATATCCAATATTTCAATGGTTCACTAAAGGCCGATCTCATTGAATCCATGAACCAGTGTGCATTTCTTTATGGTACCTGTCCTCCAATCAGTTTTATAGTAAAGACATTTTTAATGCCACATTTGAATAATAAGAAGTTAAGAGAATTAGGCCTAGTTATTGGTAATCCATCCATAACACAAAACAAGCCCTACAAATGAATAAAATAACACATATTATACAGACACATCGTGTTTAATGGTCGAAGATTTGTAGTTTCAAGAAAACATTTGCAATTGTTTGGTAAAAGAAGATTTTATACATGTTTGGGTTGATTTTCATTGCCCTTACACTGTAGGGGTCCTGTTTCGAGCCTTTTCGAAAGAATTAATCATTTGGCAGAACAATCGGTTTCAAAATCATAATATACAAAACATGCAAAAACTCTATTTAATGTTACTGATTCTTAAATCTATCATCAAACTCCAAAACATGTATTGCAATGACATTAGAATACCCACTGTAAGTCTTAATGATCTTTATTTGCATGATTCGCCTGCAAAATTTGACTCAATATCTAAAGCAAAACATCAAGTGAACATCTGACATCTTCTGAGACATTTCATGAGTTCAATCAGAGCAAAATGGGTAAACAGATTCGGTGTGGTTCATAAACTCAATCTTGAATCAAGATTTCAGCTATTGCTTAGATACCCTTACAATTTTCCATTCTTTGTTTTCCAAGTTTTTCTTAAACAACAATTCTCATACACTCTCGATAAACACATTAATTCAGTATTCACAATGGCTGCATCCAAAATCACATACTTCCCTACTATATAGTAGGCGAAAACCAGTATGTGACTAAATACTGTAAGTGTGTCCGTATACTCATGGATGAGAAAAAAAATCACATGGATGACCTTCTTTAGCGAGATTCTGTATATTTCTGAATTTATAAATTGCAGCAGAGCTATGTAACTGAATGTTGGTCACATGATAAGGGTAACATGGCAAATGTAATGTGTCCAGATTATATTTATACTATAGGCCCATAAAACATACTTTTTTATCGGTCATGAAGTAATTACATATAAGTAACTACTCAAGAGAGTATGCCAATGCAGTTTCAGACGCAGCCTGTCACTCCTTCAACACTAAAGGCTCTCAGTATCAGCTGTCCTCACCATCAGTCAACCAGTTAGTAGGGTTGAACTTTCCCAACAACACCAGAAGAGGGAGACAGGGAGTGAGTGAAATACACATTTAGGGTGAATCCCAATTATACCAAGTCTTACCCTTTCCCCTTAGTTTTGCACGTTCACTTGAGAGTAAGAGCTATCCCAATTCTTGTTTTGATCGAGGGGTAGGGCTAAGGAGAAGTGGTGATGCCCCTTAAAACCAAACATTTGCGCGAGTTTACTTGAAATGTGCTCACAAGCTCACGTGAACGTGCAAAAGTAAGGGGAAGGGGTAAGACAGAGAATTGGGATTCACCCTTAATCTATTGACAGCCATAAATTATTTAAGTCATCATTTCTGTTTAAAAAATAAATGACAAAAGAGGGCATTTCCAAACACCCACACTTGTCTGTGGTCTTGAGCACTTGAGAGCGCATACACACGACAGGAAGAAAGTGCGCAAGACTGTCCCACACCACATCAGAGCGGTTTTCAAGGCCAAGATTAGAATATCCCATCATGCATTAGGTTCGGGAAACATTCCACTAAGTTAAATTAGTTCGATATTACATGGAATTTGGTAGAACAACAAATTGTTAAACTGTCTTTATACTGTTGCAGAGATGAGTAGGCTATGCGTATCTTGTACAACATTTGCAACTGCTTTATATCACATTATTAGAAGCACCACAATATTAAATTGTGTCTTCTGTTAAATATGGACTACTGACCAGACATTTAGAAGTTTATTTTAAAAAGGCAACGTATTGAAAATCAAAATAAAACTCTGTAAACACTTGCATTTTTGCAACACAAAACTCAAAATTTGCAACTCATAAGTTCTACACACAATTGTGTCTTCACGCCTACTTGCACACTTGGACAAATACAGGATATGCGTCATGTAAGTAGACAAGTGGTCAAGTGCAAAGACCGCAAGTGTGTGTATTTGAAGAGACACAGAGTCAAATCTGATTATCTTGACCTCTATAGCGAACTCCATAGGCACATACTGTATTGAAGTGTGTTATTGTGGTAAAGTCTGTAATTGGCCAATTTGGCAGCTAGACGAATTAAAATAAGTTTGGGGTTTTTCTACTTTGTTTTATTTCAGTTAACGTTTATTTTAGGTAACATAAGTTAGCTAGTTGCAAGTCTGTATGTAATTAATATAGGCCTATAGGCTTATGTTTTTTTTCTCTCCCAATACTACAAACAATTCTGTTATGCATATATTCTGCTGTTTCAGTTGCAATTGATCATGATTCAGAACATTACATTTGTCCAGTTTTAGGAACAATGCCAAGCAAAATGAACATGTAGGCGGAGGTCTATATTGAGTTTATTGCGTAGGAATCTGACACTTCATGGAGCAGGAAACTCTCTTTATACAAAAAAAAGAGAATGATTAATTCACATAAGAGACTGAAACGTAAAGTGTAGAAAATCTCTCGTTTTATTTTGGACAGAATTGTCCATTTGTATCGCTTGATATCCTCATCATTTCACTGTTATCATCAGAATATCAGATCATTTTTGAATCACAGTACTTTTAACATTTACTCCAGTTAAAGGAGTTTTGGTTTAAAATCTCTTCATGCAGTTTAAATGAAAATCAGCATAAAGTACATTCATTTACAAAGATAAACATTCAAATAAATGGCAGTGTAACTGCCAATAATAATGCATATAATGCATAAAATAAACATTTGCAAAAACAAAAATATAAAAATATTCTTTTGAGCAAGAAATATTAAAAAATAAAAGATATAAAAGTTGCATTAAGGCATTATAGTTTGAGATTTTCAAATATCTTAAACTAAGATTTTTTAGGTTTTATGTTCAGTCTTTCTTCTAAGAGTGGTTTGTGTGAAGAGTTTTTCAGGTGATGTTCATTCTTCCGAACACAATGCTGCTACATCCTCTGAGTGATCCGGGAAAAGACGCAGGAGGTCACGGGAATATTTGGAGTAGCCGTCATGGGAAAGTAAAACTCGTTTGAGGGTGATGAAAGACACGGCCCTCTCCAGAAGATCTGCGGTGTGGATGCCGTTCTGAAGATACTCTCCAAGAGCAGATTTCAGCTTCTCCAAACTGTTGCCACACTTTCTTTCCAAACATGTAAGAACGCATCTGAAAACAACAACACAGTCACTTTAGTTCATGTGCATTTAAAAGATTAAAGCTGCATAAATACCAGAAGATAATGCTTTATGAATCCATGAGTTTCTGAAGTTCTCACCTTGCGTGTTGAACATGTTGAGTCTTGAAGCTGCTCTGGAAAGACACGTCCATGTAAGTCGCCATGTTGAAGTTCAAGCTCAGTTTGGACTGAAGTGTCTCCGATATTAAATGTCTCATGATCTTGCATTTATACTCACACCTCACTCCTCTCAGCCAATCAGAAGCCTCAGAATTGTGAACAATACTGTTGATGAGTGAATCGGTGGGATGTTCTCCTCACTGCCATCTGCCAGTAAGGTCACTTATATTCATCTTTATGAATGTGGGGATGCAGGACATTTAAGGTTCCCACAAGATGTCCAACTCAAAATATGAAAGTTAGAGACAACTGTATGATTATTGAATCACAATAGTCCTTCAATTCCAAATTGGAAATAAATGCACAGAGAACACGCACACACACACATAAATAATAATAAATAAAAATTATATTAGGCTATATATATATATATATATATAAATGAATAAAACCTATTCTATGGCAACCATAACACTAATTATATATACTGTTATAAATAATTGTGGTTGCCATTGAATAGGTTTGTCTAAAATATAAACCTGACACAATCACAGTATTACATTCTGATGGTCTCTGAACTCATGAAACCTGTCAAGTCCAGTTACTCCTGTGAGAACAGACACACTTCTATTGTGTGAGTGATTTTATGTGATGAAAACAGAAGTGTGTGAATCTGTGTGTCTCTGAGACTCCAGCAGTGACAGCAGCCAGAATAAAGATCTGTTAGAAAGCAGCTGCGTGTTCATTGAGCTTTGAGCATGTGGCGGCCCACATCCCTCATTGCATTGTTTAGCACTGATGTCACAGTTTTTACTAGAGGAAAATTGTACATTATAACTACCCAGCTAGCAAAAATGTTCAAACACTTTGCTAATGTTCTCATAGAGTTATGAAAACATTATTTATTGAACGTTCTTTGAACGTTAAAAGCATGCAGATTTTTTTTTTATATATATTTTAAAAAAATAATCATTCTTGATTATGCAAACGTTTTGGGAACGTTACTAGTGAATGTTCACTGAACATAAAAAAAAAAAACATTTCCAGGAAAACAGTTGTATATGCAATGTATAAATAATGTTTTTGTGCTAATGTTTTGAGAACATTCTTGAAGACCAGATAACTTTACCAACAAAACGTTACTAGAAGAACATTCGTCATAACTTTGAGAAAACCTTGCCAATATAATTATTCTGAGATTGAATTGAGTGAATGAAGAGAGCGTGAGAGAGAGAACTCACTCAAAGACCATCAGAGACAATAGACCTCAAGTAAGAGACCAGGGGTCAGAGGTCAGCATGAATAGATTGGACTATAACTTCAAATTCATATACTGATAGTATAAGTTTCTAAATAAAATGAATTGCTTTATTTTAAGTAAGAAATCTTCAGATTTATAGAATAAGTATGCTTATTATTATTATTATAGTATTATTATAACACGCAGCAGAGGCGTGAGAAAGCTTGTAGGGAATCTGTCCTGCATTAACACTCATTATCATGTGAATAGACACACTTCTATTGTTGTGTTTGTGTCTCAGTGTGAGAAACTCTGGAGAACAGAGTCACAGTTCTAGTGTCATCAGCGTCCGAAACCCAAACACAACCTCAATATTTGACACACACAAGGGAGTTGACACACTTATGGATATTTACACACATGCATGATGTATTTACATGATGTCATTCATGATGTCATCAGCAGTGTGACCAGAATCAGCAATATCACTATTTACTTTCCTTCATCATTAACTTTTACAATGACTAGCTTTTGCATCAGGAACTTATAAAACCTTTGTCATCTAAATGCAAACATCTCTCACAAATGCAACCAAATTCGTATTTGATGCCAAAAAAAAAGTTATTTTTTTCAAATTCCATTCTGAATTTAATATGCAAAAAAATTGCATGTTTGCATGAGAATAATTGTGATGAGAAAGTGTGTGATAAGTGACTGACTGGTTTCCCTCCAGATGGTCGTGACGTCAGGAAGAACAGAGTCTTCAGCGGCACTAATGCTTCATTCAGGACTCTGGATGCTTTTGTGCTCCATTGATGTGAAGACAGAGTCAGTGTGGGAACCTCACATGAGATCTACTCACACTGACCAGCACACACACACACACTTGTCTGCACATCTGCTTCATCATCAGGCTCACAAGCTGTGACGTCACTGCAGCAATAATGCTAAAGATCATAAATTAGGACAAATATCACTTACTCCTGTGAAAAGACTTGAAATGTTTAACTTTATGCACATAAATCCATGTGTCTAACAAAGCTTCAACAATTTGAAACTAGAAAGCATTTCAACAGTTTAGTTTGTATTGACGTAATATTGTATTTCATTATTCAGTATTTTTTTTAATAATGTATAATTCTTGTTCCTCTCTTTTCTGTTTTTCTCTAGTTTAAACTTTATTCTTAAAATTGTACAGCAGTTTGGTTTATCCTCTGTTGTTTTTAAATGCATTCCATAAATAAAAGTATGATTTGAATTGATCTAATTGGTTATACAATTTTATATACTGTATTTTTTTAATATTCTAGTTTGATATTAAACTTAGGAATGTAAATTAAACCACAGCTTTTATATAAGTACACAGTAATGCAGACGCCATGTGCAGGAATGATGTGATGTGGAATGAGACGATGCAGGAGTCACTGACGCCACGTGTTTCTAATGAGGAGCGTGTGCTGCTTCAGGGACATTGATGTGAACATCAGATCTACAGGTCAGCACTTTCCCAGATTCTCCCCTGAGACACAGAGACGGAGGATCATTGAGCATGTGGCGGCCCACATCCCTCATTGTCTGTTTGAGCTCTTCCATTGGCTCCAAACTGTGAGAAACTCCAACAAGCTCAAGCCTCACACATTCATATGGAGATTTGTGAGTATAAATAGAGGATCTGCAGCCGCTGTGAATCAGACTCGCTCTGCACAGAGATCTACAGCACAGAGATCCAGACATGACACCTACAATCATCTCAAAGGAGCATCTCCCTCTCAACAACAAGGTACATCACATGATCCTCCTCACAGCAACATTACATCAGCAGCTTCACCACTCTTCTCCATCACTGCTTATTCCAAGACACTTTCCTGATGCTTTTCTGTCTTGATCTGCAGCTGAGAAAGCCAATAGTGGAGAAGATGTGCAGAGACGGTCTCATCAGCAGCTCAAGTGTCTTCTGGCTCCACAGTTCCTGATTCCCAATCCTGGAGATGACGCTCACAATTCCAGTTCACATGCTGTCAATCAAGGCTTCTCCAGGCGTGTCGGTGAGATCCAGAGATGAGATGAAGACACAGAGCCGGAGAAGACTGAAGCTCTTCCAGAAGCTGCAGACATCATGTGATCAGAACAGGAGGGAAAGTGTCGTGCCAGAACAGACCAGAACACCGTCAGCAAAGAGATGAAGGTCAACAAGAGCGCCACCTGGAGGCCTTGGTAGATCTTACAGCGACCAGCAGCTCATCCTGAACATCTACACTAGACTCAGTGGACTGTGTCGTTTCAGCTTCTCTTCTGGAGAAAAACTGTTTCATGAGTTCCAGTTTGGAAGAGATATTTGTACTGCAAAGTGCTCTGATGATTCGATCTTCTATGAAGACTCAAGAGTTCCTGACGGGAACATATACTGACGTCTATATTAGACAACACTGACTTTTACATTAAATGCATCTTGATAAGATGTGAAGATGTGATTTTAAAGGCCATTCATAATCTGATAACATACTCAAGCTTTGTTCTACAAGCTGACGAAGAGTCGATTTACACAGCACGTTAAATGAAATGTTATAATTTCTTGAAATTAATGTGATGACAAGAATCTTGCTTCATTATTAATTATGTGCGGTTTGTGGCTCAAATTGGGGTTATAATTTTATATTTGGTTATATTTCTTCTTAGATGATATTCATAAGGACTTTATATTTTATTTATTTCTTGATGGGAATATATACTGACGTCTATATTAGACAACATTTACTTACGTTACATACATCTTCAAGAGATGTGAAGAAACCCATTTCTTTATTATTGTAAAGACGGTTTATAATCAGTTTGATTTAACATACTCAAGCTTTGTCCTAAAAGCTGATCAATTTACACATAAAATGATATATGAAATTGTTATAATTTCTTGATATTAATGTGATGTGTTATAAATGCTGTGCGGTTTATATATAGTGGCTCAAATTGGGCTCATATTGGTCTTCCTCTGAGATTACCATTTTAAAGAGACTTTATGATTCATATTTGATCTTTTCCTCTTTGGTCATATTCAAATTTCCTGTTTTAAGGGTTTGTAAGCATTTTTTTTTTGTTCTCAACGTTCTCTAAATCTTCTCCTGTACTGTATACAGTGGTCACTGTTCCTTCTGTGAAGGTTTATAGCAAACTTTGTCATATTGGCATTTGTCATTTTAATTGATCAAGTGATCATTTGTCTTTCTGTGAAGGCAACTGAAGTTTTAAAACATTAAAGCAGTTCAGTGAATGTATTTCTGCTGCGAAATAAAACAATAAATTAAACACCTGACATCTTCTGTGATTATTAATGTAATTGTAGCCTACTGTATGTTAAAAGGGGGACTATTCTCCCTCTTTTCCGATGTTTTCTAAAAAAAAAAAAAAATAACCCACAAAATCCCATCCCAAAATAGGCCTACTCTCTCAACTC
The DNA here is from genome assembly GCA_031834385.1 of Semotilus atromaculatus. Classification (NCBI taxonomy): domain Eukaryota; kingdom Metazoa; phylum Chordata; class Actinopteri; order Cypriniformes; family Leuciscidae; genus Semotilus; species Semotilus atromaculatus. The sequence goes on along the minus strand of JAULUF010000020.1, from coordinate 1,572,224 downwards.
AGACAAAATCACAGTCATTCCTTCAACACTCACACACACAAGCATTTCATTCTCAGACTCAATTTCTCTATAAAACACTGCAAACTCAAGGTTTTAAAGGCTCTCGGAAACATGCATCAACCATCTTCAATTTATCTGTTCAATAAAACACGTACTCACCTGGTGAGTAATAAAAACACCATCATCTACGCGTCGATTTTACATCTTTTCAAATCCCTCAGTTCTCCATCTCTGAAAAGCCAAGCCAGCAGACTCTCCTCTGTTCGGCGTGTTTAAAACGGGTGATTCTCCGGAGGTTGGAGATTTATCGGCTCCATGTCCACGTGTTGTTCTCGCTCGTTTTGACAACTAACCCCTGTCCTCTCAGACACGCGGCAAAGCATCAAGTGGATTTTAAGTCAGTGATTCCTCGAGACAAGCACGTGCGAGTGACATGTACGCAATTTCCCGCCAAACCATCCCGACATGTCTAAAATATAAACACTTATAATAGGCTTACCATAGTGAATCAGGGTAAGACAAAAACACGTTTTGGATGAAGGATTGATTATATTGACTCATTAATTATGAAATTCAATTTAGGGGCTCTGTAGTTAGACATGCCATTCACACAAATGTACGGAGAGCCTAAAGGGACATGGTGAAGAAAAAATATGGGGTGACAAAATTATGTCAGTGCTTTTATATTACTCGCAAATGCGTTCCACTGAGAAATGTTGCATTCGCTCGCAAAGAACACAAAAGTTTGGAAAGGGAACACAAACTTTCTTGGGGGGACGCAAAGGTTTTGTGAGTGAACGCAAAGTTTCTTGGGGAATGAAAAAGCATTCGATTATAGCCTATTTTCCATCACGTCACTTAGGCCTATGTACTAATGCATAAAAGTTGCACATTATTTATTTTTCTTTTCATAAAAAATAATGGAAAAAATCTGGATATTAATATTGTAGTTTCATAGGGCACTTGAATCTATTGGCAGCCCTAATATATTAAGTTGTAATTTCATTTTAATAACATTAAAAAAATGTCAAAGTACCCTTTAGAACTGGTTTGAGTGGGATAGGGGAGACCGGGGATGGTTGTAACAATTTTGACCTTTCTGTCTATATCTTGTAGTACTTTGAAGTCAGTGTGTTCAAAATGTGATCCAAACTAGTTACAAGTGTCTGCTATTAAATGACATAGCTATTATCTTTGCAACACAAACAGAAAATGCATGGTTTAGTTTCAAACACGAGGAGTGAAATGTTACAATTCACCCCATAGTCTGGGTTAGTTGTAACATACCTTGGGGTGAGATGTAACATTATGATATCCACCGGGGTGATATGTAACATAATGAAATAAGGATTTTGACAAAAAAAATATTTTGAAAGGTTTTTATTCAACACTGACTTTTCAATATAACTGATGTGTGTGTCACTCTCAGTCATAGAAATTGACCATTATAGAGTGTTAGTATTGGCCATAAATAAATTGAACACTTGAACATTGTGTGTGTGTGTGTGTGTGTGTGTGTGTGTGTGTGTGTGTGTGTGTGTGTGTGTGACTCTGTTACAACTAACCCAGAGTCTTGTTGTTACAACTAACCCAGAGTCATGTAGCCATGAACTAGCGCATCTTACAGCTAACAGGCAAAACATTAGCACTAACAACTTGCATGGAAAATATCTACACAGACACACAATAAACATAATACAAGTTTGATGAGTTTAACTACAAAGCAGAAATTCCCATAACAAAAACAAAAAAAGTAAAAAAAGTAACTTTCTTGCCTCAAAATAGTTTTTTCCACTCTAACATGTACTGTGTCTGCCACAGGGCTCTACTTTATCACATGTGGAATAAGAACTAAACTGAGCATGTGTGAAGTGAATCAGGTGATTTGTAACTAGTTCCTGATTGGACAGATTGGACTTGTTACAACTGACCCATGTTACAACCATCCCCGGTCTCCCCTACATGAACTCCAGTTCGAGGAATCACTGACTTAAAATGCATTAAGGATATTCAATGCATTTAATGCATGAGCAAAATGATCAAATGCATTTCTCTGTTCTAACTGAGAGTAGAAACATGTGGCAGATTTTATATGTAAGAGCCTGACCTGTTATGGAGCAGGAAATCTTCATAATAGGCTACACATGAAATAAGAGACTGAAATGTGAATTGTACAAAAGATAACTTCTTTTACTTTAATTTTTTTTGGACGCAGTTGTCCATTTGTATGGCTTGAGATCATTGTTGAATCACAATACTTATATAGAACAACATTTGCTCCATTAAAGGAGCTTTGGGTTAAAAACTCTTTGTGCAGTTTAAACGAAAACAGCATTCATTTACAAACACAAAGATTAAGGTATATTGCAGTGTAACTGCCAGAAAAAATTGCATATAATGCATAAAACTGAGCATTTGTAAAAACAAAAATATAAAAATATTCTTTTGAGCAAGAAATATAAATCCAAATGTAAAAATCATTTGGACATAAAGTTATATATACAAAGATTTAGACATTATAGTGAGAAAAAATGTGAAGTCTTCCTGATGTTCAGTCTTTCTTCAGAGTGCTTTGTGTGAAGAGTTTTTCAGGTGATGTTCATTCTTCCGAACACAATGCTGCTACATCCTCTGAGTGATCCGGGAAAAGACGCAGGAGGTCGCGGGAATATTTGGAGTAGCCGTCATGGGAAAGTAAAACTCGTTTGAGGGTGATGAAAGACACGGCCCTCTCCAGAAGATCTGCGGTGTGGATGCCGTTCTGAAGATACTCTCCAAGAGCAGATTTCAGCTTCTCCAAACTGTTGCCACACTTTCTTTCCAAACATGTAAGAACGCATCTGAAAACAACAACACAGTCACTTTACTTCATGTGCACTTAAAAGATTAAAGCTGCATGAATACCAGAAGATAATGCTTTATGAATCCACGAGTTTCTGAAGTTCTCACCTTGCGTGTTGAACATGTTGAGTCTTGAAGCTGCTCTGGAAAGACACGTCCATGTAAGTCGCCATGTTGAAGTTCAAGCTCAGTTTGGACTGAAGTGTCTCCGATATTAAATGTCTCATGATCTTGCATTTATACTCACACCTCACTCCTCTCAGCCAATCAGAAGCCTCAGAATTGTGAACAATACTGTTGATGAGTGAATCGGTGGGATGTTCTCCTCACTGCCATCTGCCAGTAAGGTCACTTATATTCATCTTTATGAATGGGGATGCAGGACATTTAAGGTTCCCACAAGATGTCCAACTCAAGAGTTCTGCAGTTGCAGCTTCTAAATAATGCAAAGGACACAGTCAATATGCTCTGAAAATCTGTTTTAAAACAATAAAAAATTTAAACAATTATACATTTCAGCACAGGTTTAAGCTTTATTGTCTGTAAGTGTATGCTATTATAGAATTTCAAACAAAATGCAAAGGAAAAAAATTTATTTAGGTTTAGCCTTAGTTTCTATAGTGCATCATTAACACTGGATTTGAAAATACAAGAGAATTAAAAATGTATACAGATTATTTTTTTACCTTGTCAGTGCTAAACAAACACTTGTGGACTCTTGAAAGTCTAACATGCTTTAAGGAAGTCTATTCCCATGTGAAATTGCAGGATAAAGCTTGTGCATGTGTGTAAATATCCATAAGTGTGTCGACTCCCTTGTGTGTGTCAAATATTGAGGTTGTGTTTGGGTTTCGGACGCTGATGAAACTAGAACTGTGACTGTTCTCCAGAAACCATTCCGACATATCTAAAATATAAACACTTATAATAGGCTTCACATAAAAAAAATGTTGGAGGAAAGATTGATTATATAGATTGATATAGATGATTCCATCACCATGTCAATTAAGGTGCTCCGTATACTAATGCATAAAAGTTGCACATTATTTATTTACACTAGAACTGTGACTCTGTTCTCTGTGAACTGAGTTTCTCACACTGAGACACAAACACAACAATAGAAGTGTGTCTATTCACATGATAATGAGACGGACCAATACTAATAAAACCCCAGGGATTTAATCTGCAAGCGTTTCCCAAGTCATTCACGTTTACTTCAAAATCACTTCTGTCCAAAAGGTTTTTAAGTTTATCAACATTTTTAATGTGGGTCAATTTAAAGAATATATACTGTTATACAAGTTAAATTTTTCAAATTTTTAAGGATTTATTGTTTTGTTTTTATCACAACAGTCTAGCTATTATAAAGTTTATTAATGGTCCAGTGCGACACACGGCACAGATGATTCAGTATTTGGGAACCAAGTTACTCCTGTGAGAACAGACACACTTCTATAGTGTGAGTGATTTAATGTGATGAAAACAGAAGTGTGTGAATCTGTGTGTCTCTGAGACTCCAGCAGCGACAGCAGCCAGAATAAAGATCTGTTAGAAAGCAGCTGCGTGTTCATTGAGCTTTGAGCATGTGGCGGCCCACATCCCTCATTGTCTGTTTGAGCTCTTCCATTGGCTCCAAACTGTGAGAAACTCCAACAAGCTCAAGCCTCACACATTCATATGGAGATTTGTGAGTATAAATAGAGGATCTGCAGCCGCTGTGAATCAGACTCGATCTGCACAGAGATCTACAGCACAGAGATCCAGACATGACACCTACAATCATCTCAAAGGAGCATCTCCCTCTCAACAACAAGGTACATCACATGATCCTCCTCACAGCAACATTACATCAGCAGCTTCACCACTCTTCTCCATCACTGCTTATTCCAAGACACTTTCCTGATGCTTTTCTGTCTTGATCTGCAGCCAATAGTGGAGAAGATGTGCAGAGACGGTCTCATCAGCAGCTCAAGTGTCTTCTGGCTCCACAGTTCCTGATTCCCAATCCTGGAGATGACGCTCACAATTCCAGTTCACATGCTGTCAATCAAGGCTTCTCCAGGCGTGTCGGTGAGATCCAGAGATGAGATGAAGACACAGAGCCGGAGAAGACTGAAGCTCTTCCAGAAGCTGCAGACATCATGTGATCAGAACAGGAGGGAAAGTGTCGTGCCAGAACAGACCAGAACACCGTCAGCAAAGAGATGAAGGTCAACAAGAGCGCCACCTGGAGGCCTTGGTAGATCTTACAGCGACCAGCAGCTCATCCTGAACATCTACACTAGACTCAGTGGACTGTGTCGTTTCAGCTTCTCTTCTGGAGAAAAACTGTTTCATGAGTTCCAGTTTGGAAGAGATATTTGTACTGCAAAGTGCTCTGATGATTCGATCTTCAATGAAGACTCAAGAGTTCCTTAATGGGAACGTATACTGACGTCTATATTAGACAACATTGACTTTTACATTAAATGCATCTTCATGTCATTTTTTTATGACTTTATTATTGTCCTTATCAGGGCTACAAAGATAGTTTACCTAAGATCACAAGCAACAACATAGATTTGATCACAAAAATTAATTAGAAACAAACCATTTTTTTTTTCATTTTTGGGATTGCTTGTTCTCTTTTGTCTTCAGTGAAGACTTTATCAAGGTCATCATGGACTTATGATACAGAATCAACGATTTAATCTGAATTTGCTTTGGTAAAAGCAATGATACAGATGAAACAATTTCTGTGAAGGAAATATAAACCCTTTTTATTAATCAAACTTTCGAAGTTAAAGTTTTTCTCTTTTGATTAAAAGGCTACAATAATAATTTTCAACTTGGAAAAATATTTATACTGTTAAGTACTTTTCGGACTTTGTCTTCCGTGAAGCCACAAGCCGTAATGTGATGCAAATGTACTCAAAAGTCTTTTATAAAGAAGTGCAGTCATTCCTGAACCATGTTCTGTTGTAGTTCCTGTGTGATTTGGAGAATTCTTCAAATGAAATGTTGTGATACGTTATCACTGAATGAATGTAGATATCAGTCACTGAAAATAAAACAAAAAACTTCACTATGTTTCCTTATGTTTCCATGTAAACTAAACCTACACTGACAAAAACACCAATAATAATAGATTAATACTAGAATAATACTATAAGCATTCGTAAAATATGAATTGTGTTTAAGACAGTTTTATGAACCAGATTTTAACACTACCATAGCAAAGTCATGAAATAGTTTTTTGCAAAATTCTCAAACTACATTTTCAAGAGATAGTCTCATGTACAAGGTTAAAACAGCAAGAACGGATCTGCAAGAACTCTACAGTCGAAAGAAAGTGATGTAATTGTCATGTGATGACTCACACAAGTTTCAACATTAAATCATGATAAAATGGCGAAAAACATGGTAAATGACTAAAGGGTTAGACGTATAGGCTGTGTCTCAATTTAAAAGGATATAAATACAGACCTATGCCTATGAAGCCCAGAAAAGCTGTCTAGATCTGTTCAAACATGGAATGGGGTCAGAGGAAAATTATAATGATATAAATATGAATACTCAACAACCGTTTTTTTGGCCTAATCTAAGTGTAATAGAAATCGATACTGTCTGCAGGACACTGATCTGTATCTGCATAGATTCTGAAGTGCTTTACAACTCGGAGCGTCCCTGAGCGTTCACTACAAAAATAACTTTTACTGCTTATTTACACACTGAAAAATCATATTTTAAAAGAGCCTTTCATCCAAAGCATCTGTATGAACTGATATCTGTATCTGTCCAGTTTCTGCTTCAACACCTTTATGCTTGTAGCTGAGAACTTTTAACCAACCAATACGCCACGTATTAAAGACAGTCCCGTTTTAGGAACGTTTCTTGTTGCTGTTGATTCCTGCGTTCTGTTGTGCGATGATAAAGTCCAGGATGAGCTGGGCAGATTTCCTCGGCCGCTCCATCACCACAGAATGACCACAGTTGTCTAGCAAATGAACCTGGGATCCTGGAACGGCTTCGGACAGAACTGAAGCCCCGGTCACGTCCAACACCTGTAGGATACAGTTTAGTCTTTAATGAGGTCATAATTTCAATGATCATTCATGGGGATGAAATGAATTTTTTCAAAGGCTGATTATTAAACTAACAACTACATGTGATTTCAAACCTTGCAAAAAAAACAATACCTTAAAAGCAGCATATTATTTTAACTTTGTCACAGTAAGTTTGGAATTGACATCATTTAAATAGACAACTGAGTCAATTCTAGCAGTATCACATCAGTTTTGGTGTGCATCACACTTAATAACACACATTACAACCCATGACATTTCTTTCTATTATTAAGATATTCTTGTACCTTTTTTTCTTTTTTAACTCTTTTGGAGATTT